>CM068717.1:10178614-10826114 GCA_035079005.1 Fraxinus americana | reverse complement strand
TAGGGTTGGGTTCCCAATCTTCCAAGTAGTGTGATTAGCTCCATAACCTTTAAAAGCGAGGTTTTAGGTCCCAACCTTTTTTATGCAAATGGACATTATAAAATCGTTGTCAAAATCAAGATCTTACAGATGAAAATCATCAAAATGGACGCTATAAAATCGTACACAACTTTATGTCTATGATTGACATTTTCATCACGTACGAACCTAGATTCATATATTTAAATATGTCAGAGACCTAGAATCACACTAAATGAAATGTCAGAGAATCCAACCTTAATTTTACCAAAATGTAATTAGAAAAAAGAAAAGAAATGAGACCGAGTCTTCATTGTTATCCCTATGCCATCATTGCATCCCCTAGGATTGATGGTCGGAAATGTTTGGTGGAGGATCTAAGGACGACGGATGGCGAGGGTGCTGTGCTTGGAGGCTGCTGGGATGTGTTGGTGGTACCAGTGTCAAGGTTTGGCTTTTTTTTTTTTCCCTATTCATTGTTTGTTCTTTTTCCTATGGCTTCTTTCATACGCAACTCACATGTGATTTTAAAATGCTGAGAATGAAAATGCTTCTTTCCAAAGGTTAAAAACCGAAGATCAACTAAGTTCAAAGGTTCGTGTATCAACTGTATTAAAGAGTAGTACGTGATGAATTCATTTAATATGGGGGCAAAGTCATAGACACAGTAGGTGGAGAAGTGTTAACGTTAAATATAATTGAATCTAATCTTTTGTCTACGATATCAAAATGTGTCACACGTAAAGATAATGCTAACGAAAACCTACAAGACTATAAATCTATAATTTGTAAGCACCAAATTACCATGAATTCTTCGATTATACTACATGTACATCACAGCTTACATATATGTTTACAAACTGATGATGTGACGAGATTTGATTTGATCAATATCTCATAAAAAAAAAAAACTCCCCCACTTCTATTTGACAACTCGATCTGTAAATTTTTTTTTATATAAATAGTGATATACAACGAGCATTTTACTGAATTCTTTTTTGGGTCAAAACATGAATCTTTGTTCAATTAAATTAATCACGTGACATTACATTAAACTGAATATATCATTTAATTCATATAGTTGTCACATAAACTGGTATTTGACATCAATGATGCTGAATAATATTACTTATTTCAGCCAAAAAGGGGACATGGAGCCTAGCACAATTTTGGTTGATCCAGTAAAGTTAACTTCAAAGTGTTTCTTTTTTCCTCCTATAGATAGGTCATAGGTTTGCACAACTTACCTTTAAAAGAATCATTTTTTTAAAAAACTTACTTATCTACTTATAAGTAAACTTATATAAAGATCAAAGTCAAACTTTATATTTTTAAACTCAAAATCAGACTTTAATTTAAATCAGGCATTTCCTAGAATCCAAAATTACTACACTTATTTACTACTCATTTCTTTCAATTTATAATTTCAACAATCTATTATTTTTTTTCCAAACAAGCACTAAAATCTACTTGAATCAAACTCAATTTTTCCTATTATAATCACATTTTTTACCAAGAATAAACAAATCGATCTAAATTAATCTCGGTGAATTATTTTAATGCGAGTATTGTTTGAACTAAATTATTTTTATTCAGTCTAATTCAACATGCTAAATACACTCTAAATACTAGTATAAGAACGATTTTGATATAATAGTAGTGTACAAAATAATGAATAATATTTTTACTTTTTTTTTCTTTAATTCTTTTATTACGTATTTTACAATTTAGTGGTAACAAAATTTAGACGGTCTCGATGTCATATCAACACCGTTATAAATCAAATAGGCACTTTTTCTTTTTCTTTTTTTGAGTTTTTTTTTGCCATAAATTTGGTAAAAAACTTATGATGACAATGACTTTCTTCTATAAAAGATCATTATGGTGTTTTGGGAAGCAAACGCAAAATTTGGGAGCAATTATTACATGAGAATCCCATAATCATTAGACGTATTGGATTCCCTTATTTTATGACCACGAAAGGCACATATTTAATGACGCGACTAATGATTGTCATGCTAATTTAATATAAGCATGTTTTTTTAACTTATAAGTAAAGAATTAAGTTTTTTATTCATCGAAACTAAAAATTTATATTTTCGTACGACCCTTCATAAGCTAAGCCAAACGCGCGAGTTTTTGTAAGAATTGTACATTTTTTTAACCGTTGCAATTTGCCCTTATTTGTGTGCATGCTCACTGCAAAAATATCATTAAGACCCTGTTTGATGAACATTATTGAATGAAGAATGCATTTTAAACAGTGATTTGTTGGAAAATATATGGTTAAAAAATAAGGGAATGTTTTGGATTTGCGTCTAATATTATTTTATTGAATAATGTGTGGTTGAAACTGAGTTTTAAAAAAATATGAATCAAATGGGGTGTAACTTTATGACCTATCTATCATGCATCTCATATATTTGGTGAAGTCAAGCATGCTCTTTCAATTTAGTTGACAATAGCATATTCGTCCAACTTGTTTCAAACTCTTCAACGTTCTCCTAGTTGTGAAATGATAACAGCGAAGCGTGCTAATAATTGTCTTGATAAATTATCGTATTAAGCATTTCAAAAATTCTATTCTGAGTATGTCATGTATAATAATGATGAAAAGTACCTTAAAAAACTTGTGCAATTACTCTTGTCATTATAGGATCTTAGCACGAGATGACCTTCCCAGATGTACCTTCAAGCATAGCATTTATCAAATGATTGAATAACCAACCAAATTACTCTATTGTGTCGTTACTTTTAAAACTTGCAACCAAATATCGTTGTCTGACCATGATTATTAACTACGGTCACTAAAACGAAAATCATTCCAAGCCTATTTATATTGTACATAGTTACGAAAAGTACTACATCACCAAAAAAGTTATACGATCCTCTCAAGTTAGAATCTACCTAAAACACCTAACTAAACTGTCTTTTTAATCTGTACCAAAAATCAAAGAAATTGTGACTATTTTCCAATCAACATGTCATCAACAATTTCCTTCAATCCTTTTCTCAGAATCTCTTTCATAGTTTTCTCCGTCTCTCACTATATATCCAATACTAAATACTTTGAGGAACCCAATATCCAACTTCCATCAAACTCATTTGTTGACTTATTTGTTGAATCGCTAGAGTTATATGTGCATGATTATGAGACTCCACAGAGCTACTAATTATCCAATTTGGAGATTATTTTTGACATAGTGGTGAAAAAATTAGAAAATCGTACATGTGGGTTGTAAGGCATATATATAGTTATGAATTTTAGATCCAACATAATGATGATAATAAAATAAATAAGAAGAAAATAAACACCAAAATTTACGTGGAAACCCAATATGGGAAAAACCACGAGCAGATGAGAAAAATCCACTAAAATCAATATTAATTGTGTTTACAATATCAAGATCTCAATTCTCTCAATTGAAATCTAAACTCTCAAACTTTCAAGATACAGTTGAATAATCATGTTATCTTTTTGTTAGAGTTCTAGATGAAGAAAATGTCATGTTTCAAGTCAAACTCTTAATTCTTGATGAAATTTGATCTTCATTAATTTGGACTCTTAAACACTCAAACTCCTTAGACTTCTTTTATTCTACCAAACCCAAATAACATGGAATTTGGACCACATCTCAACAAATCTCCACCTTGAAACAAATTTCATTACAAGGAATTTAAGATATATCTCCAAGTAAACATCTTCTTCCAAACAAGTCACAATGAACTAAATCAATGACAAACACCCACTAAATTCAATCAATCTTCAAACTTAGCAATATGAAGTGATTTTGTTATCATATCAGCATGATTATCTTTGATATCAACCTTGCTCACTATTACCACGAGCAATCACATCAAACACATCAATGTGTTTAGTCTTCTCGTGAAACATCTGATCTTTAGTCAAGAAAATTGCACACTAACTATAAAAAAATACTGTAGACAAATGCAAATTTTCATTGATTTCACCAATCAATCATCTCAACCACATAGCCTCTTTACATGTCTCTATAATGGCCATGTATTCTACTTTTGTTGATGACCAAGCTACTGTATTTTGCAAAGTAGCTTTCTAGCTGATAGCACAGCCTCTAAGAGTAAACACATACCATGTAAATGATCTCTTCTTATCAAGATCCCCTACATAATCTGAATCCACATACCCAATGACTCAATCTGAATTTCTACTAAAATAAAAACAAGCATTAGAAGAGCCCCTCAAGTATCTGAAGATCCACTGTACTGATTTTCAATGTTCATTGCCAGGATTTGTGATGTATCTGCTAACTGCATGTGTCAAATCAGGTCTTGTAGAAACCATAGCATACATCAGCAAACCAACTACACTGGAATAAAGAACCCGAGACATGTAATCAATGTCTTCATGTGACTGAGGACAGAAGTTAGATGATAATTTAAAGTGGGCAGCTAATGGAGTACTGACAGCCTTCGCATTCACCATATTGAATCTTTCAAGCACCTTCTCAATGTACCCCTTCTAACTCAAATACAATTTGCTAGCCGTTCTATCCCTCAAGATTTTTATACCATGAATCTTCTTTGCTACACCCAAATCCTTCATATCAAACTCCTTACTGAATTGAAACTTCAATTTTCTGACATCTGCTTTATCTTTGGCTGCTATGAGTATATAATAACAAATATGTAGTCAATCCACTATCTTCTTTCTGAAGTATACACAACTATCATAATTACATATAAAGAAATTATGAATAGTCATGAATGAATCAAACCTCTTATACCACTGCATCGGTGACTGCTTTAGTCCATACAAGGACTTCTTCAACAAGCACAAATAGTCTTCTTTTCCAGAGACTTTGAACTCCTCTGATTGTTGCATGTAGATACTCTCCTCAAGTTATCCATGTAAGAATGCTATCTTGACATCCATCTGTTCAAGTTCCAAATCATTTTTAGCCACCACTCCAAGTAAAGCTCGGATGGAACTATGCTTAACAACTAGTGAGGACACGTCTGTAAAGTCAACACTTGAAATTTGACTGTAGCCCTTTACCACTAATCCAACTTTGTATCTAGTATCTTCAATCCCTGATATGCCTTCCTTTTTTTTGAACACCCATTTGCAGCGAATAACCTTTTTACTTCTAGGTAATTTCACCAAGTCTCAAGTGTTATTTTTGTTCAATGACTCCGTTTCCTCATGCATAGCAATCATCCATCTGTTAGAATCACTACAACTGACTGCCTCTGAATATGTAGCAGACTCCTTAGTGGAATCAATGTCTTTAGCCACACTCAATGCATAAGCTACCAAATCTGCTTCCCATACTTCCGTGGAGGTCTTTCATTAGCCATAGAATAGTATGGTGCTGGCGGTGTTGGCAAAGTAGGCAAGATATTACTATCTATTAACCTCGAACTGGACTGGTATGCAATTGACTGTTCTACAATCTCTAATTGTTCCTCTGAACCAATTTTCAACTCCATCTGAGTTGAATAATTATGCTCCTTAGTTTTATCAGAATCCCCAAGAGATGAACCACAAACCATTGCAAGTTCATCAAATACTATATCCCTACTAACAACTACATTTCTTGTCTCAGGTTACTACAATTTATAACCATTTACACTTGATTTATAACTAAGAAAAATGCAATTTCTTGACCTAGGCTCCAACTTCCCATTATCCACATGAGCATAAGCAGGACACCCAAAAATCTTCAAATCAGAATAGTAAGAAGTTTTATAAGACCATACCTCTTCTGGTGTCTTTTTATCAATGCCAATTGAGGGTGAACGATTATCATAAAACAAGATATAGTAGCAGCTTCAGCCCAAAAAGTCTTAGCAACCCAGAATTTGAAAGTATATAACGAACATTTTCATCAAAGTTCTATTCATCCGTTCTGCCACACCATTCTGTTGAGGAGTTCCAGGCACTGTCAAGTGTCTCAATATGTCTTCCAGCCTACTGAAGCTATTGAATTGATTTGAACAAAGTTCCAATCCATTATTTGTGCATAGACGTTTTACCTGCTTTTCAGTTTACTTTTCTACCAATATTTTCCACTCCTCGAAGGTCCCAAACACATCAATCTTCTGTTTCAAGAAGAATACCCAAACTTTCCTGGAGAAATCATCATTCATTGTCAACAAGTAATAATTGCCTCCTTTTAATGGTACCCTGGCCGATCCCCAAATATTTGAATGGATATATTCAAGTGTTCCTTTCATGCTGTGTCTTCCTTTCGTGAATCTGATTATTTTCTATTTTTCAAAGACACGATGCTCAGACAAATTTATTTTGCCGGTCTTCAGCCCTTCAAGAAGTCCCTTTCTACTCAACTCTATCATGTCATTCTTACTCATATGCCAAAGCCGCATATGCCAAAGTTTTGTAACTCCATCATCTGTTAAAGAAGAAGAAGAAACTGTTGCATCCCCAATAGCTATAGGACCATGCAAAATGTACAACTGCGTAGAGCTTTTATGTCCCTTCATGACAACAAGAGCACCCAAGTCACCTTCAAGATTTCACCTTTATCAATATATCTATAACCCTTTTAGTCAAGTACACTCAAAGATATGAGATTCCGCTTCAATTCTAGAACATGCCTTACATCTGTAAGTGTCCTGATCGCCTCATCGAACATTCTGATTCTGACTGTACCAACTCCGACAATTTTGCAAGATGCATTATTTCACATAGTCACTGCACCTCTCGAAACTCCTTCATATGTTGAAAATCAATCCCTGGGACACGTATAAAAAGTATACAAGCCAAGTTTAGAACACATTCCTCACAATGTTTGGAATCCATGTCAAAAATCACAAGAAGCTCTCATTCACTTTACCCATATTCTAGAGCAGGTTGCTTCCCTTTTTCAGTCGCACCCGCAGCTTTATTTCTGTTTTTCAAGGCATAACAATCAGCTTTAATATGCACCTTCTTCTTACAATAGGACATGTCTAGATTTTGGTATGCCCCTCATATTTCTGTCAAAATTCCTATATTGATTCCTCCTACGCACAATTGAACCTTCAGCATGATTCTCAGATTCTCCAACAAGATGCCTCATTTTCTACTTAGATAGTAAAAAATCATAGATCTCTTTCAGGGTGAGAGTATCCCGACAATAAAGAGTAGTATCTCTAAAAGTAACATATGATGGCGGCAGAGAACACAACAACATCAACGCCAAGTCCTCCTCATCATACATAACTTCTAATGTCTCCAAATAAGCCACGATTTCTTCGAACATAGTTAAGTAATCATCCAATGACACACCTTCAGACATCCGTTGAAAATACAAGCGTTGGTTCAAGTGTAGCTTGTTGGTCAAGCTCTTTATCATGCAAAATTGCTCCAACTTCAACCACAACTCAGCAATACTACTCTCTTTTAGAACATCCTGAAGAATTTGATTTGAAAGAAATAGATGAATTTGTGATTGGGTTTTTCGATCCCTACGCTGCTTTTTTTTTCATCCAACGTTCAGGTAGCAATTTTCCTATCAAAGCCAAGCAATGCTTCCTCCAAATCCATATGCGCTAAAACCCCTCACATCTTCACTTGTCATAAGATAAATCTTGTGTTTCTATCCAACAGCGGAATATCATATTTCATTATCGCCATGCGGAACAATCAACCTCGCTTTGATACCACATGTCATGAATTTTGGATCAGAAAATAATAATGATAATGAAATAAATTTATAAGAAGAATATAAATACCAACATTTACTTGGAAACTCAATATAGGAAAAATCACGGGTAGAGAAGAAAAATCCACTAAAATCAATAGTAATTGTATTTCCAATATCAAGATTTAAATTCTCTCAATTGAAATTTAAGCTCTCTAACTCTCAAAATGTTGTTGAATAATTATGTGTGAAGATACAATGTGGAGGAAAAAAAAAAAAAAAAAAAAAAAAAAAAAAAAATATATATATATATATATATATATATATATATATATATATATATATATATCTGTTGGAGTTCTAGATGAAGAAAAAAGTCAAACTCTCAATTCTTGATGAAATTTGATTTTCATTAATTTGAACTTTTAAAAACCCAAACTCCGTAGACTTCTTTTATTCTACCAAACTCAAATAACATGGAATTTGGATCATACCACAACATAACAATTTGTTTTTCTCCATATATAATTTTTTTCTCCTTTATATAAAACGAATTGTTTCCTAACAAGTTCAGACTCTTATTTTTAAACTTTCTAGCACTAAATAATGATTTCTTGTACGTGTGTTGTAAAATTCATATGCAACTTTAATTGTTTCAAATTCTTAATCAACTTTAGGTTTGTATTCTTATGCAACTTAAAGTGTAAATGTTTGAACTTTAATTTGAAGTCTCTTTCTTTCATGCTAAACAGGATTACACACGTTGACCTTTAAACCAAAAATAATTTAGCTTCTTACTATTAGCATATTTGTGTTTGAGCCCCCATTAAAAGGTAAATAATGTATTTTAAAATAATAGATTGATGGAAAATGTATGATTAAAAATAAGGAAAAAATTTGTGTTTGCGTGTAATATTATTTTATTAAAAATGTATAGTGGAAAAAAAGATAGAGAAAAATGTATTTTGAAAAAAATCGAATCAAACAAACATCAATGTTTTTTTAAAGTTTGGCGAAAGCTCTACCTAAAAATTCCCAATTTCAAGAGGGTACATAAAAAATAGAAAAAACTGACACAAGTTTAATTTTTACAATAATGCTAAATGTACATTCTTTGGTTGACCTTATTTTTTATATTGCCTTTGTTTTTTGAAATTTGTGGACAGGAAAAGTGTTTTTGTTTTTAAATTGTGTAATGGTATTTTGCCATGTGGCACAATATAAAGAAAGATATAAAAGATGATGTACATGTAACATAATTGTAATTTCTATTTTTCATTTGTTCTCAGATTTTGATACTTGTTATAAAGATTTTATAACCTTTTTCTCAAAGAAAAAATTACAAAATAAATGCTACGTATAGGGTATATTTAAACTTTTTTTAAAAAAAAATTGCATTTTATGTATTATGTTTTATCAAAGAGTAACAAAAAACCCTTTTTGTGCTGAAAATAATAGAAAAAAATTATAAAAATACCATTATAAATAGTTGAAGGGACAATTATTCCCCTTATTAAAAATAACAAATTGCATCCTACGTATGGTGTAACGTTATACATACCATTTAGCTACTTATATCATTTTCAAAATTTTAATTATTAGAAGCCATGTTTTTTATTTAAGTTTTTTGTTGTGGATTGTGCTTTCTTTCCTTTCCTTTTTTTTTTCACCGATGAAGCTTGATTGAAGAAAATGCAAATATAAACATTTTTATAAAAATATACAATCCTGTGCGTAAAATGGGGAAAAAAAAAGCATGTAATTAATTTAATTAAGAGATTTGAACATAAGTTAATTTATGGAGAAGATAATTAAAGTATGACAAAAAAATTATTGTTTTGAATTAGAAAGAAATAGTATTTAAGTTTTTTAAAAAGTATGTAAAGTGTTAATTATTGTAATTTACTTTTGTAATTTTTTATTTTCACAAAAGCACATTATTTTTCACAGAATAAAAATTCAATTCCAAATTCCAATAGAAACAAGAACTAAATTCTTCATTTCTTTTTCTCTCCCACTTTGAATTTCGAAGTGATAGTTGAAAATGATACGTTTTATTATTATTTTTTGCATAATTTAATTTATTTTTTCACTTTTGTTAAATGTATAAATAATTTGAGTTTATATTGGTGAGCTCGAAATCCATTAAAATTTAAGGAGGCATGCTGAAATTCTGAAAGAGTTTAACATTTGATAGTCTAAGAATGACTAATCAAGAGTGGGTGAATTTGATTTTAAAATTTTTTTCGAATAATTAATCTAAATTCAAGCAAGTATAAACTTAATAAATTAATTCAAATAATAAATACAAATATAAAAGCGATAAGTAAAATAGAGAGATTATACAAACAATATAATTGTGGAGGTACAATCCAATCATTTACAACACTTCCGGTGACTCAGAAACAAGGAGCATCAATCCTTATACGATATTGAATTTTATAGGACCTCAACATGACCCACTATTGAGCTTTCACGGGATCTCAATATAACCCACACGGTGACTTACAACAAGGAGTGCAGATCCTTATACAATGTTGATCTTTAAGTAACTTCAACATAACCCACACTTTATCAAAGTGATTTTACAATGATATACCTCTCTTGATAAATAATACAAATAAATTAAGTACTAAGAGAATCTAACACTTCAATGAATAGTAATAAATGATAGCTCAAGTGTTAGATGAAAAACTTTGATGAATATGACAATAAAAAATTAGATTCAATCAATCAAAGTATTTCAATGAAAAAATGAAAAAGAAATAAACGCAATGTAAGTTTAAAATCTTCTCAAAACATCTCTCTCTTTTGATGAATGATTGTAATAATTTAATTACTAAGAGAGAAACGAGAAACTTTGATGAATATGATGATTTTACAAGTTTGATTCAATTCATCAAAGTTTTCAATATGAAGAAGTAGAAAAAATTATGCAATGTAACTGTAAAGATCTTCTTCAAAAATATATCTCTCTTTTAAGATTGATATAAATAAGTTTAGTATAAAGAAAAATGCAGAACTTTGATGAAAGAAATGATTTAAGAAGTTTGATTCGACCATCAAAATTATTTTAATGAAGAAATAAATGAAATGAATGTAAAAATGTAAGTTCAAAAAAGATTTTTTTTTTTTTTTTTTTTTTTACAAATATATTTCACAAGAAAGCTCTATTCTCCTTGTGTTATGAATGCAAAATAAAATGATATTTATAGCAATCAAAACGTCAAAATTTCTACCAACCGGATGTCCGCCACTAAATTGGACGATTAAACTAGCCGTTGTGCGTCAGAAATCATAACGATTAAAAGTTTGACCTTTGGATGAACGTTCGTTCGTTGACTTTGACTTTGATTTTGACTTTTTTTTTTTTTTTTTTTTTAAAATGTGGGCTTTTGAAGAACGTTTTCAATTTATCTTTCAAGGTAAATAACATTGTAAAAATTTTAACGTCTTACCTTTTTTAAAAATAAATTTTTATGCAAGCACTTTTATAAAATAAATTTTTTCGTGTATAAAACGATTTTTGGAACTTTTATCATTCATTGCTAAATATTGAAGTATTAGTAACTTTATATTTGAATTAAGAAATCTAATTTTTTATCTTACTTCGAAATTTACCTCTTAGACTTCTTGTCCTGATCCTTCTTTCATGTTGTTTCTTATACTCATGATTTTACTTTTCTTGACGTTTGTCTTTTAAACTCCCGTCTCGAATGATTTGACTTAAATGCTTAACTTTCATTTTGATCTTCATTTCGAGTCCGGTTTATAATGTGTTGATTTTGGCAATATTTAATTAATTTTAATATAGAACTATCATCACTAAAAATCAATTGTTAAAAAGAATATTAATCTTTTTTGTTATGATCAAAACATTAATGATGAGATCAACCACAAGTCAACATTTTTCCCTTTTTGATTATGACAAATAAGATAATTTGTAAGATAAGATTGAACAATTGATATCATATTAATAAAAGAACATACATTATAAATTTTGAATGTAATCTATATATTCCCCATATCGTTTAACAAACCAATAACCATTCATTTTAAAACTTATATTTATCAAGGCAAGTATCACATTCTCATCAAACATATCATCTCATATTTTTTCTCCCTTTAGTCATAAGCAAAAAGGTGGCATATATGAGATAAAGAGTATAGTATATATAATCAAAATTTTAAATCAATCATAGAAAATAGTAATATATTCCCCCTCAATTAAGTACAAGGTGCCAAATATATAGAAGTTTAAATAAGAAGATAATCATCATATTTATAGTAAAACAATAAACAACGCATGAGTGATGAAGTGACAAAAGCATGATCATATGGGTAAATTTTATATAGATTCCAACCAATTATGCACATAGAAATATACGATAATATTTAATATGAATTCAATTTAGCAACATACTTCAAATTCATCGATAACTTCCAAACCTCTTAGAATATATGAAATTCTATCAAGTGTTATTGGTTGAATGAAAATATCATCTAATTGATTTTCCTTATTCACAAATTCTAATGCAATATCTCAATTTTGGGTACTTTTAGAATATCGTAGACGTAATGTCTTAATACTACAAAGATATCTAAAATTCGTTTTATGGCTCTAAAATGTGATTCTTAAGTATTAGATTGAAATATAGCACATAATCACACACTAAATATAATATCGAGTTTACTGCGATTAAATAAAGGAGATATCCGATCATACCACAATATTTTTTTTATGTTTATGGAAGTACCTTGATCATCTAGTTTGATTGATGAGTTCATTGGAGTGTTCATTGATTTCAACTCTTCCAATCCAAGCTTATTGAACATGTTCATGATGTACTTTTTTTGACTCCATTAGTTATGAAGAGATTGATTACTTTCTACTTTAGAAGATTCTTCTTCATCTAGTTGTACATTTGCTTCTTCTCCGTGTTGATCTTCAATATCTTTAAGATCTTCATTGTTTTGATTTTATCTGCTCAAAAAGGAATCTCCAAACTTATATCATTATCAGTACCTTTCTTTTGATCAAGAAGATTAATTTCATCAAAAGTAACATGCATAGATTCTTCAACGCCTAAAGTTATTTAGTTAAAGACTTTATAAGTTTTGCTAGTCAATGGATAACCTAAAAAGATTCCAATATCAGATTTTGAATCAATTTTTTCCAAATTTTCTTTTGTATTTAAAATAAAGCATTTACGATCAAAAACTTTGAAATAGCCGCTATTTGGAATTCTATTTTTCAAAAACTCTAGGACATTTTAGTTTATTATCGACTGACTAAAACTCTATTTACAATATAACAAGCGGTGTTGACAGCTTCGGCTCAAAAATATTTTGTCATGGTATTTTCATTTAGCATGATCCTAGCAATTTCTTGCAATGTACGATTCTTCCTTTCTACTACAATATTTTATTGAAAAGTTCTAGTAGTTGAGAAATTATGATCATAGCCATAATTTTTTGCGAAAATTATTAAATGCAATATTTTCAAGTTCTCCACCATGATCACTCATAATGGTAATAATAGTGTATCCCTTTTTATTTTGAACATTTTTACAAAAATGTTCAAATGCATTCAAAATTTCATCTTCTAGGTTCAAAAATGGAAATCAAGTAAATCTAGAAAAGACATCAATGTTCCGTAGAGCTCTTCCAATGGATATGTGTTGATATTTTTTGTGTTTTCTATCAACATTCTCAACAAACTCCAATTTTTCGAGAGAAACATAAACACTTTACTCACAAGTTCACCGTTAGTGAATTTTTGATCAAAGCCTTTGAGACCATTAATAATTTCAGTAGAACGACTGATCGTGTCAACAATCGGTTCATTCTCTTTCATAAAGAAATTTTCAAAATCTTTAACTAAGAAATTTATCTTAATTTCTTTCACTTTGCTAATTCCAACATAAGTAATTTTCAATGCATGCCAAATATCATAAGTGAAATCACATGTACTTATACGATTAAATTCATTTCTATCTAAAGTACAATAAAGTATATTTTTGGCTCTAATATTTAAAGATAATTTTTGTTTATCTACTTCATTATATTCCTCTCTATGTTTATAAATAATTTGATCCGGTTTACCTTCAGCTTTAATAACATTTATAGGCACATATGGACCAAATTCAATAACTTTCCAAATGCTATAATCTATTGATTAAATAAATATTGTCATTCTAGCCTTCCAATAGTTATTATAAGTGTTATCTAAGAAAACATGACGATTTGTAGAATGCCTTCAAGATTTGGAAAAATGTGGTTAGTCATTGCTTAAGATTGTAGAATCTTAATTTCAAAATGAGCACATTACTCTGATACCAATTGCTAATCCAAAAATAACTAACCAAGACGAGTATGAATTGGTTTTTAAAACCTTTTCGAAGAATTAATCTAAATTCAAGCAACTAAAAACTAAATAGATTAATTCAAATAATAAGCACAAATATAAAATCGATAAGTAAGAAGGATAGATGATACAAACGACACAATTGTGGAGGTTTGATCAAAAGTAATAATCTACGTCCTCTGTTACCAAATTCTGCGGCACGAGCAAGGCCTTTTTACTATTTTGATTGACTTATAATGCAATCCAACCATTTACTACGCTTCCGATGACTTACAAATAATGAGCACCGATCTTTATATTATGTTGAGTTTTATGGGACCTCAACACGACACAGTATTTAGTTTTCACGGACCTTAATATGACCCACACGGTGATTTACAATAAGGAGCACCGATCCTTATATAATGTTAATCTTTAAGGGGATTTCAACACAACTCACGTTTTATCAAATTGATTTTACAATAGAATACCCCTCTTGATAAATAATACAAAAAATTAGTTTTAAAAGAGTCTAACATTTCAATTAATAATAATAAATAGTGGTGGTAAAAAAGATCGGAGGCTCGGGCTCGGGCCGAGCCCCGAGCCACACGGGCTGGCCCTTGTCAAGCAATTTATATATAATTTTTTTTTTTGAAATTTGAAATTTTATAATTTCTTTAATTTATAACAAGCATAAAATGTACAGTTTTTTTTATTATGAGTATTGAAGTAATGACATATCTTTTGAAATAACAATTAAGCATATAACTTTGTCTAGTCTTAATGAGAATATAAATATTTATCAACTTCCAACGTCTTCCACTAAAATTTAGTCACTTTTTCATAAAATTACACCCTTACAAGTTACAATGACCTTTATTACATACTTTTGCAATTTATATTTTAAAAAAGAAAACCCGAGTCGGCTCGGGTCGAGCCTCATTTTTTTTGACTGGGCTCGATTAGGCTTGGCTCGAGCCGAAAAAAGCTAGGGCCCAACTCGATTTTTTTTTTTTCGGCTCGAGTTCGGCTCGTTGACACCATTAGTAATAAATGATGGTTCAAGTGTTAGATGAAATTTTTTGATAAAACGATAATAAAAAATTAGATTCAATCAATCAAAGTGCTTCAATGAATAGATGCAGAAGAAATAAACGCAACGTAGGTTTAAAAATCTTCTCAAAACATATCTCTTTTTTAATGAATAATTGTAATAATTTAAGTACTAAAAAAGAAATGAGAAATTTCGATAAATATGATGATTTTACAAATTTGATTTAGTCAATCAAAATTTTCAATATGAAGTAGAAAAGTTTATGCGATGTAAGTGCAAAGATATTTTTTCAAAAATACATCTCTTTTTTAAGATTGATATAAAGAATTAAGCACAAAGAAAAATAAAGAACTTTGAAGAGAGAACTTATTTAAAAAATTTGATTCAACAATCAAAATTTTTGTTATGAAAAAATAAATGAAATGAATATAAAAATGTAAGCTCAAAAATGATTTTTTTTTTACAAATATATTTCACAAGAAAACTTTCTTCTCATTGTGTTATGAATGCAAAATGAAATGGTATTTATAACAATCAAAACATCAAAATTTTTTACCAACCGAACAACCCAACCAGACGTCCGCCACTAAACCGGACAACTAAACTAGTCGTTGTTCGTCAGAAATCAGAACGGTTAGAAATTAACCGTTCGACGAAACGGGCATCCATTGACTTTGATTTTTTTTAAGAAAAAATTTGGACTTTTGAAGAAAGTTTTCAATTTATCTTTTAAGGTAAATAATATTATAAAAATTTAAACATCTTACCTTTTTGAAAAATAAATTTTATGCAAGTATTTTTATGAAATAATTTTTTTCGTGAATAAAACATTTTTTGAGTTTTTATTATTCATTGCTAAGTATCGAAATATTAGTATATTTATATTCGAGCTAAGAAATCTATCTTACTTAGAAATTTGTCTCTTAAACTTTTCGTCTTGATCATTCTTTCATGTCGTCTCTTGTGCTCTTGATCTTACTTTTTCTTGATATTTGTTTTTTAAGCTCTCATCTCAAATGATTTGATTTGAATGCTTAACTTTTACTTTGATCTTCATTTCAAGTTCGATTTATAATGTGTTAATTTTAGTAATACATGACTGATTTTAACATAGAATTATCATCACTCAAAATCAATTGTTAGAAAGAATATTAACTTTGTTTGTTATGATTAAAATATTAAGAATGAAATCAACTATAGGTCAACAACATTTATGTTTATAGGCTTGAAATCCACTAAAATATATTAAGAGGAAATTAGGTCCAATAGGGTCCAAAATAAAGAAAATAAATTAATATTATTAGTATTTAATTAATAGTAAATTTTACATGAATTTTCCATTGTAAATTAGCGTTTGCTACTTTTTGTTCTAAAAAGTAACAAAACAAAAAGTGGCATGATGTGTCACTTTTTGTTTCAAAAGAAACCAGCTTTGTATGTGATAGGTATCATCTAGCAATACATTTGAGAATGAAATATAGTTCAAATTCATTGACAAAATAATTGTTACTTGACAAAATAATTGTTGAGGCACATAAATAACGAAGTTAAAAAAGGGCCATTTTAACCTTTAAAAACTTTTGTATGTCTTATAATCACACTTATATAAGTGACATAATATTATTTTGGGAGATTTTCATGAATATCACTAAATTTGAAAATACACAAAAAATTTGAATGTGCACTAAATTTGTTCAAAAATGTCACTTTTTGTTGTGAAATGTCCAAATTACCCTTGATGTCACTTTTGTAGGAGCAATTAATGCTTGATTGAAATGACATTAATGGTTTGATGTGATGATTACATTTTGATTATTTTATTCATTTTATATATGTATATTATATTGAAAAAAACGTATTTTCTTTCAAAAAATAAATAAAAGAAATTCAAAACCTATTAATGTTCCCTAACCTTAAGTCCTACATCCTCCTTCATTAACACATATTTTCTTCAAAGAACTTCATCTTCTTTATTCATCTTCTTCGTTCCTTCTTCAAGAACACATGAGTATTTAATTGATCATCCATTTCAAGAGGTTGGCCATTAGAAATTGTTTGTAATTTCATCTTTTAACTACTTATTTCGTAAATATTAAATACAATATGGTGATAATAAATTAGAACTTTGAAACAATTACTCATTGATTTCTTTGATTTTTGAAATTTGTTTTGATAGTAGAGATATTTGGAATCGTTTATTAAATGTGACCGATTACATATTTAATGTAGTATTGATGTATTTATTTTGAAAAGACATTGTGTTGTTGAATGAGAATTGATTATCACTATTAATGTTCTACATTAACATCCTCCTAAAAATTTCTACAGTAACTGTTTTGAAACCAACCCGACTGTTCGTACTTAACGGTCGAATATAGTGTTTCAAACTGTCGGGTAACGACAGTTAAACTGTCGAATTCAACAATTTACAAACTGTCGGGATACACAATTCAACTGTCAATTTCGACACTTGAGAACTGTTGAAAACCTTGATTAGTAGTTTTCCATATTTGATGGTATTTAATGTCGATATATTGATTGTACAGACTTCTTACAGTTGCAATCCCAACATTTCAGGTATGAGTGATGATTTGAGATTCATTGTCTCTTACGGGAGAAATTTCGCAAATGTGGACGACGAATAGAAGTGGAGAGGGAACAAAACCACTTCCATTTTAGTGCCGACAAATATTATGGTAGCTGGACTTGCTTTATGGTTGAAGGAAAAACTCGTTATTGTTGATCCACACATTGAAATTGAATTGAAATTCAGAGTCCCGAACTTGAATATACCTCTAGTTAAAATACGTGAAGACGAAGAGCTTAGTTGGTACATATCGATTCATAAGAAAACCGCAATCTGCATGATGTTAACAGTATGTGCATGACAATTGGTGTGATGTTAATAGTACTTGAAGTGTACTTAAATTTATAATTACAATTTACTCCATAATTAATTACCATTGCATTTGTTACACGATAAGTTGTAGATGCGAATGACATTTTAAGTAGTAAGTTATTCTTCTCGATATCATTATTTTCATAATATATCATTGAATTCTCATTGTCGTACTTATGAGATCCACATATCCGTTATGACTTGTAATTCGAACAACCTATAGTTACCTAAGTTGACCATAAAGTAATCGCTGCTACAAAAATGATGTTATTCAATGTCAATGAACAGATAATGCACCGTTTGCCATATGCGACGAAATGTCTGAAACAATTCATAAAATTACAGCAATTTTTAAATAAACTTAAATACAAAATTTAATGTGCCATTAACCAGGATCAACATTATAAAACTATCTTCAACGCATATTCGTGAAGAAGAAGAGCAAACATGCAGTTCTAACTTACGGGTTGCTCTCAAATGTCTGAAACATAACAGTATCGTCTGGATGAGTTGGGCAAAGAATTGGATGTCTGGAACTCGGCCAAGAAGCCAAGGGACAACTCGCGAAAGTCGTGGCACTGCCGTTTGTCAAAGTGCTCTAACACCCTTTACACGTACTTGGGGTTACTTCGCTGGGATATGCGTGCACGCAACCTTGCGTCATTCGAAACCAAGAATTCGAACTTCATAAACTCTGCAATGAATAAGAGGGCGAAAAGGGTCAGCTAATCACATGTCATAAATGTCGAAGCCAATACACACAGATACAAACAAATAGCAATCAACATATGTATGTCAATCATATAACGACATAAAACTACTAACTCAATGCAACATGAACAATCTATAAAAGGACATGTAATGAAGATTTAACAAGAAATAGAACATATGTGCTTCACATTATTTCATAAGGCAGCCATCTGTCGAGAATTACTGCGTCTAACTGTCGGGATCGACAGTTGACCTGTACCAAATTTACTCAACTATCGAGAAGTCTAAGGCTAACTGTCGGGAATGATAGTTCACCTATCCCTATTTTACCTAACTATCGAGAACAACTGCAGCTAACTGTCGAGAACGACAGAACACATGTTTACAAGTCACCCATATGCAGATAATTTTCTAAGGTAAACCATTGCACACGAAGTGGTGACACATACCAACATGGTAGAAGGTTCACAAGCAGGTGGGATTTACATTCAAAAACCTCAATTTAAAATCTAAGATCTCTTGAAACAACATAACAATTAAGCTAGAAACGGAATTTGATTAATTAATTCATCAATACAACATCAAAATGTAAAAGATGAAAATGAATGATACTGAACTTTGATTAATTAATTCATCAATACAACATCAAAATCTAACAGAATATAACAACAAATATATTGAAAATTGAAACATGAAAGAGAGATAAGAGGAAGAGACAACCCATATTAATGAACATAAAAACAAAAATAAAGTAGTAAAAACAGAGACCCAAAACTTTGTTATATGATTCTCCGAAGAAAATTAATCTAGCTCAATCGAAATACATTAAACGAACAATCCACTCTTAATTAAGTTGTAAGTTAATATAGCACATTTCCAATCCAAATTAACCCCAATTTCCATTTTATATAACAAAAAGGCAAAAACCTACAAAAAGAGAGAGTAATTAAACATACATGTAATATGAGATCTGCTTCTTTAGACTCGTAAACACTGAATTCAGGAGCCTTCATGTACATGATTTCACCATCAGATTTTGCACCAAAATCTCCATTATTTTCTACAGACAAAACTTCTTCCCCCATTGAAATCGACTCCATAGCTTTCAATATTTTCTAGTCTTTTTTCCCCACATTCTCTCCTTGTTGCAAATCCATATTTCTTCCCATTGCTATATGTCCTCAGCACTCAGCAGCAGAATCGCATCAGAAGGTTGAATTGCAAGAGGGCAGAAGCTGAATCGCAGGCTCGAGGTTTATAACTTTTGCAGAAGGGTTTTCCAAGGTTTCTTCAAATGGATTTTGCAGAGGTTTTGCTACGGGAATGTCTAGGTCTAAAATGCAAAAACAATGAAAATGATTTCCCCCATTTTTTTCCTTATTTTGACTTTTTGGTTATGACAACTTGTACAATTTTTATATGTAGTTAAATCTCAATTAATACAAAACATGTCAGGTCTTTAAATTATGCAGAGGGGTAAAAATGTTCAATTTTGAAAATCTTGCAACTAGTTTAAAAATGTGACATTTTGGTAATTACATGGTGGCAAAATGACATCTAGTGCAATTTCCTTTATTTTTGCTTTGTATTTTGAAAGTGACATATAGCTAGTATTTTATTTCAATAGTTAAAATGACATAGAAATATCTAATATGTATTTTATTATATAGTAGCAAAAAAACTGAATAACAATCCAAAATAAAAAACTTAAAACACTCGACTTCATAAATCTTCCAACTTTCTTTCTTTTTAGGCTTCTTATTCATAGTAACGACTTAAATGATTTCACTTTCTGTTTGATTCCTACTTTTCTTCAACTCTTATATTCGTTTTCTTATTTCCAAATGCCTCCATAACAGATGAAGATAATATTTTTATCCATATCTGCAAAAAGAATTTAAATTACATAGTGTGCGACTTTCATAAAAAAGTGATAGAGATCTCGCTTTCAAATATCAGTACCTTAATTCATATGCAAGAAAAATAAAGTGTTATATTATATCACTTTTAAATGTAAAACAAAGTCTGAATTCATATTTATATTTATATTCCCACAAACACCTTGTATGCATTATTTAATTGATCCAAAAAAAAATTCAAATTAGGCCCTTGTTTGATGCCCATTAAAAAAAAAAAAAAAATATATATATATATATATATATATATATATATATATATATATATATATATATATATATATATATATATATATATATATATATATATTTACTTATTTATTTATTTATTTATTTATTTATTATTATTATTATTATTTTTTTGAAAAATGAATGAATTTATGTATAGTGATTTTTTGGAGAATGTTTAGTTAAAAAGTATGAAAGCGTTTTGGGTTTGTTTGTAAAATATTTTATTTTGAGAATATATAATTGAAAATGATTTTTTGAAAAAAAAAAATATTTTGGAGAATGATAGACAAACAGTGGTTAGATAGTATATGATTTTCTTTAAAAAAAAGTGAAAGAGTTTGACTTTGAAATTTCAACACCTTAATTCATATGCAAGACAAATAAAGTATTAGATCATGTCACTTTTTAATGTAAAAGAAGAATTTATATTGATATTTTCACAAACACGTTACATGCATCTTTTAACTGATCCAAAAGGAATTCAAATTAAATATTGTGCAACTTAAAAAAAGTGACTGTCACTTTCAATTTTAGACCTTCATATGCAAGACAAATAAAGTATAACATCTTGTCACTTTTTAAAGTAAAATAAAAATTCTTATTATATTCATAATTAAATATTTATTTAAAGGAGAGTATAGGGCATTTGACACAAAAACGTTAGTAGAATTTTCTCCAAATGTAAAGATGAGAGGCTAGAAATGATTTCGTACTCATGGTGAGTAAGATAAAATATATCCAACGGTGTTGTGGTAACATCACGTCAACAATTAAGTCTACAATTTTTGACAATTTAAAATTGAATGATAAAAAATTGTAGGCTCACAGTGAACAACACAACTCCTACCGATTATGAGTAGGAGATCATTTTTGGATGAGTGGTTTCATGGATAATGGTATATAGGTAGGTCTACTTGCCCATAGACTTGAGGCATTACCCCCACCGCCCTTCGGCTATAGTACAATATGGTAATGTCAGTTTAGAACATGGCCCTAGCCTGCCTTTATAATTTCAACAACATTATGCCGTTTTTGGTATTGATTAAAATCAGATTTTAATTTTAAGTCAAAGTTAAATAATCAATATTAATCTCATATTTCATTGGTCTCATAATTTTTCAACCACACATTCTATCAACTTTTATCAAAATTTACTAAAAATTTAATTTTAAACTACACCAAATAAGGGCTATACGTACAAAAAAAAATTCACAGAAATCCTGCATATGGACATTTGGTAGATTATCGTTGGAAGATGACAAAAATACAAGAAAAAAGCTGCCCGTATGTTTTTTTCCAGTGCTTGCAAAATAATTCTTGTAATTTTGTCCCTCAATCACGCATTGATTCTACATTTCTGTCTCATTGAAGAAACTACAGGAGCTGCTCTCCGAATCTGAAAATGTTGCAAGTTTGTAACACTGCTCACCATTCTTATTTTTTCTACTTCTCCTCTTTATATAAAAGATATTACGGCAAGCTCCTTAGCAGAAAGAAAAAGGAGCGACGACTGTTCATAAAAAGACTGTAAATCCATTTTCTTCTTGATAAAGAAACTCTATAATCATAAGTGGACATAAATACGAGTGAACTACTCTAAAGCTTATGTTCTTTACTTCCTTTCAATTTTGTGTTAATAGAATACTCTGACTCACTCATAACATGGACCACCCCATCCCCATCCCCATCCCCATCCCCACCCCTACCCGCTCCATCCCACCCTCATATAGTCATATATATCAACAAAATTGTGCTCATTCCTCATTTAAGAACTTCCACAGGGACTAGAAAATAAAACTCAGTAATATATATATGGATCGAGTATGCGGTGAGACGTGTAATGTCTAATTATATACCATGCTATTGCTCTTTTGGTCACACATGGCCTACCAAAATTTCAACATTATATACATCGGATGCATGACATGACTCGAGTAACAATTCGTTTTCATATCATTACAGTGATGTTTTGCTCTAACAAGTGAACATAATCCTCGCATTGAAACTAATTACACTAAATTATATACTAAAGCATTTAATATCAGCATATACATTGGATACCCTTATTCCCTCTCTCGAGCCCTGATTAAAAAAAAAAAATTCTCATTTTGGAAAGATCAGATTACACTGTTAATAAACCAGGGTTTTGGTTTTAAAATTCAAGAACATTACATCAATGGTAGTTAAGTAGAGGAACAAAAGGAATAAGGGAGGCATACATATTTAAAGCTATAAAGCAGTAGTTAAACAGTCATTTTGACAACTTTAGAAACATCATCATTTGTTAAATGATGTCAAAATTTTATACAGAATAGACAGTAGTATTCAGAAGAGTGTATTTATATATTGAAATTTTAGAGAGAGAGAGAGAGACCCTCTTCTATTGTCCCTGTGAGGTCTGACTACTTAGAACTTCAAAGAGAACAGTCAAAAAAGCATAATCAAAATTTCTGTAGAAACTTAAAAGAAGAACAGTCCACTGTGCACCAGCACCACTTCATCTTCTCACTTTTTGACATTTGCCTCTACTTTATTCACTTTACACTTGCTTAAATTCAAATAAATAAAACGTGATTAACTAATGATACATAAAGCCTGTTTAATATAGATTTTTCAGAATAAATTTTACGTAAAATAATTTCATGAGTATGAGTTTGCGTGCAAAATTATTTTATTCAAAAAATATATATTTGATTATTTTTTTAAGAAAAATAAGCATCTCCCATGCTTCAATAATTGCTAAAAAAATTATCTCATAAGAAAAAAAAATTTAAAAAAATTCCTCTCTAATGCAAGGACATTATAAAGTTGATGTGATGAAGAAACATATATACAATGTCAAGAACTCCGTCTAAATTTAAAAGTTGACTCGACAAGATTTATAGTTTCTAAACAAATATAGATGTGTTTTTGTTTGTAAAAGACGTCGAAACAGCGTTGTTTATTTGTAGATAGAATTCAATGGAAGATATCAACGCCATATATACAGATCAGAAATCTAAAAGAAATATGTCAATTGTGTAAAGTTGGCTGAACAAACCCTAATACAAATACGGTCCTTGTTGGTTTCCATTATTTTCAAAATAAATTTTTCTCTCTTTTATTTTTCACTACATATTTTTTAATAAAATAATATTACATATAAATTAAAAAAAAATTCTTATTTTTTAATCACACGTTATCTATCAAAATATTATTTCAAAATGCATTTGGACAAAAAATGGGAATTAAACATGCTCACAATGTACCATCGTACCATATACAATTTACCAAATTCTGTACATATATACTATACGAAGAAAAAGACTGAGAAAAGATATTGCATCAGTTGAAGCAGAGACATGGGTCCATGGTCCTCTAAATAAATTCAAAAACCTCTTTTTCGTTAAGAACACGATCCGGGTCTGTCACGTTGGCCTCTCTCCCTTCGAATGCAAAGGAGTAGTGAGTGTATGGACATGGATGTTGAAAATGGAATGGCCGATCTGAGGCAATACATGAACCGGAGGCCTTTTTTTCCACCAATTCCTCCTGGAACTGACCTGTTATCCGACCACCATCCGCGGTTGACGCAGACGCAGCAGTACGACATGTTCATGATACCACATGGGCTTCAGCCGGCGTTTAGGTCTGATTCTACAACTAGTAATACTGGTGGTGGGGGTTCGTCTAGTAGTGCTGGTGGGTTTGGTGGGTTTGAGATGGAGGCTGGTGGGTTGAATGGTTACGCAGATGGTGGCACTGGGCGATGGCCTAGGCAAGAAACACTTACTCTTCTTGAGATCAGATCGAGGCTGGATCCTAAGTTCAAGGAAGCCAACCAAAAGGGTCCGCTATGGGATGAAGTCTCAAGGTATATATCCTTCAGTTTTAACTTAAAAACTGAAATCTTGCCAATTTCACCAAATACTTCATCTTCTAAATGTCATTTTACAGTCACAAACCTTTAGAACACTTTGGAATATGGGTGATTACCCCTTTTTTTTCTTTTTTTGTGTGTGTCGTGGGGTGGGGTGGGGGTCACTTGTATTATTTTCTCAATTTCCTTTCTTTTGAGGGGTGGGAGTGTTGAGTGGATTTCTCCTTTGAAAGCTTTAGTGTCCCCAGTGTTTTTCAGTTTTCACTGGTTTCTGTACTTCATCTTATAAATGAAATTCAGAAGGATCCCTGTTATCCTCCCTCGCCATACGTTTAGGTTGGCTAGTCCCCACCAGTAGACTCGACAAAATCTCCAAAAACTGAACTAAACAACAGGATGATAAAAAGCTTCAAACGATTAACTTTATTCTTACTATCCGAGTTTTGTTATAGCAAAAATGACAGTACACAGTTGAAGTCCAGTTTGAGATTTAGGTGTTGCTTTCATTCTGGAATCTGGATTTTTTTCACCAAGAGATATCTCACAATTACTTCTATGAATCTTAAAGCGAGTGTTTTGTTTCTTTTCATCTAAAACAGTTGCTAAATTTTTGGGCGTTTTAGAAATAATTTTCTAGCTTCGTTTTCTTGAAAAGACCTGAAAAACAGCTCTTTCAAGTTCCTCAGACAACTTTCTGTAAAACTTCGAATAGTCATACTCAAATTAACGTTGTTTATATTCACTTCAGAATATATAAAACTATACGAGCTTGTCTATCCTTTGCATGAATTCATTACTTAAAAAACTAGGGTTCTTAATTTTATCACATCAACTTCATTTGTTGATGTTGCAGAGTTAAATTTCTACATTATATGTTTTAATTTTTAGGATTATGGCTGAGGAACATGGATATCAGAGGAGTGGCAAGAAATGCAGAGAGAAGTTTGAGAATTTGTACAAGTATTACAAGAAGACTAAAGAAGGCAAGGCTGGAAGACAGGATGGCAAGCACTATAGATTTTTTCGCCAGCTTGAAGCACTCTATGGTGAAATCAGCAATACAGTGCCAGTCTCCGAAACACATCGGGCCGGAAGCACTATTCTAAACAGTACTTCGACCAATAACATTTTAATAGCAAATCAGCAAGAAGTTTATAAGGCTCCAAAGCTCTCAGATACTAGCCTTAGTCTATCTAATTCTTCTGATTTTGATACTACTTCATCAGATGGAGGAGACGTTAATGGAAGAATAAACGATGACTCGAGTGGTAATAGGCAGAAGAAAAAGGGTAATAGGAGGTGGAAAGTAAAGATAAAAGACTTCATTGATGCACAGATGAGGAAATTGATGGATAAACAGGAGGCTTGGATGGAGAAAATGATGAGGACAATTGAGGATAAAGAACAAGAGAGGATGATAAGAGAGGATGAATGGAGAAAGCAAGATGCTGATAGAATAGAGAAGGAGCACAAGTTCTGGACTAGTGAAAGGGCATATATCGAAGCACGGTATGCTGCATTAATGGAAACTATACGAAACGTTGCTGGTAAAGAACTTAATGTTTCACCATCGGATGAATTGATGGCAGTTAAAACTCGAAGCCTGAGTGAAAACGAGAACGACGATGAAAAGGGCGATATGATCTGGCCAGAATCTGAGATTACAAGGCTAA
Organism: Fraxinus americana; assembly: GCA_035079005.1. Classification (NCBI taxonomy): domain Eukaryota; kingdom Viridiplantae; phylum Streptophyta; class Magnoliopsida; order Lamiales; family Oleaceae; genus Fraxinus; species Fraxinus americana. The sequence goes on along the minus strand of CM068717.1, from coordinate 10,799,776 downwards.
TCCAATTGAGGACTAATTTAGACTCAAGGTTTCAACAAGGTGGGTTTTCGGAAGAAGTCCTGTGGGAAGGAATAGCTTCAAAAATGGCCTGTTTTGGATATGACAGGAGTGCTTTAGTCTGCAAAGAAAAGTGGGATAGCGTCAATAATTATGTAATCAAGTGCAACAAGAAAAGAAAGGAGAATCCAAAACCCTATTGCTATTGCTATCAGAATAATGTGTCCATATGCAATAATCATGTAGGAGCCTTTTGTGATAATACCAGTGGATTAGGACCTGAGGCTTCACCTTCTAATAGCAACACAGGAAATGCAATGAATGATAGCTGCTTTAGGTACTTTATGGGGGATGATCATAACATGTGGGAGAATTTTGGGCTGAAACTCAACAAATTAGGGTAGGAAAATCAGATCAAGTTATATAATCTGCATCAAAATTGTTTCTGATCAAATTAGGAAGAGATTATAAGCAGCAGATGATGAAAGAGGAGGCAACTGACATATTGTGTTGACTTGTGACTTGGGAAGTGAGAAATTTAACTATGGTGGCTTTTTATTGCTTCTCTTTGGTGTTGTATTAGGCTTATTTGTTAATTGTTCTGCATACATTTTATAATTTTAAGGTAATATTTACAAAAAAAAAAAAAAATTTGTCTTCTTCCTTTCATGTATTTGCTTAAGAATGTTAATAACTCATTTGTTTCAATATGTATTCAAACTTGGTTAATCTGCCATATTCTATTTTGAAAATTTTGATCTTAAATGAATATAATATTGGAACACTTCATTTAAAAGTTTTAAACTTTTAATATCGTATGAGATGGGGCAAAGATGTCGAGTTCAAATTTTGCAATTTGAAAATTGTGCACTTGTCAAGTTTCTTATGAAAAAATGAATCCGACCTATACATAAAGAACATGTAATTTAAATAAATATCTTTAATTACCATCATTGAGTTTAGCACTTAAGATTATCGATAATAAGTCAAAAGGAAAGTGAGGATGACATAAAGTCATTGTTCGTACCCTTTATGAATACGTGATCATAGGAGGAGGATAAAGGGGGCAAGGAGTGGCGATTGTCACGGAATCTCAACAATTATTCATATTTCAAACAAGAGACTTTAGTTTTTTCCACAACTGCAAAAGATTGTTAGTATTCCAAAAACTTGACAGACCATGTTTTGGAAATGCAGATGAAAATGTGAACAATGTAGGAAAATTGCAAATACTTTAGTTGATTGAAAAGACACCATAATTGGCAACACAATCAACAATATCAAGATACAGTGAAAGGCAAAAGGATTATAAATCAAACTCTTTCCTTTTTCTTAGGGTTGTTTCAAAAAGCTTTTCATAAATTTTTTAGTAAATTTTAATAAAAGATAACAAAATAAATGGTCAAGATTTTGATAAAGTTGTGAATAATAAGAAATGTGTGGTTAAATTAATTGTTGACGTAGGTTTCTTAGCTGTTAAGCCGGGTGAAGATGTAGGTGCCAAGCCTGATTATTCAACCGAAACATATTTCAGTGAAGATTACATGGGTCTAATACCTTCCTTCTTGATTTCAACTTTTTATGGTATCCTTAACAAACACTTAATTTCTTGACTGCCAAACACACCCTTATATGTAAGATGAACCATTAATTTTACGAGAGATTAATGAGAATATAAATGCAGATTGGATTAATGAGTGTTGCAGTGCATGGCAGAAATAAGTACGAAAACCATGCAAAATGATTTATGACGTAAGCAAAGTGAAAGCTTACTTTAGATAAGAGGTTGCTTGCAGCCCTAGTAGTATTCTCGAACCCATCAACAAACTGCCCAAAAGCTGGCAAAAAAGTTACTCTCCTGCCTTAGGTGGGGTACATTAGGTGGGGTGGGGGTCTTGGTGGCTCCTACCTAAAGCAAAATTGTATTATTATTCATCTTCAATCTATTGTCCCCTTTCTCCTGCAAGTTGGTCTTCAACCTACAAACTTAAATTAGTTTTCAATATTGCACAGTTTGTAATCATTAACGAAAATCATCTAGATCTTTGTTAAATTATTACATATTCTTCGTAAAAATGTCTCATTTTAAAATTTTGATCGTCAATTGAATTTGAGAACAAAACCATGTTCACATTCGAGGAGTACGAGACAAATTAACATAATACCCATTTTGGAGAAGAATAAATTCTGGAATAGTGATTGATAGGAATAATGTTTGGTTAAAAAGTAAGAAGAATTTTTGGATTTATGTGTAATATTATTTTATTGATAGAATGTGTGGTTGAAATGTAGAAAGAGAAAAAAAAATGAGAAAGAGAATGGATGTCAAATTGGGGCAAATTTGAACAATCTTCGTGGTGAGGGACTGATTCTGCATTTATAGTTAATTTTGAAAACTAACTTGAAGCAATAGATAGATAGATAGATAGATAGATAACTTGTGGTTCTTCCCCATACATACATAAGACACAATTCAGCCATAAGCAGTCAAAGGGGTAACTCAAAAATTTTCTGAGAATCAAATTTTGCTCAGACAGTTGTTTAGGGTGATACATACATATACTGACACATCTGAAAAATGTGTCATGCTTTTCCTGGAACACCCTTTCTCAGTATCCCAATTTGGGACGTTTTGATAATTTGCTTTCGGTTGGACTATAATCTGAAATTTACCTTGTTTACTCACTTGGATTCTTCATGACTGGAAATAATATGAGAATATGAGCTAATAAAGGAAGGCCCAAAAATAATCAAGACCAGAAGAGATACTTTCAAGAAACAAGCCCAACAAAGGAAAAATAAAGCCCAATAAAGAAAAAAGCCCAATAGACAAAAACAGCAAGCTGCCTAAAATCAGACAACAGCAACACATGCAAAGAGACCTGTTATTGGCAAAATGTCATCAAATCTCACACTTTGGTGTTTATAAAGCTTATTAAAACAAGGCTAGGAAATATAGATAGTAATAAGAAAATTGAGAACCCGGCAGAAGACTATTCGCCTATCACTCTCTCAACAATTAAGTAGAAAATCCAAGGAAGCAAAGAGTCCACTTAGTACTTGTAGTCCTTGACGTGGAGGCTTTCGGAGGCACCCTCACTCAATGCACTAGCACCCTGGTAAGTTCCCAGGGTTGCTTCCGAGTTGGCCTTGCACCTTGTAAGCAAAGCATCCTGAGCTTTCTTGATGTTTTCATCTTTCCCAGCCCAAGCCTTGAGTGTGCTCTGCTGGAGAGCACGTCCAAATGAGAAAGAGAGGGTCCATGGCTTCTTGGTCTTCAGTTTGTTCATGGCATTAAGGTTCAGAGTGGCCTCCTCCTCGCTCTGTCCACCAGACAAAAACACCACGGCGGGAACTGCAGGAGGCATTGTACGTTGCAAGGCACGAACAGTGTGCTCAGCAATCACTTCTGGCGCAACCTTGGGTGCATCTGACCCCGGAGTCACCATGTTTGGTTTCAACAAAGTTCCCTCGAGGAGGACATGGTGGTCATTCAGTGCCTTGTAGACAACAGCAAGAACACGCTCAGTGACATCAGCACACTTGTTAATGTCATGAGAACCATCAACAAGGATCTCAGGCTCAACAATGGGGACAAGACCATTTTCTTGGCATATGATTGCATAACGGGCTAAACCATTGGCATTTTCATTGATAGAGAGCTGTGATGGTTCATTGGCACCAATATTGAGCACAGCTCTCCATTTAGCAAATCTAGCACCTGCTTTATAATACTGCTGGCAACGTTGGGCAAGGCCATCAAGACCTTGAGTGGTGGTCTCACCATTGGTTCCTGCAAGCTCAACAGTACCCTTGTCGACCTTAATTCCGGGGAGGACACCACCCTCTTTCAATACATCAACAAAAGGTTTACCTGCATGTTTTGTTTACAGTACGTAATATAATAATTATTCATATTTCAAGTTGGAAAAGTGTAAATCTCAAGGTGTTGTTAAACAGAATCTGCAAAAACATAAAAATCCAATTTGACCTCGAATTATAATGAGATTATAAAATGAACATCTCCAAACTACATACCTGCAGCAGTCTTTTGGTATAGAGTTTCCTCAAAAAGGATAACTCCACTCAGGTATTGAAGAACACCAGGAGCGGTGAAGAGAAGCTCGCGTAGAGCCCTCCGGTTGGTCTCAACATTCTCAACATTGATGCTAGCTAGTCGCTTGCCAATTGTGCCAGTAGACTCATCAGCGGCAAGGATACCCTTTCCAGGGGTACCAATGTATGCAGCATTGGCAATAAGTTCATCTGCAGAAAGGAAAACAATTGGTTAGTATTACAGTATCTAAATTTTTTATATAGAACACCAGTAAAACACATGAAGAACTAGAGAGTTAAAGCAAAATAGCCACACACACACAAATATCAAAATAGACGGCTTATCACTGATTTGCTAAAAGCAGATCCAGAGATCATAGTATTGTGACTTCTTACTCTTTTAGGCTAGGTATTCTAATTATACTATTTTATTACATGTAAACATCAAAAAATTTGTACCAAGTTAAAGAAATTAGCATGCAAGTATTGATTAACAGAGGCCACAGTGAATCTATTCCCCACCCCTCCCCCGCCCCAAAGTCAATAATTAGACCGATTCTTGCCTCACAAATAATGGATCAAACCAGACTAACAGAAGATCTAACTACAAACTGTATATAACAAATTTATCCAAAAATGTTCATATTCCTGTAACATGTTCCATTTAAACAGAGGATCAACCACTAAAATGATTACAGTAAAAAATATTATAGCCAAGACACATAAATTGATTTGAGTATTACTATAAGCAGCATAACAAGGATCTGGACAGACGAAAATAGAAAACGAGCAAATTAACAGATAATTCAGAAATAGCCAATTCGTCCAATAGAGAGATACATCCAACTACATAAATAATTCTTATACTAACACTTAAAAATCGTTCTTTTTTATAGATGAGAACTGTATCAAATCCTAGATCAGACACAGAACTTCATTTTACAAATAATAACATATTACATATCAGGATGATTTCCAGATCTGATAAACATCAAACAAATTGAACAAAAAAAACCAACACGTGCTTAAAAATCAAATAAAAATCGGTGTTTCACTTTCGATCTGATAAATATTAACAGATAAAGCCAAAGACATAGTACAAAAAAATTACCAGCGTACTTTCCCTTGTAGCAAGACATGATTACTCTTGGTTTAAAACGAAGAAAAGCGAAGAAAATCGAAGAATTACAGAGAAAAAAAATGTTAGGCGAGATGCAAGTAATACAACGATGAAGGACAGTGACAATCTGGAGTCACGGATTTTATACAGTAGTGGGAGGAAAATGGACCGTAGATATTATCGCTAAATCTCGACCCCTCCTCCAAGTAATCCGTCGATTATGCCGACTTTTATGCTTTCACTCTTTTGCCCCTCTAATATTTTCCGCCCGCCTAGCAATGTTTGGTGAAGCTAGCCTAGCATGTTTGGGACTTTTTTTATAAAAAATAGTTTAAGCCATAGGCATTATTTCGAGGAAAATGAAGTTTTAAATAATGATTTTTTTAAGAATGTGTAGTTAAAATATAAGAGAACGATTTTGGATTTATGCGTAAAATATTTTATTGTGTAAATGCGTTGTTGAAAATGAGTATGAGAATTAAAGAGTTTTGTAATTAATATTGTCAAATATGGATTAAATTATATATCTTTCTATATATAAAAAGTGTCTATTTAACGGAATTTGTTGGTTTAACGGAAAAACTAACGGAATTTGTTGTTTTAACGGATTATGTAACGGAATGTTTTGTTTTAAACAGGCAGATACACCTTCTTTCAGTGTTTTTATCATAACTTTGTATTTCGATATCCGATTGAGGCGATTCAAAATGCGTTGGAAAGCTAACTCATCTACCTACAACTTTGATTCAGACATCATTCTCCAATTGGATCACTTTCTATGCCAAAAATAGGTCTCAATATAACGGACTATGTAACGAAATTTCTTGTTTTAAACAGGTAGCTGCACCTTCTTTCAATGTTTTTATTATAACTTTGTATTCTGATATCCGATTGAGGCGATTCAAAATGATTTGGAAAGCTAAATCATCTGGCTACAATTTTGGTTCAGACATCATTCTCCAATTCGATCACTTTCTATGCCAAAAATAGGTCTCAATATAACGGACTATGTAACGAAATTTCTTGTTTTAAACAGGCAGCTGCACCTTCTTTCAATGTTTTTATTATAACTTTGTATTCTGATATCCGATTGAGACGATTCAAAATGAGTTGGAAAGCTAACTCATCTAGCTACAATTTTAGTTTAGACATCATTCTCCAATTCGATCACTTTATATGCCAAAAATATGTCTCAATATAACAGACTATGTAACAGAATTTCTTGTTTTAAACAGACAGCTGCACCTTCCTTCAGTGTTTTTATCATAACTTTGTATTCCGATATCCGATTGAGACAATTCAAAATGCGTTGAAAATTTAACTCATTTGGATACAACTTTGGTTCAGACATCATTTTCCAATTCGACCACTTTATATGCCAAAAATAGGTCCCAATATAACGGACTATGTAACGGAATTTCTTGTTTTAAACAGGCAGCTGCACCTTCGTTCAGTATTTTTATCATAACTTTGTATTCCGATATCCTATTGAGGCGATGCAAAATGCGTTGGAAAGATAACTTATCTGGCTACAACTTTAATTCAGACATCATTCTCCAATTCGATCAATTCTTATACCAAAAATAGATCTCAATATGAGACTAAAACACCGGAGCATAACTTTTCGGTTGGAAATTGATTTGTGATCATCTTTTGACTAAATTTGATCCCCTTGACATCTTCCTTTATCCAATTGACTCCGAGCACTCTCAAATCTTCATCGTGAGATTCGGCACAACTTTTAAGTATTTACATTTTAGCCCCCGAACTTTGGATCCCTTACAATTTAGCCATTTCTCCAAATTTGTCTACTTTTGCTTAGTTTCTTCAATCTCACCAACCAACATCACAATATCAAAATCACACATCTAATTATTTATCAATTACATAAACATTACATCATTAATTATTTATAGAGTGTACATTTGTTTTTAGTGAAAATCAAGCGTTGGCAACACAATTCATGCGGTTTGGAGCGACAATTTTGAACCAATTCTCTCATTTGTAGAAATTTGTAGGTTTGAAAAAAAACGGTAACATAATCAACTTTCCTTCCTCCTTGCGCCGCAGACACGCCCTTAATTAACCAAAAAAAATTACATCTTTATTAATAACAAATTAATTATTAAACAAAAATATTAAATATAAACTAAGCAAACGTGCATTGCACGTTGCTTGCACCTAGTGAATATAAATGAGTGATAAATAAGCGAATAATAATATTAAATTTTATGAAATATATAAATAAAAAATGAGTTGACAGATTATAAATATTTAGCCCCAGTTTGGTCGGGGTAGATTTTGATAAAAGTTGATGAAATATATAAATATTTAGCCCCTGTTTGGTCGGGATTAAAATAAAATTGTTAATAGATTTTGATAAAAGTTGATGAAATGTGTGGTTGAAAAATTATGAGCCTCATGAAATTTGTAACTAAAATTAATTATTGACTTTGAATTGAAATTTTAATTGAGTGAAAAGGTAAATTTTAAATGATTTAAAAATAGTAAATTACTTGCATTATCACAAATGCATTCTATATATTGTTATCTTTGGGATATGCTTTTAATCTACATCTACAGTTCAATTAATATACACTGAAATCCAAAATTGACCAATAGCTTTATCTATAACGTGATAGTATTGTTTTTGTTTCTAAGATGCATATCTAACATAGCTTTGAATCTAGATGTTTGTTTTTTCTCACTTTAACTTGACACAAGTCTATGTCAAATTGCATTAGAGATGAATTTCTTAAACATTGTTTATTTTTCTTATGTGGTAATTTTGTTAGTAATTCATTGTTGTATTTGACATTCTCTTATAATGATATATGCAAGTCATTTTAAAAAATGAAAACTTATTTTACTTGAAGGTAACAAAAATAAATTGTAGAAAACATCTGGATTTAAAAAGTTAATTTTTACTTAGACTTTTAAAATAATTGAGTGTGTTTATAACCACCAGTGGATTCAGCACCTGGTGAGCACCTGCAATCATCCGTGTTGGATTAGTCGGCGTTAAATTTTTTTTTGCTAGCAATGTATGTTTTTATTCAGATATCTGTATTCTCGATTGTTTTCAACCAGCTCTAATGACTTATTTAGGAGGTTTTGAGTTCAACTCTGTACCACAACAATCCTTTATGAAGTTATTTTAGTTCAATATTTTCCCCCATTTTGAGATTAAAACCAATGCAATTAGATGGAACCTTTGATCTCCTTTGAAATTATGTACGACTTGATCACTATGGCACTTGGTAGAGGTTAATTTTAAGAGCCTGTTTCAGGGACGGATCCAAGATTTTTTGTTGGTGGGGTGGGGTGGGGTGGGGTGGGAAGTACTGAGCAAAGCCAATGTAAGAAAATTTACATGTACAAAAAAAATTTATTAAAGAACATTATTTATTTAAGTCGTTCCCGACGAGGATTTGAAACATAATATTCATCTATAATAGAATTTAGATCGATTTTCTCAGCAAGTTCTCTTTCTATAAAAAGTATCATACAATCAGCAAGAAAGTCATCCTCCATTTTGTTGCGAAGTGTTGTCTTCACATGTTTCATTGTTGAAAATGTTCGCTTAGTGCTTGCGGTAGAAACAGGTAATGTCAATACAAGACGAATCAATCTAGTCATCATAATGTAACTTTCCGACATTCCACTCTCAATCAACTGTCTGCATAACTCAGCAAGTGTAGATACTTGAAATCGAGTCTCACCTTTCACATCTAACTCATAATGTGGTAACTCGAATTGTAATGTAATAATATCTTGCTTTGAAAAATCTTGAGGATAGAATTTCTCTGGAAGTATGCAAATTTTACGACTGTCAAATGATCTAAATGAATATTTAGGATCCAAAGCAGCACTGAGAAAAAGGAGTTAAACTGATGTGTCATTAAATCTTGTACTTAACTCCACCATCACAAAATCGATTGATTCGTTGAAGACATCATAGTGATAATAATGTTCAACTGTAGTTTCATCACTAGAATGACCAATGTTATACAAACCCTCTAGGTCAGGTATTGTAATATCATTTCATAAGCAAAAAATTTTCACTTCTTGAAGAAATTCTTCCCAACCGCCATCTCTCAATTTCTGAATCAATTGTTTTGTAATAGACACAAACCTTAAAGCAGCCAAGATGTCTTGAGATTTTTTTTGAAGGATTTGACAAAGAACATCAGTGATTCTCATAATTCTATGGATCAAATGCAAGATAAATATGAACTTAAAACTCACCAACTTTTTGTAAGCACTACGAGCTTCAGCCAAAGATCTGCCATTTGAACAATGGTCACAAATATATACAAGCACTTTGCGGGTTGCACCATACATATCTATCAAGCTCTTTACAGAGTCGTAATGTGAACTCCAACGAGTAGCTCCTGACCGCTGCAAATTAACCAACGAGGTGCAGAAGGGCTGAACATTTGTCTGAATTTGTTCAATGTCCTAATACAATTACCTCTGTAGCTGAATTTATTGAAAAAGAAAATCAAGGTTTGCAAATCTATATTATTGTACATTCACCTACGTTTTGCAGTGTCAATGTTGTAATCTAATGATGAATTCCTTTTTGCAGTGCTTACCGGAATGAAGAAACAATCACAGGTTTCTTGTCGAGAATATTATTCATATAAATTGAAAATTAGATCTTCCGGTAAGTCTATTTTACTTCACAGTGGTAGATTACTCCAACAATATGTTGTAGGTATGTATGTTAAGATCGAAACTGCATGGTTAGACTATTTTCGTAACAATCAAAATCAAATTCGAGATGAACTTTACCAAGGTATTGTAGATAGCGTTCAAAATGGAGAGACAAGAGGGTACAAAATTGGAAGAAAAATATTTTACCTCAATCTTTTACATGTTGGCATATAGATATGTTAAGGAGATATATGGATGCAATGGCTATTGTACAGCGTTATGGAAAATCAGACATCTTCTTGGCTATAACATGCAATCCAAATTGACCAGAGATTAAGCAAGAACTAAAACACAATGATGAGATTCAAAATCTACCTGATCTAATTGTGCGTATATTTAGAGCAAAATTAGAAGAGTTGAAAAATGATTTATACAAAAAAATATCTTAGGCCCAGTTGTTGACCATATATATGTTATTGAATTTCAAAAAAGGAGACTTCCTCATGCACATCTATTGTTAATTTTCAACCATGGCCACAAAATTTGTTCTGCTCTAGATGTTGATAAGATAGTTTGCTGTGAAATTCCTAATGAAAACAAATATCATCATCTTCATTCTGTTATTGTTAAACACAATATGCATGGCCCTTGTGGACACCTTAATCCAAAAAATGTATGTATGGAACCAAACAAAAGTTGCAAAAATAAATATCCTAGTGATTATTGTAATACTACTATATTCGGTGATAACTCATATCCTTTGTATAAACGTCGAGATAACGGTATTTCTATTAAAGTTAGAGGTCAAATGTTAGACAATCGATGGACTGTACCGTATAATCCTTATTTGAGCGCAAAATTTGACTGCCACATTAATGTTGAAGTATGTTCTTCTATTAAAAATGTAAAATATTTGTACAAATATGTGTACAAAGGATATGATCGTATTCATTTTTCAGTTTTCACAAATGAAACAGGAAAAGAAACTGACGAAATCTCAGCTTATCAATCTGCTAGATGAATATCTCCACCTGAAGCTATGTGGAGGATTTTCTCGTTTAATTTGGCGGAAATTTATCCAACTGTTTATTTTTTACAACTTCATATCGAAAATCATCAACAAGTAAGATATGACGACGAAGATGATTTATCTACTATTATTAACAACGAAAATACGAAAAGAACAATGTTGACAGAATTTTTTGATGTAAATAAAGCAAATGAATTTTCTCGTACATTGTTGTATCGAGATTTTTCAACACATTTTGTTTGGAATTCAACTAAAAAGATTTGGACTCCTAGAAGAAAACACGTTGTTATAGGACGAATTGTCGCAGCGAATTCATTTGAAGGAGAATGATATTTCCTATGCGTTCTTCTCTATCATATTCGAGGTCCAACATCATTTCATGATTTACGAACTTTGAACGGGGTAACTGTTATTACACATCGAGAATGAGCACTTTTACATGGTTTGTTAGGCGGAAACAATCATTGTGAAGAATGTCTGTCTGAAACTATTATTTATAAAATGTATACTTCTTTAAGACGTCTTTTTGCTACGCTTCTCACGCTTTGCAATCGTGATCATCCAAAATTACTGTGGGTTAAATTTAAAGTTTATATTATCAATGATTATGTATATGAAAATATACCTTCAAGGGCTGCTGAACCACGAGCTTTAGAAGAAATCAATTCTATTTTAGAATCATCTTGTAAAAACATAAATGACTATGAAATAGTGTCATTCAGTGTAAATATAGATGAAAATGAAAGGTTGAGAAAAATGGTTGCAGAGGAGACAACAAATTTGGATATAGAAGGAGGATATGCTTGTACATCAAGCTTAAATAATGAGCAACAATTTGTGTACAATACAATTATGAAAAAAGTTAATTCCAAATCGAGTGGGATCTATTTCATCGATGGTCCAAGAGGAACGGGCAAAACTTTTTTATATAAAACTCTCCTAACATGTGTAAGATCTCAAAATTTAATTGCTTTAGTTATAGCATCTTCTGGAGTATCTGCATCTCTTTTGCCTGGAGGTCGAACAGCCCATTCAAGATTTAAAATTCCTCTGGAAACAGTTGGTGAAGTTATCTGTTTTGTTAGTAAACAATCAGCTCTAGGGACTTTGTTAAAAATATCTACATTAATACTTTGGGATGAAGCAACTATGGTGTATCATTGTGCCGTTGAAGTCGTTGATAAAATGCTCAGATACAGGGACGAATCCAGCCCTGAAGTTCAGCACGGGCGGCCGACGATTATTGACTGTTGACCGCAACGATGAGAATGACGATATTGATTATTAATTTTTAATTAAATAATATTAAAAATTGTTCGATTAATATATAAATACACTAAAACGTAGGAATGATATAATATGAAAATATAATCTAATACAACCCAAAAGAAAAATAAGTAATACAACTTCACTTCGTAACTGTATGCTCAGATAATTGGAATCTCTGTAGTATCATATTTTGAAAGCACTACAAGATTGTCTCGTTATCAATTTTTTTAAAAACGTATTGCTTAATGTACACTACCAAATTGTTATTCAACCAAGTCATCCCCCATTTTGTTGCGCAAGAACAAATTCCCAAAATTTTCAATTCACAAATTCCCAAATTAACAAATTTTCAATTCCCTAAATTTACCAATTAACTAATTCACAATTTCCTTAATTCAAAAATTCACAAAATTTTCTATTTTATAAATTAGTCAAAGATAAATATTGAAATAAAATAAAAAAGAAATAAATTAAAGTAAGTCAACTAATTAAATATATTAAACATATATAATTCTGCTAGAAAAAATAGTGTTTACCAAATGACATTGTAATCAAATTTTTATAATTCAAAGGAAAAATCATGGGTTTGAAAATTTACAATTACAATTACATTAAATCAAATCCAACCTAATATACATTTGTTTGCTAAATGTAGTGTCAATATTAAGAAGTGCCATAGCGGTTAGGTGTTCTCTTACCTAGTGCAAGGTCTCGGGTTCGAAGCACATCCAACTCCCTCCCTATTGCATTAATTTTATTAAAAAAAGTATTTTCAAACAAATAGGTTGGATGGATTTCGAACATGGGATCTAAAACATAGAAAAGCGACTTCTTACCAACTGAGTTACAAAGTATATTTGACAAAAAAATGAATTCCAGTAATATAACCTTAAATATTTATCAATTGTAAAAATAATAATAATTTGCTTCGGCGGATCTAGCACAGGCGGCCGCGGGGGCTGGCCAGGTGCTGGATCCGCCCCTGGATATATTATTGATTGTAATTTGCCTTTCGGTGGAAAAGTGGTCATTTTAGGAGGAGATTTCAGATAAGTTTTACCAATGATACCGAGAGGAAAAAAGAAGACACAATGAAAGCTAGTTTAGTCTTATCTGACTTTTGGCATTTGTATTCACATCTACCGTTGGTTGAGAACATGCGAGCAAAATTGGATCCCACATTTTGTGATTATTTGCTTAGAGTTGGAAATGGAACACAGGAACAACACAGTTGTAACAGCATTCAACTTCCAAACAATATAATTGTACCATTTGATGATGAAATTATATCTCTGAAAATTTTGATAAATCACGTTTTTCGAAATATAGAAGCATATGTTGATAATTTACATTCGATGGGAAATCGAGTAATTCTTATGTCAAGAAATGAACGTGTTGATCATATTTACAGAATTTTACTTGATCAGATTCTTGGTGAAATTTCCACATATTATACCTTTGATGAAGCAATTGACAAATCAGAACAGAGCCTACAGGAAGATTTCTTGAATACTTTGACTCCAAATGGTATTTCACCGCATGAATTGAAGTTTAAGATAAACTGTCATGTAATGTTATTGCGGAACATCAATCCTTATGAAAGGTTATGCAATGGAACACGTCTTACATGTAGAAAATTTGATAAAAATGTAATTCTTACTGAAATTACAACTGATGAATATTGTGGGAAACATGTTTTCTTATCAAGAATTCCTTTTGTACCTCTGAAAAATTATCAAACTTCAATTCATTTTAAAAGAACTCAATTCCCTATTAGATCATGTTTTGCAATGACGATAAAAAAAGCACGAGGTCAGACACTTGATTACGTTGGTTTGTATCTTCCTAAACCAGTTTTCTGTCATGGTCACTTTATGTAGCATTGTCAAGAGCTAAAACGGGCAAATCTTTAAAGGTTTTACTAAAACCATCAAGCACTGACAATTTACACAGTACATATACGAAGAATGTTGTCTACAGAGAAATTCTTTCATTCATTCATTTGTAAAAATATAACTTCTTTGTAAGTATTTGTCACATATCTTAGTCGCTCATTGTCATAATTATATTGCTGATTTTTGTTATTTCTTTTTTCCATAACTAATTTACTTTTGGAATATTTCAGGTTTTATGATATTTGTATATATTTTTCACACTTACTTGGATTTATGGCAACGATCCAAACTTGTACAATTGTGGCAAATTATGCCTAAGCCTTCTCAACACTTTGAGTGGTAGTCAGAAGGAGAAGTTGATCCCTGTTGTGTCAACTATACTACAAATTTTGGTCTCTATACAAGGCCTAATTTTGAAATCGAAGCCTTATTTTAATGAGCCCGGACATGCAAATAAGAGTGGTTTAACAAGTAGAAAAGTGTTCTCTAGCATACAATGAGAATACTTTTATCCATTCTCTCCAAACGATGGTGTATAGCATGAGGTAGCCACCGAAGTTAAGATAAAATTGAGATCCTCTCTATGTAATACTGTTCTTATTTGGCCTTTCGATTCTTGCATATTTTGATGGTTAATTTCGATTTATTCTTTTCTTTTGGGTGACGACTTCATTATATACTGATTTGAGTTTTGTATTATGTTGCTCGTAACACTTCGAGGACTTTGTAGTAGGGCATTTTTGCAATCGTTCTCGTGATATTCTGGTAGCATGTAAAGCCTATATAGAAGGCACTCAAGTGGGTTGTATTGTCAAAATGGGTGTTCAAGATGTTGACGAAGGTAATAAGAGCTGCTCATAGGATTTTAAGGCCAATTTGGCACGGTTCATCACTACATTAGTAAATCCATTTTCTCAACTTGGGGTGAAGGACTGTCGAGAGTTCCTTTGTTTAGTTCAAAAGGCAAATCTACAAGTTCCTATTGCACCTGGGGTCCAAAACTTTTATTACTAAGATTAATTAAATTAAAATTTAGACTTGGGCAATATATTTTGCATGCAAGACATGTTCATCTTGAATTTTGTTTTTGACTTAGCCTGTATTTAAAATTGCAAATCAGTGAATGTTAATGATTTCAGGATGTTCCCCATGCATTTTAGCAAATAAAATGTCTTAAATATCGTATATTTAACTTTGTTTATCCTTCTAATATTTATTTTCCTATATTCTATATTATCGTATTGCCTTGTCATTCAATTTTTCGTAGTTGTATGCAATCAGTTGAACAATTACATTTACTGGAATAATTTAAATTGCTCATATCTAACATTCAAGATATAATTCACGATAATTAACATATTTAACATACTAATATTACCTTCAAAATCACCCAAGCCGTGCATCACACGGGCAAAAACTAGTATACATAAAAGAGCCAGTTTGCCTTTATCTACCATACCATAAATAAAAGAGTCAATTTGCATTTATTGTTCATAAGCCGTTAGCCGAGCAGCTCGGTTCGGCTAATTTTTTTTTTCCCTTTGATTAGTTTTGTTTACAGCCAAGCCAAACGGCTTTGTGGCTTGGCTCGGCTAATTAATTTAAGATCGTGTTTGGGAATTATAGAAACACATTCACATCATTTTTTTTTTTTAATATTCAATTACTTGCAGTCAAGGATAAAAGGATTAGACTAGTCTAACTTTTTGTTTATTAATTGACGAAATTAATGAAAAATCCCAAACAGAACCAGATTTTTTTTGTTTCTTTTTTTATAATTTATTCATGTTGCTTTGTCAAACTTGGGCCGTCTATTACTCATAGATTCTATAGAGAATTAAATCATGTGACTGCAATCCCAAAAATTATTATTATTTTGAATTGAAATTATCGAATTCCGACTTTTCGCACGCTTCCCGGATATTGGCCTGATTCATTTAATGAAGAAGTAAATGATGATCCAAATTTAGGTGGTTGGGTTTGTCTCGTTTCGTTGTCTTCTGAAATTTAGCATACTTACAATAGTAAACCTGCTCTCGTAAGATGAATAATGATTTAAAATTCTAATAAGGACATTATTCTATGATTATATAGCATGAGATTAATGACAAAAATTATGGAAGGAGCCAGGGGACAAAAAAAAAAAAGTTCATATTGGACTGATTCATCGAAAAAAATTCCATTAGAAAAAAAAAAAATTGCATTACAAAATTAATTGAACCATGAAAACAAATGAACCTTAATCCATGTGTACACTCAGTGCATAACAAAATGCTAGACCAACGCTAACACAATCTAATCCAAGATTCACGAAGGAAATGAGTGAATCAACAGTGTCATAAATAATTGTTGACGTCGAAAATGGTGTGGCATCTTTCAACTCAATTTAAAAGAAATTGTGGAAAGTGTATTAATAAGAGATAATTAATCATTTGCTAATCAACCTATCCTCTAGAAACTAACCAACTCGGCTTCTTCACAAACTTTCCATATCCACCTCAAACCCTGCCCATACAACAAAAATGTTCTTTGTCAGTAACGAATATAATATAACAGTGAAAAAGAATTCACGTAATTAATCTTAAATTTATTCAAAATCAGAACTTAAATTACTGTTGCCTTTTGTATTTCAGATTATCAGAAATTTCGAGGAAAACTTTACAATTTGGGTTGTCCATTAGAAATTTATTCAGAATAGACAAGTTATATACTCACTGTTGAATTTCAATGTTCATGGAAGATGCGAGTGGATTTCCGATTGTAGCAAACGCTGTATTTGATAGTACTATGATGACCCCTTCTTTGGTAGGCGGAGAAACCGCAGTTTGAGCCCGATCAACTATCTTGACTGAAATTGTCTGGTCCGGAACGCAAGCGTTAGGCACGGCGGCGCTGACGCATCTCACCAAGTATCGCCGTCCACAGGCGGCCCCATTGTCCCATATCCCCTCTCCGGCAGCCGCAAACAGGTTGCTCGATGGGAACTGAGAAGGATCGCTGCCGTAACATGCGGTGGCTGCATATAGATAAAAATGCAGTATGTATATATTCATTCAATTCTTGAATCACTGGCGAGCTCAACGTGTTCGATAATTTTGAGGAAAACTTACGTGTATAAGGCGGATAGTACATGCTGGCAGTTCCCATGTCGGCATGAGAGAAATTGAAGAAGCCAACGAAGAGGAGGAGGAGGAAGAAATGGGAATTTGACATGCTGTAAACGAAGTAAACTCAATGGGGAGAAGGGGCGGGGGGAAGAGAGACAGAGAGACAGAGAGACAGAATCAAAAGGATATCTACAATGTTCAAGGGATGCGGGCCGGATATAAATACAGAATTGATAAATATTGATTATTCACAGTCAAAACTTCATTTATTAATTGATTATTCGGTATGAAACTGACATCCAATCGAATAAAATGTTTTCAGCTTGTGTAAAATCGTTAAATATATGAGAAATGCTATTCATTTCCACTGGGGATGTATCTGGCATTAAATGAAATGTGAAATTAAATAAGTCATTTAATTTCACCAATCATTTACATCCACATATCGTGAGGATCTCATTTTTAAGAATGAATAGCATTTTTCTAAATATATAGAGATTACGACATTCCGTCAAAGTGTGGATTGAAAGAATCTTTTGCAGCCCCTGAATGTGTTAACTTTAACCGCGGGTCCCGCCCCGGAATGTGTGAGGGTTGTGACTCCAGCCGTCACCTGAGCTCCATTTGTAACATTTCTCATACCAATTTTAGCTTTATATATTTATCTATGTGTCAATTATGTCCTTGTATATTTAATATAGTACCATTTAATATAATTTAACTTCATTTAATATTCATTTAAATGTAATGCCAATTATTTTATATTGAAGTATTTGAAATTTTATATTAATCAAATTAAGTTTAATTACTTAAATTACATTATTCAAATTAAGTTTAATCACTTAAAATCGAAGTTCGTCTACATATATAATTATATTAAAACTATAATAAATATTATTATATATTGTAATTAATCTACCATTATATTAATGCAACTTTTAATATATTGAATTATATAATTATAATAAAATTATATATATACACGTGAGCTTCGATTTTAATTAGTAAACTTAATTTAATTAATATAAAATTATGAGTACTCTGAAAAATGAACTCTATATTTAAAAGGAGACAACACCATTGTTTGGTGGGGACTAAAATAAAATTTTAGTAGATTTTAATTAAAATTAATAAAATATGTAATTGAGAAATTGTGGGACTTATGAAATATGTTATTGAAATTAACTGTTGACTTTGATTTAGATTAAAATTCGAATTTTAATTCGTACCAAACATGGGTTACATGAAATTGAATTGTAATTAATCTATCATTAATGACACCTTTAATATATTATAATACAATATATATATATAAATAAAAATAAAATATTATGCTATAATATGATTTTATATGTAACTCAAATAAATTATAGGATATTTTAGTGAACATATATTTTTTTAATTAAAGAATATGGTATAATACTATTTTAAATTTTGAATAGCTGGGGGAATTTTTATATATTTTACTTTCTACATAAAAGTGGGGCAATTATTTAATATGATCGTTATATGATATATTTAAGGTAATATGATAGACATTTTTCAGATTTTTTTTTTTTTAAAATATAGTAAAAAGTGAAAGTATATAATACTATTACAAATTGTTTGAACTTAATTTATTATTTGAATAATAAGCTTAATGTATTTAATTAATTTTCAAGGGCATTGTTGACCAACAACATAAGAATTGAAACCCTATTTGATAAATTTGAGTTACAAGTAGTGAATGCCAGCTCTATGCCATCTGCCATATTGAAATTAAAAAAAATAAAATAAAATGCATTTACCAAAATTGAAATGGATAGCCGGATAGGTAGATTTTTACAGGAGTTTAATGTTGACTTGCTCTTTGCTTATTCATGAATCATATGAGATAAATGGATTATTGACCAGACAAAGCAGCATGCTACTTTTAAAATTTTCTTTACAACTTCACATTTATCGAACATCACATTCATTCATTTTAAAACCCGTTTTTTAAATTAACGGATCTTGACAATTCACTAGTTGTACAACTAGATTAATCCAAAGACAAAAGGCGTCAACCTGCCTTGTCCATGAGGGGTTAATCGATCGCAGTGGTGCATGGTCAATCGACTACATTTCCAATATTTGGTTGACCGCGAGGGGACGATTGTTGATGCGACTCAGACCCACTCAACAAATGAATGACATTTAGGGTGTGTTTGATAACACCCTTTTTCCTTGGAAAATGGAATGTCTTTTCCTTTTCCTTGCAAATGGGTTGTTTGATGGCAACTTTTTGCCATGAAATTTATCACCATTATTTTCCTTCCAAGCGCATATTTCTATGTGTGAAAGGAAAATGAGGTGGGAAAACAAATTCTAGAATCTGGTTTTTTTTTTTTTAAGCAATGGAAACAAATTTCATAATCAAGTGTAAAAAAAAATTTCACTTTCATGGACAATTTTGATGCAAACGAAGGCCAAACGAACACTAAACTTTGATGGGAAAAAAGATTTTTTAGGAAACATTTTTTTTTCATTTTTTTTTTACTTTTTGGCAATGGAAACAAATTTTATAACAAATTGTGGAAAAAATTATCACTTTAATGAACAATTTCCATGTAAAATAAAGTCAAACGAATAGAAATTTTAAAAATTTTCCTGGGTGGAAAATTATACAAATCAAACACACTTAAAATCATTTTCCCTGAAAAATATTTTTTAGACAAATCTTTTCCCTGTAAAACATTTTCTTTCCACTCATTTTCCACCATTGCAATCAAACGCACCCTTCTCTCTACTCCCCGAAATGGCCTAGTGCTAGTATGTGGAAATATCCGCTTGCACATGAGTGAAAATCGTCATGCACATTAAGGAAATCGTTTCCCTATAAATACCCTAAAGGATGTCAGGTATAACACAATGCCTTTTTACTAAAACTACGTACATAATTTCTAGTTCCTAGTCTTAATTTATCCCTTCTCTCTGTACACTTTGACGCCAAAGGTACAACGGGAGAGTAAGACTCAAACCTCATTTTGCAGGTATAGGTAATATAAGTGATTGATGACACCTTGTTCAGCTAAAGAAGACGAGACGAAGCCCCTGCTCGAGCCCCATATTTGGACAAAAATATATTTTAGAATAGTGTTTTATTGGATAATGTACGGTTAGAAAACAAAGAAAAATTTTGAATTTATGTATAAAATTATTTGTAGATGAATGTGTAATTAAAAATGAATTTTGAAAAAATGAGCTCTCGGAAAAATCGAACGAATGTAGGTGAAGAAGAGTGATGTTATTCATCATCAGTGGGGATGAAAATACAGTTTATGTGGCTCTAAATGATAGGTAAAATGAAAGGTGAAATTAAATGACTCACATATCATTTAATACTACATTAACGCCACGTGGATTGTGTTTTCATCCCCAATGGGGATGAATCGCATTACTAGGTGGAGTGACGAAATACTCCAACCGAGATACACTACATTAATTTATAGAGAAATGTTATTCATTCTCATTGAGAATGCATCCCCAATCTATGTGACGTTAATGTGGCATTAAATGATAGGTGAAATTAAATAAGTCGTTTAATTTCACCTATCATTTAACCAATCATTTACATCCATACAAATTGAGGAGTAACATTTTTCTAATTTATATTTTCACTCGTATGTAGAAGTCTGACTTGGCTCGGCTCAAATCTCAATTCGTGGAAAGGTGAGACCTGTAATTAACGCCAAATGAAAGGGTAAAATTATCGCTTTGGGTTTGGTGGGTGGCATGAGTAGGTCGGTTTTAATTTTTTACTTTTCCTTTTATAGCCCACAGAAATATCGTGGGACAGAGCAACTTTTGCTATAAACGCGTGAGAGCTAACAAAACCAAGAGTGACGCCTATAACGGCGGCTCCTCCCCGTTTGATGGGTCTAGCCACCACCATTTGTGGTAGAGTTTGGTGGCACGGCCACCACTTTCTAATTTACAAAAAATTACATTTTCATATTTTTTAATCATACAATTTTTTTAAAAAATAACGTCCGAAAAAGTCAATTTTATGGCTTAATGTTTCTTACCACAACCCATGAAAATTGAGAGGCCATGGTCAAATTTAGGGCGAAATCTCAACACAAACGTGTAACGTTTCTTTATTGTTAAAAAATGTTTGTCAAGAGCAGTATACAAAAAAATTAAATGTGTGGCTAGGCAGTGTAATCAGACTTCAAGCTTTCACAAATCTAAGTGGATCTAGGTAAATTCTAGACGTAGAAAAGTGTAAAGTGCAACCAGACGACAAGGCGGACTTCGGCCAGATGTTCTTTTTTTAAAAAAATGGTTTGAGTGTAAAATTTTGGAAGGTTCAACTAAAAAATTGGTTAAAATCTAAGCCAAAATTAACAATTAAATGTTAGTAACATTTTTTATAGAATCACAACTTTTCAATTACATATTTTATTAATTAATTTTTAATAAAATTTATTCAAATCTATTTTTTATCTAAATTAAACAGCACAAGTTAAGAAAGTTATGAACTACCATTTCTCTTATAGTAGTGAAAAGATGGACGAGGCGGAGAGATATCTGGCCCAAAAAAATATATTATATGAGAAAATTACCTTGAAACCTACATTTTTGGGCTCAGCGGCCAACCACGAGCTTTGCTCGTAGAGAGCCACCGCTGCTTTAGGGTTGAGTGTTGGCATTTTTGTTGAGCGGCTTGAAATTCATTTGGTGGGTGGTTGTTTTGATCAGATCTATTGTTTAATGTGGTGGTGTAGATGGTTATTTGATCAGATGTGGTAGTTTCATCTGATATGTTGTTTAACCAATTTTGGTGGTAATTGGTGTTTTTCAAATTGTGCTTGTGATTTCCTAATCTGTGGAGTGATTTTGTTGTTGCTGTTATTGTTAGTTCTATTGGTGGTGACTGATGTTATATGCGGTGGTATGGCATGCTGGTTGCAGCTACGAGCATTGGATCTTCATGTGGTGGCAGTTGTGCGGAATGCTGGTGGTCGTCGTGGTTGTTTGTGACCAATTTTGAGTTAATTATGACCGATTGTGACTTGAGATTTATCTTGGTCATAGACAGTCACATTCAATACAAATTTGGTCACAATTGGTCACACCAAAAACAAAGTTGTCATGGTTAATCCATCTCGTTTTGATGTTGAATTGGGAAGTTCATATAAGTTGGTAACTCATTCATGGAAAATATTGGGAGTGTAGGTAAGCTCCTCTCTGATGTTAAGTAGGGTGCAGCCTGATATCCATTCCATTCTGGATTTTGGAGAAGGTATAACTTGGGTTGTAGGAAGCATTGACGGTACAAAATGTGCAGTTTCATTCGATGCCCTTGGTTATTTGTGGTGATCTTATGCGATTAAGTATATGTTAGTTGTGACTGTTTATGACCAATTTTGTGTTGATTATGATCGATTGTGACTTGAGATTGACTTAGTCACAGACAGTCACATTGAACACAAATTTGGTCGCAATTAGTCACAGGTGACATGTGTCAGCGAATGGGGGTGGTAGTAGGTTAATTTATGGGATGGGTATGTGATTTTCAATTTTTAATTTTATGAAAATTTTTAAGTCGCTGGAGCGACCGCCGGAGCCAATGGTTGTCTCCGGTGGAGAGGTGGAAGGAAGGTGGCCGTCTCCGGTGGAGAGGTGAAGGTAAGGCGGTGTAGTGGGTGATGGGATGGGGAAGGTGAGGTGGCATTGGTAGAAATAATTAATGTGTATTATATTGTATTTTAATATTTAATAAATTTATTTACCACATGATTTTTGAAATATTTTAATGAGTTTGTTATTTATAAAATATGATCTTTAAAAGTAGGAGATATATATTATTCTCATATTATATTTACTTGCAGACTCGTGATGATTGTAAGTCGTCATATATATACACTAAAAACATTCAAAAAAAAAATAGTCGTAAAAAATATCACATAATTGGATTACGTTATTTTGTAAGAATTAAAATTAAAACATGTCATTAGTTGAATTAATGTAGCGTTGTAAATATTTAAAAAATTAATTATTGTATGAAAATCGAGAACCGAACAAAACCCGAACGGTTCCATAATTAAATTTAGACTCCACGATTCCACTTATTAAATAACCGAAAATTCATGTAATTCTCGGAAACCCATAGGATTAAAAGAGAACCGAACATAACATAACTGAATCATGTCCAGCCCTACTTCTGAAGATGTTAAGATAACTCACGTAATTCTAGGAAACCCATAGGATCAAAATGGAAATGCAAGAATCAGCTAATGTTCAACTTCCAGAAAAGTTTTCGGAGGATACTTCTGAAAAGAAATTGCACAATTCACATTGATTTCATAAGATCTATGTCATAGTACAACAACAATATTGTGCTTTTCTGATTGCGCTTCTATCAACAGCATAGATCATTGGAGGTGCGTCCCGTCCCAAAAAAAACTCGATGATGTTCACACAGCGATACAAAAAACAGGGGGATAACATTAGCTGTAGCTAATAAACATAAGGAAGTATCCTCCAAGGAACTAGTTTTCGATACTGTGCCCATATTTCCTTGTATTTTTCTGCACACCGAGCTTCATCCCGTCTTTCTCTCCATATTAACAGAATTAGAAGGTATATAGGATAAAAATATGGAACTGGGGAGCTGCATACATATCATAAGAAAAAAATTACAGGTGTTTAGGGCCATGATTAGAGTACAACAAAAAGCACGGCACAGAAAATTACCTTAATCCACAAGGTAAACTAAATGACAGGGCCACCAACAAATCCCCAAGATAATTACAGTGCCTTGCAATGCCCCTGAAAAGAGAAATGACTATACGTGTAAACGATGATAAAGTATCACCAGTGTCTTGTATAGGTCCAAAACTTTCAATTTGACACGGAAAAGCCATGCTTCATTAAAAGAGGCTGCAAAGTACACGAGATTCTGTGAAGTCATTTACTGGATTGTACATATATTGCTACTAGTCTGTGCATGATGATGACTTCAGCAACTTTAATTCAACTCAAGTCATTGTTCATAATGTTGCCATAATTACTGTAGTTTCATGTTTGATACGTAGCGCTGGACCATACTAGAATACAGTATATATGTTTTTATTTCCTTTTGTTGCTTAATACTTGTCCAGTGTTGTCTAATTCATCTTACCAAACATGTTAGTAAAGTTATAATTGTCCATCCCTCCCTTGACTCAGCTCCTACACCCTCACCATCCTCTCCAAAATAAAAGAAAAATATATTTTCTAGCAAACCAAGAGTGCTAGGAAATGTCATTTCTAGAAAATATAGAAGCTCGTATCTGTTCACTTAAGATACAAGGACACGATGAGTTTTTTAGAACTGGAAAACTCTCTAGATATAATCAATTCTATCATTTATATAAAGTATAAAAACTTGTATTAATGTCATTTACAGAGATTGAGTTTATTAAAAAGACAAAATGATGGCTAAAAATATCTTTGCAAAAACTTACCAATAACCAGAAGCAAGCAACTTTCCACCAATTACTTTCGGAGGCCTACCCCAAATCAGTGCTTTGGGATTCTTTTTGAAATCATGTTTCTGCTTGTTAGCTCCTCTAAATACGCAATAGCTTTCCAAATACAAAAAAAGTGAGCAGTGTAAGCAAGACAAGTTAAGAGGACGAGGATATTCCACGATGAAGAAAAGGAAAATAGCATAGAACAAACAACTACTACAGCAACATTTGAAGTAAAAAATATTTACCCTATCAGAAATACAAGACAATTTGCAATGACAGCAGCCATTGTTAGGTCCACCCTATTACTCAGAAGCCACCAACCCTTTAACAAATAGAGAAAAAAGAATTAATAACCTAATAATAGCACAAGAAAAAATGTTTCAATAATATCTCCCATTAGCATGAACTGCTAAACTTGCTAAGCTCAATGACAATCAAAAGAATAGCAAAACGAATGGGGTAGGTGAACTACTGCTTTAGTTGGTAGAACACTAGTTCCTATATAGCATTTGTTCTTACCCAACCACTAGAAGTTGAGTAAATTACAAAAAATCCCGCCTTTAGAATTTTTTTTTTTTACAGAAAATCCAAAAACATTCAAATGTAGCATTCTGTGAATTAGAATATACTGTTGTTCTCCAATATTGGTGTTCCTTGGTGATCCCAAGAAGAAAACTTGTTTTGTAAAGCTATTAAGCCAAAGGCAAAATTTTAGCAAAGGTTTACGAGATCATAGTTTTGGATATTACTGTTCCATAAACAACTGATCAGTGTTACAAAATTCATCAGACATCCAGGAAACAACATAAGCATTTCTGTATCTTAAATATAGTATGGCGATATACCTGGATACTGAAGGTGAATGGTATCCAAACTAGATCTCCAAACACCAGCATGAACCCCAATCTCTCAGCAATTATATCCCATCTAAGAATATGCACGCATCAAGGTTAATATAGCTTGCACTATCATATATTTAACTAAAATCTTAAAAATTACACCAAATGCATGAGTAAAATCAAAGAGGGAAAATAGTACTAGTATTTTTTCGTGATAAATGAGTATCAGCATTAGTAAGAATTAGGAATACAGATATGATGCTTAAGAAGCATGTAAATCAATCAAGGACAAGCCATGAAATAATTTGCTAATTCCCAGCTAAAGAAGGAAGGCAACATGCCATGATTCTAATATCATCCAGAATGGCCCACAAAGAATACGCTATGGCATTTCTGAACCATAAGAACCTAGAAAATTGACCTCAACAACTGATTGGACAATCATGATGGCCCGCTAAGGGAACTCTAACACAGAGAATAATGTCTTGAAACACAATTAGTTGCACATAAGTATGGCTTAGGAGAGTTTTCAAACCAAATCAAAAACATAAAGGAGAACAGTGATGATTCCTTTTAGCATCGCTGAACAGAAAATATGGACGCACGGTTAACAAAAGCAATGTTTATCAAAAAAATAAATATAGTTACAATGCAACATAGTTTAGACAGCATGGATAGTCAACATCTTTGTAGATAGTTCCATTCACAAAATATGCCAGCCTTTATACAGTTAGATGCAATATCTATAATGGAAAATAGTGTTGTTTCTAGTAAAGGAGTTCATCTAAAAGGAAGATGGAGGAAGTCACTGTAAGTTGTCACTTCCTAGGTAAATGTACTACAAGAAGATATTAGAGAAAATTGACAAGAAAGTTCTTCACAGATAAAAAGATTGGTTATAAATCGTTAATCGATATGACCTCATAGTAGCAACCAATGAAGAATAGCTTTGTAATATGACGCAACAATTACATAAGATGAATAAACTAAATTAGCTGACAACATAGTTGGAAGAAAGGATAAAATACACTTACGTGGAGGTCATGTACTCTTCATGGAAAAAGTAGTCCAAAATATAGAGCTGCCAATAGATACAAGTATTAGGCAATTTAACAAGTACATGAATGTACTTAAAACGTGAAAATTAGAACATCACCACTTACGAAACAGAAGAGCTGGTAAAAAATCATCGATTTGCTTAAGATGCCCTCTTGAATGCATTTTGCAAGAACAGAAAGATTTATAAGAAGCCATCCCATCATTCCAGCTCTAACAAAGAAGAATCTACAACACAATACAAAACGCTAGCATTTATATTACTGATTCCAATAACTAATGAAAATAGGCCAGGTGGGGATCTGACAGCAATAGTGGAAATATTTTTGAATAAAAAGGAAAATGGAATGGTCCGTAATAATTTGTTTCTTCCAAAGGAATGGAGTGTGTTGCAACCTAAGTTAAATGCAGTCATTATCTGATACCTAACGAGGTTTTCAAATTTTGTGTTGCAAATTAGACAAGAAAAGTAAACACAAATGGTGTCATGTACTTTGTGTGCCATGTGGTTTTTATTGATTGCCCATGCATATGAAAAAGGAGACTCAGACCGTTATAACAGAAGACACTCCAATTTTTACAAATGGATACATACTTGAGGTCTATGCCAATGATTTGAGGATTCAGTTGTATTCCGAACCACCTATAGAATGACATAATCAGCAGTAATAATAAAACAGTGTATCGATCAATTTGCAATCTTGAAAAGTTACAAAAAAAATAAGCAACTTGAGATTAAAAAAATAATAATAATAAACATCAAAAGATCTTGGAATGATATTAGTACTCTGATTGTTTTCACCTGTCTTAAAAAAACTAATTTAAATTGCAAATTTAAAATCGTCCTGAATTTGTCATTGAAACCTCGTCTGCAACTCTATGCATTCAGTTAGACAAGTTGGAACTAAGTTGTTGCCAAGCTTGTCCTACTAAGACAAACAAACTACGTAAAAATATGATAATGTCAACACTTCTACTGACTAGAGTGTGATGCTATGCAAGCCCTAGGAAGCATGCAAACTATGAACCCCAAGGAAATATTTATTATTTAATGTAGAGTGTGGACATTGACAAAATGACTACGTAACTTGATAAGTTGGATATAGAACCCAGAAACATTTACTACTGACATAATCCATGCATATCCACTGGCACAACAATTCAGAATCTTGTCAGTAAAATCAATAGTGTCCAGTGGGGTCTGCAGTTTAGGTTGTTGCTCTCATCATATGCATGGCAACAATTAGTTTCCATCTGGTTATCACCAAATCATGTAATAACTCTTTACAAAAAGAACATACTTGAGCTCCAATTGTGTTGTGGATGTCTTTTATTTTCTTAGTCATAATGTTAAATCCGATCAATCACCAGATGTGAAGCTAGTTAAAGTAGCTCACTGGAGATCCATCTACGAATTCCTGAGGATCAGAATAGTTGTTGCATCCAAGTCTCAAGATATTCTTCAAACCTGCAACTTATTTCTTGGTATATCTTTTATGCTAGAAATTTTTTAACACCCCTTTCTTTAGCCTCTATATGCATTCAAAATACAAAAATTTTATTGTAGCACTTTTGGCAATGCTCTATTTACAATCATAACGGACTATTGAGGAATATAGGACTTGGTTTCTCCATAAGAAACATTGCTCTAGAAGGAAAAAATGATCTGGACTTTGGAAGACAATTTCTTCCCAATATAATCTCAACGAGTATGATAAGCACAATATCAATTCATTCCAAAAAACAGCAATCACTCATGCAAATATTCTGTAACTCAGTTATATTTAACTATTTCATTTGGAGTTCTATAATCCCTTCCAATGTTAAAGAATTTACTGTCATTATTTCTTATATGGTTTGACCATTTGAATACATATGTTGTCTATCAAGAAGCCAGCTACCATCATAGAATGGCAGCAGCTGAACTGTAAAAACTCGAATTACAACAATATCTAGCTTAAATGTTAGTAGAAACCTTAAGTAGAAGTCTGCATATCAAAGGAGAGGATTGACTTACCAGTCATGGATCAAGTTTCCTGTAACATGGGGCTTCAAAGAAGAACTTTGATTGCGGGATTGACGACCAGTCACATAGAGTACCAAAGTCACCTGGTATGTATGCATTAAATAAATTTAAAAAAGAGAGAGAAAAAAATAAAAAATAAAAAATAAAATCGAAAGATAAGAAAATACAACTACTAAACAGTTGGAGATCATAGAAATTAATCAGAGCACTTACGGAAATGAAATTATAGATACTTGCATTACTTTAAAGCACCA
Source organism: Fraxinus americana (assembly GCA_035079005.1). Classification (NCBI taxonomy): domain Eukaryota; kingdom Viridiplantae; phylum Streptophyta; class Magnoliopsida; order Lamiales; family Oleaceae; genus Fraxinus; species Fraxinus americana. Next base: position 10,770,987 of record CM068717.1, on the reverse strand, counting down.
TGGAAATTTCAATAGGATAGTATCAACACAAAGTTCATGTCATCAATGATGATAGGAGCCATAGCTACAAAGTTCCACTATTCATTCTCTACAACAAACTTCGCTTTTACTTTTAGAAGGAAAACGAGAAATTTGAGAGCAAATAACATAGTTATTAGATACTGACATTTTAAATAAACCACTTATTACCTATCATCCAATGTTAAAAACTTGATTTGACTTGGTTAAACCTTGTCCAGTACTCATTAAATTTTTACTACGTGGTATGTCTTCTTCTATTCCCTAGCAAGGGCCATCTCCATAGTTAAACCACAGATACACAAGTTCTTTTAAGTACCTCACCAATGTGATATAAAGTCAACCTCTTTCTTCAAGTTCACTATTGACACTAGTTCAATCAATTTGCTAGCTGTAGCATCTCAAACTCCATCAGTTTTTTTCCTTAATGGCCACGACCTTAACCAACTTACAAAATATGATTGTCAATTCAGATCAATACCATACTACTGTTACTATTAGCAATCCCACAAATAAAGTATACATGCAGTAAAGACTAAAACTTACAAACACGCTGAATATAAATGTCGTTGACAAAAGCTCAAGCCCTCTATCTGCAATTGCCTACAAAATAGTCATGATGTTATTGCATCTATACAGAACGAAAACATTAGGAGTGCATATCGTAGATTGGATATTTCAATTGTTGCATTCAACAAAGGTGTAGCTTTATGAGCCTTTGACAATTGTGCTCAACTTTTTTGTATGTTCAGATTTACTATTGAAGAGTGCTATTCCCACGGTTGTTGTTTATTGTCAAGTCAGAGAGGCTGAGAGATCACTACTAAACCAATTTTACGCTCGAGTTGGAAGGTGGGTGGGGAGAGTATATTCTCTTAAGATAATTTAGGGCTTGTTTGAGCCCCATTTTTGGTGTAGAATACATTTTAGAATAATTGATTGATGGAGAATGTGGTTAGAAATGAATGAAAAGTTTTTGAGTTGCATGTAATATTATTTTATTGAAAAATGAGAAGTTGAAAAGAAGAGAGAGAGAAATGTATTTTGAAAAAAAATGAGGATCAAACAAGGGCTTAATATTTACTTTCCCGTCAAACTTTTTATTTCGTTTCAGGTTGCACATTTTCGGTATGTACAGGTTTTAGTTCCTTTTCAATCAACAAAGGCACATTATCTGGCAAAGCCTATTCAATTATAAAATTGAAAGAAACAATGTTTTGAATCTGTGTTCTAATATCTTATAATGAGATTGACACAGCAAAGGCATTAAAGGGATTTTACTACTGTAAATTGGTTATCAGTTTTTAACCGCAGACTAAATGGTTCCTATATCCCAGATGAATTCTGAAGTAGAGGTCTGACTTGCATAGATTTCCAAGTAAAAACTCGAATGTACAAAAGTAATTATAAAGTTTAAGAATATGTATTTTTAAATTAAGACTAAATGTTGAATTTTGACAGTTTCATTTATAAAAATTAAGAATGGGAATTTTCAACCAGCAGTCAGGCTCTGTTTCAAAATACCAAAAGGACGATTGTGAAGACTTACCGATGGTGACACAAGATCTAACCAAGCACCAGCTCCAAGTAACAAAACAAACAACAGAAGCAATAACATACCTAAAAAAATAAAAAAATCATAAAGAAATCCTTAATTAATAATCCTACTAGCAGAAATAACAATCGAAATTAACTTATAAGACAAATGTAGAATCAGAGAGAGAATATGACCATTGCAACGGTAATGGAGTCGAGTGCCATCTGATAAAGTCACCCCAGGAATAATTCTCCCCGGTAAAATAGATCCAACTGTTCCCAAGTAAGTAAAGAATGATAGCAGCATAGCAACCTATTCCAGATTTTTTTCCATTTTCAGCAGAGAAACAGGAAAAACTAGTCGTTACAACTACACAAGTACTCTTGCACACACACCGATATACATACAAACATATATATAGAGAGAGAAAGAGGGGCGGACTGACCGATGTCCATGATGGAAGGAGAGAATTGATAAGTGAATCGAGATCCATTGATGAACACTGGATGGATGCAGTATTGGAGTCAGTGAGTCTTCCAGTCTGCCCAACTACAGAGCCAGCGTCCAGCGGGGAGGGGGATTTTGCAAAATCACCAATGAATAGTGGTTTTTTAAGTTTTTTTTGTTAAAAAGTCAATTTTACTCTTAATGAAATGGAGTATTTATTGCAAAACAAGTCTTTAAACTTTGTGTTCTTATTTTTATTCGTCATCACTAGACGTTTCTTCTAAATTTGATTTTTCTTCAAATATTTCTTCATTTATTTCTATTTCTTCAATATCAACTTCTTCACATTCATCTCTAATTTGTTCAAAATCCGTAATTAATATTCTAACTTTCTTTTTTGGTCATTCAGTGCTTATATGTCCTTCTTCATTGCAATTCCAACATTTGCATCGTTTTTTATCTAATGGTTTTTTATTATAAGGTTTATATTTTCTTCTAAAATATTTTCTTTTTGGTTTAAAATATTTCTTTTTAAACTTATTATATTTTTTATATTTCTTGGGTCTTATTTTTCTTTTTCTTTTATAATCATAACATCCCCAATTTCCTGGTACTTCAGTATCTCTACAACAAATCCTATCTTGTATAAATCCTGATTGTTTATAAATCATTTGATTACTACACATAGTACTTATTTCATCTTTTATAGTTCTTATGATAAATCCTAATGTATATCCTTCTTCATTTCTTCCTAATTGTTTTTCTTTAATTTTATTTTGAAAATAATTATTCCATGATGGTGGTAATTTTCTAATAAAAACTTCCTTATAATAATTATTATCAGCTCCACTTCCAAACATCATATAATAATATTTACTATATTCACAACAATATTCATTGAGGTAACACATATTACAAATTTGTAAATGTTCCATTCTGTTTTTAGCATCTTCTATTTCTTCTAATCTTGCTTTAGTACTTTCATTTACCCAATCTTCTCCAGCAAAGTCTCTATAAATTCTTGAAGCGACTCTATTTATTCCTTCTATTATACTAATTCCAAATCCTACTTTAATACTATCTTTCCAAATGCCTTTTGTTGTTTCTTTTAATCCTCTATACCAATTAAAAACATTTCCTTTAAATGTTGCTAATAAATATTCAGTTCTATTTTTATTGTCTGTATTACTGCGATTATAATTAAAGTGTGCTATCATATTAGTACTCCATTCATTTATAGCTCTTCTAACATCTAATTCACAATCTAAATTTAAATATGAACCTGCAATTTTCATTGGGTTTGATTCTCTCAATATTGGTTTAAATTGGTCTCTATACATTCTTTCTTTGGTAGTTTTAAAATCTACTTTTGTATTAACATATCTTCTAGGGTCTATTTCTGCTTCATATCTAGCTGTACTAGTTTCTCCATATTCTTCTTGTTTGACTGCTCGTGGTCCTCCCATTTTTCCGACCATATGATTTTTAGTTATTTCTTCACAAATTTTTAAATTTTCTAAGTTAAATATTAAATTTTCAATATCTTCGTTCATTGTTCTTCTATAATTAATTTTCCTTCTTCTTTTTCTATAAGATTTTCTTCTTACTTTCTAAGATCAATCAATAATCTTTCTATATCTTCTTTTAATCCTCCATTAAGTTTTATTAATTCTTCATATTTTTCAATTTTCTTTCTGACTTCTTTAAATTTTTTGGCATAATCTGGTTTAAATGGTTTTTCTTTATTTAGATTTTCTATTCTTAAAAAGTTATTTTGTAGTCTTTCTTTCTCTTCTTCGTAACCTATTTCAATTTTAGTTATTTTTTCTTCAATTGTTTTTATATTTTTCTCAATTAAATTGATTTTATCATTCATACTTATATTTTAGGTTTTTTATAAGATGGTTTTTCAATTTCAAATCCTAATTTATTTAATAAAATATCAAGTTTATAATTAATAATATCTATCTTTTCTTCTAAAATTGCTATTTTATTAATACTATTCTTCTGTGCAATTTTTGATATTGATTTTGAATTTCTTCAAGATTAGCTTCATCAAGTATTTCTAAATTATTAATTTGTTCTTTTATTTTATTAAATTGTTTAGACATATTTTTGTTCAAAACTTCTAATCTTTCTTTAGCTATTTCATCTTTTGGATCTATATTATTTATTTCGTCTGTAGCTTCTATATCTTTAGATTTTAATTGTCATAATTGTTGCCATAAAAATGCATTAGTCCAATTTGTAGTCATATTTGACCATTCATCTGTATTTCCCCATGAGCTTAAAGGTTGAAATAGAATTGTATTCCATTTTTTAGTTTGATAACTTCCTATTGGTAATCTAATATTTTCTATTTCTTGTTTATCAAATCTTATTTTTCTTAGTAAACTCATATTAGTCTGATAAGTTTAAGGAATTAATTATTATATTATTTATCATTTGTCTTATTTCTATTCTAAATTGTTCTTCTCTTTTTAATTCTCTTGTAATTTCATTCCTTAATAATTCTCTTTTAATTTTATTCCAATTAGAAATTTCTTTTTCTATTTCTCTATGATTATTGTCAGTTATTATCTGTTCTTCTAAGATTTTTATTTTATTATCACAAAATTTTCTAGTTATTCCAGGCATATTCTTATTCTATGTCGTCAAAACTAAGATCAAAATCATATAATTCAGAAATTTCATTATAACTTATATGCTGTTCTATAGTTTCAAAAGTTCTTTCACTATTTTCACTGTCTAACCAGAAAAATATATTCATTTTTATTATGTCTTTAGGCAATTTTTCTTTTAGTCCAAATGATACAATTGTAAGACATTTTTCATAATATCTACTATCTCTTTTTATGAAATTTATTCCTCTAGTATAACTATCATAAATTTCTGGAATTTCTATCGTGTGACTATAATCAATACTATTAGTATATCTAAAAAGTACAGTTCTATAATAAAATTCGTAACTTTCCATGATAAAAGTTCTTCAAAGTATACAATCTCATAAGAATTCTTATATAATAATTTTCATGCAAATTTTCAGACAATAAATTTCCTTGAGGCTTAAAATAAGGGCCTTACCATGCTTCGCCAAATAGCAAGAATGTTATATGTTCTTGGTCACCTTCGTCACAAGAGTTGGCTAAAGTCCGACAGCATCACAGCAAAATGGACACAAAGGCACTCAAAACTCTCAAACAGACTCACTGTGTAGAACAACACTCAAAGCGTAATAAAAGATTTATTTCAAACTCAAATATTTTATTGATCTAAAGATAGCTTGAAAGCTATTATACAAGGATTTTTACAAAGATTGATACTCCGAAGAGTGGTTTCTACTTTCTAACGAGAATGATTACAAAGATCATTGTTGAAAGTTTGAGATAGTAGTTCAGGATTTCAGATGGCTAATTTTCGATGATCTTTTCTAATGAGAGGAGTTTCAATTTATAGAAAGGCTCGCACTTCACCGAGAAGCTTCTGGCCAATTAGATTTTTACAACACAAAAGTAAAAAATACAATAATTTCAAATGTGGTTGAAAATATTTAAGTGCTTGTCGGTTGTCTTTATTCCAGTGTCGGCAATGTCTTTTGATTCCAGCTTGACAGTTGTCTTCTTATCTTCAAAGTTCACATGGTGCTGTCGATCACGTTTTTCTTGATCGTCCTTTACTTGTGGATGTGTCCCATAAGTCGGCAGGCTTCTTTAATGCATTCTTCACTTCCAGAGAATTGATCGTTCATAATTCCACAGATTTTTTCTTCAAAAATTTTTGATTCTTTATCTCCTCTACAGATAAGGATCCAATTATTGCTCATACCATAGACCATGTATCTTTCTCCATAAAAGAACTGCATTGTTGAGCAGACTGATTTTATTCCGAGAGCTCGTCTGTAAATCATCCATTTTCTATTAATAGTGGGTAATTCTTTAAAAATCTGAATCTCCTTGAGTGGATTTCCATTATTTTTTCGAATTGTGATGAGATGATGTTCTCCATACCACTCTGGTTCTTTATATTCAGGACTAATTGTGTAAAATCTCAGTTCAATCGATTGTTTATCGCTGAATTTTTTAACACAATTAACAAATTTTTTGTCAAACTGTTCAATTTCTTTTAGATCTATCCCTGGGAAGAGTCGATCTAAAAATCCAAATGCTGCCAATTTTCGAACAATATTAGGATCTGCTCCTTGAACTGCACTGATCCTTGGATAAATCGTCGTTGGAAGGACTGTCAAATATAGAGAACTTCCTTCTCTGAAATTATATACCCATTCTAAAAATTCATAATACTCCTTTTCCATTGGATGTAGATTAGCTCTGATGTGATGAGTATCAATTATTCCCTTTGGTGATTTAAGGTCACCAATCGGTGCTTTTTTATCTTCTTGGAATTCACCGATAACAGTAGGCTGTTCCAATGGGCCTTTTGATAAGGATGTTTGAGTACTAGACTCAGCGGCTCCTTTTCCACTTGTAAATTTTTTCAACAATTTGTCCATACTGACAGGTAGTTGTTGTGGACCCTTTTTTATGACTTTTTCCTCTTGCGAGGTAAGAGAGTTATTTCTCTTAAATTTTGATTCTCCACTCGAGGTGGATGTATTAATCTCCCGAAATGGGATGTGACTAGCCTTTCGGCTGTATTCACATTTTAAAGGAGGATACTCCTGGCTACAATTCGCAAAAAAGTCTAAACATGCTGACAATTTTTCAACTATTTTTTCTTTGTTATCATTCAATTTTTCAATCTTTTTCCCACTTTCAACAACTTTGCTTGATAAATCACACAAAGTTTGTCGAATATCAAGATGATCTTCTTGAACAGCAAGATAATCTGCATTAAAATCTGTTAAAAGATCTTGTAATTCCTTTGTAAATGCTTCAATCTTTTCCATATTCATGATTCCTGCTCAAGAAATCAGCAAATAAATTATCTTTTCCTTTAATATATTCAAATTTAAAATTATAAAAAGATAGTAACACTTGCCATCTATGTAATCTTCTATGTTGAGGTGAATTTGGTAATTTATTATTTACTAGTCCGTTAAGTTGAGTATTATCTGTTTGAACAATAAATTCCTTGGGTAACAAAAACATTTTAAATTTGTTTATTCCTTTAACAACTGCCAATAATTCTTTTTCATTGGTCGAATAATTTACTTCAGCATTATTAAATGTTCCACTAGTATACCTGCAAATTTCATTTAAATCAGTTTTTAATAAAGCACTCCAATATAAATCAGAAGCATCGGTTTGAACTATTAATTTATCTTTTTCATCAGGAAGTCTAAGTTTAGGTAAATTTTTACAATTTTCTTTTAAATTTTTAACACAAAGAGTATGTTCTTCATTCCAACCTAATTTATTTGATTTTCTTATTAGTTTCTGAAGTTTATTTCTTTTTTCTGCAAGTTTTTCTATGAATCCTTCAGCATAATTAAGAAAACCTAAAAAATTTTGAATTTGTTGCTTATTTTCTAATTTATCAGGAAATAAAGTTATTTTTTCTGAAATATGAGGTTGCAATTTATTCCATCACTATTTATTATCATTCCTAAAAATTCAATTTCGTGTTTTGCTACTTCTGCTTTTTTCTGACTAAATATTATACCTTCTTTTGAGCAAAGTGTAGCAAAAATTCAAAAATGTTTAGGATGATCTTCATATGTTTCTGATCAAACAAGTATATCATCAACATAAACAATAAGAAAATTATAGGTTTTAAAAACTTTATCCATTCTTCTTTGATAAATTTGTGGTGCATTTTTTAATTCAAATGGCATAACTATCCACTCATAATGTCCTTGAGGGGTATTAAATGCTGTTAATGGTATACTATTTTCTTCTAATTTTATTTGCCAAAATCCAGATTTACAATCAAATTTTGAATAATATTTTTTGTTTTTGGCAATATTTATTAATACTTCTTTATTTGGTAGATAATATCCATCAAATTTAGTGTTTTTATTAAGTTCTTTATAGTTTACTACCATCCTAAGTTTTCCTCTTTTTATTTCTGAATGATTTCTAACCATAAAAGTTGGGCTACTATGAGGGCTATTACTTTTCCTTATAAGTTTTTTATTAAGAAGTTCTAGAATTTGTACTTGAAATTCTTCTTTATCTTCTTGATTATAGAGCATAGGTTTGACTCTAATAATGATTGTTGGTTCTAATAGTTCTATTTTAGCTGTTGTTTTTGATTTTTCCCATTTTTCAAGTGGGTTTTCATAATAATTTTTAGCTAAAAGATCTTTTATTTGATCAAGAGTAATTGTTTTGATTGAATAATTGAGTAATTTTGGTATAAATTCTATTTTTTTACCACGCTGAGCTGGCTGAACTCTGAATGGCTTAAATTCTCTAACAATTTTTAGTAAATGTCCACATGGTGTTTTTAGTTGAATAGTATAAATATTTTGACTATATTGACTAAACTGTTGTAGAAAGTCATTTCCTAGAATGATATCACAATCATTAATATTATATTGGTAAACATTTCTTATGGTTACTATTTTAGATCCTATTATAACTTCTATATTTTCGTTTTTATATTTTAAAAATTCTCTTACTCCAGTTATTCCTTGTAGAGTTAATTGTTGTTTATTTTCAATCCACTTTGGTAATAAAAACTCTTTAAAGACAGTTATCTCAACTCCTGTATCAATTAGAGCACAAGTAGTTATTTTTTATTCAAATACAGTTATTTGTATATATACACTTATTGGGAATTTTATTTCTCTACTCATTTTCCTTTAGGGCAATATATAGTTATTCCTTGATGTATAATAAGAATTCCTTCCTTGTCTATTTTATAATTGTCAAGACTATTTAAAAATGAATTTCCTAATATATTGGATGTTCATTAAAATTCATGTTATTATCAATATAACATTCTATACTTAATAATAAATTTCCTAATTTAATTTGTACTTGTCCTATGATATCACACGAGTTTATTTTTCCTTCAAAATCTCTATAACTATAAGGTCCAACTTTTTTCTTTTTAATCCCTTCATCAATAAGAGAGCAAATATGATTCTAACTTGCTCCAGTATCAATAAGTATTTTAATTTCATTTATCCATTTATTTCCATTAAAAAACTTTCCTTTGATTCCATAAACACTATTATTTTTACTTTGTATTATTTTTGAAATACTATGTCTTACTGTATTACTATTTTATTTTCTTTATATGTTATTTGTTTTGGTATTATAGGTTGATCAATACTTATAGCATCATCATGTCCTATCTCAAAATTTTCTATTTCTTCTATTTCTTGTTCTCTAGATAAGATTGCTTCTCCTATATCCCTAAATTCTTCGTCAATTTCTATAAAAGGTTTTTCTTTATATATATTTCCATAATTACTATTTGTATAACAATATAATCCTTGATATAATATAGTAAAGACTTTATTATCATCTTTTAATATTTTATTAGTCATCTTAAAATGTAAATTAAGACAATCATCTAAATTTTTATCATTTATATGCACACAATATCTTGGATAACAAGTAAATTTTAATTTTTTATATGCTAAGTTTCCTTTTACTATACCTAAATTTCCATTTTCTGCAGTTATACATCTTTCATCTTGTAGATTAAGTATTATAGGACTATTAATTTCTTCTTTAAAACATGATTTTATTATTATTTGTATTCCAGTAAGGTAAACATAAGATATTTTATCTCGTTTTTCTTGTTTTAATTTTCCTAGGAATTCATTAATATTTCTTTTTGTTATAAGATTTAATTTTATTTTTCCTTGTGTATGTTTAATATCTATGGCTTTTTCTATTTCATGATATTCATTAATGACTAATTTTTTTCTTCTAAAGGCTGATCCTAAAATATTAAATAATTTATTTTCTCCTGGTGGTTTTAGACTTAATTCTGCTCTATTAATTTTTCTAAATTTTTCCCAATCAAATTTTCCTTTTAAAGGCATATCCCTCTACTCCTTCGTATACTTCAGTTTCTATATTTTCTGAATTTTCAATTTCCATGATCTTTAGGTTTCTAATTCTTCAATGCTCCTAATTTTATTATTAAGAACTCTTTGAATTCTTTTTAGAGTTTTTATTTCTATAAGAAAAGGTATTTTAACAAGATATCCTATGTCTTCGTCTAAAATTTCATCAAAATCTATTAAAAGAAAAGTAATTTTCTTTTCAAATTTCTTCTTTATTTTAAGATTATCCGAGTCTTTTATTTTTTCAATCAAATTTCTTGATTTATTAACAAGATGTTGAATATAACTATCAGTATCTAAATATTCAGTAGAATTGTTAACGTACCATCCTATGCAAATTTCGTTATTATCTTCCATTCTCTAATGTCTTTAATTCCTCAAGATATATGGCTCTGATACCATTTAAAATTTGAGTTTCCTAAAATGCAAAAATTCAAAAATAAAATTATTAATCAATATCAAATTTTTCGGCTCAAGATAGGTGGAAAGAGTTGATGGTGAAGAAAAGTTAATTTTTATTGTAAGGGGCAAACAATTTTGTCGAATCCAAAATTAGAATTAAGGTTTTGAGAACTAAAATGACTTATTTTGAAACCTTTTATATTAAGGGTATTTTAGGTAATTTATATGGTTGAATAGTGAAATGGGTTAGTTTGGGGTTAGTTTGGAATTATGGCCTTGAATTTGGGTCATTTACTTGTATATCCCCAGCGGGGAAGAGTTAACTCATGATTTAGGGCGTGTTTGGTTCAATGTTTTATTTTTGCTTTTCGGTTCAACTTCAACTGCGAACCGACTTTCCGTTCAAATCCCTGTCTGATTTCACTAGAAAAAGTTAATAAAAATCTAATATAAAATAAGTAATTAATTTTAACCACATAATTGAATATGCAATTTTTATCAATTTTTCAATTACATATTTCTTAAATTTTTTCAAAAATTACTTAAATTTTGATTTTTGAAAAAAACAAACAAGGGCAAAATGACAAAATTCATGAAGCTGAAGAAGCGAATTATTGGGCCCCAGTTTTCATTCATTCTTTAAAAAAAAATAAAAAATTATATACTCATTTTCAATCACATATTCATACAATAAAATATTATACACGTAAACCTAAAAAAATTTCCTACCTTTTAATCATAACATTATCCAAAAATTCACTATTCAAAATAATATTATTTCAAAAATAGACTACCAAATTGGGCTGAAATTGGGATAAAATGATAATAATTAGGGTTATAGAGAGGGAAATTATAAAAAATCAAGGGTTTAAAAATAGCTTTTTAAAAATCAGGTCCAAAGTTTATTTATTCAAAAATCAGGTAATATATTAATACCATAACCCTAATTTATCACTCTCAGCTCCCTCCCCTCTCACTTGCGCCTCCTCTCCCCTCCCCTTCCCTCTCTTTATAAATCTCCCATCCCCTCTCCATCGTCGGTTCGACAACATAGCGCATCGGTGCTGCTGCAATGAAGAGGAGATGACATAGAAGCAGATCCACCGCACCACTGAGAAGCAAATCCACTGCATCGCCGCACTTTTCCCTTCGTCGTCTTCCCCTCCCATCTCGCTCGCCTCTCGTCTTCTCCTCCCCTCTCTCTATCCTCTCTCTCTCTATGAATGGTGCGATGCTGTCGTGAATGGCAGCGTCACAACAAGCAACTTCGCGAAGCTCGACGCTGTGCCGACTGATGCAGCGTCAGCGTCGCGACGCTTGACGACTGATGCAGGGTGGATTTGGAGGTGGGGAGTGGTGTGGTGTGGTGTTTTGTGTGGTGGTGGTGGCGATCGTGGATGTGGTTACGGCGATTTGTGGTGTGTGGTGTTTTGTGTAGTGGTGGCGATGGCTGTGGATGTGATTTTGTAGTGAAAATGGTGATTTTGTTGGTGAGGAGGAGGCGGTGTGTTGTTATTGTTGGTAGTGGTTAGTGGCGGTGGTTGGTGGTGGAAGTGATAGTGCCAGTGGTCTGTGACCAAGTATTTGGTAATTTGTGACCAATTACTCAACTGTGATCTAAAAATATAATAATATGTGACTAAAAAATAATCTGACCTCGAAATAATCTGTGACGTACAAAATTTTTGATCTGTGACCTTGAAATAATCTGTGATAAATTAATTTTAAAATATGTGACATGTGGCCTATAATTATGTATATGTGACCATTAATTATATAATTGTGATTTTATTATATTTAATTAATAAATATATTAACTAAAACCTGATTTTTGCATTAGTCAAACTTAATCCCTGACTTTTGAACTCTTCCCTTATAGAGATATAATGTCATTCGTTACTAAAAATATTATTTACAACACCATCAACCTTTAACGGTTGGTCATGTATATAGATGAAAAACTAAAAAATATTTTTTTAATATTGTATATCATTATACATATTTAATTGATTAAAATTTTATCTTATGTTTTGCAAAACTTTTAGGATTATAGGAAACTGTTTTTGAACATATTTGAATAATTTTTTGAAAGTACTAGATATGGATAAAAAGGCTTTTAGATGAATTTTTTTATATATAAGAAGTAGAAGCTCTATCCATAGTTATAAAATCCAGCTCGAAGAAGCTCTATCCATAGTTATAAAATCCAGCTCGAGAAACCGGCGACACAAGCCAGGTTGAACAATTTGATAGATATTCAAATTACTCAATCAAAATTCGAGTTTGATCGAGTTGACCCACAAGTTGACCGAGTTAATCGGTATTTTTTTACATTAAACCGGCCCGATTGACTAATTTGACCAAATTTCAAATATTTTTTCTTAAATTTTTGGTATTCAAAAGATTTGAACCCTGGTAAGGTTAGTACCTAACTAATAGAGCCCAATAGTTTTTATATATATGTAATCATTTATAGTTTGTTAAAAATATTATTTAAAAAAATCATAGTCCTAATTTTAATTAAAATGAAGTGAATGTTTAACAAAATAATTTAAAAATATATAAATAATTAATAACAAATATTTTTTAATTTTATCTCAGAGAATTTTATACATTAAAAAACCTTTTAGAATTTTTAAGCACCGACCCATTGGTCTAACCACTAACCTACCAGTTCGACTAGTAACCCAAGACCTAGTACCGACTAGGTCGATGTCCGAGTCGGATCTTTCAAAATTTAAGCCCTAAACAGTCCAAGTAATTTTAAATGGAAATTACACAAAACCCTACTTTCAAGATCCATATTCTAAAATCAGATTTGAAGTTTTAATTTTCAAAAGCCAGATATTTTTTAATTAGATACAATATAATTATATATGTACACTATAATATGATATAGTATAATTTTCAGATAAAACCTAATTAATTATCCCCACCCACCCAGACTTCCAGTGAATTCCTTCCCACTCTCTCTTCCTTTTCTAGCGGCGTGTTGAATTTTCAAATGAAACCTAATTAATTACCCCACCCACCCCACCCCACCCCACGCATTTTAAATCCCTAGTTTTCATTTCTCGTTCCAGACTCCCAGTGAATTCCTTCCCTCTCTCTCTTCCTTCTCTGGCGGCGTGGACGGGGCGGTTTGGTCGTGGTTGTGGTGGATGCACCGTCGTCGAAGAACCCAAGGCCGGCCGACACTGCTGCGTCGCGTTCGGTGCAGTGGTTCTTTTTTTTTTCCTTTTTTCTTTGATGAGGTGTGCGGTGGTTTGGGTAGCGCCGCGATAACATATTGCCGCTGCAACAGTTTTTTTTTTGCTGTGGTTTTTGGTAATTTGTGGTGGTGGTATTTCTTGGTGGTCTTGTGGTGGTGTTGACGATGTTTTGTGGTGGGTGGTGGTGGAGCCGCCGTTGGTATGTTGTGTTAGTGGTGGTCTGATAGGGTATGTTAGATCTGATGGTGGCGGTGGCGGTGACGGATCTAGCGGTTGTTGGCTTGGGCACGTGCGGCGGTGTCAATGGGCCGAGCCGAGCCGGCTCGGCCCATTGTCGCACGAGCTCGGCTCGTTACCTTTTGGGCGAGCTCGGCTCGTGCGCTTCGGCTCGCCGGCTCGCCATATATATATATTTTTTAAATAACGCTACTAGTACTGCAAGTCTATTTTTTTAAATATATATTTTTCAAAACATTTATCGGGGCTCATCAAAAGTCAAAACATTTATAATTTTTAAAATAGTAAATATACATTTATTTAAAAAAAAAAAGATAAACCCTCCTCCTTTATCCGAGTTTGGGACCGGCTACTTCAATTTCGTGTAGGCGGAGTTAAAATTGTACACGAAAATTTTTTTACGTGTACAATTTTTTAAAAAAATTATAAATGTATGAAAATAAAATTTTGTAATGAATGTATTGAAATTAAATATCACTTACTTGATTACATGCAATTTCGGCATATTTATGTTGAATTCGATAATTAGCGTCTTCCCAATCCTTCACGCACATTAACGCTTCCAAAATATCTTCTTTTAGTCGACTTCGAATATCAGAGAGAACCCTCTTCCCTGCACTAAAAGCAGACTCCGAAGCTACAGTGCTAACCGGAGGTGTTAGTAGATCTTTTGCAATTGTAGAAACAATTGGCCATCGACGTTCATTATTTCGCCAGAATTCGATTACATCTTCTGAACTTTTCTTAACTGATTTGTTACTAGGCATAGTATAACGAAAGTAATCAATTAATTCAGATGGCAACGCATTTGGACTACTACTCGAAGTTTGAGTACATGCAGTGGAACACATACTACTACTACTAGAGGAACCATATGCATATGCAGTTGAATCATATCTAATTGAGTCTATGTTTTCTAATAAATTAATTACTTCAGCGTCGTCATCGTTTATATTAGTGGGAGGAGGAGTAGGTACACGAGTAACTTGTGTACCTATTCTTGAAGCATATAATTCATACATCTCAGTTAACGTTTGTTTCAAATTCCTATAAGTAATAGGCATATTAAAAGTTAAAGCATTTGAAATTTGGTCAATTATAAATTTAGTACCTGATAAATTATATCGGGGGTTCATGACGCATGCTAAAGGAAATAACATAGGTAACTCTTCCCAATATTTTCTAAATTTTAATTCCATAGCATATATAACCGCATGAAAATCAGGGTCATTTTGATATCTATTAAAAGCCCTAGCAGTTATATAAAGACGTTCAAGAACCATGCAACTAGTTGGATAATAAACACCAGACAATATATTTGTAGACGTATAAAAACTTTCCAAAAATTTCTTAATTTTAAAAACTGTATTCCAATCAGATTCATTTAAGATATCATCGTCGTCGTCTCTAATATGCTTACTGTTATAAAATTCAGTGATAAACTGTTCAAAACCTTTACAGGATTTTAGTAATAAGTAAGTTGAATTCCACATATGACCTACGTCAGTAATAAAAGTTTTTGTATTAGAGTTCCCAACTTGTTCACAAAATTCTTCAAATGCTTGTTTTCTACTAGGTGTAATCGTGATATACGTAAGTGCATTCCTAATTCGACTAATTTCGTCCTTCACATGTTTTAAACTGCCTTGTACAATTAAATTAAAAATATGGCACACACATCGAATATGGAATAAATAACCACCAAAATCGGGTTGAAGTACTCTATGCAATTTATCGATAATTACTTTATTTACAGAAGCATTGTCAAAAGTAAAAGAACGAATTTTACTCTCGCATTTATATTCTTTAATTATTAACATAATTGCATTAAATATAGTGTTAGCATTATGATGATACTCAACAATTTTAAAAGCAATAATTTTTTTATGCATAACCCAAAGTTGGTCTATACAGTGTGCAATTGCAGCTATATAACCTCTCTTATTAATCCCTTCTCAAAAATCCGAAGTTAAAGATATGACACCCCCGTATTTTTCTAAATCCCCAATCAATAATTGCTTTGTATTAAGAAAATATTCAATTGTATTAGAACGAAAAGTATTTCGACTTACCCCAACGTACCTTGGTTGAAGATATTGTTTGACGTAGTTTACGAAATGTTCGTTGTCCACTATTGCTAGTGGCAGCTCCGCCGCGGCAACGAACTTCACCATTCCCTTTCGTGCTTCCTCCTCCGAATACATCCACGTAGAAAGTGGCGCAGTAGTAGCACCGGCTCTACTAGTACCAAACTGTAGTTGCGTTTGTCCACATTCAAGAAGCCCATGTTTGGCCGCACATGCTTTGTCATGACGGTTGAGGTGAGTGGTTCCAATGTCTTTTTGCCATGCCAGTCGTTGTTGACAGTATTTACATACTGCTTTCGTTTCTGGAAGTCTATCGATCACACGACCAGTGTTAACCAATTTGAAATGGTCCCAACATTTTGCCTGCTTCTTCCCCTTTCTCTTCCCTCTTGCATCGGGAATATTTAATGCAGGTTCTTCATTTTGTTCCAAATCAATAGGAACACTAGGATCAACATCAACGTCATCCAAATCAATTGGATCGGCTTCACGAACGTCGAAATCGTCAATGTCTTCTGGAATTGGTAGTTCGTTGAGACTGGCAAATTCATTCCCAAATTGATTTTGGGCAGGTGTTTCGCCTTCCATACCGAACAAGTTTTCAACAAATGCTCGTGGATCCATTTGTGAATTGTTGAAATAGAATGTAGAAATGAGAAGTGAATGAAGATTATGTACTAGTGGCTAGTGTATAAAATGAGTTGTAAAATGAAGATAATAATGTAAAAAAATGTAGAAGAGAATTATAGAATAAATGAATGATATTGTTGATAATGATTTGTAAATTGTAGAGTAGAGAGTATAGAATGAAAGTTTGGTGGGAAAAAATGTTGTAATGGGTTGGGTATTTATAGGAGAAGAATTAGAGAAAAGTAGAAAAAAAAAATTTTAAAATAAGTGACCAAACGGTCACTGATTTTCAGTGACCGTTCTGGTCACCAAATTTATGTTTTTTTTTTATTCATGGGCTCGTCTAAGACGAGCCCACGAGCGGCTCGGCGAGCCGCTCGTGAATAGTGACGAGCCGAGCCCGCCAACCCGCTCGACTCGTGCTCGGGCTCGTTTTTTGACTAGTCCGAGCGGCTCGTGGGCGTGAACAGTACGAGCCGAGCGGGCGAGCCGACGAGCCGCTCGGCTCATTTGACACCACTACACGGTGCTGTGTGAATTTGTGATTTTAATGGTGTTGGGTGGATGTGCGGTAGTTGGTGGTGGTTTGTAAATGGTGGCGGTTTGACGGTGAAGTGGTGTCGGCTTGCAGGCAGCTGAGGCGGTGTTTTTTTTTAATGGTCGTGGTGCGATGCAGGCGATGGTCCGATTGTTGTGGTGGTGTGGTGAGGTGCGGGCGGCAGTTGTTTGAATCTGTGTTGTGTTTCGTGACTAACTGAGACCGCATAATGGACTAATTGTGACCGCATAATGGTTTAAATGTGACCTTAAAATTCGACAATTTGTGACTAAATATTAATCTGAGTCATGTGCAAAAAAAATTTGTAACCTGTGCTGTGATCATTTGAAAATAACCCGTGACTATGAACAAAATACTGAGTTGTGACCTGGGCTATGACTTATGACCTGAGTTGTGACCTTGACTGTGACTTGTGAATTGAACTGTGACCTGGGTTGTGACTTATGACCTGAGTCGTCGGAATCGAAGCAGTCGTCGGAACGGTCACCGGAATCGGAGTAGTCGCCGACCTGAGTTGTGACCTGGATTGTGACTTGTGACCTAAGTCACCGGAATCGGAGTAGTCGTCGGAACGATAGCCGGAGCAGTCGTCGGAATCAGAACGATCACCGGAATAGTCACCGGAGCGATCGCCGGAGCGGTGGAAGTGGGGGTGGGTTAATTATATATATATATATATATATATACATATATATATATATATATATATATATAAATAAATATTTATATATGTGTGTATGTATAGGTTAAAATATCTGATTTTTGAAATGTGAAAGTAGTTTTGTTATTTTTGAAATATGGTAAAGATAAAGTAGGAGAAATGAATTTTTCCCTAATTTTAATCAGGCCCGTTTCTGGATTGTATGAACCGGGTGGCCCAAATTAACACTGCTGCTAGCCTGTTAGTAAGTTTTTGCTATAAAACAAACTTGCATGAGCAAATGATTAAGCACACAAAACGACGACAAGAGAATATAGAATGAGCTCCCTATAGTACATAATCTATACTTGTAAAAAATTTAGCAACTTCACGAGAGGAAACAAGTTACCATTGTTAAGCTACTCGATTTTGTTTATACATTGTTATTGAGTTCGCAACGAGTGAGAGACTGGCTTACCAAATGAAAGACAATGAAATGTGAACACTTTCTAGTGTACTTATAGTACATACCAACAGTTCACCCGGTAAAACACACAGGAAAAACGTGAAGATGAACTACTAGAAATTCGAGATGAAGTTACTAGTTACAATATAGTGGATAGCCATTTAGAAAGAGGCAATTTCCTAGTCAAAATGCATGAAAAATACTGAATCTAAACAAAGTCAAATCTAAAAAACCTTTCCCCCCCTGCCTGCACGGTGAAAAACAGGCAGTGGGCCTTTTTCTGAATGAGACAGGATCAAATTTAACAAAAGAGAACTTGATCGAAAATAAGCAACTTGATGCGGTAAACTTGAATCAACTAAGAATAGAAGACAAACCATTAAATCAACAAAGGCACTTGCATCAGTAGTCATATATCCCATTCCCTCACCCCAGTGGCTGAAGATTATTGATATTAAACTGGTCTTCATTATGTTCGAAGCCACTACCCTTATCATTGAAGTTGCTATCATTACCTGCATCAGATTCCACTCGTTCTTTTTCCTTGTACAATTGCTCAATTTTGCCTTCCCTAACCTTAACAAGACTCGTATGTCTCCTTTCTCCTGGGCTTCTGCTTCGTCCGCCTCTTCGACCAGGACTTCTGCTTCAAGGCGTCCTACCTCTATCACGGTGGTGAGATTGTCTCTTCTCCCATTTGCTTGCTTGACTGAAAACATATGTTTAAATAATCGAAATATACTGAACAAATTATGTTGGACACTACAAAATTTTACAAGGGTACATGATTTCTTATCGCTCACTTCGCCCTGCCTTTTGAACTACAAAATTTACAAGGGTATATGAATTCTTGTGTCAGAATCATCATTATGATAAAGTACAAATTAAATGTTATTTTTGAGGGAGGAGATTCGCCCATGACCAGTAGCTCACATAGTTCACAGACAGGTAATCAAAATATCTGCTTAACACCATATGAAAGGTCTTGATTCATTTTGCAAACATCAACACCATGCAATGATCACGATGACTCAGTGTGATCATAAGGGTCAGATAGCAGCTACCAAACATTTATGCCAACAAAAATAAGTCCGAAAATAACCAGATAGATTCATAAGTTTAAAACTGCATTTCCGAGTCACAAAACAAGTCAAAAATGAGAAGATGACGTAATTAGTCTTTTGAACTGTTTCTCAGTTCAGCACAAAACTATTTTTTATTATTAAAAACACGCCGGTGTATCCTACGATCACCCTACATCGAGATTTATTCGGCAAAAAGTGAGAATCCATCTTCCAAACATGCATCTTCAGCTCACGACTCATTCTGATCTAATAGGGCTTGACAGGTACACGGAAGTTAGCTCCAGCATATACAGCTTCAGATCCAAGTTCCTCTTCAATTCGCAACAGCTGTAGGCAACAAAGGACCATCAGAGGCCTAGATAATATCGTGCTTAATACTTCATAGTTTAGTTGAAGGAAACAATGAGAGGGATGGCCACAGATAATCATAATTTGATTGGGGAAATGTCCTCTTGATTGTTGTAATGCACAGGAAACATCAGGGTATGTTCCTTGCACAGTATTAGTCAGCACTGTAGTTGTACAGTGTTTAATTTCTTTTTAATATATCATCCTCTCTGGTGCAAACTAGTCTGACATCCTAACATGCCATTAATGCATTAGAAAACATGGAAAAGTTACCTGGTTGTACTTCGCAAGACGTTCTGACCGGCATGGAGCTCCAGTCTTAATTTGGCCCTGACAAATATTTCGCAGAAAGGAAATCAGTAATAGAGATTATAAAGGAACACAGCAGAAATAATTTTTAGAATCAGACAGAACATTACCGTGGCCAAACCCACGGACAGATCGGCAATGAAAGTGTCCTCTGTCTCTCCACTACATCCAGCAACAAAAATAATTGTCAATCTAATATCCTCTTCACCTGTGCAACTTAGATACCTACCATATAACAAGGTGTAATTTTCATACCTGCGGTGGCTTGCCATTACACCCCAACCAGCCTGTTTAGACATTTTTACAGCTTCAATACTCTCGGTAACCGATCCAATTTGGTTAACCTGTTAAAAGAAAAAGAGAGAGCATGTTGTGGTTACATTCTCAAACAAGTTAAGAGAGACCATTTAAGCACTTACGATGCATACAGATATTAGATGATACCTTAAGAAGAAGAGCATTGCAAGACTTCTCCTTGATTGCTTTTTCGACTCTCTGCAAAATAAGCAGTAGTACAAATCTTTTAGAGCTACTGTGCACAGTAAAATATGCTAAATTGTATTAGCCACAGTAGGTATGTTTTCTGAATAATTTCAAGGAATAGGATCCATCACCTTGGGATTGGTGACCAAGAGGTCATCTCCCACAATCTGTACTTGAGCTCCAATTTCACCAGTAATCTTGGAGTAATGCACCCAGTCATCTTGGTCAAATGGATCTTCAATAGATACAATTGGGTACTCAGACACGAATGATTTGTACAGATCTTTGAGCTGGTCACCAGAGATCTTTTGTGAGCCATTATTGTTCTGCAAAGGCAAAAGCAATAAAACTGAAATGTCAAATACAATCTCAGTAGTTATGAACCAACTATTATGCACACAGACACAACCCACAGGCAGACAACCCCTACGTGCTTTCTTGATATCCTCTCCTTGCATAAGACATTATTCAAGAATGCTGTCAAATGGAGCTAAGCAAGTTACAAAGAGTAAGAACTTGCCTCTTCTTTGAAGTTCAAGTCATAAGTCTTGTCTGATCCATAAAACTCAGATGCAGCAACGTCCATTCCGATGACAACCTGTACATAACGAAATTTAAGCTCCAACCCCCATCCTCTAGCTGATCAAAGAATGAAGCCAAGAAAGTTTAAAAGACTCACTTTTCCGGTGTAACCTGCTTTTTCAATGGCTGTCTTGAGCAGCTCAAGACCCTCCTTGTTCTCCTGCAGTCAATAAAAGATAATACAATTTGAATATCATATAAGAACCTCAAGGAAAAAATTTATTCAACATAATACACTGTTCAACCTGAATGTTAGGAGCAAAGCCACCCTCATCCCCTACATTGGTGGCATCTTGGCCATATTTCTTTTTAATGACAGCCTGAAATCAAAGAAAACCAATTCCTAAAAGTCAAGACCTCATGGATGCGACATAAACTCATAGACACTAAACTTATAGACAAATAGAAACTGCAATTTGGGACAGCCTGAAATCAAAGAAAACCAAATTCTAAAATTTAGACATCAGAGATGCGAGATAAAACTCTTTCACCCTAAGCTTATAGTCATAATAGAAAAGTGCAATTTGGGAAAATTAGACATCACAGATGCAAGAGAAACTCTTTGACCCTAAGCTTATAGACATAATACAGACGTGCAAATTGGGAACATCTATTCCAAGATAAGCAATAAGCCTAGCAAGATTCAATTCGCATTTATATTGATACTGAAATACAATTGATGTAAAACTCAATTCAGCACCGGCCTCGGACCTAACAATCTAGGAACGTTGAAATTCTATGTCGTGCGGAGGTATAAAAATGCAAAACAAGAAACTATTGTAGAATTTTCTTATATCCTCAAATCAGTGTCCTCCCTAGATAAAACCCTTTTAGCACTAGCAGCATACCAGATAACTTAAAGGAAGTAGAAACTCATATAACTTCATTGAAATGGAGGTATAAAAAAGTAACAAAGCAATTGTAGACTTGTTTATATCCTCAAACTATAGAATATTCCCTAACTATGCATTTTGATCATAGATATATATGCAGGCTATAGCCTCTATTACATTAAATTCAGAATAGATACAGGCATTGACTAGAAATTGTGATAAATAAACAGGTAAATGAAGGAAGAGAGAACCGAAACATTATCACACACCTTCAAATGGTGATATACTTCAACACCCATCTTCATGGCCTCCTTAAAAGAGGAAGCTCCAACTGGAAGAATCATAAATTCCTGCAATACAAATTGATGAGAAACCCACATTATAATAAATATAAGCTAACCCATGTAAATATGTAAAAGATATACCTGCATAGCAAGTTTGTTTCCAGCATGTGATCCACCATTGATAACGTTG
The DNA here is from genome assembly GCA_035079005.1 of Fraxinus americana. Taxonomy (NCBI): domain Eukaryota; kingdom Viridiplantae; phylum Streptophyta; class Magnoliopsida; order Lamiales; family Oleaceae; genus Fraxinus; species Fraxinus americana. The sequence continues at coordinate 10,748,651 of CM068717.1, read as the reverse complement.
AAGGCAGGAACAGGTAACACCAGCTTCTTGTTACCAGCAAGGTTGGCAATGTGCTGTATCAAGAAATTTACATATAAATATCATAAGATCGATCCACTACCATAATAAGTATGAAAAAAACAATGTAGATGACCATAGCAAATCTAAGAAACTCTCGTGCAGGTTTTACACTGTTTGACCAATTCAGGGGATCAGGTTGTATTTTAGGTTTCCTGAGAGCTATTGATAGGTACGGACGCTCCAACTGATAAATTCCCTTATTAGGGGAAAAATGGTCGGATGAAGTAAAATGACATGCAACATACCTTGTAGAGGGGGATATTAAGAACGGCAGCTCCAGCTTTGCATATGGCAAGAGAGACAGCCAGAATGGCATTTGCACCAAGCTGAAAAGGCCAACATATTTACAAAGCATACAAATATAACAAAGAGATGCAGAGATTATCAATTAAAACAATAAAGTACCTTCTGTTTGCACCACCCCCACTCATTCTGAGTTCCATCAAGGTGTTGAACCATAAAGTTATCTATACCAGTCTGATCTGTTGGGTCCTGTTTAAGCAGCCACACTTCATTTTCAGTTGGGGAAATTGATGGAATAATAATTATTGAAGAAAACAATTTTTCGTTTGTTATATAACATAGGCCTAAATTGTCAAGAAAACAAAATTTAAGGCAATAAGAACCATGCTAAAGCTGAAGAAAGCAAACCTTTCCAATGAGTGCAGGGCCAATGATGGTGTTTACATTGCTAACGGCCTATATACATACCAACATGCAAACATCAGCAAATAATAATAGGATTTGCTTGTCAATAAATGACTTACTAGCCATTACAAACTCTTACCTTTGAGACACCCTTGCCAAGGTAGTCTGACCCTCCATCTCTCAATTCAAGAGCTTCATAAACTCCTAAATTAAAAAAAGTAAATTAGTCCCGTACATATATTCAAGATAAACATGGGACCATTTGGGATATCACAAAACTAAAAATCCTAAAACTGTATATTTTTCAGTTAAAGGAAAATGAAAAAGCAAGAGTCTTCATCAGATTTTAAAATCTTTAATCAATAACGAAGTGTTTGGCTAAGAACAGAGGTAATCAATCAATATAATATAAATCAATCTATCATCTATATCAATATCGATATACCTACAATCGTATTAACAAATCAATACCACAAAAGGACAGAAGAAAGAAAAAACAAAAAAGCGAATAGATCTTACCAGTGGATGCACCACTAGGGACGGCAGCTCTGGCCCAGAGCTTATTCGATAGATGCACATCAACCTACACTTAAATCAACTAATCAAACATAGCCGAAAAAACTACTTTAATCTCGTCTCCATTTTTGCTCACTATCTCAACACGATTAAGCCAGATTAGAAGTGTAGTAATCATTTTTATAAAAATCTAAATACTGAACAGAATCAAGATACAGGCAAAGCAAATCTAAGATTATTCAATAAGTAAGATTGAGGGCAATAATTAATATTAACAAAAAAAAAAAAATGGGAATTGAATGACGAGTGAGAAAGAGGAGATGGATGAAAACTAACCTCAACCGTAGGATTGCCACGGCTGTCGAAGATCTGACGGGCCTTGACGGACGTAATAGTTGCCATTTAGCAGAGAGATTTGCTTCAGATCTAGAGGGAAACAACAGTCGGAGGTTTAGTGAGAGAGGAGTAAAGAAACAAGTTAGCAGAATAGGTGGGTGGATCACTTATTTTGTAGAAGGTCTATGCTATTTACAGCCGTTGATTTGCGCGATTTGTGTTTGATTGGGCAACAAGAAAATAGTTATTCTGCAAATCTGTGTGCTTAGACCATGACGTACATGCCATTTACCCGGATTTCCATTCTTTCCAAACTTTTTTTTTTTTTTTTAACCACACATTTATTAAATAAAATATTTTATACGTAAATTAAAAAAAAAAAAAATCCTTACATTTTAATCACACATTCTCCAAAAATACTATTCAAAACTTTTTCTCTTTTTTTTTTTTTAAATTTAAGAATGACCGCCAAACAGGCTCAGTGGTCTCCACGCCACAATCCAACACCATTAATAACTCTAGAGCTTGGAAGGCCCAAACTCTAAATCTTAATTAAAAGTTAGGTCAAGTAATGTACCCTCCACATCGCTATAAATTGGAAGTCTCAATAGGGGCCTCCATGTGTCCATTATGAACACTCTTATGTACTGTGCTAACTACCATATACCCATAGCACAACCACTGGCGGAGCTAGGGGGGATCCGGACCCCCCCAAATTTTTGACAATTTTTTTTTTATTTTAAAATTTTATTTTTTTGGTTCTTTTTGTATTTACCATTATCATTTTGTCCTCGAATTGAATAAAAATCTTAAACCCTGCCAATTTCATTTTTCGTTTCTGTCTTCGAAATATGAGAATTCGAAAAGAACACTTGTAATAAGATATGATTTTACTAAATTAAATATTAGTACATTCTTTTATATGATTTTTAGTTTTTTTATTAATAAGGTATCAAAAAAAATAAAATCGGAGACACCCCGTGGCCCCCCACCCCTTCATCTCTACATTTTCAATTATAGGATCCCTTACTTCAATTGGCTGGCTCAAATATCAACATTAAAGATGTGTAAAGGTCTCAAGTGTGTGTATTTATATTCATAATAATTGGACACAAAGAGGACAGTGGAATACAATGAGCATATTCCTTCCGGTCAGAAACCAGAGGCAAACAGGAGAAAGATATTTTTTGCTTTTTTCCTGGGTAGGGGGTTAATTTGTAAACACCGTGGTAAAAAGAATCATCTCGAGAATATTCCTAAATAGTAAATACCATGAAGCATATTCCTTTCATTATTACCAGAAAGTGAAAAATGAAAGAGACCAAAAAAGTCGGTGTTTGATGGATATTATTTGTTGACCTCGAAAAATGGCTCGGACACGTGACCAACAGGATATGTCTTCAAGTTAAATCCTCCTGCACACGTAGCACGCCGTCAGTCACTCGTGGCCTCTCCCTGAGAGGGTGGGAGCGGCCGCAAGCACTCCGACGGTCAAGTCAATTTATATTCGACCGGTAAGGGTTTCACCGGCGGTAGCACACTCGCCGGGAAGGTGGTCGATAAGGCGTTGGTAATATTGACAAATATTTGAGGGAAAAGATGATACTTGGTTTTTGCAGTATTAAGGAGAGCAAAAGGGATCCAATCCAATCTTTGGCGCAATGAGGGGTTATTTATACTAAGGATGGAAGGAGGGGAGCCATTGGATGAGGGGACACGTGTTGCTGGATCCTTAGGGCTCGTCCCATCCTAGGCGTCACTCTGTCCCTCCATAGGTCGACTGGTGTTAAATGTTTTTAGCCATAGGCTGCTGATTTGACCGTTTGAGAACCTGCCATACGTCCCATCAGTCAGAGATTTGACTTTGGGAAGATCTTTGTACAAAGGATCTTCGTAGAGGCGAGGTGTGGCAGGTGAAGCGTTGCAGCGTTGTAGAAGCGGAGTGCGGGCCTTTGCATCCACTGCGTACTTGTGGATGAGTCTGGTTCGTTCGCTGACGCGTTTTCAGTTCGTTCCTAATGCAATCACCTCGGCATGTACAATCAGTTCGGTTTTTGGTTTAATCACCTCGTCCGGTACGTGGCTTGGGCCACGGGTGTGGACACGTGGCGGGTGAGGTGGCGGGTCTGACACAGGCCCGTAACAATAGTCCCGCAAGTCCGTGTATGAATATTTATATAATACAAGGATTTTCAATTCCGAGCTGGGAGGCACGGGGGTGAGTCTTTGGTGGTGGGAGTCGTCGCAACACGGGATCCCGCTGTGGCCGAGGCGATATGGGTTGGCAACTCTTTGGGGAGCTGTTGCAACACTACATTCTGATGTGGCCGAGGCGAAATGGGTTGGCAACTCTTTGGGGAGCTGTTGCAACACTACATTCTGATGTGGCCGAGGCGAAATGGTTGGCAACTCTTTGGGGAGCTGTTGCAACACTACATTCTGATGTGGCCGAGGCGAAATGGTTGTCAACTCTTTGGGGAGCTGTTGCAACACTACATTCTGATGTGGCCGAGGCGAAATGGTTGGCAACTCTTTGGGGAGCTGTTGCAACACTACATTCTGATGTGGCCGAGGCGAAATGGTTGGCAACTCTTTGGGGAGCTGTTGCAACACTACATTCTGATGTGGCCGAGGCGAAATGGTTGGCAACTCTTTGGGGAGCTGTTGCAACACTACATTCTGATGTGGCCGAGGCGAAATGGGTTGACCTTGAACTTTGTGCTAATGATTTGGAAGCCTTTGTACCTTCCCAAGGCAATCATGGGGAGGCGTTCGCTTGCTTTCAAGGCACGCCTCCTTTGATATAAATGATAATAATGACGACGGCTCCCTTTACTCAAGGCGACGTTCTTACACCAAGCGTGTGGCCCACTGCCTCATCAGGACCGTTAATTCAAATGACCATTGGTTTGGACGAAGATCCTTGCATTTGAGTGATGGATGGTTCAGATTGCGCTTTGGTTGATCCAACGGTTGGGGTGAGTTTGGAGTGTCTATAAAAGGCCCATCTTTCTCATTTTAAAACTTTCATTTCGCGAAACTCTTTCGAAGTTCTTTCAAACTCTCTGAAACCAAGCGACCATTTCTATCCTCCGGCGAAAGTTAAGGATTCCGGCGACCTCCTTGTGCATTCCGGTGGGCGAGTTCTTTCAATCTGTTTTTAGGTAACGTTCCAGATTCCGATTTTCTTCATCTTCTTTTCGTCTTTCTTTGTCTAGTAGGATGTTGAGTGGACAAGCCAAGGGGGGGAGTGAGGAGAGGCGAGGTGAACAGAGCACTTCGTTGAGGGAACCTGTGCATTACTCTTTCGACGAACTGAGTAGGGCCATTAGGGCCGGGGAGAACATTTGGAAACGCCCAGATTCCCCCATGGACACATCCGTACAATGGGGGGCCTCGAAATATCCTTCCAAAATCACCTCGGAGCAGATAGAAAAATGTAGGGAGGTGTTTAGGATTCCTCATAACATTCTGCTCATTCGACCCGAACCTCACGAGAGAGCCTGTTATCCCAGGCTGGGGTACGTTGCAGTGAGTGACCACCTCTTCCGGGCCGGACTGAGGCTTCCATTCCACCCCTTTTTTCACCTAGTCCTTAGGTCCTTTGGGTTGGCCCCTACCCAACTTAATCCCAATGCCTGGTCCCAAATGGTGGGGACGTGGATGCTGTGGCGGAGGGCCAACATTGGAGTGGACATGCCTTTCAGTGTGTTCCACTCCCTCTTCTTTCCAAAAGCCACGGCGGGGGGCGAGGCAAGCAAAGGCTGGTACTACCTGGCTCCCTGGGGGTCCCACTAGCCGTTCGTGGTTGAGACACCCTCCTCGATCAAAGGTTGGAGGAGTTCGTGGTTTTGGGCGTCAGGACGGTGGGATACTATGGAGAATGACCCGATGGCGCCTCTGACCGTTCCCACCACATATTCCACTTGCAGTAAGCAACTTTCCGATTTGAATTTACTTGGCTAACTTCGCTTATGGTTTTAATATTACTGTTCTTCGCAGGTTCCCTCCCGAGGTGTGAAATAGCAGAGGAGGACTGGGACATAATCGCCCGGCTGTATCAGACGCCTCTGCCGGAGAGAAGCTACAAGGAGCTGATCGATCAGAACTACCACTTCACGTTGTACGGGCTAATGACGAACAGGGGTGAGTGCACTTCGTCTCGGTTCCGTCTCAATATTTTGCTGGAATACTTAAGTAATTTTCTTCCTTGCAGGGGATTTTGAAAATAAGAGGCCTCCCAGGCCCGACCTGGCCACAATCCGCCGAAGCTTGGCGGAGGCCAAGCTGCTGAAGACAAGCTCGGCCGCGTACAAGAAGCAGTCAGAGCGGCTGCAGGCGCTGAGCAAGGCAGCCCAGCCCCCTGCCAAAGAGCACGAGGCGGAGGAAGGGACCTCTCTCGTGCCGAGAAAGAGGCGAGCTGCCCCCATCGTGGCCCCCACCCCTACGGAGCCCTCTCTTCCGCCGACCGAAGCTGGGGTTAGTGTGGCGGTTCCACCTTCTGCCCAGGCCATCGTGCCTATCACTGCATATTTCGCCGAGGGGGCATCTAAAAAGAGGCTGAAGAGGCCAGCCAGTGCGGCGGGCAAGGGGAAGCTCACTGATTTTTTGGGAAGCAAGGACGAGGAGTTGTCCGAGGCTGTGCTGGAGATGCTTCCCGCAGAAACTGCACTGGCCGCGAGGGTCCACAGTAAGTACTGGACCGAGGACTAGGCCAATCACGCCGCCTCGTGGGACATCGAGGACCTGCTAGCGGCGAATAATGCCTGCGTGGCCAGGGCTCTAAGTACGGGGGCCGCGGCAGAAGACCTGGTGAGGGGCCTCCGGAGGAAAAATGAGGATTGAGAAGAGGGTTGAGGTCTCTTCAAACTGGGAGGCCGAAGTGGAGAAGGCCAAGAAGGAATTGGAGGAGGTGGAGGAGAAGTGGGTGACCGCCGCCACGAAGTTGGACTCGGCTGAAATGCACGTCAATCAGCTGAAGAATGAGCTTCACGAGTCTGCCTCCCAGGTGGCGGCCCTGACGAAGAGGGTGGACCAGGCCAATGACCACCAACGGCTAACGTCTGAAGCCTTGGAGGAGGCCAATAAGGAGAAGGCCGAGCAGAGGAGACGCATTGAAGCCCAGGCTGAGGAGATAAATTTGCTGAGGGCAGAGGCGAAGAATGTTGGCGAAGTGGCAGTCCAGAATTACAAGGACAATTTCGAAAATACGCCAGAGTATGACGACTTCGCCAACTATTGGGCCTCATGGGCGGCGAAGGAGATGATGTCCCGCCTCCGTGAGAGGCACCCCGATCTGGATATCAATTTTCTGGAGGAAGAGTTCGGGGGCCCCACTGGGGGCAGGCCTGCCGAGGATGAAGAGGCCCCTCCAGAGGAAGCCAAAGGCGGAGGACCTGGGGCGGCGATTAATGTAGACTAGTTCGTAATTTGTATCCCCTATGTAATGGCTTCGGCCTCTTCCTTGGTTATGAATGAAAAACAAATTTTATCGAGCGTTGTTGCTTCCTTCCCCTTTTTTTCTCGTTTGTTTCATTGTTTCGTAGAATAGTTTCGAACAAATAACACATCGGACTTAATTACTTAATAAAATGGAAGGTGCCAAGTAACAACGCATTGGACTTACTCAACCACTTAATAAAATGGAAGGTGCCAATGAACCAAGTAACAACGCATCGGACTTACTCAACCACTTAATAAAATGGAATCGACCACTTAATAAAATGGAAGGTGCCAATGAACCAAGTAACAACGCATCGGACTTACTCGACCACTTAATAAAATGGAAGGTGCCAATGAATAATAGATAACGCATCGGACTTACTCAACCACTTAATAAAATGGAAGAAGCCAATGAACCAAGTAACAACGCATCGGACTTACTCAACCACTTAATAAAATGGAAGAAGCCAATGAATAATAGATAACGCATCGGACTTACTCAATCGTGCGTATGTTGCTTCGTCCAGGATGGCACCCGCACCACCTCTGGCTTAAGCAAATTATCTTGGGGGTGTACCCCTTGGATGGGCTTGCACCTCGCCAGTTTGATGTGTGCGCGCTGCTTCGTCCGGGATGGCACCTGCACCACCTCCGGCTTAGACAGAATATCTTGGGGGTGTACCCTTTGGATGGGCTCGCACCTCACCCAGTTTGTATAATGTGTGTGGATGCAGGAACAAAGTGAACAGAACATTCATTTATTTGATTGCAACATTTTCAACAGTACACGTTCCCTACTGATAATATTTCCTCAGGTGTTCAATATTCCAGGGATGGGGCATCATTTTCCCACTCAGTTCTTCAATCTTATAGGTTCCAGGCCTGATTTCTGCCATCACGCGATAAGGCCCTTCCCAGTTTGGCCCCAAAGTCCCTGTGCCAGGACCTCTGGTCAGAGGGAAAACTTTACGAAGCACCAAGTCCCCAATGCGAAAAGCTCTCTTCTTCACCTTGGCGTTGTAGTAGCGCATCATTTTTCGCTGGTAGGAAGCGAGTCTATCCTGTGACCCGTCCCTCTTCTCTCCGAGAAAGTCTAGCTCAAGCTTTCTCAGCTCATCATTATTCACTTCATCGAAGTGGATGCGTCGAGGGGATGGAACGCCAACTTCCACAGGGCTCATAGCCTCTGCCCCGTAAGTCATGGAAAATGAAGTCTCCCCAGTAGCGGTTTTGCAAGTGGTCCTAATGGCCCATAAGACCTGGGGAAGCCCGTCAACCCAGGCGTCCTTGGAGGCATCCAGCTTCCTCTTCAAGGTGAGCTTCATGGTTTTGTTAACTGCCTCGACCTGCCCATTTGCTTGGGGGTGATGGGGTGTGGAAAAATGCTTTCTGATTCCAAGCTCATCACATAGATCCCGGACCTTCCTGTTGTCAAATTGCTTGCCGTTGTCAGACACTAGGGAGTGAGGTATGCCGAACCGGGAGATGATGTTTTTCCAAAGGAACTTGGAGGTGTTGGCCTCAGTGATCTTGGCTAGAGGCTCTGCTTCCACCCACTTGGTGAAATAATCAATGGCGACTATGGCGAAGCGAGCATTCGCTCTTCCTTTTGGCAAGGGGCCAATAAAATCCACACCCCATTTGGCGAAAGGCCAGGGGCTTGATACCACTGTGAGCTCTTGAGATGGCTGCCTCTGTACATTGGAGAAGCGTTGGCATTTATCACATTTGCGCACGAACTCAGTGGCGTCCCTTTTCAGGGTTGGCCAGTAATATCCCTGCCTAAGTATCTTGTGGGCCAAAGATGTTCCACCGGAGTGATTTCCACAAACACCTTCATGCACTTCCCTGAGGATATAGTTCGCCTCTTCCCCTCCTGTGCATCTGAGAAGGGGGAGGAGAAGCCGCGTTTGTACAGGATATCGTCCTGTAGTATAAAGTGCGCAGCCCTCCTTCGAAGCTTTCGCGCCTTGGTTTCGTCTTCTGGCAAGTTTTGCTCTTTCAGATAGGCCAGTATAGATAGCATCCATGGCGGGATGCTCTCAATCCACATTAGCCTCTCGCCTCCTTTAATAGACGGTTCAGCCAGGTGTTCGATGGAGACCACCTTCAAAAGCTCTGAATCCTTGCTGTTAGCCAGCTTTGATAAGGCGTCGGCGTGGCAATTCTCTTGGCGAGGCACTTGGATTAGCTCAAATTTTTCGAAGTTGGGCAGGAAATTTATGACCAGCTTCAGGTAGGCCGCCATATGTTTGTCCCTGGCCACGAAGTTACCATTGACCTGATTCACCACTAGTTGCAAATCACTGTTTACAACCAGCCTCTTTACTTGCAGTTCCTTGGCGAGCCGGAGTCCGGCCAGGAGAGCCTCGTATTCAGCCGCGTTGTTGGAGGCCTTGAATCCGACCCTTACTGCGCAGTTAAGCTTGTGCCCCTCCGGACTTTCCAACACCATGCCAGCCCCGGCGCCTGTCTCCCTGGAGGAGCCATCGACGAAGAGGTTCCAAGTGGGAGGCTCTGCTGGTTCCATATCTACCTCAATTTCAGGAGCCTTGGCGAATTCCACGACAAAATCGGCCAGGGCCTGACCCTTGATGGCCGTGCGGGGAGCGTAGATTATGTCGAACTCACTGAGTTCTACTGACCACTTCAGTAGCCTTCCTGAGGCGTCTGGCTTCTGTAAGACCTACCTTAGTGGGAAATTTGTCAAAACATGAACGCTGTGGGCTTGAAAATATGGCCTCAATTTCCGAGAGGCGATGACCAATGAAAGAGCCAATTTCTCCATATCTGGGTATCTCACTTCGGCGGGGAGCAAGGCTTTGCTCACATAGTATATTGGCAGTTGGTGCGACGCTTCTTCTCGCACAAGGACCGAGCTAATCGAGCTTTCAGCTATGGCTAAATATAACAATAAGGGCTCTCATTCCTTTGGTTTGCTGAGGAGAGGTGCTTGTCCCAAGTAGTTTTTCAACTCTTGGAACGCTTCTTCGCACTCTGGAGTCCATTGGAACTTCCCACCCCCTTTGAGGGTTTTGAAAAAGGGCAGGCATTTTTCAGTGGCCCTTGAGATGAAGCGATTGAGTGCGGCTAGTCTGCCAGTGAGTCGTTGTACTTCCTTAGGTTTCTGAGGTGACCTCATCTCGATTAAGGCTTTAATTTTTTCTGGGTTGGCTTCTATTCCCCGTTGATTCACGATGTAACCTAAGAACTTCCCGGAAGCCACGCCAAAGGCACATTTTAAGGGGTTTAACCTCATGTGATACCTTCTTAGGGTTCTGAAGGCTTCGGCCAGGTGTTCGATGTGTTTCTTAGCCGTGAGGCTTTTCACGAGCATATCATCAACGTAAACTTCCATTATTTTGCCGAGCTGATTGGCGAACATTTTGTTGACCAACCTCTAGTAGGTTGCCCCAGCGTTCTTCAGGCCAAATAGCATCACCTTGTAACAGTAAAGCCCCCTATCGGTGATGAAAGAGGTGCTTTCTTCGTCGCCTGGGAACATCGGTATCTGATTGTAGCCCGAATAAGCGTCCATAAAGCTTAACAATTCGTGCCCAGCAGTTGAGTCTACAAGTTGATCGATCCGTAGGAGTGGGAAGCTGTCCTTTGGGCAGGCCTGATTGAGGTTTGAGAAATCAATGCAAACCCTCCATTTGCCGTTGTGCTTCTTCACAAGCACAGGATTCGAAATCCACTTCGGATAATTGGCTTCGCGAACAAAGCCGTTACTGATGAGCCTCTCCACCTCCTCTCTCAGGGACTCATACCTTTCGGCGTTCAACGCCCTCCTCTTCTGTCTATGCGGAGGACAGCTCGGATCGACCCGCAAGCGATGGCAACTGACCTTGGGATCTATACCAATCATATCCTCATGCTTCCATGCGAAAATATCGGAATTTTGTCGAAGGAAGCTTTTCAGCTCCTCCTTAATTTCCTCATTTAACTCCTTTCCGACCTGCAGGACCTTGGATGTGTCTTGGGGGTCTACTGGGAACGTTTCTAGTTCCTCCATTGGGGCAGCTTGCGATTCTGACTCAACCACCCTAGGGTCCAGTTCCTCCAGAGCTGTTTCAGATCTGGCCTCTGCCATGATTACATCTTGTGTCGGAGGTTGCTCTTCAGGGGCCTCCGCCATTTCAGTATCCAGCACCATGTTGACTTGAGGCTCTGCCTTCCTAAGGGAGTTAAGATAGCACTCCCTGGATCCTATCTGGTCGCCTCGAACGGTTGCGATCCCTCGTTCGGTGATGGATGGATGTGACTGCCCACAGTTCCTTTAGGGCAGGCCTCCCCAGGACACCATGGTAGGTTGATCGGCGGTCAACCACTAAGAACTCCATGAAGTGATGTGCTACCTGGGGCGAGGCTCCCATTTCGACAGTAAGGGTGATTTTACCTCTGGGAATAATGCTATCTCCAGTGAATCCGTAGAGAGGCAAGCTCATAGGTGTTAGCTCGTGATCCACTGCCATTTTGTCAAAAGTTGTGCCGAACAGGATGTTGACTGAGCTGCCATTATCTACCAGCATGCGTTTCAGCCCGTTGCGAGCCACCACGGCTCTGACTACCAGGGCGTCGCAGTGTGGGAAGTGCACTCCTGCAATATCTTCTTGGGTGAAGGTTATGGGCTCTACAACCCTTCCACCTTGCGATTGGTTCACCAAGTAACTGACCATAGGTGGGGTTTTCGCCTCCCGGTATAATTCCTCTGAGCATTTTTTGATTCGCCTCCTACGTGGGGTCCTCCAATAATGGTATCTATCTCACGGATTGGTTGCTGCTCGTTTGAGGGGGCCGAATCTCTCCTGGGGCGTTGCCCGTTCCGGGGCCTTTCCCTATCATCGTTCCTATGACTTGGAGAGTGCCGCCTCGTGTCGCCCCTCCTTAGGGAGACTGCGCCTTGGATCATTGCTTTCATAGTTGTGTTCCCTGCTGTTACGAGGGTTGCTTGCATGTTTTCCTAAGCCTGCACAATCCCTGGTGTCATGGCCATAATGGCGATGAATGGTGCAATAAGGTCGCATTTCTGGGGGCCTGTCTCTAGGCCTTCCTCCTCTTCCCCTATTTCTAGAGGTGGAGGGTCGTCCCGTATTTCTAGCGCGGTTGCTCGCGCCTGGCCCAGCATTTTCGTAAGCCAAGGTGGGGACCGCATTGAGTGTGGCAGTGGCTAATGCTTGTCCCGAGGTGGGGGCCACTGTGTGCCCAGCTTGAGTCCATTGTTGGCTCACTATTTGGGATGTGGGCCCCCTGCCTATCTGCCTCTGAGGTGGTGGAAGCCCTTGGGCAACCCTGTTCCTGTGATCGATCATCTCTTCGTTGACGATTTCTACTTTCATCATTTCCACCAGCTCGTCATATGTCGAAGGGTTCTTGCTTCGGACATCCCTCCAAAACAGTGTGTTCATGTTCAGTCCTCCTTTCAGAGCTGAAAGGGCCTCCTTGTCCTTGACCTGCTCGCAGTAGGTTATCTCATCAGTAAAACGAGCAAGGTAGTTTTTTAGGGTTTCCCCTGCTGCTTGCCTCATATCTTGCAAACGTTGAATAGGAGCCTCCCCCTCTTTTCTAGAAAGGTATTGGTTCAAGAATGCTTTTTTCAGATCCGGCCAACTCCGTATGCTGAGTGGCGCCAACCTACTATACCACACTTCGGCAGAACCGCCAAGAGTTAAGTGGAAGGCTCTGCATTTCAGAGCTGGCGAGGCGCCCCTGAGGCTCATCTGTATTTTGTATTTGTTGAGATGTTTTTCCGGGTCGCCCTTCCCTTCGTACTTTGGGATTTTAGGAGGAACAAAGTTGTGAGGCATCGAAAATGTGCGAAGCTCCCTGGAGAAGGGCAGATTGTCATCATCATCATCAAGCTCATACGACCTACAGGGTCCGTCGGAATCATTGCCATCTGCCTGCCGCCGAGGTGGAACCTGAGCCGTTTCAGCCCTGTTCCCCTAATCCACTTGGCTTCGCCTCTCCCGCCTATTTCTAGGCAGAGGGGCTTGGACTTCTTGGCTTTGTTCGTGTCCCTGCTGGCGAGTTGTTTGCGGCGGGGGTTGGTTCCTATTTCTAGGTGCCCGTCCGATCCGATCGAAAACACTAACAGACCTCTGAGGCCGCTCATATTCCGGGGGGAAACTATCTCCCGCAGGGGGTCCACCGGCTGGAGCAGCGGTGTAATTCGAAGTGTCCATTCCCACATCCCTTTCCACGGGAGCCTCTCCCTGGGGACTCACATGGGTTCTCCTACTGGATTCCGCCTCAGCTTGCCTATGTCCCGATTGCTGTGGATGATGCGGGGCTTGAAAACCGCCTTGGTTTTGCACTGGCATGAGTAGTTCTTGCATGGCTGCATTCTGAGCCGTGATGGTCCTCATGTTAGTGGCCATTTGGGCCACTTCGGCCGCCAAACGCGCTGCCGTTCTATTTCTACAGTAGCGATGATGGGGCCGCTGTTGCGTAACGTTGGCTCGAATGATCTCTTCTTCAAAGACATCCCTTGCCATCGCATTATCACCTTCACTGGAACTCATGGTCCGAGGCGGTTGCAAATGACTCTTTTTCAAGAATCGACCCTTTTTTCAAGGGGGAAATGCCAACCGGGCGTTTAAGCAATTTTTGTGGGAGAACTCGTGGTTAAGTTAGTTCCCACAGACGGCGCCAATCTGTTGACCTCGAAAAATGGCTCGGACACGTGGCCAACAGGATATGTCTTCAAGTTAAATCCTCCTGCACACGTAGCACGCCGTCAGTCACTCGTGGCCTCTCCCTGAGAGGGTGGGAGCGGCCGCAAGCACTCCGACGGTCAAGTCAGTTTATATTCGACCGGTAAGGGTTTCACCGGCTGTAGCACACTCGCCGGGAAGGTGGTCGATAAGGCGTTGGTAATATTGACAAATATTTGAGGGAAAAGATGATACTTGGTTTTTGCAGTATTAAGGAGAGCAAAAGGGATTCCAATCCAATCTTTGGCGCAATGAGGGGTTATTTATACTAAGGATGGAAGGAGGGGAGCCATTGGATGAGGGGACACGTGTTGCTGGATCCTTAGGGCTCGTCCCATCCTAGGCGTCACTCTGTCCCTCCATAGGTCGACTGGTGTTAAATGTTTTTAGCCATAGGCTGCTGATTTGACCGTTTGAGAACCTGCCATACGTCCCATCAGTCAGAGATTTGACTTTGGGAAGATCTTTGTACAAAGGATCTTCGTAGAGGCGAGGTGTGGCAGGTGAAGCGTTGCAGCGTTGTAGAAGCGGAGTGCGGGCCTTTGCATCCACTGCGTACTTGTGGATGAGTCCGGTTCGTTCGCTGACGCGTTTTCAGTTCGTTCCTAATGCAATCACCTCGGCATGTACAATCAGTTCGATTTTTGGTTTAATCACCTCGTCCGATACGTGGCTTGGGCCACGGGTGTGGACACGTGGCGGGTGAGGTGGCGGGTCTGACACAGGCCCGTAACATTATTAACGAAAAAATGTATTTTAAATAGTGATATAATGAAAAATATATGATTAAAAAGTAAGAAAAAATTATTAATGTGTGATTAAAAATGAATTTTGAAAAAATGTATTATGAATAATGTGTGCCAAACATGGGCATAATATAAAAAAGGAACAGAATAATAACAATAGCGATTATATTGCCATCACATTTTAATTCTAATTAAACTTTTTAATCTTTACTCATTATATCGATTAACTTTTTAACTTTTTTTCGTCCAATTCTTATTTTAACTTTTTATTAATTAGTACGTCTATATTTTATGATGATTTATATTAAAATATTTTATTTCATACTTTAAAATGAGGTAAAAATATTTTTTGCACTTTTTATTTATTTATTTTTAAAAATATGATGAAAAAATAAATTATTTTACATCATTTTAACGAACATCTAAACATAAAACTGTTAAAACTGTTATTAAATATAAAATGTGTTGACCAATAAAAAGTTTAAAGATAAGAATGACATGAAAAATCGTCAGGAACATCAGTGATATAATGAATAAAGATTAAAGAATTTAAGTACAATTAAAATGTGGTACAATAAATAAAAATTGCGGTGTAAATATAATTATCGTAATCAAGAATCATTAGACAAGTCACCCACTACTTATATTATTTGAGGAACAAAAAAATATTATGACAATAACCATTTCAATGCCTTTGGTCTGCTAAGCATGATTTTCTACGTCATCCGCAATGCATTTTGGCCTGCTACGCATGATTTTGCTTCTCATCATGTTCATTTTTATATGTTGATTCATTTAACTCAAGTACGTAAAATCTTTTTTTTTTTTTTCGTCTCCAATGCTATTTACATGATAAATTTTTTTTAATATTTCTTCACGTCATCTTGTCTAGACACCTAACTAAACATACCATAACAATTTTTTTTTTTTTTTTTAATAACCGTAGACATCCAAACCAGCTTGCGCGCATCTCGACTAATTTCACAGGGCCCTGAAGTTTACGACATGATACTCAACTCAGTGGCCTGAGGGGAATACCAAAACAATATTTAAGTAAACAACATAAAAAAAAAAGTCGTTAATATTGTTCTTTTCAGCGTGTTGAATGTCAACATTGCCAGCTCATTTCACGTGTATCTTCGCCTTCTTTAAACGCCCACCAAACGGAATTCACGCATTTTTCCCTTTCTGATTCTTTTTTGCCTTTATTCGGTAGATGTAATCACTCTTTGGAAGAGATTTTTTCAGATTAAATTTTGTGAAAAATAAGAATACATGGCTAAAAAGTAGATAAAGATTATGAATTTACACACAAAATTATTTTATTTTATTGTGAAAAAAGTATAATTAATATTAGCTTAAGGAAAATAAATTTTAGATAATGAAGAACAAACAAGAACACAATCTTTTTCATGGACTTGGTCATGTTAATGAATAAAATCCCGCATCGAATAAAGATAAAAATATAGACCAATTTATAAGAGTTTGAACTACTTCTCTTAATAAGATTAACATTTTAAGATGGAACATCAATTCTTAACATGATATCAAAACTCATTAACCTCCAACAAGAAATTCGATCCGATTAAAACTCAAAAAAAAAAATTGAGCACGCGAATTTCAAAATTAATATGCTCAAACGAGTCACAATCTTATGGAGATACGTTAAGGGATAAAATCTCACATCGAATAAAGATGAAAACACAGATCAATTATAAGAGTTTGAACTACTTCTCTTAATAAGGTTGAATTTTTAATATGAAACATCAATTCTTAACCGATCAAACAAACACATTGAATTAGACATCGAGTTCGAATACAATCTTGAACTAGATTTTTGGTACACAATTCAGAGCTTGTTTGGGAGGAATTAAAAATATAACCGTTATTGAGTCACACACGTCTAATAAAAGTCAACAATAACGACTAGTTTTTCAATTTTGATCTGATTTTAATCTCTACCAAACAAACTCCCAATAATGTGTTGAACTTGCAAGTGTTGGTGAGCGAAATCTTGTAAAGCTTGCGGGTAGAGGGGGAGATATTCACCAAATTCTTTGATATGCGCGCAAAGAGAACAAGCATATTATTCAACAAGATTCAATGCTAACTGTTCATATTCACCCTTCAGGACCAAATGATGTGATTGGATCCAAAGGCCTTATGCTACCTAAATAATCAATACATGAAAATAAAACGCTTCATATGTTCCCACCAACATTACTCAAATTATACGATTTTTGGATTGCTCATGTTCCATGGACATCACACGTTAACAACAGAGTCTAGAAACAAGTTCAACTACAAATATGGTACTTCGATCGGGTTGGGTGTGATAACTATGACTACAATTGACAAAATCCACAGGTAAATTAAGGGTGTGTTTGAACCACATTATTTTGAAAAAATGTATTCTGGAATAGTAGATTGATGGAGAATGTGTGGTTGAAAAAGAAGAAAAAGTTATGGATATGATGGAAAATATTATTTTATTGAAAAATGTGTGGTTGAAAATGAATAGAATAATGAGAATAAGAATTTTAATGTGTACCAAGCAGGGGCTAAAGAATGCTAAACTACAATGAATAAGGCCCCGTTCGGGAGGGCTTAAAATCCAATTAAAATTGAAAATATGGCCGTTATTGGGTCCCACCCGTCTAATAAAAGTCAACAATAACGGCTATATTTTCAATTTTAATCTGATTTTAATCCCTCCCAAACAAGCTCTAATTATTTGAATGCAAGCGATTCCTTTTGAGAGGCTCAACTTCATAATGCAAAGTTGAAACCAGAACTATAAAAGTGGCAACATCAAGCACGAATTACTTATTTGGCAGTTGGCACTAACAAGTCTTCATTGAAAACTAAAATGATTATAATAATTTTTTTGTGAGTGGACTAGCTGCTGAACAGATTACTAAGACGCTATTCTAATATTACCTAAGCCAGGTTGTATGACCATGGTATCCAACATATATTAGATATTTGAGCACTACGGAAGTCAAAGACTCAGGTTCACAAGGCCAGAAGGCCAAGAACTCTTTTTAAAAATGCATGGATATTCCATTTTCCAATTTTGATACATGAAACAAAGCACAAAAAAAAAAAAAAAGAACTTGAAGAATAAGTGTAATGGATAACAAGACTAGCTTCTTGAGACATTTTAAGTCCGACTGTATATCAAACTCAGTTCATGGTAAACTCGTCGATATAGCTTTCATGTGAATACAACTGTGTTGTTCCTAGTAATGGTAAACAGAGAACAGATAATTACAATCATCATTTTAGACTTTGAAAAGTTTCTCGTAGCTAGCAACCCAACTCCAAAAATAGTCTTGTGCATTAGATTGCAGGCATAAAAACCCTTT
Organism: Fraxinus americana; assembly: GCA_035079005.1. Taxonomy (NCBI): domain Eukaryota; kingdom Viridiplantae; phylum Streptophyta; class Magnoliopsida; order Lamiales; family Oleaceae; genus Fraxinus; species Fraxinus americana. The sequence goes on along the minus strand of CM068717.1, from coordinate 10,730,819 downwards.
ATGGCATGTACTCAAAGTCGCACCAAATAAAAAAGATAGGAAAAACAATTTTAAGCACAAGCACAACTAACCTGAATGTACATATATCAGTGCACAATAAGTTGAACATCTAAATATCTTTCACCATATCGATACAATCACAATAGAGACTTTCGGAATTAAAAAAGAGCAATCTATATACTGTCCACATCCAAAACTTATATTCAGACCATACATTATCAACCTTAGCCATATTTTCCAAATCAAATAACACCTAAAACATATACTCGCACAAGCCAAAAAACAAATTGTTATCTGCACTTATAAAGCTATTTCCGCAAGGACACTTCAACTAAACAATGCAATAAACCCTTTTTTTTTTCTAGCGAACGAGACAATATCTAATCGAAAAACAAAACAGCTTTCATTTAAACCATAAATGTCCATGCGCAGGGGCAACATTACCCGTAGATTTCATCTGAATGTCTACATAACTCTGCCACATTTATTCATAGAGATAAAAACCATTATTATCCTCGTCATAATGAACAAAAACTCAACTTGAAAAGCTCAAAGAAAAAACATTACCCTCAAAGGGCCTTGAGCATATCTTCAGCACTGCTAACATTGAAGGCGCCACCCTCCTCCAAATTCAAGATTTTCACAACCCCATCTTCCACATACATAGCATACCTCCTGGATCTGACTCCAGTCCTATGGGCTTATCACTCAAATCCAGCTCGCAACCAATAGCCTTGGTAAAATCCCCATTCCCATCACTCAACAACAACACCTCATCACCAATATTCAGGTCCTTCTTCCAGGCTTTCATCACAAACGCATCATTAACAGAAATGCACGCAATTGTATCCACCCCCTTGGCCTTTAACTCTCCGGCCTTCTCAACGAATCCCGGGAGATGTTTCTGGGAACAAGTGGGAGTAAACGCCCCCGGAACTGCAAAGAGAATAGATTTTTTATTGGAAGTCAGCTCAGACACAGAGACTGTTTTAAGCTCGTCGGAAGAGTCGAAATAGGAGAGGGTAGCGTCGGGAAGCTTGTCCCCGGAGGAAATGGTGGCGGAGATTTTTGGTGTTCCGGTGGTGGAGAATTTCAAGGGTTTTGGGTGGCGGAGGACAGGGGGAAATGGGGTAAAAGCGGCGGAAGAGGAGAATAGGGAACTGGGCTTTTTGTGTGAAGCGAGGAGAGAGAGGGGTTGCTTTATTTTAGGGGAGGAAAGGAGTTTTGCGAGGGTGAATGAGGCACTTGTTACGGCGGCCGCCATTGCCATCTCTGCGATTTCTTCTCCGTGTGTGTGAAGTGTAGAAGAGTATGATGCGCGCGTCTCTGTAAATTTGGCGTTGATTTTAGGGCATGAATTATGGATTTTTGGATGGTGCTGGGGTTTGGGCGATTGACACAAGGGCAACTTTCAGTCTTTCACGGTTAACGAATTTCTTCAAGAAGGACCAAATATGTGAGGCATGATAAATAGTGCCCTCTTGTTATTTATTTATTTATATATTTTTTTTCCCTTTCAAAGCTCATGATCCCTATTTTTTTAAAATACATTTTTTTTCTTTCTTTTTTTCAACTACAAATATTTCAATAAAATAATATTAAACGCAATTAAAAAAAATCATTCATTTTTAACCATACATTTTCTATTAATTTACTATTTTAAAATGTATTCTACATAGAAAAAGAGGGCTCAAACAGGCTCCAAATAAACAGGCTTGGCTAACTTTGAATAGTTTATTTATGGGAAAAGGTATATATAAATGATCATTTGATAAGATTTTTGAGCATAATTATTAAAATTGGATTAATCGGTTTGAGAACTACTAAATCAGATAGTGGTTTGAAAATTAAATTTTTTGTAAATCTTTATAAAAGATCTTGATGATGTGTTTGAAAAGTAATGGATTCCATGAAATGCGATTAAAACTAATGGTTAATTTTGACTAAAAATTTTAAATGAATTTTAATCTACGCAAAATAGGGTGACCACAAATGGACCCCATTGTGTTTCAAAATAGTCTTTAAAGCACTTTTTTATCTTTTATTCTTTCTCATTTTCAATCTGAGCGTTGTTTTGGAATAAATTTAGATTGTAAGTAATTTTAAAAAGAAAGTTCACGTATCATTTGTATATTTGAACTCTTAAGGTTTTAAGATAATTTTAATTTCCACGTCGATTGTCAATTAGTTTTGACTAATATTAATTTTAGTTATACATAAAAAATTGAAACAAATTTCAATTAATGTAGGGAAAAATTTACAATTCATGTTTTATCTATCCCAAAATCAAAAATCAGACCCCAAATTTTAGAATTTCAAAAATCAGGTTTTCATGAATTAATTAATTATATTCCACAATTATTATATTAAATTAAACATTTAACTGTAAATTATGTAATATAATATAATTAACCCACCCCAACCCACCTCCGGTGACTACTCCTATGATCGGCGAGCACTCCGACGACTGTTCTCCGATCACAGATAAAAAAATTTATAGGTCACGAATTATGTCGAAATCACAGATCAAAAATTTTTAGGTCACAATTTTTTTATGAGTCACAAATAAAAAATTTTGTAGGTTACATATTATTTCGAGGTCCCAGATCGACCAAATGGATGGTCACAGATCACAGATCACAGGTCGACCAAATAGATGGTCACAGACACTTCGACCCATCAGTCGTATACATCCTCCAATCCCAATACACCAACAATACTTTGTCACATGTCATAGAACGATCAAATAGTTGGTCACGGATACTTCGTCACATTCGCCGCCGACCCTAATCCCTACAACACCCACCAATAATAACACCACCAACCATCACCACCCAAACAATCACTGTTGCCGCCTGAACAGCACCACCACCGTCACCCCATCACAACACCACCACGATCACCACCATAATAATAACAAAAAAAAAACCATCCCATCGCCGCCCGTACACCACACCAAGAAAAATACCACTGCCGCCGTCAACCCTGCCACAACACCACACAACCATTGCCACAACAGTTACACCACACGGATCGCCACACACACACAGCTTCCCACAGCCACACCAACAGTTGCAGCAACCGCATGTACCATTTACAATCACACCCACAGCAAATCCACCCACCCATCAGCCACATCCACAGAAAATCCACCTACCCATCAGCCACAATAGCTACCAACGGCTCAGATACGCCACACTCTGTGATTCACAGCGGCGTCGACGCCGGCAACAGCGTCGTACACAGTTGTGATGTAACAGCAGCGTTGATCACTACTCTCGACGCTCCGGCACGAAGGAGAAGGGGAGAAGAGAGAGAAACGATTGGGAGGGGGTGTGGGATGAAATGAGAAATTAGGGTTTTAAATGATTAATTATTTAATTAAAATGATAAAAAAATATTTTTTAAAAAAATAAGATAAAAACCTGATAAATGTAAAAAAAAAAGGTGAAATTTTGATTTTTTAAAAGCACAAACTTAATGCGTGATTTTTGGTAATTTTCCCATTAATTTATAATTTTGAAATATCGAGGACAGTTCACACAATGAAAACTAAAAGTATGATCATTTCGAAACACAAGCCACCAATCAATTAGTACTGGGCCTTGCTTGGAAGAAGAGATTGGACTTTCAGGACCGAGCAAAAAATTATAGTCAAAAACTCCAAATCCAGCCCAAATCAGTACAAATAAAGTAAAAATTAGAAAATGGAGATGCGGGGTATCGATCCCCGTACCTCTCGCATGCTAAGCGAGCGCTCTACCATCTGAGCTACATCCCCGAGTTTGGTTCTCAAACTATAATAAACATATCAAAACAATAATATTAAAAGCTTGTTTGATACGATTTTTCAAATGAAATTTTTTTTATTTTTTATTTTTTAAATATGTTTGAAAAGGGGAGAAAAATTACGGATTTTATAAAATGTGTAGTCAAAAATGATTTTAAAGAAAAAAATTTACGTAAAACAAGCCTCAAGTCTCCTCATGGATATGTCCTCATAATCCACCTCAACAAAGTAAGAGTAAACAAGTTATTTATTTTTAAAATAACTCCTTATATAGTATAAAATTATCTGCTTACATAAAAATTAGAAAATAATTACATAATACCTATACTTAGAAACAATTTAAAATTTTGATAAAAATCTAAAGTGAAATCAACAATTAATTTTAATCAAAAAAATATTTTTGTTAGCCTTAGCCAAAATTGAGTTAATGCATGAACAATAATTCCCTCGGTCTTATTTGCTGGCCAAAATTGAGTTAATGACTGAACAAAAGTTGTGTCCCATAAAATATATAGTTAAAATCAATTGTTGGCTTTGATTAGATTAAAATCTAGATTTTAATTCCTACCAAACAGTGACATATATCTAAGAAAATGTAATGATATATTTAGTCCATATTTGGTACCCATTAAAATTTTCATTTTCATTCTTTTACTCATTTTCAACCACACATTTTTCAATAAAATAATATTTTCCATCACATCAATAACTTTTCCTTCTTTTTCAACCACACATTCTCCATCAATCTACTATTCCAGAATACATTATTTCAAAATAATGTGGCTCAAACGTTTGTTTGAACTCCATTTTTTGGGTTAATAGAATATGAAATAGTGAATTTTTAAAGAATGAGTGGTTAAAAAGTAGAAAAACTTTTGAGTTTACGTTTAAAATAATTTTGTAGGAAGAAAGTATAATTAATAATTAAATTTTAAAAAATGAATTTTATAGAACGGGGCTCAAAGAGGGACTTAGAATCACTTGATTAGCCTAATTTGAGACAACTTCGCCAAATTGCAAAAAGGTCAAAGGAAGATTACAAAAATAAATATACATGCACATATACGATGTATGTGCAGAAAACTTAAATGCAGAGACAAGACTTCATAACGTAATAAAAATTAAAAGATTTTCAGCAAAGCAATCAACAGATTGGGTCATAATCTGCTGTGATTATTTTATCCTTAAACATGTACTCTTCTCTTGGGTATGACCTTGAGTGGATTCTTCTTCCTCAGAGTTAATCCCAACCTTTCTTGCATGTCAATGTGTTCGGGTTTGACACCGGCCCCTAGGTCCCAGTCGAAAGCCTGGACCAACGTGGCTATGGTGAGGTGAACCACCCTATGAGCCAAGGGGAACCCTACACAAATCCTTCTTCCAGAACCAAAGGGGATCAACTCGAAGTGTTGTCCCTTGTACTCAATGCTTGATTTCAAGAACCTTTCTGGCTTGAAACTCAAGGGGTCATCCCAGGACTCTGGATCTCTTCCAACGGCCCAAGCGTTCACAAGAACTTGGGTGCCCTTTGGGATAAGGTACCCCATGTAGTTGGTGTCCTCCGTTGTGTTTCTTGGCAGGAGCAAGGGCAGTGCAGGGTGCAATCGGAGAGTTTCCTTAACAACTGCTTGGAGATATGGCATGTTCTCGACGTCTTTCTCTTCCACCAGCCTGTCTACTCCGACCACACTGTCGAGCTCTGTTACGGGTTAAAGAACAGAACGGACACGTGGCGTCACATCACGACGGTGGGACCAACTTAATTCGATCAGGATATAATTCTCTAGCTTCAGTTGTGAGTTCCGAGGCCCTGGCTACCAATCCGAGGCCCTCGTTATTACTCCGAGGCCCCTCCTTTTAACGTCCGAGGCCCATCAAAGATCCACTTATGAGGATTCGGCCATGATGAAAATCTCTTACAAATGATTGATGTGACTTTTGTGTAAAGCTTAATTATGTCTTGTCTCGTCAATGTCAGAGCATTTAATGTTAGTACAGCTAGGAGAGTCAACTTGATTGCTAGGATTTAAGGTCTTGGTCGAGGAGATGAGGCCACGTGTAAGTTGATCCAAAGGTCACAATTTGAGTTGTAACACTATAAATACCCCAACCACGTAACAAGGAAGGGACTAATGAAAAAATTGAAGAATAAACTGAATCTTTTGGAGCCATTTCTCTCTCGTTTCAATATCATTTTTACAACATTTTGTTACAACGCAACCTTGTTATTTATCGATTGGATCCTTATACAATCGTGTTTCTTTTATGCCGGTGACCTGAACGGAAACGTCTCGTGCCTTTTTGCTACTCCCACGCTCATTCTCTGGAGTCCTCATGACCATTAATCGGCATTAGTGTGTTGGATTAAGCTTACGTGTGCACGAGTGGGCCCGGCATCTGTTGGCAACATTTTTTGGGGTCAACAAGCTCCTCTCTAACCTTCCTGAACGCGTGTGGGTTGCGTAGTAGCTCTGCGAAACCCCATTCAATGCTGATACTAGTAGTCTCAGATCCAGCAAAGAACATTTCCTGTTAAATTAGCCATCAGTCAAAGAGATGGTCAATTCAGTGTACTCAAGGAGTTAAACCATATAACACTGTAGACGATGACTTCAACTTGTTAGATCAATTCATTTCACAATTATCAACATCTCTCCCTTCAAAATCCAACACACTGACTCTTACCCTTAACACACACGGCTCTCCCTCTCTTTTTCCTCCTTATTTATATTTCTCTAAATCAATTTATGCAAGTTTTCTCCGCATTTATATGTACAGATGGAACTTGAATTTGCTGTCACTATGAAAACGGACTGTATAAAGAGAAAAGTAGTGAAGAATACATACCATGATAACAATGTTGACATTGTGCTCTGTCATTCTGTCAGGCCCGTCCTTGCCATCGCCTTCGTATTCCAACAACACATCAAGAAAGTCTTTCTTTTCCTGGAATTTGCCTGCTTTCCTGTTGTCGAGCCTCTCCTGCACGAACTTGGAAGAAATTTTCATGGTTTTGCTCATGTTCCTTGTCATTTTCCTCTTCATCCCGAGTGGATCGATCAACTTCAAAGCTGGAAAGAAGTCTGCTATATTTGGTGTTCCTGCAAGCTCAAGAATAACGTTCATACAATCAAAGAACTCCTTCCCTTCAGGATCCTTTGCATCTAGCAAATCCCGGGATAACATCAGGTTTCCTACCAAGTTAAACGCCATAAGGAAGAGGAACCGGCTTAGTTGCACCGCCCCGGTTCCTCCCTGAGCTAGTGATGTTTTTGAGTCCTCTTCAATCCATCGTATCATGTCGCGCATAAGCCTCATTCTCAACTCAATCGTCTCATTCATTCTCTTGTTCACCAAGAATTCCATGGAACAAAGTCGCCGGAGTACCCTCCAGTGTCCACCAAACGTGTTCATCCCCAAAGACCCCGCATTGAAATTGAATGCCGTGAGTGTATCAGGCACCTTGCGGTCAGCAAACGGCACGTCGTGTTTCTTAAACAACTCAGCAGCCGTAGTGGCATTCTGAACGATCATCGTATTAACCTGGCCGAGATTAAGCCAAAGGAGAGGTCCATAGGTTTTGCCCCAGTGGTACATGGTTTGGTGAGGCAAATCCCCCAAGTGAAACATGTTGCCAAAAATTGGTATTCCTTTAGGCCCTGGTGGTTTGTCTCCTGATTTCTTGCCCTTCAAAAAACTCAGAATCAGAAGAAGAAATCCAAAAGAAAGAGAAATGGTAAGTGGATTAATTGAATTCAAAACCCACTCCATTTTTTACTCTGCACTCTTCTGCTGCCTTCACTTCCCTAAGATATATAGGCAAAGGCAAAGGTTGGGGTTCAACCTTTATATAGGCAAAGGCAATCCCTGCAATTCAATCACCTGTAAAGTGTACGTAAATACATGTGGTTGAAAATGCCTATTTGCAGGGTCGGCTGGGCTGGGGGCCCATCTGAAATTTTTTAAAAAAAGGACGGGTTGGTTGCAAGCCATTATATTTGTATGATTGATGTCATTTTTTCTTCGATTACCTACTTTGCTTGGGCCTAGATTCTAGCATATTTTGCCCATTTGGTTCGCTAAAATAGTGAATTAATATTCATATTAAAGTTAACAACTAATTTTAATTACATATTTAATAAAGTTTACAACTTTTCGAGCGTACAATACATGAACTTTTATAAAATCTACTAAAATTTTGATTTTTATTTAAACAAAACTAGGTCAAACATGAATCTTGTATTTAAATTTTAGAATAATGCTATTTGTAAATAGCACTAACGTATTAGTGGTCCATGTGATAGTGGGTCAGTCACACAATCTTCAATGAATTAAAATGAATTCCAAATTAATAAAAGAATGTGGAAGTTGCTGTCGCGTAAACTACTTATGAATAACTGGTGCTTACAAATAACATTTCTCTTTTTTAAATCAATTAATGTACGTTATTTTTCTTTAGTTTAGTTTTAGATATTCAATTGACATCTAAATAGGTAAAACGTCGTGTTTTCAAATCCATCAATTTCAACTATTTTACATGTCAAAAAGAGAATCAAACTATACGAGAAGTTACGTCGAAAATAAATATAAATAAATAAGGAAACCATACATATTTAAGATGTTTGAAAGATACTATTTCAAAATTAAGTAATTTATTTTATAATTTCAAAAATAAAGGCATAATTACATTTTATTAATTACTAGATGCAAGCAACGTGCAATGCACGTTTGCCTAGTTTATATTTAATAGTTGGGTTATTGGCGCAAAACGTCCCTACCTTTGAAGGGTTGTGTGGAAAACATCCCTACGTTTGATTTTTTGGTGCGCAACGTCCCTACCTATCAAGTTTATTGTAGAAAACATCCATACCTTTCATTTTTTGGCACAAAACGTCCATACCTTCTGCATTTCTTTGCACTGAACATCCTTTGCACATTTTTTTTAATTCAAAATGACCAATATACCCTCATATGTAAATTGAACAAGAAAAGAAAAATAAAAAAAGAAAGGATAATTGGCGCAAAATGTCCTTACCTTTGAAGGTGTTTGTGGAAAACACCATACCTTTCATTTTTTAGTGTAGAACATCCCTACCTTTCACATTCTTTGCGCTGAAGGTCCTTTTCACTAATTTTTAATATAAAATGACCCTTATACCCTCCTATATAAATAAAACAAAAAATAGAAAAATAAAGAACTAATTACAATCAAAGTCCTAAACGTTTTTAAAAAATTCAAGTGAGTCCAAAATTTATGAAAATATTAAAAATAAAAAAAAATAAAGTTTGGGTGAAATTAAATTTAAAATGTAAAGTTTGCGTGAAATTAAATTAGTTTTTTGGACTAATTTTTTTTGGTTATTTTTAATATTTTCATAAGTTTTGGACTGATTTACATTTTAAAAAAGTTTAGGAGCAAATTGTAATTTATTCTTTATTTTTTTTCCTTTTCCTTTTTCTTTTTATTTCAATTGGAGGGTATATAGGTCATTTTAAGTTAAAAATTAGGGAAAAGGACGTTTTGCGCAAGAAAATGCATAGGTATGGACGTTCTGCACCAAAAAATCAAACGTAGGGACGTTTTCCACACAACCCGTCATAGGTAGGGACGTTTTGCGCCAATAACCCTATTACTAATATAAAAAAGTTGAATTATCACCTGATTTTTAAATAAAAAAACTTTTAAATCTAATTTTTAAATTGAAAAAATAAAAATCTTTCAATTTAAAAATCATGCGTGGATGTAATTTCCACAATAAATAATAGTTTAACGAACAAATCCTCACATTAATAATCCAAACAGTTTATATGATGTAGCATGCACAACAATACAATAAAAGAAGATAATCTAATAGTCTATTGGTGGGTCTTGTTGTCTTCGCATGCGAAGCTCAAGTGAGAAGAGTTCAAAAATAAACCAAAAATCCCTAAAGGACTCGAGGCTTTGCAAGGCATATACAAATGCCCAATTTTTGAGGGCACACGGCACTGTGATTGAATGTTTGTGGAGAGGAACTACAAAAATCTTCATGTCCAAAAAGTATATTATTAACTTATCCAAGACAATTTTGTGGCACAAGGCTTGTTAGTGGACAAGATACTATTTGGGTATGAACCCTGACAGTCAATTTGGCTGTAATGAGAATTTGGTGGGTTTATAGCTATGTGCATGTTTCGACAAAATAGATGCTAGCTTGAAAGTTGAGTCTCACAAATTGTATGATCCAAATTTCTAACTTATCTAACTTGTAAGCTAGTTGTGTAGATTTTTGCCAAACATGCTCTATATGCCGTGACGTGTATGAATATGTAGGATACAAATCATAGACTTCTTTTAATTTTCTCATATGTAGATTGATGCTGGTCGATTTTGTCTGCTCGAGTGACTACGCCTGGCCAATCAGCAATCTTGGACAGGAATTTTTGGGCACGTAGGCCGAGGTCACGTCTTGTGTAAGAATTTGTTAGCAGTTGTATCAAAGAGGAAAATATAAATATATGGAAAGATGCTCAAGTAAATATAGTGGTAATCAATTCAAAAATTTGCTTTGAGTTGGAGGTTTATGAACAATTATGGGCACATGGATGGGTGTCTCAAGGGTTTTCGTTATTCTCGCGAGAATATTGGAGATGAGTAGATTAAATACGTCATCAAGTCTATCGATGATATAGATAATTTCTATATGACAAGTCGCCCATATAACAATCTTGCGACATTCTCTTTAATTGTTATTGATCATATGTGGTCGAATGTCTATGGTGATTGTTAATAATAAGTAGTCTTATTCATCTGTATTCGACTTGTATTGTCCAATGTGTTATTGACCTAGATTGGACTAGAAATAATTACGTTAGCTAGGGTTGATCCTGAAAACCCATGTATCTTTGCTCTTTCTACTAGGAAGCATCGGTTTTGTTCAGTTAAAACTTATTTTTTGTGATGAATATCAATATGATATTAAGTTATTAAGTTAAAAAAGATGAAAAACCGATGATGGATTTATTTATTAACACGTCTGGGGCTGAGCAAAATGTCCGAACCGAACTGAATCGAATCGAACCGAGCGGGTTTTTTAAAATGAAATACCCGAACGGGTATTCGAATCGAGAACCGAATGGTTTGGTTCGGTTCTCGGTTCTCGACCAAGAACCGAATAAGAACCGAATTTTTTTTTTATATTGAATAAATCAATTTTTTTTATTTTTTCTAAACAAATTAATAATTTTTTTTTATTAAATCTTATTAGTTGAACAATTTAGAGTTTATTTATGTTTGTTAGTTGTGTTTTTTTCAATTTTTTCTTGTATAATTTCTTAGTAGTTAGTATGGAAAGTCAACCAACTGATCATTACATTAAATAGTTGGTAAGTATTATCAATACTTTAAAATATTTTATCTTTCTCACTTCTAATTTATATTTTACTTTTATGTAGACTTGAAGGTTTGAAACAAATGAATTATTGATATGAATATCGAAGTTTTATTAGTAATATTTACTTTTTGGTATTTGTATTTGACAACTTATTATTTATACTAGGTGCAAGCAATGTGCAATGCACGTTTGCTTAGTTTATATTTAATATTTTTGTTTAATAATTAATTTGTTATTAATAAAGATGTAATTTTTTTTTGTTAATTAAGGGCGTGTCTGGGTGCGCTGCAAGGAGGAAGGAAAATTGATTATGTTACTTTTTTTTTTCAAACCTACAACCCTACAGTGAGAGAATTGGTCCAAAATTGCGACTCCCAACGGCATGAATTGTGTTGCCAACAGCTTGAATTCTGCTGAAAAGCAGAAACAGACACCCTATAAATAATTAATGATATAATGTTTATATAATTGATAAATAATTAGATGTATGATTTTGATATTGTGATGTAGGTTGGTGAGATTGAAGAAAATAAGTAAAAGTAGACAAATTTGGAGAAATGACTAAATTGTAAGGGATCCAAAGTTTGGGGACTAAAATGTAAATACTTAAAAGTTGTGCCGAATCTCACGATGAAGATTTGAGAGTGCTCGGAGTCAATTGGATAAAGGAAGATGTCAAGGGGATCAAATTTAGTCAAAAGATGATCACAAATCAATTTCCAACCGAAAAGTTATACTCCGGTGTTTTAGTCTCATATTGAGACCTATTTTTGGCATAGGAAGTGATCGAATTGGAGAATGATGTCTGAATTAAAGTAGTAGCCAGATGAGTTATCTTTCCAACGCATTTTGCATCGCCTCAATAGGATATCAGAATACAAAGTTATGATAAAAACACTGAAAGAAGGTGCAGCTGCCTGTTTGAAACAAGAAATTCCGTTACATAGTCCGTTATATTGAGACCTATTTTTGGCATATAAAGTGGTCGAATTGGAGAATGATGTCTGAACCAAAGTTGTAACCAAATGAGTTAGATTTCAAACCCATTTTGAATTGCCTCAATCGGATATCGAAATACAAAGTTATGATAAAAACAATGAAAGAAGGTGCAGCTGCCTGTTTAAAATAAGAAATTATGTTACATAGTCCGTTATATTGAGACATATTTTTGGCATATAAAGTGATCTAATTGGAGAATTATGTCTGAATAAAAATTGTAGCCAGAGGAGTTAGCTTTCCAACTCATTTTGAATCGCCTCAATCGGATAACAGAAGACAAAGTTATAATAAACATATTGAAAGAAGGTGCAGCTGCCTATTGAAAATAAGAAATTTCGTTACATAATCTGTTATATTGAGACCTATGTTTGGCATAGAAATTAATCCAATTGGAGAATGATATTTGAATCAATGTTGTAGCCAGATGAGTTAGCTTTCCAACAAATTTTGAATCGTTTCAATCAGATATCGAAATACAAAGTTATGATAAAAACACTGAAGGAAGGCGCAGCTGCCTGTTTAAAACAAAATATTCCGTTACATAGTCCATTATATTGAGACATATTTTTGGCATAGAAAGTGATCGAATTGGAGAATGATGTCTGAACCAAAGTTGTAGCCAGATGGGCTAGCTTTCCAACTCATTTTGAATCTCCTCAATCGAATATCGGAATACAAAGTTATGATAAAAACACTGAAGGAAGGTGCAGCTGCCTCATTAAAACAAGAAATTCCGTTACATAGTCCGTTATATTGAGACATATTTTTGGCATAGAAAATGATCGAATTGGAGAATGATGTCTGAATCAAAGTTGTAGCCAGATGAGTTAGCTTTCCAACTAATTTTGAATCACCTCAATCGGATATCAGAATACAAAGTTATAATAAAAACACTGAAAAAAGGTGCAGCTGCCTGTTTAAAACAAGAAATTTCGTTACATAGTCCATTATATTGAGACCTATTTTTGGCATAGAAAGTGATCCAATTGGAGAATGATGTCTGAATCAAAGTTGTATCCAGATGAGTTAGTTTTCTAACTCATTTTGAATCTCCTCAATCGGACATCAAAATACAAAGTTATGATAAAAACATTGAAAGAATGTGCAGCTGCCTGTTTAAAACAAAAAATTCCGTTACATAGTCCGTTATATTGAGACATATTTTTGGCATAGAAAGTGATCGAATTGGAGAATGATATCTGAATCAAAGTTGTAGCCAGATGGGTTAGCTTTCCAACGCATTTTGAATCGTCTCAATCGAACATCGGAATACAAAGTTATGATAAAAACACTGAAAGAAGGTGTAACTGCCTGTTTAAAACAAGAAATTCCGTTACATAATCCGTTAAAACAACAAATTCCGTTAGTTTTTCCGTTAAACCAACAAATTCCGTTAAATATGCACTTTTTATATATAGAAAGATGTTATTAAATTAGATTACGTTAATTTGTAAAAGTTAAGATTGAACTTGGTATTTGTATCTACTTTTTGTTATTAATATTGGTATCCACTTTCAGGTGTATTTATGTAATATTATTTTAAATGTTAAAAAATTTAATTATAGTACGGAACCGAACGGAACCGAACAGAATCGAACCGAACCGAAACCGAACGGTTCCAAAATTATATTTGGAACCGACGGTTCCATTTACTAAATACCCCAAAATTTCTGGAACCGAAAAAAACCGAACCGAACCGAACCGACCCGCGCCCACCCCTAAACACGTCCCCATAAAATAATGACTTGTTTGAGAATATCAACCTGAAATTTGTATACTCGTTTGTAACTTTAAATATTAATTAGATAAAAAAGGTCATTTAAATTTAGGCACCGTTTGGTAACCATTATTCTAGAAAAAAATGCATTCTTTGTGTCAAATCACACTTTTTTTGTGGTTAAAAATGAAGGAAAAGTTATTGATGTGATGGAAAATATTATTTTATTGATGAATGTGTGGTTGAAAATTAGTAGAAGAATGAGAATGAAAAAAAGAATGGATACCAAACAGAGGCTTAATGAACTTTAATATGATATTAAGAAGATTTGAGGTCTTATCTTACCCTAACATGAACAACATAAATTAGGTAGAGCATATTCTTTGGAAACCATAAAGTATATATTATCAAATTTGGAAGTTCTACTATTCAAGATTATCCCATCATACAAATTTAAAACCAAAGAGTTCTAAGGACACGTCGTGGTCAAATAATTCACAATAGTACAACTTGACCCTAATTATGGAGCTCCAGTCACCTCCAAGGCCCCACTCAAGAAATTATTGAACAGCAATTCAAATTTATAACTACCTAAAAATTACATAATTTTTTATTTGATGGAACACGCATCACGATCAGACCCCAGCTAGCTGAAATACGTCTAATGTAGCGTTGTTATAAATATTAAAAAAATTAATTATCGTCCGAAATTAGGAAATTGAATTAAATTTGGACCCGACGATTACACTTACTAAATATCCGAAAATTTGAATTTGATTTGGTTCTAAAGAGAACCTATTTTTTTTAAATATGATAGTATATTCATCATTTCATAATTTTTTTATTGAGATAATGGATGACATTGAGGTATTCTACGTTAAACGTTTCAAATAGGGACGTTTTGTAATATTTTCAATGGTATGAAGGTTTTCGACAGTTTGTCCAATAGATATGGTGGTATCGTGTTGTTTAGCCTTAAATATTTTAACTAACATTTTCTTGGAAATCATATAAATCTTTTTATAAGTAGAAATTTGTTGTAAATTATATGTTTATTAGTGAATGATCATTATATCCTTACGGCCCTAGTTATTATGACTATTGTATCTCTTGCAGTCATAATTCTTCCATATAAATATGGAGCTTCGATTCACAATAAAATACACACAAGCCATTAACTTCTCTATTTTCTTCTCTTTCTCTCTCCATTTTATAACAAAATATATATTTATTCATTCTACCTTTTATGTTAGACTTAAATTATTATTTTATTTTTTATTTAATTAAAGTAGATAAAGTTTATTTTTTCTTCTCCTCTTTTCCTCTTTTATGCAAAGATTGCTCGCATCTACATAATTTTTTTTTTCAAAATTGAAAATGTTAAATTTAAAAAAGGAAAAAGAAGGAAATAACTTGTCATCCTTTTTAGGGATAATAACCTAAATGATTATTGAATTTTGCACAAGGTTTTCAGGGGGTCACTAAATTTTAAAAGTCACACAATTCATCATTAAACTTTGTAATTTGTAATTCTATTCATCATTGACCTTATGGTCCGTCAAAAATTTAACAGAATGCTAACATGGTTGCTTATGTGGCATTATGTCTCAACTGATTTAGCATCAACATATGCAATCACGTGAAGTCGGTGATGAACGAAATTGCAAATTGTAAAATTTAGCGATGAATTGGATGATTTTTTAAGTTCGATGACCCCTTAGAAACCCCTTGCAAAATTCAGTGACCATTTAGGTTATTATCCACACATTTTTCAATAAAATAATATTACATGTGAATTCAAAATTTTTTCTTATTTTTAACCACATTCTCCCAAAAATCACTATTCCAAAATATATTTTTCCATCCTCTCTACAAAAAAAAAACGTCTTCAAAAATAAATTTTGGAATAGTGATTTTTTGGGGAATATATGGTTGAAAATGATAAGTAATTAATCATGGCTTTTTTTCCGGCCATCGTTAATTTTTCCAAGACATTTTTCTTTCTTTCTTTCTGTTTTTTTTTTGTAGAAAGAAAGGGAAAATATATTTTGAAAGAGTAATTTTTTGAAAAATGTAAAATTAAAAAAATAGATTTTTTTTTTAAATTTACGTGTAATATTATTTTATTGAAAAATGTATGAATAATAACCTAAATGGTCATTGAACTTTGCAAAAGATTTCCATGGGGCCATCAAACTTTAAAAATCACCACATTCATCACTAAACTTTACAATTCGTAATCTTGTTCATCACTGACCTCACGCGGCTGCTTATGTAGACGCCAAATCAATCGAAACATAATGCCACATATACACCCACGTCAGCATTTCGTCAAATTTTTTTACGAATCATGAGATCAGTGATGAACGGAATTATAATTTGTAAAGTATAGTTATGAATATGGTGATTTTTAAAGTTCAATGACCATTTGGTTATCCCCCTTTTTGTGAAAACTAATTACATATATAGAAATGGGGTTTTAACATTGGGTGACTGTATCGACACTAATAAGTTTAATAAGCACACTACATTTTAATTGTATTAAATGTCTTTTACTTTAGTTATAGTCATACTTATGTTTCCAATATTTTTTCTTCGTATTCTTATCTTCAATCCTCTATTGATTAGCAAGTATCCAAAATTACGGGTTTCTTTCAAAAAATCTATTAGGAGGACATAAAAGACTTGATTAATTATATTCACGCTATTGACAAGAATAAGAGAAGATAATGAGAGATGAAAGGAGAAAAAGCCAATACTTTGTATATATTTTGTTGATATCAAAATCTTAATTAAGGATTAACTACAAATCTCCTCCCTAATGAAGGTTCTTAAACAAAACCTACAATTACAACCATACTTCACTCCTAGAAACAACTTGATCCCTGTCATTTATCAGCACGGTGAGCTCCATCGTGATTAAGGTACATCACAATTACTGATTTGATTAAGGCAACGTAATCACCTCTGCTTTGATCAATCACATAAGAACACGTGACATAACTTACGTAAGCACCTTATCGCCAACTAAACAGATATTAGCAATGATGGGAATAATTGCAATTATCCCAAACATCAAAATAAGCTGCAAGGAGTCGACCAATAAGAAACCTTCTCAACTGGATAATTTGGCACGCCTAATAATGAAAACATTGTAGCAACGTTGGATGATAATCTAAATACTGTAGACGATGTGAGTATAGCGGCCAACCTTTCCAAATTCAGCTATAAACAAAGACAAATGGTCCTCATGATGGGCCACGACTTTACTCACTTGCCACTTTTGTACTACAACACTTTCAAGGAAAAGTCAATAATATTATCTTTTTCACTATTCTAGTTAATTAACTAGCTCTAATTCTCAATTAAGTTAAATGAAAATTGATTATTTCAATTTTGAACTTCAACATATTTTATCGAGAACTAAAATTCTATATTTGTAAGTAAAATATAATATTGCAGGTACAATGTAGTAATGACTATTGCAGGGATACAATTTAATACTATAGTCATTCCCTTCGAGTTGTTGAGCACTTTTTTGGTTCTCTACTCGTCTTCTAACTTCGTATATTGTTTTTTATATATTAAATAATCATATTTTCTATTAATATTTTTTTTCTCTTCTATAATTTTTACACACAATTCCTCATCATTCAGGCGATGTTATTTTTTCAATTACGAATTCATTGAAATTATGTTAAATTCCAACAAAATAAAAAAAATAATTAAAAAAACCGATTAGTCCGTCTCGGAATTTTGACCGGTTTGTGCATTTCTCAGATTAGTAAAAATTCCCAATCCACTAGTGTCAAGCCCATTACAACATTTTGGATAAATATT
The DNA here is from genome assembly GCA_035079005.1 of Fraxinus americana. Classification (NCBI taxonomy): domain Eukaryota; kingdom Viridiplantae; phylum Streptophyta; class Magnoliopsida; order Lamiales; family Oleaceae; genus Fraxinus; species Fraxinus americana. The sequence continues at coordinate 10,713,100 of CM068717.1, read as the reverse complement.
CATCTTTTACCGTGCAAGTTTTTTAAATCCAAAAACAATACAATTTATGGTGTAAAAATGATAATCAATAAAGGGAAAATTCACAACTCATGCTTTATCTATCTCAAAATCAAACATCAGGCCCAAAGGTTTAGAATTGCAAAAATTAGGTTTTTCATGAATTAATTAATTATATTTCACAATTACTATATTAAATTAAATATTTAACAGTAATATAATATAATTAACCCACCCACCCCCACTCCCACTCCCACTCCCACTCCACCTTTGATCTAGCAACTACTCCTGTGATCGGCGACCACTTTGAGACTATTCTCCGGTCACAGATCAAAAATTTTGTAGGTCATAGATTATTTCGAATCACAGATCAAAAAAATTATATATCACATGTCACGTATTTTCAAATTTGTTGGTCACAGACACCAACAAATTATCAATTTTAAAGTCACAGTTTAATAGTTAGGTCACAGACACCAAAAAGAACCACCACTGCCATTGACCCCGCCATAATAATTAACTGAATAATTGCCACCGCCACCTCCACCTCACAGCCAAAAATGCAGCTCCACCACCATTGTGGTACCTCAACCTCCACCATAGCATCATCACTACGTAGATCTGCAACCCACCACCATACAAAGACACATCAACACCAACGCTACTGCACCACCACGCAGATTCACAACCCACCAACACACAAACAACATCGTGCTACAATTGAGGTGGTGGTGCAGGGAAAGTAAGAACGCCTGGGCCATTGCAGCCATGGTTAGTTTATGAGACTGAAATCACCGACTACTTGCAATACCTCTGCTATACTGGCTATAACATAATCAAGATAAACCAGATCGCGTCATCTTTTCCAGCTAATTTTTCATGCCACACCGAATCAGATTCTAATTCCATCTCTAACATGAATTGCTCATCAATTGCCATATCAAACTTGAAAGAAAATGAAAGCAAGAAAGTGATCAGAACCGTAACTAACGTTGACCAAGATGAATCAGTGTACACTGCCCTCGTAGTTTACACCGGCAACGTCGATGCGGTGGTGACAGCGTCGCGACGCTGCTGCCATAGCATTGCGACGCCGACAGGGAGAGAAGGGAGGGGGCGACGCCGGCAGCAGCAACGCTGCCGTTCGCAGCGCCTCGACGCTGTGAATGGCAGCGTCGTGATGCTGGCTTGGTGGGAGAAGGGAGGGAGAAGGGTGTAGAGGAGAGAGACGGGGATGAGGCAGCAGGCGGCGAGAGAAGATGGAAAGAGAGACGATGGAGAGAGAGGCGAGAGTGGGTGAGGAATTGGTGAATTAGGGTTTTAAAATGGAAATTATTTTTCTTAAAAAAAAGAAATTATTTAATTAAAATGATAAAAAAAAAACCTGATAAATGAAAAAAAAAAAACATGGAAACCTGATTTTTTAAAAGGTCAAACTTAATGCCTGATTTTTGGTAATTTTCCCATCAATAAATATAATCACCCCTTTCAGTAGTCAAATTAAACGCTATCATTAATCCACCCAAATAACGCCCAAAATCCCAATTTGTCAATAATGGGGGTACTTCGATTATTAGACTCCATTTAGTTATTATTTTATTTTTTTATGACATGGGTGTCCAAGTTTCACCCGACTAATCCTGGAGAGTGACGGCCTTCCCCCTAGTTCACCACCCGGGTTAATCCGGATGCGGTCACAGCTTATATACACTTCGACCAGACATTCGATGGTTCTCCTCCCTGTGGACCTTTGTCTTCCAACGTAGATGTTGCTTTCCAGCTATCGCGGGAATTCGAACCTTCGATGTATTAGACTCCATTTTTAATTCAAGTGGTAGGAAGGCGGCGCCTTCCCATCTCCTATCTTTAATTTGTTTACATATTTAACAAGGACAAGAATTGAAATGAAAAAAATAATTTTACCTTCCTTAGTTCACCTATAACTCTTGAATATGAAATCCCCGATAAGAAATCCTCAATGAATAAGATCAAGATTTTTACCGTCATATAGATATTACCAACTATGAAAATCTTCGAGAACCTCATTTATCTCAGTGGTAGAGATCGATTGTTCTTATCACCATATTTAACATTAAAACTTCATCCAAGCTTGATATTGAATTTGAATTCGCATATTTTCAGCATCTTCAATTATTTGGTCCATTTTGATTCTCATTCAACATTTCAGTTATAGAAAAAAATAAGGAAAGTTTATGTTAAGTACTTTTGATATATATATTTGGATTATGTAATATTTTCTGTTTATTATTTAATATAATAGTAGAAAATGATTTTTTTAATAATTGTAAGGTATGTATGATTTTTTCCTTGCGGCTGACTGTTCATGCAAGTGTCAAGCCCATTGCACACGTCTGTGTCTATTAGACCGATTAATACACAATTACTCTACAAATAACTGCTCGTTGATAGTGCTTTTGAAAGTTTATAAGTTGTGAGAATATAAGGATTGAACTTCTCTTTCGACACAGTTGACATTTTAGGATGGAATTTTAAATTTTAATATAATATTAAAGTCTATTATGTTCAAATAAGCAATTTGATTCGATCCGATTAAGACTCAAAAGAGGACGTAGATTTCAAATATGTTATTTTCAAACAAGTCATTATTTTGAGGGGCGTGTTATTTTAACTAACATTTTCTTGGAAAATCTTGGAAATCTTTTTATAAGTAGAAACTTGTTGTAAATTATATGTTTATTAGTGAATGATCATTATATCCTTACGGCTCTAGTTATTATGACTATAGTATCTCTTGCAGTTCTAATTCTTTCCCATAAATATGGAGCTTCGATTCACAATAATATACACACAAGCCATTAACTTCTCTATTTTCTTCTCTTTCTCTCTCCATTTTATAACAAAATATATATTTATTCATTCTACCTTTTATTTTAGACTTAAATTATTATTTTATTTTTTATTTAATTAAAGTAGATAAAGTTTATTTTTTCTTCTCCTCTTTTCCTCTTTTATGCAAAGATTGCTTGCATCTACATAATTTTTTTTTTCAAAATTGAAAATGTTAAATTTACAAAAGGAAGAAGAAGGAAATAACTTATCATCCTTTCTGGGGATAATAACCTAAGTGATTATTGAATTTTTCACAAGGTTTTCAGGGGGTCACTAAATTTTAAAAGTCATCACACTCATCATTAAACTTTGTAATTTGTAATTCCGTTCATCATTGACCTTATGGTTTGTCAAAAATTTGACGGAATGCTGACATGGTTGCATATGTGGCATTATGTCTCAGCTGATTTAACATCCACGTATCCAATCACGTGAAGTCGTTGATAAACAAAATTGCAAATTGTAAAATTTAGCGATGAATTGGGTGATTTTTTAGTTCGATGACCCCTTAGAAACCCCTTGCAAAATTCAGTGACCATTTAGGTTATTATCTACACATTTTTCAATAAAATAATATTACACGTGAATTCAAAACTTTTTCTTATTTTTAACTACATTCTCCCAAAAATCACTATTCCAAAATACATTTTTCCATTATCTCTACAAAAAAAAAAATGTCTTGAAAAATAAATTTTGGAACAGTGATTTTTTGGAGAATATATGGTTGAAAATGATTAGTAATTAATCATGGATTTTTTTCGGGCCACCGTTAATTTTTCCAAGACATTTTTCTTTCTATCTTTTTTTTTTTTTTTTTTTGGTTTTTGTAGAAAGAAAGGGAAAATATATTTTGAAAGAGTAATTTTTTGAAAAATGTAAAATTAGAAAAATAGAATTTTTTAGATTTACCTATAATATTATTTTATTGAAAAATGTGTGAATAATAACCTAAATGGTCATTGAACTTTGCAAAAGATTTCCATGTGGTCATCAAACTTTAAAAATCATCACATTTATCACTAAACTTCACAATTCGTAATATTGTTCATCACTGACCTCACATGGCTGCTTATGTAGATGCCAAATCAATCGATACATAATGCCATATATACACCCACGTCAGCATTTCGTCAAAGTTTTTACGAATCATGAGATCAATGATGAACGGAATTGCAAATTGTAAAGTATAGTGATGAATATGATGATTTTTAAAGTTCAATGACTCCGTCGAAACATTTTACAAAGTTTGATGACCATTTGGTTATCCCCCTTTTTGTGAAAACTAATTACATATATAGAATGAAGTTTTAACATTGGGTGACTATATCGACACTAATAAGTTTAATAAGCACACTACATTTTAATTGTATTAAATGTCTTTTACTTTAGTTATAGTCATACTTATGTTTCCGATTTTTTTTCTTCGTATTCTTATCTTCAATCCTCTATTGATTAGCAAGTATCCAAAATTACGGGTTTCTTTCAAAAAATCTATTAGGAGGACATAAAAGAATTGATTAATTATATTTACGCTATTGACAAGAATAAGAGAAGATAATGAGAGGTAAAAGGAGAAAAAGCCAATACTTTGCATATATTTTGTTGATATCAAAATCTTAATTAAGGATTAACTACAAATCTCCTCCCTAATGAAGGTTCTTAAACAAAACCTACAATTACAATCATACTTCACTCCTAGAAACAGCCTGATCCCTGTCATTTATCAGCACGGTGAGCTCCATCGTGATTAAGGTACATCACAATTACTGATTTGATTAAGGTGACGTAATCACCTGTGCTTTGATCAATCACATAAGAACACGTGACATAACTTACGTAAGCACCTTATCGCCAACTAAACAGATATTAGCAATGATGGGAATAATTGCAATTATCCCAAAGATCAAAATAAGCTGTAAGGAGTCGACCAATAAGAAACCTTCTCAACTGGATAATTTGGCACGCCTAATAATGAAAACATCGTAGCAACGTCGGATGATAATCTAAATACTATAGACGATGTGAGTATAGCGGCTAAACTTTCCAAATTCAGCTATAAACAAAGACAAAATGGTCCTCATGATGGGCCACGACTTTACTCACTTTCCACTTTTGTACTACAACACTTTCAAGGAAAAGTCAATAATGTTATCTTTTTCACTATTCTAGTTAATTAACTAGCTCTAATTCTCAATTAAGTTAATCAAAATTGATTATTTCGATTTTGAACTTCAACATATTTTATCGAGAACTAAAATTTTATATTTTTAAGTAAAATATAATATTACATGTACAATGTAGTAATGACTATTGCAGGGATACTATTTAATACTATTGTCATTCCCTTCGAGCTGTTGAGCACTTTTTTGGTTCTCTACTCCATGTCTTCTAACTTCGTATATTGTTTTTTATATATTAAATAATCATATTTTCTATTAATATTTTTTTTCTCTTCTATAATTTTTACACACAATTCCTCATCATTCACGCGATATTATTTTTTCAATTACGAATTCATTGAAATTATGTTAAATTCCAACAAAATAAAAAAAATAATTAAAAAAACCGATTAGCCCGTCTCGGAATTTTGGCCGGTTTGTGCATTTCTCAGATTAGTAAAAATTCCCAATCCGCCAGTGTCAAGCCCATTACATCAATTTGGATAAATATTCATCTTTTACCTTGCAAGTTTTTTAAATCCAAAAACAATACAATTTATGGTGTAAAAATGATAATCAATAAATATAATCACTCCTTTCATTAGTCAAATTAAACGCTACCATTAATCCACCAAACATGATATATCAATCCCCACCCCACCGCAAATCACGCCCAAAATCCCCAATTTTTCAATAATGGGGGTACTTCGATTATTGGACTCCATTTTTTTTTTTTTTTTTTTTTTATGTCTCTGGTGTCCAATTTTCGTCTGACTAATCCTGAGGAGTGGTGGCCTTTTCCCCTGGTTTGTCACTCGGGTTAATCCGGATGCGGTAACATCTTATATACACTTAGACCGGACATTCGACGGTTCTCCTCTTGACCTCTGTCTTCTAACATAGATGTTGTTTTTCAATTGTCGTGGAAATTCGAACATTCGATGTATGAAACTCCATTTTTAATTCAATTGGTAGGAAGGCAGCGCCTTCCCATCTCCTGTCTTGAACTTGTTCGCATATTTAATAAGAACAAGAATTGAAATGAAAAAAATAATTTTACCTTCCCTGGTTCACCTACAACTCTTGAATATGAAATCCCCAATAAGAAATTCTCAATGAATAAGATCAAGATTTTTACCGTCATATAGATATTACCCAATGCGAAAATCTTTGAGAACCTCATTACCCAATGTGAAAATCTTCGAGAACCTCATTTATCTCAGTGGTAGAGGTCGATTGTTCATATCACCATATTTAACGTTAAAATTTCATCCAAGCTTGATACTGAATTTGAATTCGCATATTTTCAGCAGCTTCAATTATTCAGTCCATTTTGATTCTCATTCAACATTTCAGTTATAGAAAAAAAAAAAAAGGAAAGTTTATGTTACAGTACTTTTGATATATATATTTTTTTCGATTATGTAATATTTTTTGTTTATTATTTAATATAATAGTAGAAAATGATTTTTTTTATAATTGTAAGGTATGTATGATTTTTGGATTATTCTATGTGTACACCTTGTGGTGTACTCAATCTTTTATACCTCCCTCACATGGAGGGGAGCCCACAAATATTTTATTGTATGTGGGCCCCCCTCCATGTGAGGGGGGTGTAAAAGATTGTGTAAACTATTGTGTACACATAACACATCCCATTTTTCCTTGTGGCTGACTGTTCATGCAAGTGTCAAGCCCATTGCACACGTCTGCTTCTATTAGACCTATTAATACACCATTGTTCTACAAATAACTGCTCGTTGATAGTGCTTTTGAAAGTTTTAAGTTTATAAGTTGTGAGAATATAAGGATTGAACTTCTCTTTCGACACGGTTGACATTTTAGGATGGAATTTTAAATTTTAATATAATATTAAAGTCTATTAAGTTCAAATAAGCAATTTGATTCGATTCGATTAAGATTCAAACGAGGACGTAGATTTCAAAAATGTTATTTTCAAACGAATCATTATCTTGAGGGGCATGTTATTTTAACTAACATTTTCTTGGAAATCATAGAAATCTTTTTATAAGTAGAAATTTGTTGTAAATTATATGTTTATTAGTGAATGATCATTATATCCCTACGACCCTAGTTATTATGACTATTGTATCTCTTGCAGTCCTAATTCTTTCCTATAAATATTGAGCTTCGATTCACAATAAATACACACAAGCCATTAACTTCTCTATTTTCTTCTCTTTCTCTCTCCATTTTATAACAAAATATATATTTATTCATTCTACCTTTTATGTTAGACTTATATTAATATTTTATTTTTTATTTAATTAAAGTATATAAAGTTTATTTTTTCTTCTCCTCTTTTTCTCTTTTATGCAAAGATTGCTCGCATCTATATAATTTTTTTTTCAAAATTGAAAATGTTAAATTTAAAAAAGGAAGAAGAAGGAAATAACTTATCATCCTTTATGGGGATAATAACCTAAATGATTATTGAATTTTTCACAAGGTTTTCAGGGGGTCACTAAATTTTAAAAGTCATCACATTCATCATTAAACTTTGTAATTTGTAATCCCGTTCATCATTGACCTTATGGTTTGTCAAAAAATTGACGGAATGCTGACATGGTTGCATATGTGGCATTATGTCTCAACTGATTTAACATCCACGTATACAATCATGGGAAGTCGTTGATAAACGAAATTGCAAATTGTAAAATTTAGCGATGAATTGGGTGATATTTTTAGTTCGATGACCCCTTAGAAACCCCTTGCAAAATTCAGTGACCATTTAGGTTATTATCCACACATTTTTCAATAAAATAATATTACGCGTGAATTATTTTTAATCACATTCTCTCAAAAATCACTATTCTAAAATACATTTTTCCATCATCTCACCAAAAAAAAATGTCTCGAAAAATAACTTTTGGAATAGTGATTTTTTGGAGAATATATGGTTGAAAATGATTAGTAATTAATCATGGCTTTTTTTCTAGGGACCGTTAATTTTTCCGAGACATTTTTATTTCTTCCTTTTTTTTGTAGAAAGAAAGGGAAAATATATTTTGAAAGTGTAATTTTTTGAAAAATGTAAAATTAAAAAATAGAATTTTTTAGATTTACATTTAATATTATTTTATTGAAAAATGTATGAATAATAACCTAAATGGTCATTGAATTTTGCAAAAGATTTCCATGGGGTATCAAACTTTAAAAATCACTTTATTTATCATTAAACTTTACAATTCGTAATCTTATTCATCACTGACCTCACATGGCTGCTTATGTAGAAGCCAAATCAATCGAGACACAATGCCACATATACACCCACTTCAGCATTTCATCAATTTTTTTACGAATAATGAGATCAATGATGAACGAAATTACAAATTGTAAAGTATAGTGATGAATATGATGATTTTTAAAGTTCATTGACTCCGAGAAAACCTTTTACAAAGTTCAATGACCATTTGGTTATCCCCCTTTTTGTGAAAACTAATTACATATATAGAAATGTGCTTTTAACATTGGGTGACTATATCAACACTAATAAGTTTAATAAGCACACTACATTTTAATTGTATTATGTTTCCAATTTTTTTCTTCGTATTCTTATCTTCAATCCTCTATTGATTAGCAAGTATCCAAAATTACGGGTTTCTTTCAAAAAATCTGTTAGGAGGACATAAAGGACTTGATTAATTATATTCACGCTGTTGACAAGAATAAGAGAAGATAATGAGAGGTAAAAGGAGAAAAAGCCAATACTTTGCATACATTTTGTTGATATCAAAATCTTAATTAAGGATTAACTACAAATCTCCTCCCTAATGAAGGTTCTTAAACAAAACCTACAATTACAATCATACTTCACTCCTAGAAACAGCTTGATCCCTGTCATTTATCAGCACGGTGAGCACCGCCGTGATTAAGGTACATCACAATTACTGATTTGATTAAGGTGACGTAATCACCTGTGCTTTGATCAATCACATAAGAACACGTGACATAACTTACGTAAGCACCTTATCGCCAACTAAACATATATTAGCAATGATGGGAATAATTGCAATTATCCCAAACATCAAAATAAGCTGCAAGGAGTCGACCAATAAGAAACCTTCTCAACTGGATAATTTGGCACGCCTAATAATGAAAACATTGTAGCAACGTCGGATGATAATCTAAATACTATAGACGATGTGAGTATAGCGGCTAAACTTTCCAAATTCAGCTATAAACAAAGACAAAATGGTCCTCATGATGGGCCACTACTTTACTCACTTTCCACTTTTGTACTACAACACTTTCAAGGAAAAGTCAATAATGTTATCTTTTTCACTATTCTAGTTAATTAACTAGCTCTAATTCTCAATTAAGTTAATCAAAATTGATTATTTCGATTTTGAACTTCAACATATTTTATCGAGAACTAAAATTTTATATTTTTAAGTAAAATATAATATTACAGGTACAATGTAGTAATGAGTATTGCAGGGATACTATTTAATACTATTGTCATTCCCTTCGAGCTGTTGAGCACTTTTTTGGTTCTCTACTCCAAGTCTTCTAACTTCGTATATTTTTTTTATATATTAAATTTGGGTTGGACAAAAGTCTCGAACCAAATCGAAACGAACCGAATCGAGCGATTTTTCATAAGTTAAATATCCGAACGGGTATCTCAATCGAGAACCGACGGGTTTGGTTCGGTTCTCGGTTCTAGATTCGAAACGAATAAGAACCGAATTTAAATAATTTTTAAAATTTTTTATATTGAATTAATAATTTTTTTTTCTAAACAAATTAGCAAATTAACTAAACTCCTGTTTGTCTCCCATTAATCCAAAAAATTGTTTGTTACATTAAGATTCTCCATCACACATTCACCCAATAAAATATTATACACACATACCAATAAAGTTACTTTAATTTTCAACCACACATTCTCCAAAAAATACTATTCATTACACTAATTTTCTCTCAATAATGGGAGACAAACAAGCTCTAATTTAGTGATTAATGTTCTAACTCCCAAGTCAAGTCCATGTCTAGCCCAGTCCAGCCCGACCCAATTTCTAAATTCAATTTTTTGATTTAATTATTTGCTCATATTATTAATTTCATTCTTAGACCAAGATCTAGGTCTTTTTAAATTTTTATCATTCTATTTTCAATTTCATGCTTTCATTCGGTAACCATTGAGTCAATGACCCCAAATCATTTGATAAATTGAAAACTTACATCTAAATGTCTAAATCGAAATCACGGACTGCCAAGTTCGACTTCCCCTCTCCAATATCCATCGAAGTCGTGACCTCCAATCACGACCACCGATCGTTGACCATTAGAAATCTGTTAAAAATTTTAATTATGGTACGGAACCGAACAGAATCGAACCCGAACGGTTCCATAATTATATTTGGACCCGACGGTTCCATATATTAAATACCATAAAATTTTGATTCTTTTCGGTTATCTTCAGAACCCAACTGGGCCATGTCCAGCTCTATATTAAATAATCATATTTTCTATTAATGTTTTTTTCTCTTCTATAATTTTACACACAATTCCTCATCATTCACACGATAATATTTTTTCAATTATGAATTCATTGAAATTATGTTAAATTCCAACAAAAAAAAAAATAATTAAAAAAACCGATTAGCCCGTCTCGGAATTTTGGTCAGGTCAGTAAAAATTCCCAATCCACTAGTGTCAAGCCCATTACAACAATTTGGATAAATATTCATCTCTTACCTTGCAAGTTTTTTAAATCCAAAAACAATACAATTTATGGTGTAAAAATGATAATCGATAAATATAATCCCTCCTTTCATTAGTCAAATTAAACGCTATCATTAATCCACCAAACATGATATATCAACCCCCACCCCACCCCACCCACCGACCGCAAATCATGCCCAAAATCCCCAATTTTTCAATAATGGGAGTACTTCGATTATTAGACTCCATTTATTTATTTATTATTATTTTTTATGACTCGAGTGTCCAAATTTCGCCCGACTAATCTTGAGGAGTGACGGTCTTCCCCTCTGGTTCGCCACCAGGGTTAATCCGGATGCGGCACAGCTTATATACACTTGGGCCGGACATTCGACGGTTCTCCTCCATGTAGACCTCTGCCATCCAACATAGATGTTGCTTTCCAGCTGTCGCAAGAATTCAAACTTTCGATGTATTAGACTCCATTTTTAATTCAAGTGGTAGGAAGCGCCTTCCCATCTCCTGTCTTGAACTTGTTTGCATATTTAACGAGAACAAGAATTGAAATGAAAAAAATAATTTTACCTTCCTTGGTTCACCTATAACTCTTGAATATGAAATCCCCAATAAGAAATCCTTAATGAATAAGATCAAGATTTTTACCTGTCATATAGATATTACCCACTACGAAAATCTTCGAGAACTTCATTTATCTCAGTGGTAGAGATCGATTGTTCATATCACCATATTTGACATTAAAACTTCATCCAAGCTTGATATTGAATTTGAATTCGCATATTTTCGTCATCTTCAATTATTCAGTCCATTTTGATTCTCATTCAACATTTCAGTTATAGAAAAAACAAAGGAAAGTTTATGTTACAGTACTTTTGATATATATATTTTTTTCGATTATGTAATATTTTCCGTTTATTATTTAATATAATAGTTGAAAATGAATTTTTTTTTATAATTGTAAGGTATGTATGATTTTTTCCTTGCGGCTGACTGTTCATGCAAGTGTCAAGCCCATTGCACACCTCTGTTTCTATTAGACCGATTAATAAATCATTGCTCTACAAATAACTGCTCGTTGATAAAATTTATAAAATCTTGGAAACTGAAAGTTGTAATACATAGAAGTTCTGTCTAGGAGATTGAGTTTTAAGTGGGCCAATTTGTGACCCCTCCAGCCAACCTAGGAGCTGAATATTTTTGAATTTAGGCAAAAAAAATTTCCTTCGATGAACGATAAACTTAAATACCAAAATATTTAGGTGAACCAAGATGCTTACATCGAGCATTTTCATCAAGATTTGATTTTTTGTTGCGTTGGCACCTACTACCAAATTATCTTCAACATATATGAAGATAAAGATTGAGAAACTTGTTTGTTGAAAGAAATAGTGAACACTCTAATTGAGCGCATACGGCTGAAAATAAAGTATCGTAGCTTAGAAACCAATTACAAGTTGCTTGCTTCAGTTCATAAATTAATTTATTAAGACGACATACGTAATTGCATCAACCTTGAGGTGTTTGCATGTAAACCTCTTTATAAAGAAATACTCCATTGTTGACATCGACTGACTTTTGATAGCTGTTAAGGCAAAAAAAGCCATAAAAAGTAATCATGTTGGTGTACGTGCCTTATATCCCAATTATTAGATTACTTAATACAAAAAATCATGAAAGTTCGTAAAACAAAAATGCCTAGTAGGAATGACAACGGGAGGCCCTGCTCCGCCTCGTCCCACCGGGTAATTTTTCGTCCCGTTATCTGTTTAAGGCAAGGCAGGGCATTGTCCCCTATCCGAATACCTAATTGAATGGGTAATCCCTGCCTAACATACGGTTATCGAGCTTGTCGAATTTTTTTTCCATCTCTAATACCTAGAAGCATAAATAGTCTCCCTGTCAAGATCAAACATTGAATATCCCCTTTCGTCCGGAAGGACGGATACCCTGTGAATATGCTAGGCGTGAAATAAAAATACAAAATTAATCTCAAGGTAATTAATTATGTGTTAGAGGTCTTGTTTGGTGTATATTAAAATCAAAATTTTAATAGTTTTTGATAAAAATTGATGAAATGTATGGATTAAAATTTTTGAATTTTTTTATAAAAGTTGATGAAAAGTATGATTGAAAAATTTTAGGTTTTATAGAATATGTGATTAAAATTAATTGTTAAATTTAATTTGAAAGTAAAATCATATTTTAATTAAGTGAGAATGGCAGTCGGGATCCCAAACCTTTTCTTTAGATTGCACTTGGAACAAATCCACTTATTGACCACAAAATTTAAATATTGGCATATTTTGACCAATTAAGTGCATGGTAAAATTGTAATTTTATATTTTCTTAATTAAAATAATTAAATCAAAAATAAAAAAGAAATGAAAGAAAAAAGAAATATGCCGCCACCCACTTCATCTTCCGCCACCCCACCCCACACCACACCTCACCTCACCTCACCTCACCTCACCTCAACCAAAACCACATCAAAGCTTCAATCCACCATCACATGTGGATGACATTTTGGGCATAAAAAATAAAACATTTTTAGGGACCCAAGATGTGAAAGAGGACAAGAGACACTAGGAGAAGATCTATTGGTTATGGGAAATTACACACTAGCGTATGTTAGAGGAATACAAGGGGACAATTTTCAAGGTGGGAAGCTAACAATGGCAATCTTCAGGCATCTGCTTGCTGCAAACACTTTACCGCTTATGATTTATAATTTGGAATTGAGTTATTGCTTTGGAATTGATGCCCACGTAAATAATTGAAATTTATATTCATTTTATATTTGTAATGAAGAATCTCTAAACCAGAAAACTGAAACGAGAATGGGTTTTTCTTCTTCCCTACCAAAATGCCTGCTTCATTGGAGCTCCTCAAAAACTCTCCAAAAATTGCTTTCGAATATCGAATTTACCAATCATCCAACAAATTGATTTGCCAATCCTATTTCATTTGAAGTCAATGTACAACGCCTCGCAACACCAACGGAGACGGCGGACATGTATGCTAGATTGACATTGTTCACGTCGCTGTCATGGGCTAACTTGGTATATATTGGCCCATTTACTTTTATCTAGTTGGGCCTGTTTTCTTGTGGGCTAGCCCAAAGCCCTTTATTGTTTTGGTCTATATCGATTGTATTGAAACATTGTAAACAGGATAATTGATGAATTGAACGTGGTTACAAACCCGTCTTCTTCCCGCCTCCTGCTTTTCTTTCTTCTTCTCCATTCTTCTTTCACCATTCTATACATACTCTTCATCTTCTCTTTTGCTGTCTTCTTCACTGGTTCTCCTGCTTCCCCTTTTTCTTCTTGGTTGTTCTTCTTCTCATCTTCACTTAATCTCCATTCTTCTCCATCTCCACCATTCTTTGCATTTCAATTTCTCTTTTCTGTTTATATTTTGGTGTTTTGGTTTAATTTCAATACATGGCAGCTGAGTTATTGAATCTCAGTTTAGTATATTAAATTGTTGGTGTTGATTTTGATTAGGTTCAGTTAGTTTCGGTTGAAGTTGAGCTCCAACCATTACAAATGGTATCAGAGCAGCTACGTGAACTAGGTATTGCAGAAACTAGAAGCAAATCAAATGAGGAGCACCTTAAGGGATTGGACAAGGAAATATCAGATTTGGGAGTGGGCTGATGGTGAAGAAAAAGGATATGGGTCACCATCTTAAACTAGTGGGGGTATCCTTACAAAAATGAAAATTCCTTCGGTATCTCCACAGAAAACAAAGAGGCTGGGATGGTTACCAAACTACCCAAGATAGACTTCCCTTATTTTAATGGAGAAAGTCCCAGAGAATGGTTGAGGGAAGCTCAAAAATATTTTCAGATACATCAAGTAGCTAATGAAATGAGGGTGGGAATAACTTAGATGTATTTGAAGGGGAAAGTGTACATATGGTTTTATGGCTTCATCTTCAACCATCCCAATGCTGATTGAGACATGTTTTCAATTGAGGGTTGTAGACGATTTGTTGAAAACAATGCTGAGAAAGAAGACATGGAAATGGAAACTGAGGAAACTGGAGATCCAACTCTTAGTAGTTGTATTTATCATGAAAATGAGATTGAAGTTATAATTACACTGAAGGTTGAGGGGGAAAGCAATGGGAATGTGGTTTTTTCTAGGGAAGCTCCACTTGAACGACTACTAGAGTACAATGGAGATGAAGATCTGAAGGCAAAAGCTGAAACAAAGGGTGATGCAACAGTAATTTGTGCTCCTTCTCCTTTTTACAGTTAAACTATTATGGAGGCAAGGGAGGCTGAGCTAGATTTGGTTATTTGCATCACTGAGGGAATACCTCAGCATGACATGGTTCTTATCAAGGTTGACCTCAACAAGCAGTCAAAAACTCAGCTCATAGGTCCAAATTGTCCTGGAATTATCAAGCCTGGGGAGTGTAAGATTTGAATTATGCCTGAATACATTCACAAACCAGGACATATTGGAATTATCTCACGATCTGGCACACTAACTTATGAAGCGATTTTTTAAACTACTGTCGTCAGCCTTGGACAATTAACATGTGTCAAAATTGGTGGTGACACTTTCAATGGAACGAAATTTGTTTATTGCATAGAAAAGTTCCTTGTCGATCCTCAAACAAAAAGTGGTACCAAAAAGCCCATTGGTGCTTCCATTGAGAGTTGTAAGCATCACATATGGTAAGCTATAAGAGCATCATCTACATCATCATATTATCTAGATGATTACATTGGTGGTGTATATCGCTGGCAAGATGGAGCTATTGTAGCAAATAATCCTACTAATTTTACTGTACGATAAGCACAACTATTGTGGCCTAATGCTAAAATTGATTGCGCTTAGTTTCAATTGGGTACAAGTCAATTCCAACAAAAGTTCATAGGGCTGGTTGGCGATATTTAGACACTGGATAAGTTTTGATTTGGAATGCGTGCTGTGTCGACCGTATGGAGGAAGCTCTGAGTGCATTGCTTTCCATGCTGCCTAATGTATATTATTTTTGATTCAGTTCAGTTGATGATCACTATAGTATGGAACTGGATGAAACAGATCCAATAGTTTAGCTAAAGCTAGAGGATGATTTAGATGAGTACACAGTTCAGAATTAGGTCCAAGAAGATGAAATGAATGAGGTATATGCCCCCTTGCATTACCTACTTAATCCAAGGGTGGTGAAGAGAATGAGACAGCTACTAACAACATACAAAGAAAACATCCCGACTTTAAACCTTGAGACTAAGTTAATTTAAGGGGAAGTGATGTCATGGGCTAACTGTTAAGAATTTGGTTTCCATCTTAAAAGGTCAACTTTATTAAGATGAGTAACTCAATTCTTTATAAGTTGGTTTATGTTTATATCTTTATTCGATATGAGATTCTATCCCTTAAGATGCCCCGCAAGATGGTGACTCATTTGAGCAGACCAATCTTAAAATCCGTATGCTCACTTTTGGAGTCTTAACCTGATCGAATTGCTCGTTAGAGTTTAATGGGCTCTGATACCATGTTAAAAATTGAGGTTTCATCTTAAAAGTTCAACCTTATTAAAAGTAGTAACTGAATTCTTTATAAGTTGGTTTATGTTTACATCTTTATTCGATGTGAGATTGTATCCCTTAACACTAACTTGGTATATATTGATTGGCCCATCTGCTTTTATCTAGTTGGGCTTGTTTTATTGTGAGCTAACCCAAAGCCCTTTATTGTTTTGGTCTATATAGGTTGTATTAAAACTTTGTAAACGGGATATGAATGAATTGAATGTGGTTACAAACCCGTCTCTTGCCTTTCTTTCTCCTTCTTCTCTGTTCTTCTTTCACCATTCTGTTCTTCCTATTCTTCTTCCCTTTTGCTGTCTTCTTCACCGATTCTCCTGCTTCCTCTTTTTCTTCTCGATTGTTCTTCTTCTCATCTTCACTAAATCTCCCCTCTTCACATTCTCTGCATTTCAGTTTCTCTTTTCAGTTTATATTTTGTTGTTTTGGTGTAATTTCAATACAATGGCAGCTGGTGTTGGATAAAATAATGGTAAAGTGTAGAAAAAACTTATCAATAGATCGAGTCTCGTGACAGCACGATGTCCTAAAGCGAAATTGCCCGTCGATAACTGCTGCGACCTCCGTGGACAATCACCTCCAGGATACAACGATCAAATAAACCAATTATGCAGCAATCATAAAAGGTTTTCAGAACTCTCAAGTGTACTCCAGAAAATAAAAGACAATTTGAGTATAATATTTCACTGTATATATGAAGAGACAATTTCGTTTTTGTTGTATGTTTCTAATACCCAAAAGTGTGTTTATATAGGCATGAAGAGATGTAACTTCTTCCACCATGATCTAGCATTAAGTTGCAGATGTAATGGCCTATGGTAATGGATATTAAAACTGGGCAGTTAAAACTGTCATATTTTACTGGCTAGTTGACCCATTAAATAATTCTGAAAATAATTAAAAAATAATAAGTATTTTATTAGAATCAATAAAGCCCAAGAGCTCAAGGCCCAATCAAAGACTTTTTAATATAATGCGTGAGGCGTGGCTCGAACCCCTGACCTCCCACACAAATTCCACACTTTTCACCAGTTGGGCACTTTATCTTAATTAATTATTTCTTTCACATATTATATTTATAGTATAAATATATAACAATCCCCCACATGAAAGAAATAAGATAAATAAAAATATTATTCTGGAGTACGGTAGAAATCACGCAGGCTTAGGTATCTATCGACTTGAATCTCAGCTTTGTATATTCTATCGAGCTTGCTAACTGTAGAGTGAACTATGTCTTGAACTCCACAATTATGATTTACAAACTGAGACAATAGAACACACACATGACTTCTAAAACAATCATCGAGTTCTCACGGTTGTGTTCATTTCGGCCGTGAACTTTCCCGGTTTCTTTGAGCGCTCTAGAGAATTAGCCTTAATTCTCATAGGAAGCGGCCCCACTTCCACACTCAAATAGGTGCTTCTATCAAGGATGCACTGTATTTAAACACCCCACTGAATATCAACTATAGAAAGCATTAAGAGTATTAGCTCATCCTCTAATCAATACAGTTTGTACTACTCATCATAGGGAGGGGTTTGAAATAAATTCAATGTAGTACCCCCACAGATCACTCCAATAACTTTGTTATCCCATTGAACCTTATCCATGGGATCTCCAATCGCAAGGTTGGGTTTCCATTATAGGTGATCTAATTCGTAATAGGCTTTAGCCCCATCCCCCTCGATGATTTCTGAACTAGCTCTCTAGCTAATCCTTTTGTTAATGGGTCAGCAATATTATCACTTGACTTCACACAGTCAATAGCTATAACCCCATCCTTAAGCGGTGGCCGACACATTGTGCCTCCTACGAATATGTCTAGACTTTCCATTGTAGGATGAATTTTGAGCTCTTGCAATAGGCTTGTCGTCACAATGGACATAGATAGCTGGAAGTGGTTTGGACCACAAAAGAACATCCATAAGAAAATTCCTTAACCATTCAGCCTCTTCACCTGCCTTATCTAATGCTATGAACTCTGATTTCATAGTAGATCTCGCAATGCAGGTTTGCTTAGTGGATTTCCAAGATACGGCACCACCCGTTAATGTAAAAACATAGCCACTTGTAGATTTAGTTTCATTGGTATCTGAAATCCAATTAGCATCACAATATCCCTCAAGTACAGCAGGATATTTAGTATAATGTATTCCCCAGTCTATAGTATATCTCAAATACCTCAAGACTCGAATGAGAGTATCTCAATGTTCACTATTAGGATTACTAGTATACCTGCTAAGTCTACCGACGGCATATGCTATATCAGGTCTGGTACAGTTCATGAGATACATGAGACTGCCGATCACCCTAGCATATTCTAAAGCAGAAACACTAGGACCTGAATGTTTTCTCAAATGATGACTTGCATCATAAGGTGTTTTAGCAGGAATACAATTATATTGGTTAAACTTCTTAAGAACTTTTTGTACATAATGTGATTGGGTTAAAGTAACTCATTCGGAATGTGTTACTATTTTAATCCCTAGAATAACATCAGCAACACCCAAATCTTTCATTTCGAAGTGCTTTTTCAGAAACTGTTTAGTCTTATTAATCACATCTAAACTAGTTCCCATTATTAGCATATCATCCACATATAAGCAAATTATAACACCACAATCCCCCACAAATTTGCTATATATGCATTTATCTGCTTCATTTATCACATAACCATTAGATGTCAAGGCAGTATCAAATTTCTCATGCCATTGCTTAGGAGCTTGTTTAAGGCCATAAAGAGATTTTCGAAGTCTACATACTTTATCATCAATGCCTTCTACCACAAATCCCTCAGGTTGATCCATATAAATCTCTTCTTCTAAATCTTCATATAAAAAGGCAGTCTTGACATCCATTTGATGTATAATAAGATTATGCAATGAAGCAATTGCAACTAACATCCTAATAGAGGTAATTCTAGTAACAGGTGAATATGTATCAAAGAAGTCAACTCCTTCTTTTTGTTTATAGCCTTTAGCTACAAGTCTTGCTTTAAATTTATCAATTGAACCATCAGGTTTCAATTTTTTATTAAAAATCCATCTACACCCAATGGTTTTACATCCTCTAGGCAAGTCTACTAATTCCCAAGTGTTATTAGACATAATGGAATCATATTCACTATTAATAGGTTCCTTCCAAAATATAGAATTTGGTGAAGACATAGCTTCAACAAATGTACTAGGATCATCCTCTACTAAGTATGTTAGAAAGTCAGGACCAAAAGAAGTAGCAGTCCTAGGTCTTTTGCTTCTCCTAACTTCAGCTTCTTCTAATTCAATAGGCAAGACTCTAACACTAGGAGGAACACTAAGAGAACTACTTGGTCTTGCGGATTTTTCTTTAAAAGGGAATCTATTTTCAAAAAATTCTGCATCTCTAGTTTCAAAAATTGTGTTCTTTTCAATCAAAATATTTTTAGAGTCAATTACTAAAAATCTGTAGGCATTACTATGAAAAGCATAACCTATGAATACACAATCAACAGTTTTTGGACCAAGTTTAGTTCTCTTAGGTGCTGGAATAGATGCCTTAGCCAAACACCCCCACACTTTAAGATATTTATATGAAGGTATTCTACCTTTCCACAATTCATAAGGGGATTTATCATTTTTCTTACTGGGAATTCTGTTAAGAATATAACATGCAGTAAGAAGTGCTTCTCCCTACATGTTAAAAGGTAATCCAGAAGAGTTTAGCATTGAACTGACCATATCCTTTAGAGTTCTATTTTTCCTTTCAGCTACACCATTAGATTGGGGAGAATATGGTGGAGTAGTCTCATGAATAATACCATTATCAGCACAAAATTTATCAAGCTCACCTGAATATTCTCCTCCCCTATCAGATCTTAAAATTTTAATGGTTTTATCTAACTAATTTTCTACTTCAGTTTTATATGAAATAAATTTTGAATAGCTTTCATCCTTACTCTTAAGAAGATAAATGTAACAATAACGAGAGTAATCGTCAATGAAAGTTAAAAAGTATTTATTTCCACCACGGGTAATATATCCTTTTAAATCACATAAATCAGAATGTATTAAACTTAAAACTGAAGTAGTTCTATCAACATGTGGAAATGGTTTTCTAGCATACTTAGATTCAATACACGTTTCACATTTTGAGTTTGGGAACTTATCAGTTTTAGGAATGTTTCCCAATCTCATTAATTTTTTAATAGAATTCACGTTAACGTGTCCAAGTCTAGCATGCCATAAATCATAAGAGTCCAGCAAGTAAACAGAAGAAGTAGAAGCTTTATTATTGATTACAGAAACATTTAATTTAAATAGACCCTCATCTGCATACCCTTTCCCAACAAAAGTACCACCCTTAGACATTACAACTTGACCACTCTCAAATACAATTTTAAATCCATTTTTGACTAAAATAGATCCAGACACTAGATTTTTCCTTATATCAGGTACATAAAGGACATCCTTCAAACTAAGGACATTTCCAGAAGTAAATCTAAGTGTCACAGTTCCTTTCCCCTCGATTTTGGAGGAAGAAACATTTCCCATGAACAGACATTCTCCGTCACTATTAGGAGTGAATGAAGAAAATGCACCTCTCGTGCAGCAAATGTGTTTGGTAGCTCCAGAATCTACCCACCAGTTTGTCATGTTGCTCACTAGATTAACTTCTGTCACCATAGCAGAAAAATTCCCATCTTCTACTATATGTGCCTGATGCTTCAGGATTTTTCCTTTTCTATTTCGACAATCCTTTGCAAAGTGACCTGATTTACCACAAACAAAACAATCACCAATAGTTTTATTTTTAAATTGAGGCTTAGACCGATTGTTCTTTCCTATGAATTGTTTCCCCTTGAATCTGCCTTTAAAATTCTGACTTTTAGTATAATTTCCAACAACTTTCTTACTATCAGAACCTCCTTCATAAGATTGGCCTTTGTACCCAAGTCTGGTCTCTCCCTACGTTCTGCCATTCTATTGTCCTCTTCAATCCTAATTCTGATAATCAAATCCTCCAGTGACATTTCTTTTCTTTTATGCTTCAAACTGTTTTTATACTCTTTCCAAGAAGGTGGTAGTTTTTCAATTATAGCAGACACTTGAAAACCTTCACATATTTTATATCCCTCAGCAATAATTTCGTGAATTATAATCCGTAATTCTTCAACTTGACTTACCACCGTTCTAATATCATCCATTTTAAAATCTAAAAATTTTCCCACAACAAATTTCTTAGTTCCAGCATCTTCAGTAGCATATTTCTTTTCTAATGATTTCCATAATTCTTTAGCAGATTTACACGACCAGTAAACATCATATAAATCCAACGTCAAGCAATTCAGAATATAATTTCTGCACATATAATCATTACGTTCCCAATTAGCTAAATCTGATGTTTCCTTATCAGTAGGCTCATCAGCAATTGCAAAACCAGGTTTATCAGATTCAATAGCATCTACAACTTTAAGAGTTGTCAAATAAAATCGCAATTTCATTTGCCATCTCTTAAAATTTTTTCCATCAAATAATTCAGGCTTTTCAGAATACTTAGGGAACGAGGATATATCTCTGTGACCATTAAAAACGAATTTCGCTTTAGATTGTTGGATAAAATAATGGTAAAGTGCAGAAAAAACTTATCAATAGATCGAGTCTCGTGACAGCACGATGTTCTAAAGCGAAATTGCCCGTCGATAACTGCTGCGACCTCCGTGGACAATCACCTCCAGGATACAACGATCAAATAAACCAATTATGCAGCAATCATAAAAGGTTTTCAGAACTCTCAAGTGTACTCCAGAAAATAAAAGACAATTTGAGTATAATATTTCACTGTATATATGAAGAGACAATTTCGTTTTTGTTGTATGTTTCTAATACCCAAAAGTGTGTTTATATAGGCATGAAGAGATGTAACTTCTTCCACCATGATCTAGCATTAAGTTGCAGATGTAATGGCCTATGGTAATGGATATTAAAACTGGGCAGTTAAAACTGTCATATTTTACTGGCTAGTTGACCCATTAAATAATTCCGAAAATAATTAAAAAATAATAAGTATTTTATTAGAATCAATAAAGTCCAATCAAAGACTTTTTAATATAATGCGTGAGGCGTGGCTCGAATCCCTGACCTCCCATACAAATTCCACACTTTTCACCAGTTGGGCACTTTATCTTAATTAATTATTTCTTTCACATATTATATTTATAGTATAAATATATAACAGCTGAGTTATTGAATCCCAGTTTAGTACATTAAATTATTGGTGTTGATTTTGATTAAGTTCAGTTAGTTTTGGTTGAAGTTGAGCTCCAACCATTACAGCCGCCTTTCCCTTATGCTCTATCTTTGCCTTCTCTCTTCAACATCAACAAGAAACATAAAGATGATGGGTGATCAAATTTCATACATCTTCATGAAATAAAATTACTGGAAATTTGTACCGGAAATCGAACCAAAGTCGAGGTATGGGTATGAATTCATTAGCAGTTGCAAGGCCCCAATCTTCACTTCCACGGTCAGCAGTGTGCAAAAATTTCTTCCACCTGGGTGAGGGTGAAGACGATGGAATTTTCTTTTCTTTTCTATTTTATTTGGGGGAAGATGAAGTGGATGGTTGGATGCATGAATGTGGGTGGGGGTGCATATTTCTCTTTTCTTTTTTATTTTTAATTTAATTTAATGATTTTAATCTTTTTTTGAAAAAATGTAAAGTTGCAATTTTACCCTTCACTTAACTGTTCAAAATAGGTCTTTTTTTTTTTTAATGGTCAATCAATGAGTTTGTCTTTCACAATCAAAATAAAAGGTTTGGTCTTCCAACTGTAAAAATGAAAGGTTTAGGTAGAGTTTGCAATGGTTTGAAAGATTGGGGCCCTAATATGCTATTCGCCCATTAATTAGCCATTGTTTGGTATGGATTAAAATCCAATTAAAATTTCAAGACAGAGTCAACAATTAGTTTTTATTTTTATTTTTTTATGGTCAATTAATGAGTTTGTCTTTCACAATCAAAATAAAAGGTTTGGTCTTCCAACTGTAAAAATGAAAGGTTTAGGTATAGTTTGCAATGGTTTGAAAGATTGGGGCCTAATATGCTATTCTCCCATTAATTAGCCATTGTTTGGTATGTATTAAAATCCAATTAAAATTTCATGACAAAGTCAACAATTAGTTTTAATCACACATATCAAGGGATTCACAACTTTTCAACCATACATTTCATCAAATTTTATTAAAATTTACTAAAAATCTGATTTTAATCTTTACCAAACAGGGACTTATGGTACGTCTGTCTTCCATTATTGGGAGAAAAATATAGTAATGAATAGTATTTTTTGGGAGAATGTGTGGTTGAAATTTAAAATAACTTTATTGTTTTGTGCGTAGAATATTTTAGTGGGTGAATGTGTGATGGGGAATCTTACTGTGACAGAAAACTTTTTAAAATAATGATAGACAAACATGGATTTAATAAGTGAGTTGGGGAATCGGGTGGTGATGGTAGGTGGGGCGTCGCTTTCTGTGACTTATTACTCTTTCTAAAGAGTAAAACCGAAGCTTCCTCATTCTCAAAAGATGTTTGTTTCTTTTCCTACTTCCAAAACAATATTAAAATGTTTTCATCGTGCACTTATTGCAAAAGAGAGAGAAAATTGCAAGGTCGATCTCCAATCATAACTTTGACGATAATTATATTCTATGGATTTTATTTGTAGCATCAAGTTTTAATTACATTTAGGGTGTGTTTGAATCACATTATTTTGAAAAAATATATTTTAGAATAGTAAATTGATGAAAAATGAGTAGTTGAAAAAGAAGGAAAAATTATCAATGTAATAGAAAATATTATTTTATTGAATAATGTGTGGTTGAAAATGAATAGAAGAATGAAAATGAAAATTTTAATGTGGCTCAAATCAGGGATTAAAGTTTTTTCATATTTACTCATCATACACTTATATATCTAATCTTCTTTTATCGTATCATTATCCTCAAATCTCCACAATTTAACGTATTTCATGTCTGATAATACTTTTCATCCAAAATAAAATTGTTAAAATGTGCAAAAAGACGTATGTCCATCATATTATTTAATAAATACAAACGGTAGAAATATGTTTTTTCTTTTTTCAGAAAGCATAATCAAGAACGAGATGCACTAATCAATTTGAATAGTGATTTTTGGGGGAAGAATTGATTTTGAATAGTGATATGATGGGAAATGTGTGGTTGAAAAAGAAGAAAAAAGTATTGATATGATGGAAAATATTATTTTATTGAAGAATGTGTGGTTGAAAATGAGAATTGATTTGAGAATTGATTTGAGAATCAGAAACAAACAGGGCCGTGGGCTGAGATCAGAATTATAAGTGCTACAGTGAGAAAAAGTTGAAAGTGACAAAGGCTATTATAAGTTAGGGACCAAAGCTGCAATTTTTCCTTGCAAGATCCAGCTTGCGACAGTCAATAGATATTAGGCTTTTTGAACGTCAATCACGCCTTCGTTAGGTGACCACGAAGTTGTACCCTCCCAATTTTTTCACTTTTGCCCGACAATGCCACTGTACCCACCAAACCATTTCATTGTCTTCAGTAAGTTCACAGGGATTTTATAATTTTTTTGTCAGTAAGTAATTAATTAATTTTGTAAAAGTAAAAAACAGAACTACTTCAAGATCTGAGATTTATCATTTATTTCCGAATGTTTTGATTTTAGATCGTGTTTGGTGGGATTAAAAATCAAATGTTTAGTATATTTTGATAAATATGATGAAATGTGTGATTGAAAAGTTGTGAATCCCTTAAAATGTGTGATTAAAATTAGTTGATGACTTTAATTAAAATATAAATTTTAATTTATACCAAACTGTGGCTTAGTGGGTGTTTGATGGAGATTAAAATTAGATTTTTATTAGATTGTGATAGAAAATTTTGAAATGTGTGGTTAAAAAGCTATGTGACCTATAAAATATGTGATTAATATTGATTGTTTGACTTTAACTTAAATTAAAATTTGATTTTAATCTAAAACAAACATAGCCTCGATATATATGCGCCTGCTCAAAATTGTTTTGCACGTACATCATAGAACCTCCACCGATAACTTGCATAGAAGTGGGTCCTGTGTGTTCTGCATGTACGGGGTAGAACCCCCTACCGACACACATAGAGGTGGGTCCCGCGTGGGACCACCCCAATAAAAAAATAAAAAATAAAAAATCCACCCCTTATGTGAGTTGTCGGAACCTCCACCCTGTACATGTAGAATAACTCGTCTGCTCAAGGGTCGACGGTCAACCCTTGTTCGTGCATTGTTACATTTTACAGATTTTTGGCTATTCAAATTGATGATCTGTAATGTCATTAGAGAATGATTCACCCGGACTGAGATATTTGGAAAAGGCTGGAGCGTCTTCTATACTTAGGATACATAGTCTTTTTTTTTTTATATGAACTTAGGATACATAGTCAGGATAGAACATATAGGCATTCCCCGCTGCATAAAATTGATTATTTACATAGGACGAGCATTAGATCCATTTCTTGAATCGTGGAGCAAATATTGGGTGTTGGTGTCGTGTTTTATAGGTTGACCTTTATCTTTTTATGTTGCTATTTGCAGACAATTTTAGGAAATATTAGATTGTTGCACTCTTATGGTTCGCTCGATCCACCCAAAACTCAATCACTATGAGTGCAACCACTAATGATTTGACACGTGATCAAGATCTAGCTGATTTCGATATATTATATATATTTATTTTTAATGAGCATCATGGAGTAATTAGTAAATCCTTGTTCGATCGTTCCAACTATTATTTTAACAGTTTCAAGGTTAGACAATTCCATCAAAATTTCTAAAATTTTCCTTGTCCGATCTTATTTGGGCGACACATATGTTACCTTGACAAGGGTTTTTTCAATGACCAGAATAAACAAAATATAAGCTCAATGATATTATAAAACAATGATTATTTATGTAATAATTGGTTTAAATAATGAAATTTCAAGATAAAAAAATAAAAATAAATAACCAAGACATTTTTCACCTATACCTATATCCCTATCCCCATTCTTGAAGGGAGTGCCCCTTTGTAAGAAAAAATGTTCTTGGTATATATAAAAATGTGTACATAAGGATGTCTTTTTCCTCACATGAGGTGGGACCCACTTTTGAGTGGATCTCATCTCATGTGAGGGAAATGACACCTCTATGTACAAAAAAATTTACGTAAATCAAGCATTGTCCTCTTAAGAAATGTCCCATGTTGTTTGTACATATAACAATTATAGAAAACTTTACAGATGATAACGTGAAATATTTACCTTTATAGTGTAAGGTGAAAGTACTCTTGTGAACAAAACTATACTTTCATATATAAAATTGGTATCGTCCTTTGCGTTTTACTCGGCAGTGGAAAACAGCAATCATTCACACAACCAATTCTCTTTCATGCTCATCATCATTCTTCTCTTTATTATTAATTCACTAACAGTGTTTAACAGAATAGATTGTCCTTACCAAATCATGTCCTGCATGTTTAAATTCTTAAAAGAAGATATAATTTTTTATTTATTCATATTTGTATTTTCAATTAAGTATTTATTATTTTTAAAAAAAATTATAAACGATTTAATTTATAAATAAATAAGTAGAAGACATAATAAGGCCTGGTTCGGGAGAGCTTAAAATCCAATTAAAATTGAAAATATGGCCGTTATTGGATCCCACCCATCTAATAAAAGTTAATAATAACGATTATATTTTCAATTTTAATCTGATTTTAATCTATCCCAAACAAGCTCTGAATATGATTCATTGAATTAGATGATTGATAATAAAGTTTGATCATAAATTCTTTACAGAGGCTTGATCATACTTAAGTCATAGTTTTTTTTTTTTTTTTTTGAACAAATGATTATTGTTACAGATTGAACTCATGAGTCATGATGTTACTTAGTTGCAATGTCACATCGAATTTGTTGTTCTGTAATAAGTATTTCATAATTAGAAAAAAGTAAAATGTCGAAAAAGTCAAATTAAGGTTAAACCTTCGAAAAATTCATAAAAATAAATAGTAGTGGATCATACGAAATGTTTGAATAATAATTGGTATTTATGAATGCGTGATTAAAAATAATATTTAACTAAATTTATAAATTTGTATCCGAACAAGGTTCATGTGGAATTGAATTGAATTGAATTGCAAGTAAAGTATAATTTAAAATGATAAGATAGCGTTACAAAATTTTCGAACATGAGTAATTTTCATCAATAAGAAAACAAAAGCAAAACATTGAAGTAATATGATATCAAGAATACTTATAACATATTATTTTATATGTTAATATTCAATCAATCCTTAATATTTTTTATTTCCTATGAAAATGCTGAAGGATAAATTGGTCAGTTTATTCAAATTCAATTTTCCAACTTTATTTTTTTCCACTGGAGTTCGCAAATTCAATTTTCAAAATATTGCTAAAAGCAGAGCGAAATTTCATGATCTGAGTTTGCTATTAAGAGCTTGTTTGGGAAGGATTAAAATCCAATTAAAATTGAGAATATAGTCGTTATTGGATCCCACTCGTCTAATAAAAGTCAACTCCAACGACTGTATTTTCAATTTCAATTTGATTTTAATTCCTTCCAAACAAGCTTTAAGATAGAGTGAATGAGCGATAAAAAAAGTCCATGACCTAAGTTGGTGACTTTCATTGCAGTTCAGGAGGGCGCCCATCCGAGGTCAATCCAGTTAGTCGAGCAATTGGAAAAAAAATGTAGAGAGAGGGAACACATTTGTGTCTCCTAGACCCTAGTGTTCTTCTATGTTTTTTTTTCTTCGATTATGCTAATTTCATCAATCAAATAAATAAATAAAAAATCACCAATTTCTTTTTGATTCTTTATCGATTTGTAAAAAATTATATAAATAATGACGTGGAAAAAGTATTTTCCATTTTCCCTTACCTCTTCCTTATCTTCAATTCAACACTTTTTAAAGCGTTAAATGAAACTCTAAACCCCCCATTATCCTACTTCCCGCTTTATTCTTTAACAAATGGACCTTCGTTTCTTTGCTTTTCTCCTTTTCTCTCTTACACTCTTCACAATCTCTTCCTCCGCTACCGACGCCGCCGATGACACCGCTGCGCTCTCCCATTTCCGTTCCCAAACCGACCTCCACGGTACCCTCCTCCCCAACTGGACCACCACCGCCAACACCACCACCGCATGCACAGCCAATTGGGTAGGTGTAAACTGCACCAAAAATCGTGTCACCTCCCTCTCCCTCCCCTCCTTCAACCTCCGTGGCCCCATTGACTCCCTCTCCGCCTTGGACCAGCTGCGCCTCCTCGACCTCCGGGAAAACCGCCTCAATGGAAGCCTCACTCCGATCACACAATGCTTCAAACTTAAGCTCATCTATTTATCCGGCAATGACTTCTCCGGTCAAATCCCGGCAGAATTTTCCTCCCTACTCCGCCTCCTCCGCCTTGACCTTTCCAATAATAATTTCAGAGGCCCCATTCCAGCAGAACTCTCCAAACTCTCCCGTTTGCTCACTCTTCACCTCCAAAACAATGAACTATCAGGGACCATTCCGAATTCCCTTGAATCACTTCCACAACTCAAAGGATTAAACCTGTCGAACAACGAGCTCTATGGAATTGTACCGAAGAGCTTATTATCGCGCTATGGCGAGACTAGCTTTTCCGGTAATGAAGGGTTATGCGGGACTGAATCTTTCCCCCAATGTTCAAACACCAGTTTTGAACCGCCGGCTCAAACAGGACCATCAAATCCCATTTCTCTGCCTTCATCAACAGCTACAGTCGAAGAAACTAATAAGCATCATAAAAAACTCAGCAATGGAGCAATAGCAGCAATTATAGTGGTAAATTCAGTGCTGGTTTTGGTGATTGCATCCTTTGCTGTTGCATACTATTGCGGGAAGTGTTCGAGGGATTCAAATTCCATGGCAGGGAGTGAAAGCAGCAAAATGAGAAGCAGCTATTCGAGTGAAAAGAGAGTGCACGCCAATAATGGAGGTGGAGACAGTGATGGGACTAATGCGACTGACCGGAGTAAGCTCGTGTGTTTCGACCTGAAAAAGCAGTTCGAGTTGGAGGAGTTGCTCAGGGCATCAGCCGAGATGCTCGGAAGAGGGAATTTGGGGACAGTTTACAAGGCCGTGCTTGATGATGGATGCACTGTGGCTGTGAAAAGGCTGAAGGATGCAAATCCTTGTTCTAGAAAGGAGTTTGAGCAGTATATGGATGTAATTGGGAAGCTTAAGCATCCTAATATAGTGAAATTTAGAGCTTACTATTATGCAAGGGAAGAAAAATTGCTGGTTTATGATTATCTCCCAAATGGCAGCTTGCATTCACTTCTTCACGGTATGGAAAATCTTAATTTTAAAGAAGCTATTTTGTTTATTCAATTTTGTTCTAAGCTGTGTTAGTTTATGCACATTAGATTGCATAGAACCTAATTATACTGTCCACCGGACCATTGATCGACTTATACATTTGTACAGCCCGTTTTCTGTGAGATAGAGATTGGAATAATGCTGTTTTGCCAAATATTTTTAACATCTTGGATGATAGATTAAGTTGTGACAAAAAATGATTGGACGACAGTGCAGTCCAATAATAGTATGTCACATGGTTTTCTATCATTCAAGATGTCAAAAAATTCTGGCAGCCAAGCATGATTGGAGAGATTGAGGGTGGTCATGAGATCATCAATATACTATTCGTGTTCATAGAGAAAATATGCAGCTGCATGTGGATGTTGATATGCATCCTACCAAGTTTTGTGAGAGCCGGAGTTCGATTAAGTGCTCGAACAAATAATCTAACGAAGCCATGCGCTGTAGTGGCATTTCTTTAATTTCGGCATATTGCTAGGGGTTGAGTGTCCCGTGGGGCTGAAATCACAGAAATGCCACTCCCTGCGTCGCACGGCTCGGCTAGATAATTTATTTGCCCACACAAATGCACTCAGATTCTCACAAAAATTGGTGAATTGACGTATATATAGCTCTTCTAAATATGGATTAGGACTTAGTTCGTAACATTCTTGATTTAAACAGGGAACAGAGGACCGGGGAGAGTTCCACTGGATTGGACTACAAGGATCAGTTTGATATTAGGGGCTGCTAGAGGGCTTGCAAAAATTCATGAAGAATATGCTGCTTCAAGAATTCCACATGGAAATGTGAAATCATCAAATATACTACTTGACAGAAATGGTATTGCTTGCATTTCTGATTTTGGATTGTCACTGCTTTTGAACCCTGTCCATGCCATAGCTAGATTGGGAGGGTACAAAGCACCAGAACAGGCAGAAATCAAGAGGCTATCACAAATGGCTGATGTTTATAGTTTTGGGGTGTTATTGTTGGAAATTCTTACTGGTAAAGCTCCATCCCAGTACCCATCACCAAATCGTCCTCGACTTGACGAGGAAGAGAAGACGGTGGATTTGCCGAAATGGGTTCGATCCATGGTGAGAGATGAGTGGACGGCCGAAGTGTTTGATCAAGAATTGTTAAGGTATGTGCAACTACTTGATCTAAAAGTTGAGTGTTAGTCATACACACTTATTTATTCAAGTTATGTGAAAAATGTAAGTTATGCTAGTGAGTAGTGAGAAAATGACTTTTAAAATTGAAACAAAGATCATCCCCATATGATGTGGCAAGTGATGTGAGGTAAAATGACAAGGTCAATTAAATGTATAAATATGAGACACACTTTATTGACGTTGAAGATCATCCCTAATTTTTACATGTAGCATTACTCTTTAATAATTATGTTTCGGCAGAACGGAAGCTTAAAAGTAACTTTCACTTCTTTTTAAGCTGAGCCAAACTTTTTGTCACATGTCGGCCAAATTCAATTTTTAATGAAAGGCTTAAAAGGTACTTAATTTCAATAAATGAGTAGCAATCAAACTTGGACTCATGACATGAACCTGCTTTAATATCATTTTCAACTCAATGTTTAAATCAAAAGAGGTACAAGGATTGACGGGTCAAATTGATGGTAAAAAAACATTAATAAACAAATAAATAGAACTTTTTTTTTTGTCTAAAAATTAAGGGAAATGTCACGATAGGATGTGGGGACCACATTTTTCACTTATTCTTACGCGGGACCCCGCACATGTGAGTGGATGTACCCACCCATTTGTATTAAAAAGAAAAAGTGGCCCCCAAATAGTTTTATCCAAAAAACATTAATAAACAAATAAATAGAACATTTTTTTTTGTCAAAAAAAAAAAAATTGGTTTCACTTGAACCGATTGTTTTTTTCTCATTGCCGGACCAGTTCTAGGTTTCCCGTAAAAAATGATAGGTACATTTTAGTTCGTAGAACACTGGTTAGATTGCATTATCTAAAATTTAAGTTATTAGAGAAGATAAACTTCTATTTAAACAACGTTTTCAGGTACAAGAACATTGAAGAAGAATTGGTGTCAATGCTGCATGTAGCAATGGTTTGTGTAGTGCCACAGCCTGAGGAGAGGCCAACAATGGTTGAAGTGGTTAAAATGATAGAGGAAATAAGAGTGGAGCAATCTCCACTGGGAGAAGACTATGATGAATCCCGCAATTCCCTCTCGCCTTCACTTGCCACAACTGATCAAGATGCATTGCCCTAATTCTCTCTTCTTCTTGCAGTTTGCAGCATTTCTTGTTTGCCAATTCCATTGCTTATGGTATGGACTGATGGAGTTCCTTCTAATTTTGAATTATAATGTAATTTATTTTCTATTTTCAAGTCCTCAAGTCACTTAGGGGTCAATATTGCTATAACAACATGTTGCATTCGAGTCAAATGAATACGTGTGATTTGTCAGGATAAGTATTTATTAGAATTTGAGAACAAAGTACGTGAAATATTTCTTTAAATCTTGAATCAAATTATTTCTTGTTTATGTGTAATCTATGTTGTACATAGAGTTTGTGCTGGCATTCAAGTAGCACAAATGTACTCATTTTCGTTTTGAAGGGTACGTAAGAATTCACGATAATAAGTAGAAATAATTAAGACGCAATAACTTATAAGCATCCTCTATGAGTGAGAACAATTGCATTGCACAGTGACACAAATACCATTGTCACTAGCACTGTAAAGAGATACATATTTTGATTTTGCAAATATTACTTGATATTTATAAGATATAGAGACAGTATTAGAGACACTCTCTTACCTTTGAAAATTATCACTAATCTCTCGTATTTCTAGATTTGAATATCACGCACGCCACTAAACACATTTTGAATTATATATTATCTAAAATATGGTTGATATATCAAAATGTTTTTGTGAAGAAATAAGTATTTTTTTTTCTACAATTATTTACAATTTATTTTGTTTCCTTTGATTATTAATTAAGGGGGCCCGCTATTTCATATTTACCATTCTTATATATCTATCCCCTCTATACCTATTCCCGTTAAAATTTTAAATTTTTTAAAAAATATTATTTACATTCACGTTACATTCCAATATTATTTATTTAATTAATCCACATCACCTCTACACTAAAATTACCATCACCACCACCAACGAACACAAATTTCGTCTAGATCCCTTAACTGCAAACTTTATGATAAGGCGAAGGACAATGCAAAGAGGAAATGAAATGGGCAATGATCCACTCATCATCGAATCATTAGAATAAAGACTAGCATGTCATTTTATTAATTGCATATATAGTCGTACTAGATGTCACAACATATGCCAAATTGTTATCCGTAATTCTATATTTTGATTGCAACAAAGAAGAGAGAGAAACATTGTTAATCCGACCACTATCTCTTTCTTCAGGTTTATAGATAGTCGCATAGATGTGTATTGAGAAAGGATAAAGTTATTTAGTATCATTGGTGTCAAGTAGCAATTTGGGTGACAATTGCATGACATTAAATGATAGATTCACTAAAATGCACATTATATGATTCATTTAATAAAACGTATCAAGTGTGACCACTTAGATTAGTGTTCTAACATCATTGATGTTAGATTGCATTATTCTTTCTAAATATATATATATATATATTGAAAAAAGATTATAACTGATAAGATATAAAATATGATCGAAATTGGTGGATATACAAAGACAAAATATGATATAGTGTTTGTTTGGGCGCCATTCTCCTGAAATTATAACGAAAAATCAAAACGTTGATTGCATTATTCTTTCTAAAAAAAAAAAAAATAAAAAAAAAAAAAAAAAAAAAAAAAAAATATATATATATATATATATATATATATATATATATATATATATATATTGAAAAAAGATTATAACTGATAAGATATAAAATATGATCAAAATTGGTGGATATACAAAGACAAAATTTGATATAGTGTCTGTTTGGACGCCATTCTCCCCAAATTATAACGAAAAATCAAAACGTTGTAACAGTATGCTGCAATAAAAAAAATTGGTAGTTGTCTCTTCCTATTTTGAAATGCCAAAAATGCACTGGTTAAGAATATTGAATACAAAAATTAAGGAGTACTATGATCTTTTCATCAAAAAATTTAATTGACTAATAAGAAAGTAGTCAATAAGGATTGTTGCAGTGGGCCCCCTTGAATTTTTCATTATAAATTGGGGAGAATGGCGCCCAAACAGACGCATAATTTCGATCACATTTTATATCTTATTAGTTATTATCTTTCTTTTTTTTCAAAAAATTGTGAATTATGATCCGATTTATGTAAACTTTCTCCAAACTCAATTTTTGTATTAAATGAGGGTACTTACGAATTTTTCACTCATTTTCGTTTGCATTCCTTAAAGCCCATTGGGCCAAGACCGTAGGTCCGGCAATTAAACATGTGAGGCCTTTTGTCACTATCTTTCACCTAAGATGTACACGTTGCATCATATGTCACCATTTGGATTTTGAAAAGTACCTAAAGACTAATTGACGTGGCTAACCCCCAAATTCTCCCAAAGCTGAAAACCACTCTTTCATCATTCAAATTTTATTTGACTAACCACCCTTGGTTTCAAATTCATTTATTCTCAAATTTCTTTTCAATCACATTTTAAAAACTCACAAATTTATCAAATTTCTTTTTGAAAAAACTGAATTTTAGCAAAATCAAACTATGACATACAAAATTTACAATAGTTTATTTTAAAAATAAATTATAAATTTGTGATTTATGTTGAATTATTTAAAATAAGTCACTTCAATAATGTAATAAATCTCATATCAACAACCCCGATCTCCTGTCTCCAATGGATAAGATAAAGAATTTTCACTGCTCAAGTAACAAATGAACCTTAATTATTGTTTTCTAAAATGATGAAATCCATAATTAATGTTCTCTAACCAAGTTAACAGTGAATTTTTTTTATTTTATCCATTGGGAGCGAGAGCTCAACCCCACTCAAATCAATAGTTCACATTGTTCGAGCCTCATTTTGAGAGAGAAATGTACTTTGAATAGTGATTTTTTGAAAATTTGTGATTAAAAATTAAAGAATTTTATTCGATTTATATGAAATATTATTTTATTAAAAAATGTGTGATTTAAAATGAATTTTAAAAAAAAAACATGGGGCTCCAACAACCCATATTGATAATTGTTCTAAAAGGTGAGCTTAAAAGGAATTTTGGTCTGGTACTTCAGCCACGCTTTATAGTTTTTACGTTTAAATCCATTTAGGCCCGTTAAATTTGAAATTTAGGTCCTGTTTGGTGGGGATCCTCAAAATTTTACAGTAAATCAATTTTTATTTTCAACCACACATTTTTCAATAAAATAATATTTTTCATCACATTAATAATTTTTTTTTCTTTTTCAACCACACATTTCCCATCATATCACTATTCAAAATCAATTCTTCCCCCAAAAATCCCTTCCAAACAAGCACTTAGTCTTACTATTTAATTAAGTTTTACGATTTTTAGAACGAGGATGGAATGTAAAGGTTTGATGATCATTATTGTGTAAAAATGATGTTTTAAATAGTAATTTTTTGAAAGATGTGCGATTAAAAAGTTAAAAAAAAATAAAATTAAACCTACGTCTAAAATATGTCACTGTTTAAATGTATGATTAAAATGAGTAAGAAAAATAAATTATTTTATTTTAAAAGGGATAGTCAAAATATTGTTGCAGTTGACAGTTTTGTGTAAATCCTGTGGACTCTTTCACCGACCATACCCCACCCCCACCCAACTCAACCCATCTGCTAAAATCCTGTGGGCATTTGACAGTTTTTTTCTGCCATCAAAACAATAAACCAGCTGCTGCTGTATCAGTATACATTAACCGTATAAACAAGTAAACAACCACAAATTCTCTCTTCCCTCGTATCACATTTCACTCCCTTTATTGCATTTAGGCCTAACAAAATTACTTTTTTTTTTTTTTTAATTCTCCTGGTGCTGTATCGTATCTTCTAGCCTGCATCTCGAGATATGTATAATGCTGTAAAAACCGATCAAATTCTACAGTTTCTTCTCGTTCAAAAATCTTTCTCAGGTTCTGTTGATTCTACTACTCCGTCTCATTTTCTCTCATATTTATTTGTTTCTCGTTAAAGTTCTTCTTTTCAACAATTATTTGAGGAACCGAGTATTATTTTTCTTAACGTATTCGGGGTTTTCCGGTCGTAATTCTGTTAGTTTGGCATGATTTTTTATGTGAAAAAATCGGAGGCACGACGATTTTCTTGATTAGGGTCGTGAAGTTTTTTTTTGGCTGGAAAAGTATTTTGTTAAGTTGTATGGAATCGAATGCTATGCCTGGTGGAATTTATTCTAGCGCGAGTCCTGGAATTTTAGGGCTAGAAATGTCACTGAACCACAACATACCACCACAAAACACTAATCAGATGCGGCCGCATAAACCCATGGCGGCTTACGGCCATCGGGAGGGTGAATACCGCCCACAAACTCAGCAATCTGTGAAACAAGGACACCCATATGTTGGAAAGGCCAAGAATCAAACTTTGACCTTCAGTGATGATGATGATGATCATGGACCAGAGAATACTTCTGATGATGGGAATATGAGAATGTCTCCTTGGCAAAGAGTGAAATGGAATGATAATATGGTGAGGCTGTTGATAATGATTGTGTTCTATATTGGGGATGAAGTTGGGTCGGAGGCTAATGATCCGGCTAATAAGAAGAAGGGTGGAGCGGTCTTGCAGAAGAAGGGGAAATGGAGATCGGTGTCGCGGGCAATGATGGAAAAAGGGTTTTATGTGTCTCCACAGCAATGTGAAGACAAGTTTAATGACTTGAATAAGAGGTACAAGAGGGTTAATGATATTCTTGGGAAGGGAACTGCATGCCGGGTGGTGGAGAATCAGAGTTTGCTCGATGCTATGGATCATATATCGCCCAAAATGAAGGAAGAAGTCAAGAAATTGTTGAATTCTAAGCACTTGTTTTTCAGGGAAATGTGTGCTTATCATAATAGTTGTGGTAATAGTGGTGGTGCTAGTGGAAGTGGAGCCGTGGGTAATCAACATTCACCTGCAGAGGTGGTGGCAGAACCATCCCATACTCAGTTTCAGTCACAGCAGCAGAGGTGTTTACATTCATCTGTGAATGCATCAGTTATACCTAACTTGAATAAAGGAGAAAATGAGGGATCTAAATTGGCAAAAGGAGCAAGTGGCGAAGAAGAAGATGATGATGATGAGGATGACAATAAAGATGATGGTGACAGCTTTGAAGAAAACAATGAGGTGGTTGACCGAGGATCAAGAGGTCATGACCATGTCCATGAGGATGACAATGACACGGATGGAAGATCTTCGAGGAAGAGGCAGAGGAAGAATGTATTCGATTCGCCTTTGATGCAGCAATTGAATATGGAATTGATGAATATATTGCAAGATGGAACTAAGAACCCCTTTGAAAAGAGACAGTGGGTAAAAGCGAGATTGATGCAGTTGGAAGATCAGCGTGTTGGCATCGAGTGTCAAGGTTTTGAGCTTGAAAAGCAGCGATTAAAATGGTTGAAATTTAGTACCAAGAAGGAGCGAGAAATGGCGAGAGAGAAGCTTGACAATGAGCAATTAAGGCTTCAGAATGAAAGAATGGTTCTTCTAATTCGCCAGAAGGAGCTCGATTTGCTTGGACATCATCACTACCAGCAGCTGGCATCAAACAAGATGGGAGACCCCTCCTCCATTACTAGATAAATCAATTGTATATCATGGTAGAAGAAATTAATAGACAAAAACAGGCTGTTTGCCCTTGTTCTTTCCAATTTTGTTACTGAATCAGG
Organism: Fraxinus americana; assembly: GCA_035079005.1. Classification (NCBI taxonomy): domain Eukaryota; kingdom Viridiplantae; phylum Streptophyta; class Magnoliopsida; order Lamiales; family Oleaceae; genus Fraxinus; species Fraxinus americana. The sequence continues at coordinate 10,675,512 of CM068717.1, read as the reverse complement.
TCTTTTGCAGTTTAAGACTTGAACATAAGCTATTAGAGTCTTTCATTTGTGCTTGTCATTTCCCCTAGTTTTATATGAAGTCGTGTTGATGCATATGACACCAAGACATTTATCGGAAAGGGGGAAGTAGTAATTGCTGTAAGAACAACAGAATTTTTTTCTGGTTAAAGCGATCCTGAGGATCTATGCTTCCATGACTTTGAATTATCATATTGAAAGATAGAACTTGAAGTTAACTTAATCTGTGCCACACGTTTTGTTAGTCCAGTTACCCCACAGCCGTTGGACATATTCAAACCGATGATTACCGTACGTAAATTCAGGTGCATGATACACATCAATACTCCAGTGCATTTCTCCGTCTGAATCAGAATAAATATATTTTCGAACCTTACCTTTAAAATTCAAAGTGAAAAGGGCTGGCAGACCGGAAGTTTTTCTAGTGGTTCAATCCAAATGCATGCAAGAAGTTATTCATTTATGTTAAGAGGAGTGTTATATGCTCCCCAGAATCACCTCTTGCATTCCGATGCCATCTTTCAACACAGCAATGGAGAAGAGAGGTAGATATGGAAGTGAGTTTGACAATTTCCTTTTGACAATTATAGCAGTGAGTGCACTTCATGAAATGCCTCAACCTGGCCTTTACTACCAACTGGTAAGGATAAGCCTACAGAAAGGCTTCTTCATATCCTTCATAAAAATATATATAAGATGCAGTATCTAACATGTACTCTCCAAAGTTATTTGAATTTCAATTTGGGGATCACTATAGTTTCCCATAGCATGAATTGCCTTGCTCCTGTCTTAAAACTTTCAATTACCTGTAACGAATTAAGCTTTTCTCTGTTTGCAAAATAGCAGAATGTAACTGACCTTGCTTCTTGATAACTCTATACCACAAAAAAAAAGGATAATATCTGCCAGTTTATCCTGTTTTTAATTTCTTTGAATTTCTTTTTATTCAGTTTGATCGGTTTCGTGATTTGATGCTATCCATTTCATACTGCTACCTGATTCAGATTTCATGTTTGTAGCCTATTTACTGAAAGGCATGAGAGAAAAGCCTATTGGCTAGTGATTGTGTGGCCCCAATTCTTGACTATGTGGTAGTTATGGTGTGGTGAAATTCCCCCTTTGTTCAGTTGGTCATTCAGTATTTGAGATAGTGTGTGTTCTGCAATGTTGACCACATGCATATTTGTTGGTTTTTACAGTCCCAAATTCACAAAAGAATAACCAAAACAAAACCACAACACAAAGATTTTTCGCCCGAAGGCCCGGATGTTCACCAATAAAGGCTACTCACCCGTTGAGCATACACCGGAGTGATTATCGCTCTAATCCACTAGAATCCAACAAAGTTATCAAGTACAGATCAGAGACCCAAAAAATCACTCGACTCAAACCCTCAGCCCAAATCTCACTATTTCTCTCTTTTACAGATTACAACACAGTAACCTAGATCTGTGCTCACCAAGAACACAAGAATCACACCAGAATAGTAATCTATACAAAGATATCACCAAGATTATCTAACCTCCAAGATGAAAACCAAAGGTTTTCATCGACAGAGAGAAAAACTACAGAGAGAGGAACCGTCTAGAGAAAACCCTAGAAAATGAACTGATGTCTTAAACAATGGAAGAGTCTCGAATATGTATAGTCACCATGCATCCAACGGTTCAGCCACAGCCACGTGTCACAATCTCAGCCATTTGCTTAACAAACCAAAGTCGCATAACCAGAAAACGCGAGATTACACATGTGGGCCAATAACCGGGTCACACTCAAATACAAGTAACAGGCTGTGACAATTGGGCTTCATCATTGGGCCAAACACAATAGATGTTAAGCACAAATATAACAATCTCCACCTTGCTTGACATCTTCGGGTTTCATGTGGATTAGAGGTTAACTCCTCCTCCGGTTTCATTTGCTCTTGTACCTGCAAAACAATTAGTTAGTAACAATATTTAGGAGATTTAAACAATCCCTAAATTTATATAAAGGAAGTATTTTGGTTCCCATATCTGCTGGATTACACTTAGTAGAAATCTTCTCAATTTTAATAATTTCCTTTTCAATAATATCTCTTATGAAATGAAATTTAACATCAATATGTTTAGTCCTATCATGAAAGACTGGATTTCTACTAAGATGTATTGCAGATTGACTATCAGAGAAAACAGTAGCATCATTACCAGAGAAGCCAATTTCATCCAATAAATTTTTTAACCAAATACCTTCCTTTACGACATACGAGTCGCAATGTATTCGACCTACGTGGTGGAAAGAGCTACAATTTTTTGCAGCTGAGATTTCCAGCTAACACAAGTATTGTTTACAGTAAAAACATATGCAGAAGTAGATTTTCTATTGTCACAATTACCAGCAAAATCAGAATCAACAAAACCTTTAAGTTGAATTTCAGTTTCACCTTTGCAGAACATTAAACCCAGATCAGAAGTTCCTTTTAAATATTTCAGCAACCATTTTAATGCTTCCCAATGATATTCACCAGGATTGCTCATATATCTACTCAAAGTGCTTATGGCAAAGGCAAGATCAGGTCTTGTGCAGACCATGACATACATAACAGAACCAATAGCATTTGCATAGGGGATTTTATCCATTCTACTTTTCTCAGATTCAGATTTAGGACATTGTTCCACAGAAAATTTAAAATGACTGGCAAGTGGTAAACTAACACCTTTAGCATCATTCATAGAAAATCTACTTAACATCTTTAGAATATAAGCATGTTGTGTGAGAAAAATTGTCTGATCAGATCTATTCCTTCTAATCTCCATACCTAAGATCCTCTTAGCAGGACCTAGATCCTTCATCTCAAATTCTTGTTTAAGTCTTTGCTTGATGTTATTAATTTCATCAACATCATAACCAGCCAAAACATGTCATCCACATAAAGTAAAAGATAATAAGAATTTGGACCTCCTTTTCCTTTATAGTAAAAATATGGATCATATTCACTTCTATTAAAATCAAGGCTTTTGATAAATGTATCAAATCTAATACACCATTGTCGAGGTGCTTGTTTTAAACCATAAAGGGACTTTTTCAGAAAACACACCCAATTTTCTTTACCCTTTTTCTCAAAACCTTTTGGTTGACTCATAAAATTTTTTTCATCCAAATTACCATGCAAGAAAGCAGTTTTCACGTCTAATTGTTCCAATTCAAAATCATATTGAGAGACAATAGATAACAGAATTCTAATAGAGGTATATTTGACTACCGGAGAAAAAATTTCATTGTAGTCAATTCTCTCCCTTTGGTTAAACCCCTTAGCAACCAGCCTAGCCTTGAATCTAATATTACCATCCTTAGGGTCTCCTTCTTTGACCTTAAAGATCCATTTGCAGTCAATGATTTTAATCCCTTTTGGCTTATTGACTAATACCCAGGTGTTATTCTTTTCTAGAGACAACATCTCATCCTTCATGGCTTCAAGCCACATGTTAGCATTTTTTCCTTCAACAGCCTCTTCATAAGAGGCAGGATCACCTTCTAAAGATCCTATAATACTAAGGGCAGTGATAAAATCAGGTTCACTGTACTTGACAGGAGGTCTAATCTCCCTTCTGGTTCTATCTCTGGCCAAAAGGTAATCTTCTAAAGGGTTAATATGATGGTCAGGCTCAGTTTCAAAAAACGAGTTCGGGGAGTATCACCTTTCGGGTTCATTCTCCACACAGGCCGATCTTCATTTCTAGTGTCAAAAGCATTTGGAGAAAATTACATTTTGAGTAATGCTTGTATTCTGATCAGTTTCAGTTGGAGTGGGCTCTTTTCCTTTTAGGCAGGGCATGTCTAGTTCATTAAAGACAACATTTCTACTTATTGTGACTCTATAACCTCCCTGATCCTTTAGCCAGACCCTATACCCTTTGACACCTTCTCCATATCCCAAGAAAACACCTTTAGTGGACCTAGGCTCCAGTTTTCCTTCATTTTGGTGAACATAGGCAGAACAGCCAAACGTTTTGAGTTTAGAATAATCAGCAGGCTGTCTTCAGCAGGCTGTCTTCCAAACTTGGTCAGGTGTTTCATAGTTCAGGGATTTGGTGGGGCATTTATTTATGAGATATGAGGCAGTTTTGACTGCTTCTCCCCAAAATAATTTTGGAAGACCTGAACTGGTTAACACACACCTAACTCTTTCTAACAGAGTCCTATTCATCCTCTCAGCCAGTCCATTTTGCTGTGGGGTATAGACTACAGTTCTATGCCTAAGGATCCCATTGTCTTTGCAAAAATTATCAAACTCCTCATTGCAAAATTCAAGGCCATTGTCAGTTCTAAGGGCTCTGACCTTCTTATTTACTTGATTTTCAACAAGAGTTTTCCAAGTAACAAAATTTTGAAAAGTATCAGATTTATTTTTCAAAAGTAAGACCCAACTTTTCCTAGACAAATCATCAATAATCAGAAGATAGTATTTAAAACCAGAATAGGTATTCACAGAAGCTGGTCTCCAAAGATCAGCATGAAGATAATCAAGTATGCATTTAGACTTATGAGTGCCTGCAGAGAAAGGTAATTTCTTTTGCTTACCATATATGCAATGTTCACAAAAAGATACCTTCTCAACTCTTTCATTTCCTAAGTGTCCTTGTTTCTTAAGAATATGCAGATTCTTATCACTTATGTGGCCTAACCTTTTATGCCAAAGTTCAGATTTATCAGACAGTGTGACTGCAGCTACAATGGACTGATTTGTATGTTGTAAAGCTTTCAGAGTGTAAATCCCATTTGATTTAGAAACTTGAGCAATTTCGTGACATTTTTTGAAGGATCAAGGTACCTTTATTTATGATTGTGTTAAAACCTTCATCATCAAGTGTGCCTAAAGAGATTAAATTTCTCTTTAAGCTAGGGATGTATCTGATCTTATTCAGAATCAGATCATTCCCATTTTCAAGTTTCAAAACAGTTTTTCCAATTCCCTTAATCTTGCAAGAAAAATCATTTCCCATTATTACTTGTCCTCCTTTGGTTTCTAAGAATTCAGTAAAGTACTTCTTACAAGGTGTCATATGAAAGGTACATCCTGAATCTAAAATCCATTCATCTTCAACAGATGAGTGACAAGTCACATAGACTTGCCCATTAGTGGGCTGCGACTTCCTCATAGGCTACTGCAGCTTCACCATCCACTTTGTTGCAGTTTTTCAGTTCATTAATTCTCTTGTGACAGTCTTTTATATAGTGACCCATTTTTCCACAGAAATAACATGTTTTTCCTTTAGCCTTATTGCCAAATTTATTGAACTTAGGTTTGCCTTTTGAAAAATTTCCAGTATGCTCTTTTGATTTCCAAGAATTTTTATTTTGAAATTGGTTGTTGTTCCTTTTGAAAGAATAATTGCCCTTTATGTTGTACCCAACTCCAATATTGGAGGTTTTTGAATCAGTTTTGAACTCAAGTTCTTTATTCCTCAAAGAGGACACAACATCATTAACAGTAATAGAGGTTCTACCATATTCAAGAGCATTTTTAAGTTCCTTATATTTTTCAGACAAAGATGATAATAAGGCTACAGATTTCTGATTGTCAGATAAGATCTCACCACTGTTGGTGAGATCTTGGGTCAGTCTATTAAATCTGTCCAAATTGGTTTCAAGATCACAATTAGAATCAAATTTGAAACTGAAAAACTGTTTCCACAAGTAACATTTATTTGGAAGAGTTTTGGTTTTGTATAAAGATTCAAGTTGAGTCCGAATTTCAGCTGCAGTGGTAGTATCACCTACTTCTCTAATCACATTGTCTGATAGATGCAGGAATATAGTACTCCAGGCAATTTCAGTTTGTTCAATCCTTTTAATTTCAGTGATTTCATCACCCCAAGTCTCATCTAAGGCTCTAGCACATTTTTGTTGTAACAATAAGGCTTTCATTTTTTTACTCCAGAGACTAAAATCACCCTTAGCATTCCAAATTTCTATGTCAATCTTAGAACTTGCCATATGAATTAACAGTATGATGCAAAACAGTGATAAACAGGTTTCAAGATTGAATGAGATTATAGCAGAGTACACACCTAGTTTAAAAAAAAAAATTAATCTTCACAAGTAAGTAACACTTATGCACGTAAACAGAAAGAGCAAAAGTTATGTAACATAAAATCACATCTCAGAATTTTATCAATTAACAAAAAACAGATGAATGATAATCTTGAAGGAGCCGTTAAACCTTGTCCCCTCAGATTCCAGGGTTCTCTTATGAAACCCTGGACAAAGGAAGATCAAAGTGGGTTCCAACCAAGATGACACAGTCAACTGAAGTTTCGAAAGATAACAAACAGAGTTTAGGGTTCAGAAATTCGTTACCATACGCGTCTCAGTGCAATAGTGTAAAATAGTGAAAACCAGACTATTTTACTTTCCAGAAAAATGAAGATTTAGTCTCCTCTGAATAGATCCGTAAAGAATCAGCAACCAAATTTCCAGAAAAAGAACCAAGGGTTTCAGATCAGGGGTTACCATAAAAGATCGAGTGCTCTGATACCACTGTTGGTTTTTACAGTCCCAAATTCACAAAAGAATAACCAAAACAAAACCACAACACAAAGATTTTTCGCCCTAAGGCCCGGATGTTCACCAATAAAGGCTACTCACCCGTTGAGCATACACCGGAGTGATTATCGCTCTAATCCACTAGAATCCAACAAAGTTATCAAGTACAGATTAGAGACCCAAAAAATCACTCGACTCAAACCCTCAGCCCAAATCTCACTATTTCTCTCTTTTACAGATTACAACACAGTAACCCAGATCTGTGCTCACCAAGAACACAAGAATCACATCAGAATAGTAATCTATACAAAGATATCACCAAGATTATCTAACCTCAAGATTATAAGATGAAAACCAAAGGTTTTCATCGACAAAGAGAAAAACTACAGAGAGAGGAACCGTCTAGAGAAAACCCTAGAAAATGAACTGATGTCTCAAACAATGGAAGAGTCTCGAATATGTATAGTCACCATGCATCCAACGGTTCAGCCATAGCCACGTGTCACAATCTCAGCCATTTGCTTAACAAACCAAAGTCGCATAACCAGAAAACGCGAGATTACACATGTGGGCCAATAACCGGGCCACACTCAAATACAAGTAACAGGCTGTGACAATTGGGCTTCATCATTGGGCCAAACACAATAGATGTTAAGCACAAATATAACAATATTCAAGATACAAGGACAGTAAATTTTGAATTGTCTTCCTGAGATGGCCGGTAAAAACCAAGTGTGTGCTTCTTAGAGGTTTCTGAATGTGATTGTGCAAATTGTAACCACAAGCCAGGCACCTGGATTGTACACGGCGTATGTGAATTCGTGGTTATTGAATTACATCCTGCAACTGAAGTGAGATTTTCAATGAAACAAATTGACTGCATACATACCAAAGGAGGACTTTTTGTTGATTCTGTACCAATTATTCCAAGTAAACTGAAAGAAAGATTTGGTGGTGGTCATCTGAACTGTTTTTGCAGTACTATGTCTCTTTGTTGATGCAATTTTATGTCATTGTATTGATCCAGTTCTATTTTTGCACAAGTGTTTGTAGAAGATTTAGAACATGCACCCCTTGTACCGTTGCTTTGTCACCTAATTACATCGTCAAGTATTATAGCTTAGTGGTGTAAAGAATATCAGTGAAGTAGTCTCAACTGAGTTGACAGCCGCAATATAAGGGTTCGATTCCTGCTTCTTACAAGGTATGGAATTTGACTATTTGTTGGCACTAGTATGACAGCTCTTGTTCCCTGGCCCGCTGAGACACATCCCGCGATTTACCTCCTCCACAATGCTCCAGGGACGGAGCGGTGGGGGCTCTCAAGGTTGGAGTTCAACCTTTTAAGTATTATAAACCCACCCTCTCTCTGATTGTATGTACTTTGAAATATGCAGTGTGCTAGAATTTGTGATCGATCTTATTAAGAACAGAGCTTATACTTTTATATGTACATCATGTTTAACCGCTGTCTAAAAGCATAAGTTGTAGTTCAAATATCATCACGGACACGTTTATGATAATCGTGCACGTGTGATGCCCGATGAAAAATGAGTTTATATCGATTGTTGTGGGATATCATTTGAATGATTGAATCACACTATATATTCGATATTTTCATCTTTCTGCAGCTAAAGAACAGAGCTTATACTTTTATATGTACATCATGTTTAACCGCTGTCTAAAAGCATAAGTTGTAGTTCAAATATCATCACGGACACGTTTATGATAATCGGGCACGTGTGATGCCCGATGAAAAATGAGTTTATATCAATTGTTGTGGGATATCATTTGAATGATTGAATCACACTATATATTCGATATTTTCATCTTTCTGCAGCTATTTATCTGCCTACAAATTTATTGCACCCCAAACTCCAATAATTTTCTGGTTATTTTTCTCACAAATGTGACTTTCTACACCTGAAACCACATCATATAAAAAATTTCTCACTTTTGAGCATGCGAGCTTTAAAAAGTTTACTTTCAAGTAAAAAAAGAAGCAACTTTAAATTTTTTTTTGGTGAGAAGTTTTTAAAAATAGGTTACTACATATTTTGACAATTAATTTAGAAACTTTTTACTTTCAAGTAAGAAAAAAGTAAGGGTCTGTTTGATAGTCCAAGATTTTCCATGGAAAATGGAAAACATTTTCCAACTTTGCATTTTGCCTTATTTGATGCAAAAACTTTTTATTTTTCTTAATTTGCTTCACACGGGTGCAATTTCCTTGAATTTGTAACTTTTTTCGGAAAGAAATCCTATCCACAACTGTGAAATTTTTTTTCCCTTTAATGGACAATTTCTATGAAAAACAAAGTCAAACAAACACCAAAAAATCCAAAATTTCAACATTTTTCAAGTGAAAAATTATACCAATCAAACATAATTAATTACAATTCACAATAAAACAATTTCTAAGCAATTCAATTTCCCGGAATTCATTTTCTTTCTACCAATTTTTCACATTTACAATTAAACGGACCCTAAGTTATTTACCTATAGGAAAAGTTTCAAGTTGGTGTAGACTATAGAAATATAAAAAATTGTCCCTTCTCGTAAGTTAAACTATTGAGATGAAGTAGTTGAACATAGTGTTTGACATACAAAGATGAGGGTAGATCAATACATATTAAAAAAAAAAAAAAATGAAAGCATTGTTTGTTTGAGCATAAAAAAATTTATTCTCTAAATTCAAATATGTTATCTATTGTGCATGAAATGCTCTTTATAAATGTAAAGCATCTTAAACATGCTCTAACATCATTATAAACTACTTTATTTAAATTAAGCCTTCATCGGACAAATTTATAGATAATTTATATAGATGAATACTAGTGGATCTCACAAAATATGTAAATAATAAATAAATAGCACTTACGAATGTGTGATTAAAATAACTGTTGACTTTAGTACCCTGTTTGATATGACAAGTTTTCCATGGAAGATGGAAAACTTTTTGCCATTTTCCACTTTTTAGAGTGTTTGATGGGAAACATTTTTCAGGTAATTGGTTTTCCACATTTTCTTGTTTTTTGAGGTAAATCAATTCCCACCTCTAGGCAGCCTTTTTTTTTTTTACAATGGAAACAAATTATATCCTTTTAATGGATAATTTTCATGAAAAATAAAGCCAAACGAACACCAAAAGATCCAAAATTTCAATATTTTTCAGGTGAAAAATTATACAAATCAAATACAATTAATTGACAATTCTCAGTAAAACATGTTATAGACAATTCAATTCCATAAAATTCATTTTTTTTTTCCACTTAAATTCCATTTTTTGCAATCAAATGTACCCAAAATGAATTTATAAACTATTTATATCTTAGCAGCCAAACAGTGGCTCTAAATTTAAAAATTAACATTTAGTATTGTATTTATATTACAGTTGGTGTGGATCCCTAGTAGACATTAGTATTCTTGGCTTCCCATTAAATGCTTCTTGGTGAACCTTTACGGGGCCATAACTCTGTACCTCGTCTTAGGCGGCGCTACCGCTGCCGCCGGCCGGGTACAACTACGAGTTCTCCTTAGATATATTTAGTGAAAGAGTGAGGACTCGTCCCAATTTAATACTCTTTATTGCATGTGGGCACCTTGCCAAGGGAAAATTTTAGGAATACATCAATCTAATGAGCACCACTAATTTCGGCACTAGAATATATAGGTCATTTTATTATATGTCGATAAAGATGGTATTCAAATATGTCACAGAGAGATAGACGTGGTTAGCATATTAAGTCCCTGTTTGATGATAATTAAAATCAGATTTTTAGTAGATTTTGATAAAAATTGATGAAATGCGCGATTGAAAAAGTTGTGTCCCATAAAATATCTGGTTAAAATTAATTTTTTAATTTGACTTAGATTAAAATATCGATTTTAATATTTTCCAAACGGGGTCTAAATTGAATCGAGTTCCAGTACTTTTATATTAAGAAAAAGACATAACGTAGTGATCTATATGACTAATTTGGTTTTAAGATACTATGGTCATTTTAAAAAAGAAATAGAAAGTCGCAAAGAAGGTATTGACATCTTACATTACCCATAACATTAAAGTAAAAAAAAAAAAAAAAAAAAGGCACATATGAGATGTTTGTGCATTGTATTTTTTAAGGATGACAAAAAAATTCGTTCAACCCGCTACCCGTGGGACCTCGTCCCGAATGTGGCGGGAATTACCCGCCTACTCGGGTAAACGGAGAGGGGATGGGACAAGGGTCATTGCTCTGAAGCGGGTGTGCCGGTGTGGGGCGGTAAGGAAACCATAGTCACCGTATCACTACCTGTCATTTTTAAAGTTAATTTCAAATTTAAATTTTCTATCAAACAAAAATAAAAGATTTATCGTCATTTTTAAAGAGAATCTAAGTCTTTCTTATCAAATTGGAAAAAAAAATTGCTAACTAAAGATATAAAAAAAAAAAAAAATCGGGGTGATAAATGGGGCACGAAACCTACCCCGCCCCAACTTCGTCCTGTCCCACTTTAGTCGAGTATGAGGGCGGATCAAAATGACAAAAATACTCAACGGGATGGAATAGAAATGACCAACTCGTCCCATGTCCGTCCCATTACCATCCTTAATTGTATTTTTCAATTTTGTTCAATTTAGTGTATCAAACATATTTTTGAAATATTCCATGAATTCTTATACTTGAATATAATCATTATACTTCATAGTACTGACTTTGTCTGTTTAGTAAGACAAATTGTATATATTAGAATAGAAACTACTGCACAATATATAGAAAATGTCATCTGCTATACTTTTCAGTCTTATTCTACTAAACAAAGTTTATACGTATGTCAGGCCTTGTTGGCACACTATTGACTGATCGAACGGCAACTTTCCATGTCTGTGGGCAGACCATGAATGGTGTCTTCCGAGAGGTTAATGTATCTATGTCGTTTTTATTCTTCTATTGGTCGGGGTTTTAATTCTTGTTTTGGCTGGTTTTAAAGTTTTTTTTTTTAAAATATTATTTATGAAAGTGGTTGTTTTTAAGTTGGACGTTGAGAAATTTAAATATTTTTCATTCCCTCATGAAGAGATGACCTAAATCTTTAATACAAAGATGGTAAAATCAACTTCGCATTGAATTTTGAAAAAAATTGCACATTTTGAAGCAAATTGCAAATTTGAGTCGAGTCACGTCACGTCGTGTCGGTTGGTTCACTATTTGATTTATTTATTTTAAATATATTTCAATATTCGTTGAATAGTAATATTGTTTTATTTCATGAAAGGAAAATTAAACGCTATCCTATATTGCAATCAAATGAACATAGACTTGTAGAATATAGGTCATTTTTGAGAGGGTACAAGCAGGTAGTTGCAGTGTTTGTTGTACCTCATCCACACCACTTCATTACCAACAATCAAATTCCTCCATGTGAAATACAATAGCAAGATTAGGGTATCGGCGCCATGGGGACATGATTCATTAATTGCTCTATTTCTATGAATGTCCCACACTCATACTTTTCTAGTATGCTAATTTGCATTTTTAGAGCTTAATTTCTTTGGTTTTATGGTTAAATAACAAGAAAGGAATAAAATATGGAAAAACCAAATACTCGAGATAGTGCGTGCTTATATTATTAATGTTATGCTTAAAATAGTATTTCAAGGATATTCACTATAGTTGCACATTTAGTTTAGCATCAATTTTTGTACTCTGATGGCTCGACACGTACATGTTTACGAGATGTTACTCGAGAAAAATGTAGCGGTGATTATTGGACGTCAGCACACATTCACCGAAGTGGATTCGATCCAGGGTTACTCTACACTTGCAAGACGGATCGAAGGATGATAAATCGCACCTCAGTTTCACCAGGTGGAGGCATGGTGTGGAGAGTGGAATGAGACATGACTAAATGCTGCGAGTAATTCAGAAATTTGACCCTGGGTGCATATATGTGGCGTATGTTTGGTGAATGGTAATAAAAGAAACTGTACATGTTATGGACATAATTTTGACCTTTTTTTTTTTTTGTCTGTCTTTAATATTACATGGACTATTGTATCAAACAGGTCAAGAAAAATTAATTAATTAATATTGTTATTTGTATTGTCCTATGCAATTTAATACACATACCAAGCCCATGGTGTATATGTAACATTACCAAACAGAGTGCATTGACAGTAAGCAAAAAATCGAAAAGCGAAAAAGAAAAAGAAAGAAGAAGAAGAAGAGGAAGAAACGAAAACAAGCATCAAAGACTAGCTAGGGGATCGGCGCCTTCGGACAGGTTTCATTAATGGGCTACCAAATGTTGTCTTTATTTTAAATATCAAATGTTTATTTAAAGAGGGTCTTCTTGAATACGTTTTGTGGTCATCTCCATATCCATTCGCCACTGGCCATCCACCTTACCATTCTTCTATTGAGTTAAATCTTACATTTATTTTTTAAAAAAAATCCTACATTTTAAAGATAGTAAATAATACTTAGCCGGGTGAAAATTAAAATCCAGATTTTAATTTAAGTCAAAGTCAAAAATTAATTTTAATCACATATTTTGTGGGATCCCCAACTTTTTAACCACACATTTTATCGACTTTTATAAAAATCGACTAAAAATTTAATTTTAGAGAAATGCTATTCATCCCCACTGAGGATGCATCCCCAATCTATGTGGCGTTAATGTGGCACTAAATGATATATGAAATTAAATAAGTTATTTAATTTTACCTATCATTTAACCAATCATTTACATCCACATAGATTGGGATGCATCCCCAGTGGGGATGAATAGCACTTTTCTTAATTTTAATCATCACCAAACAAGGGGGCTTATTAATATATAATGGCTTGATCTATTCTTCATTGATAGATTTAACTTTTTAAGAAATAATTTCAAGATTCATTAAAGTCATAATTCATTTTTCTTCATCTTCTTTTCAACCACACATTCTTCAATAAAATAATATTACACGTAAACCTAAAATTTTCATTCTTTTTTAACAACACATTCTCTCAAAAATTACTATTCCAAAATACATTTTTTCAACATTCTCATTATAATGGGGGTCAAACAAGGGTTCGACGTGGCATTAGAAACTAACGAGCTCAACGAGCAATTGAATCCATTAGAATCTCAAACTAGCAATTAAATTCTAGGATTAAATGAGCCATGAGAGCATATTAAGAGTAAAATTTCCACATCCATTAAGGGTGAAAAACATACTAATATGTTGACTTTTTAAGATAGAACTTGAGACTTCTTTCCTCCCCTTCTCCATACTAGTAGAACATGCTACAAGAGCTCCCAAGTAGAAATTCAGGAGAGAAGTAGCAAGGAGAACCATAGAAGGGGAAGCGAGGCGCGATGCTTACAACAATGGGGAACGGGAAAAGGAATGAATGAGGAGGAGTTGATAAGGGTGTATATTGAGATTATGATAAATTTATTAAAAGGCCTTTTTTGTGGTCAGGCGTGCATCAATAATCTTAAGTATATGTTTGACAAGTGTTTATAAATATATAAAAATGATCAGTGATGGATAAATGGATATTACTTGTTAATTTCATAAAATGTGTGGATAAAAAGTGATTTTACTTGTATAAACCCTCGTTAAACTCACAATAGAAATATAATATGTATCACGAAGCATGCATATTATTATACACTCATATATATAATTAAATTGTCAATATCGACAAGAAATTAGACTTAAAAAGGAAAAAATCTTGTGGCTTGTGTTAATTCTTTTAGCTCCCTACTAAAATTCAATGGGAGTTTTGTGACGAATAATATTTCGGACAAAAACTTGTCAGCCCTATTTTTTTTTTGCTCGTCCCACGTTTTTTATTGAAAGGATAACCTCTCATCACTCATTTTCTTGAATCACTCTGTTCTGCAGATCAGACCCCATTCATTCAATGCACTTGCTGATAAAGCCTTAAAGGTTAAGAATCCAACTTTGAAATAGAAGATTGATATTTCAGCAACTCATTTAAGTACAGTAAAACAAACAATCGGATTCCCTCCCCCTCTCTCTCTCTCTCTCTCTGTGGTGCTTCTTTAATCTTAACATTTACTGGTGCTGTTAAGACGTGGCAGTCTCTGTGTACTGATATTAAATTCAGATTTTTAGTAGATTTAGCCCTTATTTGGTTTGAATTAAAATTCAATTAAAACTTTCCGTCAAAGTCAACGATTAATTTTAACCATACAGTTCATGTGATCCACAACCTTTCAACTATACATTTCATCAAAAATTTACTAAAAATTTGATTTTAATGCCTGTCAAACAGGGGCTTAGACAAAGATTTAAATTTCTATCAAATAGGGCTTTATGTTTCAATCTTGAGAAGCTCCTCAATTTGGGGTGGGGTGGGGGACTACTAGAGAAAGCAAACTAGCCAGGAAAGGGCATGAGAAAGTGAAGGCATGTTGTCAGTGATATAGGGAAGGCGTCTAAAGGGACCAGATGGTGACCTTTGATTAATTACCAATTTAATCCTCTTCTCACGAATTTTTTTGTTAATTATATTGTTTAGTCATACTCAGTATGTAATCTAGGGTACTATGCTGCTAGTATTTATTAGTTTCGTCCTGAGTTAAACCATGGAGTCTTACAAGGTCTTTCCTCTTTCTGTTTCGTCTGTTACACTGTCAACTAGTAACTCCTCAAAGGTGTTCTATAAAATCCAGACTAAATTTCATACTCATTTTGTTGCACTAAAAAACCTGTGTTTTTGTGTAGGTGCAAGATCCACTATATTAAGGACAGGCTTCCGATTGATATTTGGCAGTTGGGAGAGGAGGAATAAGAAGAAGAAGAAGAAGAAGAAGAAGAAGAAGAAGAAGAAGAAGAAGAAGAAGAAGAAGAAGAGGAGGGCTTGAAACATGGAATGGAATGGTAATCTTCGTGTGCCTGTTGTTTCTCGACCGGATCATTCTTTCGGCTTTCTCTACAACTATAATTACGATCAATTTCCAGGTAATAGAGGAGTTTTCTTTGCTGATGGACAGCAGAATGTTAATTTATAGATGTTTTTAATGTGTTCTTGCATGAAAGATACTAGGCAAAGATTCTCCAAATCATTAAGGTTTAAGACTTTTATTCGATATCTTTTTGAACCATGTTTTCGTTGTTGTAAGCAATTGTAAAACCCTCATATTCATTGAAAAGAGTGAAACTATAAAGCTGAGAATTACCAGACGAGAAAGCTTCTGAAAACCCTTATTGAGCAACTATTTTGTTTTATTGTTTCTTTATCAGGTTTAGAGATGAACTCAGTGCAGACACAACACGAAGTGCTCCCAACAATGAACAAGATGAACAATTATGGGTGCAGCCAAGAGAAGAAGAAAAGATTGAGCAGTGAGCAGTTGGAGTCGTTGGAGAATAGTTTTCAAGAGGAGATTAAGCTGGACCCTGAGCGGAAAATGAAGCTGGCCAAGGAACTCGGGCTGCAGCCTCGGCAAATTGCGGTCTGGTTCCAGAATAGGAGGGCTCGGTGGAAGGCGCAGCAGCTTGAACACTTGTACGATGCGCTTAAGCAAGAGTTTGATAATGTATCTAGGGAGAAGCAGAAGCTTCTAGAAGAGGTTGGTGTTCTTGCATTTCTTTCTAGTGCCGAGTTTCTTCCCATGCACGCTAATATTACATGGAACATTGAACTTGATCTCCAGATAATCGAATACTAATTGTCAAGGACTTGCATTTTAAAAATAAAAAAATTTGCACCCACTTTTCTCTTGCTTGTTAATTTTCTGAGATCTTCCAATAGATGTAACGACCCGTATACGAAACAAAGTAATTACTATACTACTTGCTGACGTTCTTCTCTCTTTTTATACAGACCGGAAAATCTTAACTTAATTGTTTGTTTATTTGAACTGTAAGGTTATGGCATTGAGGGAAATACTCAAGGAACAAGTAACAAAGAAGCAAGTGTGCACAGGTTACAATGCCGAAGTTTCGGGCGAAGAGATGGTCGAAAGCACATCGATTCCTACCTCCTCCGATAAGCCTAGAGGATCAAGCAGTACTCATCAGAACATCCCAGATCAGTCCAACTATGTTCTAAACATGGATGACTATAATCAGATCATGCCTTCATATTGGAATGTTCTGCAGCCTTCTTGTCCTTGAATTTACTGCTATTTTCTATCTGCTTAATTTGCTTTTAAAAGATAAGAACTTGTCTTGACTGGAGGGTTAACTTTAGAAGTTGATGTTGAAATTTTTATCATTAATTAGGTTTATAGAGAGACGTTTGAGGGATTTTTAGCTTCATTAGAAGCAGCTTCTTCTTCTTGTTGTTGATTACAACTTAATTTGAAGTCAAACGTGAACGTCGAGTTGTTGGTCAGTGAGTTTGTTGAAAATCTCATGTGTTGAATTTTGTGTGCTAATCATTTTGTTACTTCCCATTATTCAAGAATTTATTTGAAAAGGGTCATTTCTCATGGCTAGGTTTACATCTTAAGTATTTCGTCTAAACACATTCTTTTACACTAAAAGTTGATATTTAACCTTTCTTTAAAAAAAAAATGTAACTTTTCAACACAAGGAAGATCTTGAGCTAGATCTGATAGTTCGCATAAATCCGACCCTAGTTCGATTCTTCACATGAACTGAACGGGAACAAACACTTTGTCTCCCTTTTCGGGAAATGACTGCAATCATGAGTAAATGATTAAATGAGTGAGGGCTATAGAAGCACATGCAGGATAAGCAGGCAGTTCAAGAAACGATCTAAAAATGGACGCAATCTACAAAGATAACTCTCAACAAAAAAATGAAACTAAAACTCATCACTATCCCAATTCCCTTTCCACACAAGAAATGGAAGTTTTCACGAGTGGTTCTACAAATAATAGCTACTTGCAAATAAGAATATATTAACGTATTTCAACAAAAATTACTTGTTTACTTAATTATAAAGAAAGCCACTCTTCCTGTTGTTGTTGTTGTTATTTGGTCTCTCTAATTTGACAAAATTCTCAACAATAATTAATTATTGTCGTTTACTCAGAAATAAGTCTTGTGGAAATTACACCATACCATACCAGAATTTTCAACTTTCAATGTCAAATTTCAGATTTACAAGTTTTTATTTCAAAAATCAGAGTTTTAAATATTATTATTATTATTCTTATCTAAAATTTAAACTAATCCATCCCCAAACCCTAAAACCAATTTCAACTCTCTTCTCCCTCTCTCCATTTTCTCTCTTCTCACTCTCTCTACCAAACCACCACCGTCGCCGTCCGATAAATCCACTCTCCTCCATGTCCTCTCCGTATCTATCCTATTTTGTATATGCCAACGGAATCGTTCGATATGTGACAGCAATTTCCTTCCTCTCTGTCGATGGCGCAACCTCGCACCACTAACGCGATGTGGCCTATACCACTGGTGTTCTGGTTCTGGTGATGGTGTTGTGGTGATGGCGTTGTAGGTCCGATTTGTTGGTTTTTTTTGTGGCGGTGATTTGTTGGTGGTTGTGGTGGTGATGGCGATTTTAGTGTTGGTTGGGCGACGATTTTGTTGATTTTTGGGAGGCGATCTGGTGTTTGGACGACGATGTTGGATCTTGTTGGTGCAGTGGTGACGGTGGTTTTGTTGGTGGTTGTGGTGACGATGTGGGGGTGTTGGTGGATTTGAAGTTGAAAATTTGTTGGAGGTGGTCGGCGGCGATGATAGTAGGGTTGGGGATTTTTTGGGTTGTAGGATGGGGTGGCGGTGAAGGTTGCGGTGGTGGTCACAAATTATTTGATCGATTGTGACCATTAAATTGGTTAATCTGTGACCAATAAACAATATGTGACAAATGAAAAAGATAAATTGTGACCAAGAAACCAATAAATAATGGGTAGGGACGACAAAAAAGGTCGTCGGCTCGAGCGGCTCAGGATCGGTTACACCGAGCAGAGGCTCTGGCCGAGCCCCATTTTGGGGCGTCGGCTCGAGCCCCGCCCAGGCGAGCCTGCAATTAAAAATAAAAAAAATTAAATTAATTTTTTTAAAGGAGCTGCCTGCAACATGCAGCTATTTTTAGTTGCCTGCAAAGGCTGCCTGTTGCAGACTTAAAAAAAATCAAAAAATCCGAGCCCGCTAGGCTCGGCCCGACCCGGCCCGGCCCGGCCCGATAAGGCTCGGGTCGAGCCTCATTTTTTTGGTTGGGCTTTGTTCGGCTCGGGCCCAAAAAAGCTCGAGCCAAGCACGAACTTTTTTTTTCGATGGGTGACCAATATATAGATTGTGACTTATAAATTGTGATCAAGAAATAATGTGTGACCTAAAATATTGTTAACTTTTGATCGAAAATTTGTGACTGATAAGTTGTGACCTATAATAATTGTGATTTATGATCGATAAATCAAACGTGAGGTATAAATTTTTTATTTGTGATCGTTTAAAAAATTGTGACCTATAAATTTTTTAAATTGTGACCTTAAAATAATTTGTGACATATAAAATTAGTGATTTGTGACCAATGAATAATATGTGACTTATTAATTTAATAGATTTGTGATCGATGAATAAATTATGACATATAGATTTTTGATTTGTGACCGATGAACAAATTGTGACCTATAAATTTTTTGAATTGTGACCATAAAATAATTTGTGATATATAAAAATTATGATTTGTGATCAATTATATGGAGTTTGTGACCAAATTATATGAAATTGTAACATTAATATATTTAATTAATTAATTTAAAAATAAAATTTAAAAAACTCTGAAATTTGAAATTGGTAAAATTAAACATCTTATTTATGTAATCTTCCCACAAGTCTTTCCCAGTCAACTATTGGACAGAAGTAATGTAGGCCTTTGGACCCCCCATTGAATTCATTTTCATAACCCAACTTGCATGGGTCTCTTTTTTGGTTTTAAGTTGGTCCTAGGGGAATTGGGCTTCCTTTTCCTTTTCAGCATTGAAAATAGAAAAAAAAAATTAAAAATTAAAAGGTTGGTCTTCCCAACTTTTCAGGTAATGTGATTTGAGTCCCAATCTTTGTGAAATTTTGGATTCTGAATCCTGAATTCATCCCTGCTTGAATCATTATTTGGAATTGACCAGTTCTCGATTTTCAGCTCGACTATGGAGCCATGCAGGTCGGTCCAGTAACAACCTAATCTGCGCCTTTTACAATCTATAGAATAATGCTATTATGCCATTCTATTGTAGAATACAAAACGCCATCTTTTTATTGAATCTGACATCACAAACAGTTACAAGAAAAAATAGTTTGTCAAGTACTGAATATTGATCCATAAAAAAATGTACAATTTTCGTAATTTAACTACTGTTTATACTTGTACATGGCTATCCTGATCTCCATTAATTCCTCTCCCCTAGCATGTCGAGAATGAAGCCAAGCCATCGACCGGTCAAGAATCCTTGACACCATGCAGTCGAACATTGAGCCTTCTGAGCTAGATGGAATGAAGTATCATGTGAAAAACATCGTATCACCTTGGAGGTGAATTAACCTCAAAATGCCTCCTCGCTTGTATTCCTCGTCTTTGCATTCTTATATATTAATCAAATCGAAGGCCCGTGTTCACACGGTTTCCTTAAATCGAATTCGCCGCCTCACCGGGGTGCACGAGATTTTTGATCGGTGTTCGATTCCCAGGATACAATCGGTTATCGGTCCACGTTGCACTACGTTACCGACCTACGAACTAGCTGCGTCTATCTCTCGAAGAATTTAGCAAAGGAAGAAACGGAGAAAAATGAAAAACAAAGGCTGCTAAAAAAGAAGAGTGAGGAAACGGGTTTATCTGTTCACTACTTGTTGTGTTTTTTGTTGTGTGTTTTTTTTTTCTCCAACTAAGCTTCTCTATTTATACTAGTGGAGGAAGAGCCTTCACATTAATGCATTGAATGTGGAGTTGAGGAAAGAAGAGATTAATGGCTGAAAATTGATTTCCATCAAACTGATTTTAAACCATAAAACGATTCAACCAGTTTACAGACTTTCCTTTCTTGACCTGGAGCTGAAAACCCCTCTGGTCGCTCCATGTAGATTTCTTCATTCAAATCTCCATTTAGGAAAGCTGTTTTTACATCCATCTGATGTATTTCCAGATTTCGCAAGGCCGCAATAGCAATTATCATTCGGATAGAAGTTATTCTCGACACAGGAGAATAAGTATCAAAGTAATCTAAGCCTTCTCTTTGCTTATAACCTTTGATTACTAGCCGAGCTTTGTATTTATCAATGGAGTCATCCGCTTTCATATTCTTCTTGAAGATCCACTTGTAGCCCAAAGGCTTACAGCCCGGTGGAAGATCTACTAATTCCCAGGTATGATTCTGTAGGATAGAATCAATTTCACTTTTGATGGCTTCTTTCCACAAATGACCATCTGGAGATGGTATAGCTTCTTTATAGCTTTGAGGATCATCCTCCATCAAATATGTGAGGAAATCAGGGCCAAACGTCTTAGTAGTTTTGGTCCTTTTGCTCCGTCTAGGCTCATCCTCTCCTTCTTCAACTAGATCTTTACTGCTGCCAGTAGCAGAAGATTCCATAGTACGTTTAACAGGAGTTAACTGTTTAGGAGATTTACAAGGAAATATATTCTCAAAGAATTGTGCATTCCTGGACTCCATAATCGTGTTCGGATGAATATCAGGTACATTAGAATGATGTACTAGGAATCTATATGCACTACTATTTGTACATAACCAATGAACACACAGTCAACTGTCTTAGGTCCAATCTTGACCTTCTTAGGAGGAGGCACCACAACTTTAGCATGACACCCCCACATTCGTAAGTATTTATACGAAGGTGTTCGACCTGTCCAAAGTTCATACGGAGTCTTATCCATATTCTTTCTTAACACTTTATTCAAAATGTAATTCGCAGAAAGAATAGCTTCTCCCCACATGTTCTGTGGTAATCCAGAACTAATCAACATAGCATTCATCATTTCTTTTAACGTTCGATTCTTACGCTCAGCAATTCCGTTCTGCTGAGGTGAATAAGGTGCGGTAGTTTGGAGAATTATTCCATGTTTAGCACAAAATTCACTAAATGGTGATTCATATTCACCACCACGATCACTTCGCAGCACCTTTATTTTCTTGCTAAATTGATTTTCAACTTCATTCTTATAAAGAATGAATTTATCGATAGCTTCATCTTTACTTTTAAGCAAGTACAGATAGCAATATCTCGTGCTATCGTCGACAAAAGTAATAAAATACTTATTGCCGCCTCGTGTTTGGATAAATTTCAAGTCACACACATCGCTGTGGACTAGTCCCAAAGGCTCGGTACTTCTTTCAATACTATGAAACGAAGACCTAGTAAGTTTAGCCTCAACGCAGGTTTCACATTTATGATTTGAATCAATTTGAAACCTAGGCAAGTAGTTTAGTTTGCTTAGTCTACGTAATACATTGTAATTTACGTGACCTAATCTACCATGCCATAGATTAGAAGACTCAAGCAAGGAAATAGAAGGAGTTTTCTCATTATTCATAACAGTTGGGGTTACAGCAATTACGTTTAATTTAAACATAGTCAGACCAGCTTATCCACTTCAATGACCATGCGGAAACCATTCTTGCTCAGAAGAGACCCAGAAACCAGATTCTTGCGAATCTCTGGCACGTACAACACATTAGTCAGAGTAAGCTCTCTGCCAGAGGTCAACTTCAGGATCACCTTGCCTTTACCAAGCACTTCAGAAGTTGCAGAATTTCTCATAAACAACTTTTCACCATTTGTAACTGGTGCAAAAGTAGTAAACATATTCATGTTGGAGCAGACATGGCAAGTGGCCCCAGTGTCTAGCCACCACTCCTTAGGGTTAGACCCCACCAGGTTAACCTCACCAATCACCGCAGTAAGGTTTAGGTCAGACATGTCGTCTGAGAGATGATCTCTCTCATTTCCAACCATATTAGCCTGAGGGCGCTGCTTATTATCCCTCCGAAGCTGACGGCAATCTGCTGATCGATGCCCAACTTTGTCACAATTGAAGCACTTTCCATTGAACTGGAACTTAGGCTTCTTTCCTACCGCACCGGTAGGCTTCAACTGAGACCCTTTCATGGTCTGCTTTTTGTCTTTCCAATTCCCGTTACCATGTTTGGCTTTAAAGGATTGACATTTCTTAGTACCAGAACTTTGACCGTGTTCCAATACATTAGCCTTCTCAGAGTAAAATTCCCTGACTTACGTTCAGCCTTTTTGTTATCCTCCTCAATGCGCAGCTTGATAATTAAATCCTCGAAAGACATCTCTTTCCTCTTATGCTGCAAATAGCTTTTGAAAGCCTTCTACTGAGGAGATAGCTTATGAATAGCAGTAGCCACCTGTAGAGATTCTGACATAGTCAGACCCTCAGCATGCATTTTTTGCAAGAGCACTTGATACTCCTGCACTTGGCTCACCACTGAACGTGAATCAACCATTTCGAAGTCCATGCAACGACTGGCCAAGAACTTCTTAGACCTAGCATCCTCGGACTTGTACTTCTTTTCTAAGGACTCCCAAAGCTCCTTAGCAGACTTCTTTACCACATACACGTGGTACAGAGAATTCTGTAGGCCATCCAAGACATAGTTGCGACACAAAAAATCAGCACTTTTCCATGCATCCCAAGCCGCACGCCTATGCATATCGGTGTCGTTTTCAGCCACAACAGGGGCATCCTCGGTGAGGAAACGTACAAGGCCCAAAGTAGTACGATAAAAAATCATCTTATTCTGCCATGTCTTAAAATCAGTGCCAGCAAATTTATCCGGTCGAATTGCATGATTCACCGAAAATTGAGCCGGAAACGGTGGCAAAAGTACCGAGGCCACAGCCCTAAGTACTGGCAAAGGTATTGTGCCAAATTGGATTGTCGAGGCCGTAGGCACAGTGGGGTTCACTCCAACATGAGGAATTCCGCCACCAATAGTCCCATCAACAGAAGGAATGCCAGTCGAGGTCCCCACAGGGTTGACAACAGTCATCGCAGGATTTGGTACACCGGTACCAACAGTGTTGTTGTTCACATCGTCATTTCCATGTGACGCCATTTAACCTTAAAGAACGACAACGAAAAGTTTAGAACAATAGTGAGTTTGTAAACTAGAAATAGATTCAAAATCTATGTTATCAATTCGGAAAAACTTCGGGAGCAAATTATTTAGTCAAATTATCAACAATTTATCAATTATTTAACATGAATTAGAAAATCATTTAACCAATGATTAAAGTTAATTATTAGAAAAAGTAAACCAATCATAAGCAAATGATTAAATAATCATATTATAAAATAATCACATAATCATCATATAATCATTACCAATCATTTAAACATGCAAAAAACCACTTCAAATACATGCAAAACCACCTTTTAAAAAAAATTCCGAAACTGGACGTTTTTTTTTTCTTCCAAAATCTTTATCTACCTTAATACATTTTATGTAATAGTAATTAGAACTTTAGAAACTCGTGAACTGAAGGAAAAAAAAATTACCACGGACAGGGAAAAAAAAAATTTACAGAACTGAAAATAGAGGAAACCAAATCAACAAAACAACCGATTTTGATTCACCAAATCAATTCGATTTAAGCTTGTGGGATAAAATAATGGTGAATCAAAGTAAATCAATCAAACCGAAGGCCCATGTTCACACGGTTTCCTTAAATCGAATTCGCCGCCTCACCGGGGTGCACGAGGTTTTTGATCGGTGTTCGATTCTCTAGATACAATCGGTTATCGGTCCACGTTGCACTACGTTACCGACCTACGAACTAGCTGCGTCTATCTCTCGAAGAATTTAGCAAAGGAAGAAAGGGAGAAAAATGAAAAACAAAGGCTACTAAAAAAGAAGAGTGAGGAAACGGGTTTATCTGTTCACTATTTGTTGTGTTTTTTGCTGTGTGTTTTTTTTTCCTCCAACTAAGCTCCTCTATTTATACTAGTGGAGAAAGAGCCTTCACATTAATGCATTGAATGTGGAGTTGAGGAAAGAAGAGATTAATGGCTGAAAATTGATTTCCATTAAACTGATTTACATGGATTCATGAAACCGAAAATGAAATTTATTTCCATGAATAAAATCTGAAATTAAAGGGCCTGCTGAAGAAACTGATATTTTCATTCATTTCCAACAACTATCTCTTCGAAATTCCAGTCAGAATTTTCTTCAGGTTTGGAATCTCCACCAAGGGAATTTCAACAGCGAATGATTTCCAGTTCAAGACTTCGCTGAATGGAGCTACATAGTGATCTTTTATAATCACGGGAACGCAACCAGTATATAGCGCCTCGACCATTCTTGGGCTGGCTACTTCATAACCACTAGGACAAATACAGTACTTGCTTTTTCTCATCATTTCAGAGTATGATACACTCTTTGGTAGGTACCTATGAAACTGAACATCTTCGTCATCTTTGTGTTCCCAGTGTTCGAGAAGAATTGGCCTAATAGGGCCATGAAGTCCTCTGGCAAAGAAAACCAAAATCGTTCGTCTTGATGGGGACGGACCGCCAATCAAGCCATTCATTCTACCACCAGGTAAATTAATCTCTGGAATCGACACATCTTTTGTGGGGTCAAATTCTTCTGAGGTACTTGCATTGCATAAAGCTTGAACTAAGTTGCTAAACAGTTATGGAACGGACTTAGAAAGCTCTGGCCCCTGCACAGTGCAATTACTTTGTATTAGGGAAAATCTCACAACCTTTCAATAAACAACGAAATAAAAAAAAACACGAATTAATGGACCCAATCGTGGCAAGCAAGCATGAAATGATCGGCTCCAAGGCTACGATTCCAATAGGGATATTTTCCGGCGAGAAGATGAATGTAGTCACTGACAGTTTGTTTCATCGGACGCTATTTATCGGGAGCACCTCAATCATAAATAAAGTGAACTATGGATACCACGCTGAATGGAAGGAAGTAAATGTGCGCGTTTTCAGGATTTCTCGTCCTAAACTTGGAAATCTCCAAGCGATAAATAAAACCTCCCTCCATGGAGTATATGCTTCCGCAAGGACCATTATGAAAAATTGGGTGCTCGCCTTCTTCATACACAAAAATCTTGAAGTGCATTTCCATTTCCAAGTAACTCCTAAACGAAAAGGGCAATTGTTCATTGGAAAGCCAAAAAAGATACAAACCTCAACACATTCATATGCAACGAAATGTCAACCGTATGATGAGACAAATAACGCATATGTACCTGTGAAAGGCTTTAGGATTCAAGTATATTGGACCGTCTGGAACATAGTCTGGATCTTGACTTCGATTTCCCATAGGTGAATCTCTAATTGCTGTTCGAGCTTGCTGAAGTTTGGCCTCAAGCCTCTCCATATTGCTGAGTTTTTTAATTATTCTCGAATTTAATTGTCGAGTATCAGTCTCGTTTGAAAATGGTAAGACACGGGATCCATTCGTAGAAGTTTTTGAACTCTCTCCCTTCTCTAACTGTAGTAGTTACATCTATAAGAAAAACTTGGAAAGCCATAGCCAAGCTTTTGGGCGTCGATATAATCAAGCACAAGACAGATAATTATATTCAAAATTCAGTTATTTTTCGAGATGAGACATTACTTTTCAACTATACATCTTATCAATTTTTATTAAAATTTACTAAAAATATAATTTTTATCTAAACTAAATTTAGGCTTAAAATTCTTAATCACATGAATTTTTCTACTACTCTATAATTCGGGATTTTTAAAAGGATAAAATTGTAAGAAAAATGAAATAATGAAATACCAACGAAGATGAGAGGAAAAAAAAAGGAGACAAACAGTATATCTTCTTACATATTGGAGTTAAATGTTTCATTGGTCATTGAACTTTACAACATGTCACGACTTACTCATCGAACTTTATCAATTGTTTCATTGGCCATTGAACTTCGCTCGGTCCAACTCCATCGCTCACCCGATGAAAACCATTAATAGACGTGCTGACGTGGTTGACGGAAAAATGATGTGATAAGTTAAATTCTTGAGAAATGCTTGAGTTACAGTCTTTGAACACAGCAACTTACACAGCCCTCTCACATGGTGTGGGCCCCACACCATACCATGTGAGAGGGCTGTGTAAGTTGCTGTGTACAAAGACTGTACATTTAGCATTTCTTTAAATTCTTCCAAGTGGTAAGTGTTCGCCATATCAGCTTCCACATCAGCAAAAGAGAATCCAAACAAGGCTTTACTAATTAGAGACGCAACTTTGAATCGTAAAAACCAAACCTTCATTAAAAATCAATTCCCCAGAACGAACCCGTGAGCGTGAATCAATTTCCCCCAAATCCATATCTCCAAATCGAACCTTTAATCGTGAAGCCAGTTTTCCCCAAATCAATTCTCCCTCAAATCGAAGGTAAATTTCATCTCTTCTAGTGACCAATTTGAGCTTGAGCGAGTAACTGAAATGGTGCTGCAGGTGGAATGTAGAGACGGAAAATTTGGGGAAATTTTTTTCCTTCTTTTCTGTTATTTTCACTTTTTTCATTCTTCTTCCATTTCTATTCATTTATTGTTTACTTACTTAAATTGAGATAGAGTATGAATTTTTTCTGCCAAACAATGTCTTTTCTTTTTTCTCTATTAAATGCAGATAAATATGAATTTAGGAAATTTGGTACACTTCAGTATCTACTTTCATAAAGCCTGTGCATCTCTTGATTTTGTTACAGTATTGACTCCAACTGATTTGTAATGTTCTAAGACTTGAACCATATGTCCTGCAACTATGTTATGCATTATTCTTTAAGGGTTGGATTCTTTTGTTGTACCGTTTGTTGAGGTATGCAAGTAGTTAAAATTTTCGTAGGAAGTTTATATAATGTTTCATTATTCTGAGTATTCCTGGCAACAATAGCATATTTCAATGGCAGGGAAGAGCAAGGGCATTTATCATGGTTAAAGATATGTCCTATCTGTTGAAGACTGCTGCTAAAATAATCGAAGAATAGGACGGCGAGAGATCTCTCCTCAATATTACTATCCGCAAGGAAAAATGAGGGGAGGAAAAGAAAGGGAAGCAAAAGAAAGGAGCTCCATAAAATATTTTTAGCTCTGTTATTTCTTAAGACAATGTTGACAGTAATTGTTCGTAGTGTAAGAAGTTCATTGTAATCGTGATGTGTTATTTGATCATGACCCTATATGTACTTATTAACAATTTCGAACAATGTAGACTTGCACTTGTTTTTGTGAAGTTCGCTTAGATCAAACTCAATTTTGAGCTGTGCATGGGTGTTATAATTGCAAGTGTTGATCAAAAAGCTTATTTTAATAATAATGTCGTCAAAGACTCATGCATGCAAGTTATTGGAGATGGTGTCTCCTGGAATACAGTTATTGGAGAATGTCAGGTTTGATACAGGGGTTAAAATGGTTTAGGGAGATGATAATGTATGTTATTGAGCCTGCTCGTGTTTCATGGTCGACATTCACCAAATGCTTTGACCAAGGTTGTTAGGTTTTTGCTTGGATTTGGCTAGGCTAGTGCAAGTATCATATGCTTCCTTGTAAGATTGGATAAAAACGATCACCAGAAACAAAACAAAAAGAATCCATCCACATACGCCCAGTTTGCATCCACTCACATTCAAACAACAGCAACATTGCCCAAAAACAAAAACACTACCTAACTGCTGTGCATCTTTCACCAAATGTTGCTCATAATTTCTAGCAACAATACTCAAAAACAAAAAACACCAAACTTCTATCACATTATTTATCGGGGCTGTGTGTCTTTCAATTTGGCAGATTTTGCCCGTAGTCGTGCTCGTGCCCTTGCGGATCCCAATTTGGCAGACTCCGCCTCGTTCGTGTCCTGCAATTCGTCAACGAGTTGGTTGAAGTTCATATTAAGCATTTGGGGGAAATAGATTTCACATTTAAGGGTTCAATTTGGGGGAGAATTGATTTGGGGGAAATGGATCTCACGATTAAGGGTTTGATTTGGAGATATGGAATTGGGAGAATGGATTCACGCTCACAGGTTCTGGGGAAATTGAATTTTAATGCTTAAGGTTTGATTTTTTACAATTCATAGTTGTGTTTCTCTAATTCTAAAAGCCTTGTTTGGATGCTCTGCTGCTGATGTGGAAGCAGATTTGGTGAACACTTATCACTTGGAAGGATTTAACTTGTCGCATCATTTTTCCGTCAATCACGTCAACACGTCTATTAACGGTTCTCATAGGGCGAGTGATGAAGTTGGACGGAGTGAAGTTCAATGGCCAATGAAACAATTGATAAAGTTCAGTGAATAAGTCGTGACATGTTGTAAAGTTGAGTAGTCAATGAAACATTTAACTCTACAGATTGTTCTTGAGCCATACTTTCTCTCTCCTCAACGGCCAGAGGCGACGTAACAGACTTGTTTAGAACATAGTCACCTGAATACGCTTCCTCTCTTTCCCCAACGCCACCCACCGTCCGCCGCAATTCCCACCGGTCTCGACCGTCCACTGTTGGCGCTACAGAATCACTACCACCGCCGCGGTTATAGAACTCCACGCAGAAGAATAATAGTATGAGGAAAACAGCCCACCGGAGGACCTAGAACAGCCAAAAACCACCAGCAGCGACGCCGCAATTAATGGCACCATAAACCCCATAAGCCTTGTTGAAGATGATGACGTTTTCCTTCAATGGCCAATGAAACAATTGATAAAGTTCGGTGAATAAGTCGTGACATGTTGTAAAGTTGAGTAGTCAATGAAACATTTAACTCTACAGATTGTTCTTGAGCCATACTTTCTCTCTCCTCAACGGCCAGAGGCGGCGTAACAGATTTGTTTAGAACATAGTCACCTGAATACGCTTCCTCTCTTTCCCCAACGCCACCCACCGTCCGCCGCAATTCCCACCGGTCTCCACCGTCCACTGTTGGCGCTACAGAATCACTACCACCGCCGCTGGTTATAGAACTCCACGCAGAAGAATAATAGTCTGAGGAAAACAGCCCATCGGAGGACCTAGAACAGCCAAAAACCACCAGCAGCGACGCCGCAATTAATGGCACCATAAACCCCATAAGCCTTGTTGAAGATGATGACGTTTTCCACCATAAACACGCCCTTTTCTTGCACCCTTCCATAACTGCACCCTTCAATATTTCTCAATATCTGGTATTCATTAATTTTCCAGCACCTCTTTGGTTTTATTACTCTCTAAATTTTTGTTCTTGAATGTGTGCGCGTTGGAAAAAGGCACCGCGCCAAATTGCCAGGCGTCTACTGGTTTTGGCCTCTGTGTTCGAGTTTTCCTTCACGCAAAAGCGAAATTCTTTTTTTCCGTTCTAAAAGTTGTCTGGTAAGGATTTTTAGCACAAATTGGTCCGTTGAGCCGCAACTATTGACCAATGAAATTTACTATCAATATTAACTGTTGGATTTAATTTAAATTAAAATATAAATTTTAATACTTACAAAATATAAGCTTAATATCGCCTCTGATCATGTCATAAATGTTCAACTTTTATATTTCGCACAATTTATTTTACAGTTCAACGTGTTAGTCAAATGGCATTAATCAAATGGCATGAGTACAAAGGATTCTTAGAGCGATATCGGCATATCGCTTCTCGTCTAATAACTTAAAAAGTTAAATGAAATAATACAATTATTGATCGAAGTTCAATCTCTCAACACGTGGTATTAAAAATTCATATTGTGTTATGCAATATAATTTGAACTTTTTCACTGAATGAGCAAATATTAAAAATAACATCTCGAACTGTATATTCAGAATAAACACAATATTTTACTTCATCGCCGTCAAAATCAACTACAACCTTCTATGGCCAACCCATTGGTAGACCATTTGCAATCACTTATTATTTACTTTTTTTATAATATACAATGAATCTCCGTCTACGTGTACAATTTGTGCAGTTTAAAACTTGTTACTAGGATCTGCTAGTACGATTGGCTAGTGTAGTTGATAGCTTAGGCAAAATACAATTTTGTTATATGTACATCAAGTTCGACACTATTATGAAGTTCAATTTTTTATACATAAATTTTAACAGTACTTTAAATAATTAATGACTCAAATTTTGACACAATCTTGTTGAATATATAGAGAATATGATGAGAATGTTTTTCTTGTTTTTTTTTCCTCTATGCAAGTCGTGTCATATATATATATAAACTCTAGGGAACAAGTTGTGGAAGAATATGAGTCCAAAAACGCGTCAAAAAACGAAAATGGGTTTGGGCCGAACAAGCCTGTCGCTCGGGCGAGAGGCGAGCAACACGGCAGTGCCAGGTGAACTACCAAGTCTCAGGTTGTTTTCTTCCAGGCGCGTTCAAGTGTCTAGCTAGTGCCAAGCTAGCGAGAATGTGACGAATTTTTCATCCGGTTCATAATATTGATATCTTCAAGACCACTCCAATTTAGACTCTAATACCCACTAAAATTTGGGTCAAAACACAACACAAACTCAAGTGAGAAGAGTTGAAAAATAAACCAAAAATCCGGAAAGGACTCGAGGCTTTGCAAGGAATATACAAATGCCCAATTTTTGAGGGGGCACAGCACTGTGATTGAATGTTTGTGGAGAAACACTACAAAAATTTGCACGTCCAAAAAGTATATTATTAACTTATCCTAGACAATTTTGTGGCACAAGGCTAGTTAAAGTTTGGAATAAGATAGAAAATATAGTGCAATCGATAGCCTCTAAACCTGAGGCTTGGAAACTTTATAATCAATCTGATTTACAAGAAGAATCTAGAATATGTACAGCTGTGAATTAGTTCCTAAAATAAAGGATCTTGTCTAGAATAATTTGTAACAAGATGGCAAGAAACCATAGCCATTAATAACGGATTCCATAGCAATGCAAAGCAGCTGATGTTATATTCCAGCTGGTGCAGGCACTGGAGTGAGGTGGAGCTGACTAGGATTAGTTATTTCAGTTAACACCCTCCCTCAAGCTGAAGGTGCCAGAGTTACCCCAAGCTTGTCTTTCAAGAACAAAAACCGTGAATGACTTAAACCTTTTGTCAACAAGTCAGCAATTTGATCTGAGGTTGGTATATACTTTACTTCCAGTTCTTTGGCGATTACTTTGTTTCTGATGAAGTGAACATCAAGTTCTATGTGTTTCGTCCTGGCGTGGTAAACTGGATTTGCAGCCAGAGCACCAGCACTAATATTATCACACCAGATGATTGGGGTTTCAGTTAAAGGTAGTTTCAATTCCTGAAAGAGTGACTGAATCCAGGATATTTCTGATGCGATTGAAGCAAGTGCTCTATACTCTGATTCAGTACTTGATCGTGCCACGACCTGCTGTTTCTTTGATGACCAACTAATCAGGTTTTCACCTAGGTAAACACAGTAGCCAGAGGTTGAACGTCTGTCATCAGGGCACGACGCCCAATCTGCATCTGAGTATCCACTTAGAGTAAGTGTGTCGTTTCTTTGGATCCAAAGTCCATGATTTATTGTACCTTTAAGATACCTCAATACTCTCTTCAAAGCTTGCCAGTGTAATGAAGTTGGAGCTTGCAGAAATTGGCTCAATTTGTTGACAGCAAACGTGATATCTGGTCTGGTATATTGGAGGTATTGCAGCCCTCCTACAGCGCTTCTGTAAGCTGTAGGATTTTTCAAAACTTCCCCATCACCCTTTGACATTGCTTTACCTGCTGGTATAGGCGTGATGCAAGATTTTACATGTTGTAACTCAAACCTTTCTAGTAAATCTCTAATATATTTGGCTTGTGTAAGGTGGATTCCAGAGTCATGCCAAATCACCTCAATTCCAAGGAAGTGATGCAGCCTTCCCATGTCCTTCAGTGTGAAAGTCGTGTTTAGCTTATCAATGAAACTTTGCAGCAGGACTCTGTTGTTACCTGTGATTACTATGTCATCCACATAGATTAATGCAAAAATAATTTGATCTTCATTATTGAGATAGAAAAGTGAAGTATCAGCTACAGATTGCTTGAATTTCCAACCCAAAAACGCAGCTTTCAGCTTCTCATTCCAGGCTCTTGGTGCCTGTTTCAAACCATAGAGTGCTTTACTTAATTTACAGACATGACTGGGCTTTGATTCATCCACAAAACCTTCAGGTTGAGCCATAAATACTGTCTCTTTCAGCTCTCCATTGAGAAATGCATTATTGATGTCGACCTGCCTGATTTCCCAACCCTTTGTTACTGCCAAAGTGAGTATAATTCTGAGTGTTGATGGCTTGATCACAGGGCTAAACGTCTCATAGAAGTCAATGCCTGGAGTTTGGTGAAACCCCTTAGCTACCAGTCTAGCTTTGAATCTTTGAGTTGATCCATCTGTATGTTGCTTTAATTTGAAAACCCATTTATTGCCAACAATGTTATACGTTGGTAATGGGGGCACAAGCTCCCAGGTTTTTGCTCTTGTCAAGGCATCAAATTCTTCTTTCATTGCCTTCTTCCAGTTGACATTCTTCATGGCTTCATTCACACTCTTAGGTTCTGGTGAATCCTCAGTCAGGTTTCCAAGGTAGACTTTTGGCTTGAAAATTCCAGCTTTTCCTCTGGTAACCATAGGGTGTTCAGACACATTTTCAGCTCTATGTTGATCTGTTATCCTGTTGTTATCATTGTCTGATTCAAGGGCATCTTCATCAGCTTGAGGCTCATTTTGTTCTAGTGCTTGAATTTCTGTTTCCCCAGTTTCTTCAGTATCATCAAAGGTACTGTTCTGATTGTCATTTAAATCTGAAGACAAGTGATAATCAGCTTGAGCAGCTTCAAGATGGGTAGTACCAGTAGGATCTCGATTTGACTCTATATGTTCAGAAGGAAAATTAAAATAGGAAGTTGTAGTTTCAGATGCTGTTGGGTCTGATTGACTCTTGTTAGCTGAAGTTGTTTCGAATGGAAAATCTAATTCATTGAACACTACATGCCTAGAGATATATAGTCTTCCAGTTTTGCTCAGGCATTTATATCCTTTGTGTGACATGCTATAGCCTAAAAAGGTGCATTTTGTAGAATGGAAGTTGAATTTCTGACTTTGATAAGGCCTTAGACACGGGTAGCAAGCACACCCAAATATCTTCAATGTCTGGTAGTCTGGCCTTTTGTTGAATAAAGTTTCATAGGGTGATCTTTTGTGGAGTATGGGTGTTGGTAGCCTATTTATGAGATAGGTTGCTGTCTGAAAAGCATCCCACCAATATTTTAGAGGAAGTTTGGCTTGAGCTAGAAGTGTTAAACCAGTTTCTGTAATGTGTCTGTGCTTTCTCTCGACTCTTCCGTTTTGAGCAGAAGTGTAAGGACAAGGGTGCCTAAATTCTATCCCTTCCTGGTTCAAGAATTTTGAGAATACTCGATACTCTCCACCCCAGTCAGCTTGAAGAGTTTTGATCTTATGATTTAGTTTGTTTTCAACAAGTTTCTTAAACTGGATAAATGTGTTTAGAGCTTCAGATTTTTGTTTCAGTGGGTAAATCCAGGTGTATCTACTGAAATCATCAAGGAATGATATATAATATTTAAAACCTGAGGTGGATAAGATAGGGGATTGTCCCCATATATCAGTAAACACAAGTTCAAGTGGAGCTTTTGCATGAGAAGAAGACAAAGAGAAAGGCAATAGATGAGATTTCCCAAGCTGACAGGCGTTACAAAACGAACTGATTTCATTTTCCTTAATCTTGACATTACAGAAATTAAGTACTAGACTCAACACTTGGCTAGAAGGATGGCCAAGCCTCTTGTGCCATACATCAGAAGAAGACTCATGGTTAGAAACGACTGATGACATGTTGCAGGAGGATTTATTTGTGAAAACTGACTCTTGGCTGACTGACTTTTGGCTGAAGTTCTTGGTAGTTGGTTGAGGAAAATCCAGCTCGTACAACCCATCTCTAAGCTTCCCTTGCATTATCACTGCCTTCGTTGATTTGTCCTTTACAAAACAACAATCATGATGAAATTCCATATAGACATTGTTATCAGATGTTAATTTTGAAACGCTGATAAGGTTTTTCTTAATTTCAGGAACAAGGAGAAGTTTATTCAAGGTTAAAAACTTGTTATTCAAAGCTGGAATATGTGATATGCCAAAATGAGATATATGTAACTTACTTCCATTTCCCACCATTATTTTCTCCTTACCAGCATACTCATTTATGGAGATGAGATTTCCTTTGTCTGCAGTAATGTGGCTACTGGCTCCTGTGTCTGCATACCACGCAGGATCATTCACAGTGCTGGGAGAAGCAACCAAGGCTGCAGATGTGGTGTTAAACCCTGTCCTCTGGTTTGGTGGATTTCCAGTATAGCTATCATCAAACCTGAAGTTACATATATTAGCTTTGTGGCCAATTTTTCCACAGACTTGACAAGTTGGTAGTCTCTCATTTCCACTAAACAGGTGACCTCCTCTGTTTCTGCCTCTTCTTCCACCTCTGAAGTTGGTAAATCTTCCACCATAGCTTGACCTATAAGGCCTGGAACCATGATAGTTAGAGCCTGACCTCTGGGAGAAATTTGCTGAGACTTGATTAATATTGATTTCAGCTACATCATTTCTTAACAAATTGAGATGTTCAAGTCTACTCTCATATGTCATAAGTGTTGACTGTAGTTCACCCCAGGAGATGTGATCTCTGCCATTAATTTGAACCACAATTGGGGTATATTCTTCGTCCAAACCAGCAAGGACTTGAGTGATTAAGTCAGCATGATCCACTGTCTTTCCTGCAATTTCAAGGTTATCAGCTAACTGCTTCACCTTGTTGAGATACTGATCGATATTCATCGATCCTTTCCTCGATTTTTGAAGTTCACCAGTAAGGAAGGTGATTCTCGATTTGTTTTGTATTCCAAAGCTTTCCTCAATTGCTTTCCACAGTTGTGTTGAGTTCATTGCCCCCATTACTCTCATTGCAATGTCAGGTGTCATGGATGAAAAAAGCCAGCCCATGAGCAGCTGATCTGTTGACATCCATTGCCCAAATTCTGGATTCTTTACCATTTCGATACTGATACCAGTTTCACTTGAAACCTGGTTTCCAATGAATTCTTGGGGACACATCCTTGTCCCTAATATATAGCCCTCAAGATTATGTCCTCTTATGATAGGTAGGATCATATTCTTCCACAGTAAGTAGTTATTTTTGTCCAGCTTGACAGAAATAACTTGAGTAAGATTGACTCCAAATGGCGTGTTGCTGCCATTGCTTATCAGATGAGTAGCTGTGCTACTGGAGGCCGAAACTGGGGCAGGAATGGAATCAGCATTCTGAGGTGCATTGACGTTTCCGGCGTTTGCCATTTATCAGCTCTGATACCAAGTTAAAGTTTGGAATAAGATAGAAAATATAATGCAATCGATAGCCTCTAAACCTGAGGCTTGGAAACTTTATAATCAATCTGATTTACAAGAAGAATCTAGAATATGTACAGCTGTGAATTAGTTCCTAAAATAAAGGATCTTGTCTAGAATAATTTGTAACAAGATGGCAAGGGACCATAGCCATTAATAACGGATTCCATAGCAATGCAAAGCAGCTGATGTTATATTCCAGCTGGTGCAGGCACTGGAGTGAGGTGGAGCTGACTAGGATTAGTTATTTCAGTTAACAAGGCTTGTTAGTGGAGAAGAAACTATATGGGTATGAACCACGACAGTTAATTTGTCTTGTGTTTGGCTGTAATGAGAATTTGGTGGGGTTATAGCTATGGGCATGTTTCGACAAAATAGATAAATAGATGCTAGCTTGTAAGTTGAGTCTCACAAATTGTATGATCCAAATTTCTAACTTATCTGACTTGTAAGCTAGTTGTGTAGATTTTGAATCACACCATTTGTCGGTCCTTAACTTACAAATTAGTACATTTTTTGCCAAACATGCTCTACATGCCAAGACGTGTATGAATACGTAAGATACAAATCATAGACTTCTTTTAATTTTCTCATATTTAGATTGATGCTGGTCGACTTTGTCCGCTCGATTGACTACGCCTGGCCAATCAGCAATCTTGGACTGGAAATTTTGGGCATGTAAGCTGAGGTCATGTCTGGTGTAAGAATTAGTTAGCAGTTGTTTCAAAGAGAAATATAAATATATGGAAAGATGCTTAAGTAAATATAGTGGTAATCAATTCAAAAATTTGCTTTGAGTAAGAGGTTTACGAACGATTATGGGCACGTGGATAGGTGTCTCAAGGGTTTTCGTTATTCTCGCAAGAATATTGGAGATGGGTCATGAGTAAATTAAATACGTCATCAAGTCTATCGATGATATAAATAATTGCTATATGACAAGTCTCCCATATAACAATCTTGCAACCTTCTCTTTAATTGTTGTTGATATGTGGTTGAATGTCGATGGTGATTGTTGATAATAAGTAGTTTCATATGTATTCGACTTGTATTGTCGAATGTGTTATTGACCTAGATTTGACTGGAAATAATTACGTTAGCTAGGGGTGATCCTGAAGACCCATGTATCTTTGCTCTTTCTACTAGGAAGCATCAGTTTTGTTCAGTTAAAACTTAATTTTTGTAATGAATATTAATTATCAAGATTATTTTGAACTCATTTTACTTGATCACATCTCAAACTTATTAAGTTAAAAAAGATGAAAAACCGATGAGGGATTTAATTACTGACATGTCCCCATATTTAATGACATGTTTGAGAATATCAATCGTGAAATTCGTATACTCTTTTGAAACTTTAAATATTAATTAGATCAAAAAGCTCATTTAAACTTAATGAACTTTAATATGATATTAAGAAGATTTGAGGTTTTATCTTACCCTAACATGAACGACATAAATTAGGTAGATCATATTCTTTGGAAACCCTAAAGTATATAGGATCAAATTTGGAAGTTCTACTTTTCAAGATTATCCCATCATACAAATTTAAAACCAAAGAGTTCTAAGGACACATCGTGGTCGACTTGACCCTAATTATGGAGCTCCAGTCGCCTCCGAGGCTCCACTCAAGAAATTGTTGAACGGCAATTCAAATTTATAACTACCTAAAAATTCTACATAATTTTTTATTTGATGGAATACACATCACGATCAGGCCCAGCTAGCTGAAGTACCTCTAGTGTAGCGTTGTTATAAATATTAAAAAACTTAATTATCGTACGAAATTAGGAAATTGAATCGAACCCCGATTCCAAAATTAAATTTGGACCCGACGGTTCCACTTACTAAATATCCGAAAATTTGAATTTGATTTGATTCCAAAGAGAACCTAATTTTATTTAAATGTGATGGTATATTCATCATTTCATAATTTTTTATTGAGAAAATCGACGACATTGAGGTATTCTACGCTAAACATTTCAAATATGGACGTTTTGTGCTATTTTCAAAGGTAGGGAGGTTTTAGACCGTTTGTCCAATA
The DNA here is from genome assembly GCA_035079005.1 of Fraxinus americana. Lineage (NCBI taxonomy): Eukaryota > Viridiplantae > Streptophyta > Magnoliopsida > Lamiales > Oleaceae > Fraxinus > Fraxinus americana. The sequence continues at coordinate 10,637,607 of CM068717.1, read as the reverse complement.
GATAGGGTGGTATTGTGCTGTTTAGCCTTAATTTTTTTAATTATGATCTGTTTGATTGCAAGAATGAAATTTGGGTGGAAAGAAATGAATTCCAGGGAATTGAACTGCGTGGAATTTGTTTTACTGGGAATTGTCAATTAATTGTGTTTGATTAGTATCATTTTCCATCTGAAAAATATTGAAATTTTGGATATTTTGGTGTTCGTTTGGATTTGTTTTCCAAAAAAATTATCTATTAAAAGAATAAATTTGTTTCCATTGTCAAAAAAGTTTTAAAAAAAAGTGGACTAGAAAGCCTTTTTTTTTTAATCAAAAACCAAGAAAATGTAAGCATATGGGTGAAAAATAGAAAACCAATTCTATGAAAATTTTGGACAATCAAATATGCAAAAATGTGAAAAATGAAATTTAATTTTCATCTTCTATGGAATTGAATTGCAATCAAACATGGCAACATTTTCTTGAAAATCATAGAAATATAAGTAGAAATATGTTGTAAATTATATGTTTATTAGTGAATGACCACTATATCTCTAGGGCCCTAGTTATTATGACAATTGTATCTCTTGCTGTCATAATTCTTCCCTATAAATATGGAGCTTTGAGCCATTAACTTCTCTCTCTCTCTCTCTCTCTCTCTCTTTTATAACAAAATATATATTTATTCATTCTACCATTTATGTTAGACTTAAATTATTGTTTTATTTTTTATTTAATTAAAGTAGATAAAGTTTATTTTTTCTTCTTCTCTTTTTCTCTTTTATGCAAAGATTGATAGCATATATATAATTTTTTTTTTCAAAACTGAAAATGTTAAATTTAAAAAAGGAAAAAGAAGGAAATAACTTGTCATCCTTTTTGGGGATAATAACCTCAATGATTAATGTATTTTGCATAAGGTTTTCAGGGGATCACTAAATTTTAAAAGTCACTACATTCGTCATTAAACTTTTTAATTCGTAATCCCGCTCATCATTGACCTTATGGTCCGTCAAAAATTTGACGGAATGCTACGTGGTTGCTTATGTGGCATATTTCTCAGCAGATTTAGTATCCATGTATGCAATCACGAGAAGTCGGTGATGAACGAAATTACAAATTGTAAAATTTAGCGATGAATGATGAGATTTTTAAAGTTCGATGACCCCTTAGAAACCTTTGCAAAATTCAGTGACCATTTAGATCATTACCCGCACATTCTCCAATAAAATAATATTACACGTAAATTCAAAAAAAAAAATCTTATTTTTAACCACATTCTCCAAAAAATCACTATTATAAAATACATTTTTCCATTCTCTCTACAAAAAAAAAAGTCTTGAAAAATAAATTTTGAAATAGTGATTTTTTGGGGAATGTATGGTTGAAAATGATTAGTAATTAGTCATGGCTTTTTTATGGCCACTGTTAATTTTTCCAAGACCTTTTTCTTTCATTCTTTTTTTATTTTTATTTGTAGAAAGAAATGGAAAATATATTTTGAAAGAGTAATTTTTTGAAAAATGTAAAATTAAAAAAATAGAAAAAAGTCTAGGTTTACGTATAATATTATTTTATTGGAAAATGTGTGGATAATAACCTAAATGGTCATTGAACTTTGCAAAAGATTTCCACGAAGTCGTTGAACTTTAAAAATCACCACATTGATCACTAAACTTTACAATTCGTAATCTTGTTCATCACTGACCTCACATGGCTGCTTGTGCAAATGCCAAATCAATCGAGACATAATGCCACACACACCCACGTCAGCATTTCGTCAATTTTTTGGCGAATCGTGAGATCAATGATGAATGTGATTACAAATTGTAAAGTATAGTGATGAATATGGTGATTTTTAAAGTTCAATGACTTCATGGAAATGTTTTACAAAGTTCAATGACCATTTGGTTATCCCCCCTTCTTGTGAAAACTAATTACATATGTAGAAATGAGGTTTAAACATTGGGTGACTGTATCGACACTAATGAGTTTAATAAGGGCACTACATTTTAATTGTGTTAAATGTCTCTTACTTTAATTATAGTCATACTTATGTTTCCGGTTTTTTTCTTCTTATTCTTATCTTCAATCCTCTACTGATTAGCAAGTATCCCAAATTACTGGTTTCTTTCAAAAATTCTATTAGGAGGACATAAAAGAATTGATTAATTATATTCACACTATTGACAAGAATAAGAGAAGATAATGAGGGATAAAATGAGAAAAAGCCAATACTTTGTATATATTTTGTTGATATGGAAATGGTTGTTTGACGGGTTTTGTTTGCCATGGAAAACTAATTCGACCCACCCCCCACACGTGCACCAATTGAAGGAAATGAAGGAAACCATATTGGTGGGAATATGGTTTCCAAGTTATTATTATTATTATTATTATTATTATTATTATTATTATTATTATTATTATTATTATTATTGGCAATGTACACAAATTTTATCACCAATTGAAAAAAAAAAAAAAAAAAAATTCCTTTTAATGAACAATTTTCTTAAAAAATAAAGTCAAACGAACACGAAAAGATCCAAAATTTAAATATTTTCCAAGTGAAAAATTATACCAATCAAATACATTTAATTAACAATTTTCAGGAAAACAATTCTAGACAATTCAATTCCCTGATATTCATTTTCTTTCCACCAAATTTCACTTTTACAATCAAACGAACCCTTATTATTGTTTACTCAGAAATAAGTCTTTCCCAGTCAACTATTGGACAGAAGTAACGTAGGCCTTTGGACCACCCCCATGAAATCGCTTTCATAACCCAACTTGCATGGGTCTCTTTTCTGGTTTTAAGTTGGTCCTAGGGGAATTAGATTCACATAAAATAATTGAAATCGCTTTCTTTGAAACTAAACCAGGTAGAGGAATCAGAGCGGTTCCATCCTTGGCAGGATTTTAGAGAATTGAAAATTGGATCAAATTAAGTGAACTAGAGTGCATTGTAATTTTATTTCCACACCCCTTACCACTAACTTCATTTTTTTCTCACTCAATTAAGCATTGTAATCCTGAATCCATCCCTGCTTGAATCATTATTTGGAAATGACCAGTTCTCGGATTTCAGCTCGAATATGGAGCCAGGCAGGTCGGTCACGTAACAACCCAATCTGTGCCTTTTACAATCTATAGAATAATGCTATTATGTCATTTTATTGCAGAATACAACACACCACCTTTTTATTGATTCTAACATCACAAACAGTTACAAGAAAAAATAGTTTGTCAAGTACTGAATATTGATCCATAAAAAAATGTACAATTTTCGTAATTTAACTACTGTTTATACTTGTACATGGCTAACCTGATCTCCATTAATTCATCTCCCCAAGCATGTCGAGAATAAAGCCAAGCCATCGACCGGTCAAGAATCCTTGACACCATGCAGTCGAACATTGAGCCTTCTGAGCCAGATGGAATGAAGTATCATGTGAAAAACATCGTATCGCCTTGGAGGTGAATTAACCTCAAAATGCCTCCTCGCTTGTATTCCTCGTCTTTGCATTCTTATATACTGTCTCTTCGAAATTCCAGTCAGAATTTTCTTCAGGTTCGGAATCTCCACCACGGGAATTTCAACAGCGAACGATTTCCAGTTCAACACGTCACTGAATGGAGCAACATAGTGATCTTTTATAATAACGGGAACGCAACCAGTATATAGCGCCTCGACCATTCTTGGGCTGGCTACTTCGTAACCACTAGGACAAATACAGTACTTGCTTTTTCTCATCATTTCAAAGTATGATACACTTTTTGGTAGGTACCTATGAATCTGAACATCTTCGTCATCTTTGTGTTCCCAGTGTTCGAGAAGAATCGGCCTAATAGGGCCATGAAGTCCTCCAGCAAAGAAAACCAAAATTGTTCGTCTTGATGGCGACAGACCGCCAATCAAGCCATTCATTCTACCACCGGGTAAATTAATCTCTGGAATCGACACATCTTTTGAGGGGTCGAATCCTTCAGAGGTATTTGCATTGCATAAAGCTCGAACTGAGTTGATAAACAGTTCTAGGATTGACTTAGAAAGCTTTGGCCCCTGCACGGTGCAATCACTTTGTATTAGTAGGGAAAATCTCACAACCTTTCAATAAACAACGAAATAAAAAAAAACACGAATTAACGGACCCAATCGTGGCAAGCAAACATGAAATGATCGGCTCCAAGGCTACGATTCCAATAGGGATATTTTCCAGTGAGAAGATGAATGTAGTCACTGACTGTTTGTTTCATCGGACGCCAATGATTGGGAGCACCTCTATCATAAATAAAGTGAACTATGGATGCCACGCTGAATGGAAGGAAGTAAATGTGCGCGTTTTCAGGATTTCTCGTCCTAAATTTGGAAATCTCCAAGCGATAAATAAAACCTCCCTCCATGGAGTATATGCTTTTGCAAGGACCATTATGAAAAACCGGGTGCTCCCCTTCTTCATACACAAAAATCTTGAAGTGCTTTTCCATTTCCAAGTAACTCCTAAACGAAAAGGTCGATTGATCATTGGAAAGCCAAAAAAGATACAAACATCAACACATTCATATGCAACGAAATGTCAACCGTGAGATGAGACAATTAACGAGTATGTACCTGTGAAAGGCTTTGGGATTCAAGTATATTGGACCGTCTGGAACGTAGTCTGGATCTTGACTTCGATTTCCCATACGTGAATCTCTAATTGCTGTTCGCGCTTGCTGAAGTTTGGCCTCAAGCCTCTCCATATTGCTGAGTTTTTTAATTATTCTCGAATTTAATGGCCGAGTATCAGTCTCGTTTGAAAATGGTAAGGCACGGGATCCATTCGTCGAAGTTTTTGAACTCTCTCCCTTCTCTAGCTGTATTAGAAGTATTAGTTACATCTACAACAAAAACTGGGAAAACCATAGCCAAGTTTTTGGACGTCGATATAATCAAGAACAAGACCGATAATTATATTCAAAATTCAGTTATTTTTCCAGATGCGACATAATTTTTAACAAAATTTACTAAAAATATAATTTTTATCATCTTACAGATTGTTCTTGAGCCATACTTTCTCTCTCCTCAACGGCCAGAGGCGGCGTAACAGACTTGTTTTGAACATAGTCACCTGAATACGCTTCCTCTCTTTCCCCAACGCCACCCACCGTCCGCCGCAATTCCCACCGGTCTCCACCGTCCACTGTTGGCGCTACAGAATCACTACCACCGCCGCTGGTTATAGAACTCCACGCAGAAGAATTATAGTCCGAGGAAAACAGCCCACCGGAGGACCTAGAACAGCCAAAAACCACCAGCAGCGACGCCGCAATTAATGGCACCATAAACCCCATAAGCCTTGTTGAAGATGATGACGTTTTCCACCATAAACACACCCTTTTCTTGCACCCTTCCATAACTGCACCCTTCAATATTTCTCAATATCTGGTATTCATTAATTTTCCAGCACCACTTTGGTTTTATTACTCTCTAAATTTTTGTTCTAGAATATGTGTGCGTTGGAAAAAGGGAGGAATGAAAGACTGTTGCACCGCGCCAAATTGCCAAGCGTCGACTGGTTTTGGCCTCTGTATTCGAGTTTTCCTTCATGCAAAAGTGAAATCCTTTTTTTCCCGTTTTCAGTTCTATCCTCTTTTTCCTAAGTAGCCCAACTGAATTAAAATCAAAATTTTAATATATTTTCACAAAAATTGATGAAATGTATAGTTGAAAAGTTACGAGTCCAATGAAATTTACTATCAATATTAACTGTTGGATTTAATTTAAATTAAAATATAAATTTTAAAACTTACAAAATTTAAGCTTAATATCGTCTCTGATCATGTCATAAATGTTCACCTTTTATGTTTCGCACAACTTATTTTATAGTTCAACGTGTTAGTCAAATGGCATTAGTCAAATGGCATGAGTACAAAGGATTCTTAGAGCGATATCCCTTCCCGTCTAATAACTTAAAAAGTTAAATGAAATAATACAATTATTGATCGAAGTTCAATCTCTCAACAAATGGTACTAAAAATTCATATTATGTTACGCAATATAATTTGAACTTTTTCACTGAATGAGCAAATATTAAAAATAAACATCTCGAACTGTATATTCAGAATAAATACAATATTTTACTTCATCGCCGTCAAAATCAACTACAACCTACTATCGTCAACCCATTGGTAGACCATTTGCAATCACTTATTATTTACATTTTTATAATATACAAGAATCTTTGTCTACATGTATAATTTGTGCGGTTTAAAACTTGTTACTAGGGTCCGCTAGTACTGGCTAGTGTAGTTGATAGCTTAGGCAAAATACAATCTTGTTATATGTACATCAAGTTTGACACTATTAAGAAGTTCAATTTTTTATACATTAATATTAACAGTGCTTTAAATAATTAATGACTCAAATTTTGACACAATCTTGTTGAATATATAGAGAATATAATGAGAATGTTTTTCTTGCTTTTTTTTTCCTCTATATATATATATATATAATATAAACTTTAGGGAACAAGTTGTGGAAGAATATGAGTCCAAAATCGCGTCAAAAAACGAAAATGGGTTTGGGCCGAACAAGCTTGTCGCTAGGGCAAGAGGCGAGCAACACGGCAGTGCCACGCGAACTACCAAGTCTCAGGTTGTTTTCTTCCAGGCGCGTTCAAGCGTCCAGCTAGCGTCAGGCTAGCGAAAATGCGACGAATTTTTCATCCGGTTCATAATATTGATCTCCACAAGATCACTCCAATTTAGACTCCAATACCCACTAAAATTTGGGTCAAAATACAACAGAAGCTCAAGTGAGAAGAGTTGAAAAATAAACCAAAAATCTCGAAAGGACTCGAGGCTTTGCAAGGAATATACAAATGCCCAATTTTTGAGGGGGCACAGCACTGTGATTGAATGTTGGTGGAGAAACACTACAAAAATTTGCTTGTCCAAAAATTATGTTATTAACTCATCCTAGACAATTTTGTGTTACAAGGCATGTTAGTGGAGAATAAACTATTTGGGTATGAACCACGACAGTCAATTTGTCTTTGTTTGGCTGTAATGAGAATTTGGTGGGGTTATAGCTACGGGCATGTTTCGACAAAATAGATAAATAGATGCTAGCTTGTAAGTTGAGTCTCACAAATTGTATGATCCAAATTTCTAACTTATCTGACTTGTAAGCTAGTTGTGTAGATTTTGAATCACACCATTTGTGGGTCCTTAACTTACAAATTAGTATATTTTTTGCCAAACATGCTCTATATGCCAAGACGTGTATGAATACATAAGATATAAATCATAGACTTCTTTTAATTTTCTCAGATCGATGCTGGTCAAACATGGCAACATTTTCTTGAAAATCATAGAAATCTTTTTATAGGTAAAAATATGTTGTAAATTATATGTTTATTAGTAAATGATCATTATATCTCTAGGGCCCTAGTTATTATGACTGTTGTATCTCTTGCTGTCATAATTCTTTCCTATAAATATGGAGCTTTGAGCCATTAGCTTCTCTCTCTCTCTCTCTCTCTCTCTCTCTCTCTCTCTCTCTCTCTCTCTCTCTCTCTCTCACATAACAAAATATATATTTATTCATTCTACCATTTATGTTAGACTTAAATTATTGTTTTATTTTTTATTTGATTAAAGTAGATAAAATTTATTTTTTCTTCCCCACCTTTTCTCTTTTATGCAAAGATTGATAGCATATATATAATTTTTTTTTTTTCAAAACTGAAAATGTTAAATTTTAAAAAGGAAAAAGAAGGAAATAGCTTCTCATCCTTTTTGGGGATAATAACCTCATTGATTAATTTATTTTGCATAAGGTTTTCAGAGGATCACAAAATGTTAAAAGTCACCACATTTATCATTAAACTTTGTAATTGGTAATCCCGTTCATCATTGACCTTATGGTCCGTCAAAAATTTGACGGAATGATGACATGGTTGCTTATGTGGCATATGTCTCAGCCGATTTAGCATCCACGTATGCAATCATGAGAAGTCGGTGATGAACGAAATTATAAATTGTAAAATTTAGCGACGAATGATGTGATATTTAAAGTTCGATTATCCCTTAGAAACCCTTTGCAAAAATCAGTGACCATTTAGATTATTACCCACACATTTTCTAATAAAATAATATTACACGTAAATCCAAAAAAATCTTATTTTTAACCACATTCTCCAAAAAATCACTATTCCAAAATACATTTTTCCATTCTCTCTACAAAAAAAAAGTCTTGAAAAATAAATTTTGAAATAATGATTTTTTGGGGAATGTATGGTTGAAAATGATTAGTAATTAGTCATGGCTTTTTTCTGGGCACTGTTAATTTTTCCAAGACCTTTTTCTTTCATTTTTTTTTTATTTGTAGAAAGAAATGGAAAATACATTTTGAAAGAGTAATTTTTTGAAAAATGTAAAATAGAAAAAATAGAAAAAATTTTAGGTTTACGTATAATATTATTTTATTGAAAAATGTGTGGATAATGACCTAAATGGTCATTGAACTTTGCAAAAGATTTCCACGAAGTCGTTGAACTTTAAAAATCACCACATTCATGACTAAACTTTACAATTCGTAACCTTGTTCATCACTGACCTCACATGGCTCCTTATGTAGATGCCAAATCAATTGAGTCATAATGCCACACACACCCACATTAGCATTTCGTCAAATTTTTGGCGAATCGTGAGATCAATGATGAATGAGATTACAAATTGTAAAGTATGGTGATGAATATTGCGATTTTTAAAGTTCAATGACTTTGTGGAAACACTTTACAAAGTTCAATGACCATTTGGTTATCCCCCCTTCTTGTGAAAACTAATTACATATGTAGAAATGAGGTTTAAACATTGGGTGACTGTATCGACACTAATGAGTTTAATAAGCACACTACATTTTAATTGTGTTAAATGTCTTTTACTTTAATTATAGTCATACTTATGTTTCCGGTTTTTTTCTTCTTATTCTTATCTTCAATCCTCTATTGATTAGCAAGTATCCCAAATTACGGGTTTCTTTCAAAAATTCTATTAGGGGGACATAAAAGACTTGATTAATTATATTCACACTATTGACAAGAATAAGAGAAGATAATGAGGGATAAAAGGAGAAAAAGCCAATACTTTGTATATATTTTGTTGATATGGATATTATTGTTTGATGGGTTTTGTTTGCAATGAAAAACTAATTCGACCCACCCCCACACGTGCACCAATTGAAGGAAATGAAGGAAACCATCTTGGTGGGAATATGGTTATTATTATTATTATTATTATTATTATTATTATTATTATTATTATTATTATTATTATTTTGGCAATGGACACAAATTTTATCACCAATTATTAAAAAAAAATTCATTTTAATGAATAATTTACGTAAAAAACAAAGTTAAACGAACACGAAAAATCCAAAATTTAAATATTTACCACGTGGAAAATTATACCAATCAAACACAATTAATTTACAATTCCCAAGAAAACAATTCTAGACAATTCAATTTCCTGGTGTTCATTTTTTTTCGACTCAATTAAGCATTGTAATCCTGAATCCATCCCTGCTTGAATCATCATTTGGAACTGACCAGTTCTCAGATTTCAGGTCGACTATGGAGCCAGGCAGGTCTGTCCCGTAACAACCCAATCTGTGCCTTTTACAACCTATAGAATAATGCTATTATGTCATTTTATTGAAGAATACAACACGCCACCTTTTTATTAATTCTAACATCACAAATAGTTACAAAAAAAATAGTTTGTCAAGTACTGATCCATAAAAAAAAAATGTACAATTTTCGTAATTTAACTACTGTTTATACTTGTACATGGCTAACCTGATCTCCATTAATTCATCTCCCCAAGCATGTTGAGAATAAAGCCAAGCCATCGACCGGTCAAGAATCCTTGACACCATGCAGTCGAACATTGAGCCTTCTGAGCCAGATGGAATGAAGTATCATGTGAAAAACATCGTATCGCCTTGGAGGTGAATTAACCTCAAAATGCCACCTCGCTTGTATTCCTCGTCTTTGCATTCTTCTATACTGTCTCTTCGAAATTCCAGTCAGAATTTTCTTCAGGTTCGGAATCTCCACCACGGGAATTTCAACAGCAAACGATTTCCAGTTCAACACGTCACTGAATGGAGCAACATAGTGATATTTTATAATAACGGGAACGCAACCAGTATATAGCGCCTCGACCATTCTTGGGCTGGCTACTTCGTAACCACTAGGACAAATACAGTACTTGCTTTTTCTCATCATTTTAGAGTATGATACACTCTTTGGTAGGAACCTATGAATCTGAACATCTTCGTCATCTTTGTGTTCCCAGTGTTCGAGAAGAATCGGCCTAATAGGGCCATGAAGTCCTCCAGCAAAGAAAACCAAAATTGTTCGTCTTGATGGCGACGGACCGCCAATCAAGCCATTCATTCTACCACCGGGTAAATTAATCTCTGGAATCGACACATCTTTTGAGGGGTCGAATCCTTCAGAGGTATTTGCATTGCATAAAGCTCGAACTGAGTTGATAAACAGTTGTGGGACGGACTTAGAAAGCTTTGGCCCCTGCACGGTGCAATCACTTTGTATTAGTAGGGAAAATCTCAAAACCTTTCAATAAACAACGAAATCAAAAAATAACACGAATTAACTGACCCAATCGTGGCAAGCAAGCATGAAATGATCGGCTCCAAGGCTACGATTCCAATAGGGATATTTTCCGGCGAGAAGATGAATGTAGTCGCTGACAGTTTGTTTCATCGGACGCCAATGATTGGGAGCACCTCTATCATAAATAAAGTGAACTATGGATGCCACGCTGAATGGAAGGAAGTAAATGTGCACGTTTTCAGGATTTCTCGTCCTAAATTTGGAAATCTCCAAGCGATAAATAAAACCTCCCTCCATGGAGTATATGCTTTTGCAAGGCCCATTATGAAAAACCGGGTGCTCCCCTTCTTCATACACAAAAATCTTGAAGTGCTTTTCCATTTCCAAGTAACTCCTAAACGAAAAGGTCGATTGATCATTGGAAAGCCAAAAAAGATACAAACATCAACACATTCATATGCAACGAAATGTCAACCGTGAGATGAGACAATTAACGAGTATGTAACTGTGAAAGGCTTTGGGATTCAAGTATATTGGACCGTCTGGAACGTAGTCTGGATCTTGACTTCGATTTCCCATACGTGAATCTCTAATTGCTGTTCGCGCTTGCTGAAGTTTGGCCTCAAGCCTCTCCATATTGCTGAGTTTTTTAATTATTCTCGAATTTAATGGCCGAGTATCAGTCTCGTTTGAAAATGGTAAGGCACGGGATCCATTCGTCGAAGTTTTTGAACTCTCTCCCTTCTCTAGCTGTATTAGAAGTATTAGTTACATCTACAACAAAAACTTGGAAAACCATAGCCAAGTTTTTGGACGTCGATATAATCAAGAACAAGACCGATAATTATATTCAAAATTCAGTTATTTTTCCGACATAATTTTTAACAAAATTTACTAAAAATAAAATTTTTATCTTCTTACAGATTGTTCTTGAGCCGTACTTTCTCTCTCTTCAACGGCCAGAGGCGGCGTAACAGACTTGTTTTGAACATAGTCACCTGAATACGCTTCCTCTCTTTCCCCAACGCCACCCACCGTCCGCCGCAATTCCCACCGGTCTCCACCGTCCACTGTTGGCGCTACAGAATCACTACCACCGCCGCTGGTTATAGAACTCCACGCAGAAGAATAATAGTCCGAGGAAAACAGCCCACCGGAAGACCTAGAACAGCCAAAAACCACCAGCAGCGACGCCGCAATTAATGGCACCATAAACCCCATAAGCCTTGTTGAAGATGATGACGTTTTCCAACATAAACACACCCTTTTCTTGCACCCTTCCATAACTGCACCCTTCAATATTTCTCAATATCTGGTATTCATTAATTTTCCAGCACCACTTTGGTTTTATTACTCTCTAAATTTTTGTTCTAGAATATGTGTGCGTTGGAAAAAGGGAGGAATGAAAGACTGTTGCACCGCGCCAAATTGCCAAGCGTCGACTGGTTTTGGCCTCTGTATTCGAGTTTTCCTTCATGCAAAAGTGAAATCCTTTTTTTCCCGTTTTCAGTTCTATCCTCTTTTTCCTAAGTAGCCCAACTGAATTAAAATCAAAATTTTAATATATTTTCACAAAAATGGATGAAATGTATAGTTGAAAAGTTACGAGTCCAATGAAATTTACTATCAATATTAACTGTTGGATTTAATTTAAATTAAAATATAAATTTTAAAACTTACAAAATTTAAGCTTAATATCGCCTTTGATCATGTCATAAATGTTCACCTTTTATGTTTCGCACAACTTATTTTATAGTTCAACGTGTTAGTCAAATGGCATTAGTCAAATGGCATGAGTACAAAGGATTCTTAGAGCGATATCCCTTCCCGTCTAATAACTTAAAAAGTTAAATGAAATAATACAATTATTGATCGAAGTTCAATCTCTCAACACGTGGTATTAAAAATTCATATTGTGTTACGCAATATAATTTGAACTTTTTCACTGAATGAGCAAATATTAAAAATAAACATCTCGAACTGTATATTCAGAATAAATACAATATTTTACTTCATCGCCGTCAAAATCAACTACAACCTACTATGGTCAACCCATTGGTAGACCATTTGCAATCACTTATTATTTACATTTTTATAATATAAAAGAATCTTTGTCTACATGTATAATTTGTGCGGTTTAAAACTTGTTACTAGGGTCCGCTAGTACTGGCTAGTGTAGTTGATAGCTTAGGCAAAATACAATCTTGTTATATGTACATCAAGTTTGACACTATTAAGAAGTTCAATTTTTTATACATTAATTTTAACAGTGCTTTAAATAATTAATGACTCAAATTTTGACACAATCTTGTTGAATATATAGAGAATATAATGAGAATGTTTTTCTTGCTTTTTTTCCTATATATAAACTTTAGGGAACAAGTTGTGGAAGAATATGAGTCCAAAATCGCGTCAAAAAACGAAAACGGGTTTGGGCCGAACAAGCTTGTCGCTCGGGCGAGAGGCGAGCAACACGGCAATGCCACGCGAACTACCAAGTCTCGGGTTGTTTTCTTCCAGGCGCGTTCAAGCGTCCAGCTAGCGCCAGGCTAGCGTAAATGCGACGAATTTTTCATCCGGTTCATAATATTGATCTCCACAAGATCACTCCAATTTAGACTCCAATACCCACTACAATTTGGGTCAAAACACAACATAAGCTCAAGTGCGAAGAGTTGAAAAATAAACCAAAAATCCCGAAAGGACTCGAGGATTTGCAAGGAATATACAAATGCCCAATTTTTGAGGGGGCACAGCACTGTGATTGAATGTTGGTGGAGAAACACTACAAAAATTTGCATGTCCAAAAATTATGTTATTAACTCATCCTAGACAATTTTGTGTTACAAGGCATGTTAGTGGAGAATAAACTATTTGGGTATGAACCACGACAGTCAATTTGTCTTTGTTTGGCTGTAATGAGAATTTGGTGGGGTTATAGCTACGGGCATGTTTCGACAAAATAGATAAATAGATGCTAGCTTGTAAGTTGAGTCTCACAAATTGTATGATCCAAATTTCTAACTTATCTGACTTGTAAGCTAGTTGTGTAGATTTCGAATCACACCATTTGTCGGTCCTTAACTTACAAATTAGTATATTTTTTGCCAAACATGCTCTATATGCCAAGACGTGTATGAATACATAAGATATAAATCATAGACTTCTTTTAATTTTCTCATATATAGATTGATGCTGGTCGATTTTGTCCGCTCGAGTGACTACGCCTGGCCAATCAGCAATCTTGGACAGGAAATTTCGGGCATGTAGGCTGAGGTCATGTCTGGTGTAAGAATTAGTTAGCAGTTGTATCAACGAGAAAAATATAAAGTAAGAGGTTTACGAACGGTTATGGGCACGTGGATAGGTGTCTCAATGGTTTTCGTTATTCTCGCAAGAATATTGGATATGGGTCATGAGTAAATTAAATATGTCATCAAGTCTATCGATGATATAAATAATTGCTATATGACAAGTATATAACAATCTTGCAATCTTCTCTTTAATTGTTGTTGATCATATGTGGTTGAATGTCGATGGTGATTGTTGATAATAAGTAGTCGGATTCATATGTATTCGACTTGTATTATCGAATGTGTTATTGGCCTAGATTGGACTAGAAATAATTACGTTAGCTAGGGGTGATCCTGAAGACCCATGTATCTTTGTTCTTTCTACGAGCTAGGAAGCCTCGGTTTTGTTCAGTTAAAACTTAATTTTTGTAATGGATATTAATTATCAAGATTATTTTGAACTCATTTTACTTGATCACATCTCAAACTTATTTAGTTAAAAAAGATGAAAAACCGATGAGGGATTTAATTTTTGACATGTCCCCATATTTAATGACTTGTTTGAGAATATCAATCGTGAAATTCGTATACTCGTTTGAAACTTTAAATATTAATTAGATCAAAAAGCTCATTTAAACTTAATGAACTTTAATATGATATTAAGAAGATTTGAGGTTTTATCTTACCCTAACATGAACAACATAAATTAGGTAGATCATATTCTTTGGAAACCCTAAAGTATATAGGATCAAATTTGGAAGTTCTACTTTTCAAGATTATCCCATCATACAAATTCAAAACCAAAGAGTTCTAAGGACACGTCGTGGTCGACTTGACCCTAATTATGGAGCTCCAGTCGCCTCCGAGGCTTCACTCAAGAAATTGTCGAACAACAATTCAAATTTATAACTACCTAAAAATTCTACATAATTTTTTATTTGATGGAATATGCGTCACGATCAGACCCCAGCTAGCTGAAGTACGTCTAATGTAGTGTTGTTATAAATATTAAAAAACTTAATTATCGTACGAAATTAGGAAATTGAATCGAACCCGATCGGTTCCATAATTAAATTTGGACCCCGACTGTTCCACTTACTAAATATCCGAAAATTTGAATTTGATTTGATTCTAAGGAGAACCTAATTTTATTTAAACGTGATGGTATATTCATCACTTCATAATTTTTTTATTGAGAAAATTGACGACATTGAGGTATTCTACGCTAAACATTTCAAATATGGAGGTTTTGTACTATTTTCAAAGGTAGGGAGGTTTTAGACAGTTTGTCCAATATATAGGGTGGTATTGTGCTGTTTAGCCTTAATTTTTTTAAATATGGTCTGTTTGATTGCAAAAATGGAATTTGAGTGGAAAGAAAATGAATTTTAGGGAATTGAATTGCCTGGAACTTGTTTTACTGGGAATTGTCAATTAATTGTGTTTGATTGGCATAATTTTTCACCTGAAAAATATTGAAATTTTGGACATTTTGGTGTTCGTTTGGATTTGTTTTCAAAAAAAATTGTCCATTAAAGAAATAAAATTTGTTTCTATTGCCAAAAAAGTTTTAAAAAAAAAAAGTTGTCTTCAAAAGTTTTCTCTACCAAAAACCAAGAAAATGTGAGCATATGGGTGAAAGTTGGAAAACTAATTCCATGAAAAATTTGTGCGATCAAATATGCAAAAATGTGAAAAATGAAATTTAATTTTCATCTTATATGAAATTGAATTGCAATCAAACAAGGCAACATTTTCTTGAAAATCATAGAAATCTTTTTATAAGTAAAAATATATTGTAAATTATATGTTTATTAGTGAATGACCATTATATCTCTAGGGCCCTAGTTATTATGACTGTTGTATCTCTTGCTGTTATAATTCTTTCCTATAAATATGAAGCTTTGAGCCATTAACTTCTCTCCCTCTCTCTCTCTCTCATAACAAAATATATATTTATTCATTCTACCATTTATGCTTAGATTATTGTTTTATTTTTTATTTGATTAAAGTAGATAAAATTTATTTTTTCTTCTTCTCTTTTTCTCTTTTATGCAAAGATTGATAGCATATATATAATTTTTTTTTTTTTCAAAACTGAAAATGTTAAATTTAAAAAAGGAAAAAGAAGGAAATAACTTGTCATCCTTTTTGGGGATAATAACCTCAATGATTAATGTATTTTGCATAAGGTTTTCAGGGGATCACAAAATGTTAAAAGTCACCACATTTATCATTAAACTTTGTAATTGGTAATCCCGTTCATCATTGACCTTTTGGTCACTCAAAAATTTGACGGAATGCTGACATGGTTGCTTATGTGGCATATGTCTCAGCCGATTTAGCATCCACGTATGCAATCATGAGAAGTCGGTGATGAACGAAATTATAAATTGTAAAATTTAGCGATGAATAATGTGATATTTAAAGTTCGATTATCCCTTAGAAACCCTTTGCAAAATTCAGTGACCATTTAGGTTATTACCCACACATTTTCTAATAAAATAATATTACACGTAAATCCAAAAAAAAAATCTTATTTTTAACAACATTCTCCAAAAAATCACTGTTCCAAAATACATTTTTCCATTCTCTCTACAAAAAAAAAAAGTCTTGAAAAATAAATTTTGAAATAGTGATTTTTTGGGGAATGTATGGTTGAAAATGAACTATTAGTCATGGCTTTTTTCTGGCCACTGTTAATTTTTCCAAGACCTTTTTCTTTCATTTTTTTTTATTTGTAGAAAGAAATGGAAAATATATTTTGAAAGAGTAATTTTTTGAAAAATGTAAAATAGGAAAAATAGAAAAAAATTTAGGTTTACATATAATATTATTTAATTGAAAAATGTGTGGATAATGACCTAAATGCTCATTGAACTTTGCAAAAGATTTTCACGAAATATTCGAACATTAAAAATCACCACATTCATCACTAAACTTTACAATTCGTAATCTTGTTCATCACTAACCTCACATGGCTGCTTATGGAGATGCAAATCAATTGAGTCATAATGCCACACACACCCACATTAGCATTTCGTCAATTTTTTGGCGAATCGTGAGATCAATGATGAATGGGATTACAAATTGTAAAGTATAGTAATGAATATTGTGATTTTTAAAGTTCAATGACTTCGTGGAAACACTTTACAAAGTTCAATGACCATTTGGTTATCCCCCCTTCTTGTGAAAACTAATTACATATGTAGAAATGAGGTTTAAACATTGGGTGACTGTATCGACACTAATGAGTTTAATAAGCGCACTACATTTTAATTGTGTTAAATGTCTTTTACTTTAATTATAGTCATACTTATGTTTCCGGTTTTTTTCTTCTTATTCTTATCTTCAATCCTCTATTGATTAGCAAGTATCCCAAATTACGGGTTTCTTTCAAAAATTCTATTAGGGGGACATAAAAGACTTGATTAATTATATTCACACTATTGCCAAGAATAAGAGAAGATAATGAGGGATAAAAGGAGAAAAAGCCAATACTTTGTATATATTTTGTTGGTATGGATATTGTTGTTTGATGGGTTTTGTTTGCCATGGAAAACTAATTCGACCCACCCCCACACGTGCACCAATTGAATGAAATGAAGGAAACCATCTTGGTGGGAATATGGTTTCCAGGTTATTATTATTATTATTATTATTATTATTATTTTGGCAATGGACACAAATTTTATCACCAATTATTAAAAAAAAAAATTCATTTTAATGAACAATTTATGTAAAAAAACAAAGTCAAACGAACACGAAAAGATCCAAAATTTAAATATTTACCACGTGGAAAATTATACCAATCAAACACAATTAATTGACAATTCCCAAGAAAACAATTCTAGACAATTCAATTCCCTGGTATTCATTTTTTTTCCACTCAATTAAGCATTGTAATCCTGAATCCATGCCTGCTTGAATCATTATTTGGAACTAACCAGTTCTCGGATTTCAGCTCGACTATGGAGCCAGGCAAGTTGGTCCCGTAACAACCCAATTTGTGCCTTCTACAACCTATAGAATAATGCTATTATGTCATTTTATTGAAGAATACAACACCCCACCTTTTTATTGATTCTAACATCACAAACAGTTACAAGAAAAAATAGTTTGTCAAGTACTGATCCATAAAAAAAAATGTACAATTTTCGTAATTTAACTACTGTTTATACTTGTACATGGCTAACCTGATCTCCATTAATTCATCTCCCCAAGCATGTCGAGAATAAAGCCAAGCCATCGACCGATCAAGAATCCTTGTCACCATGCAGTCGAACATTGAGCCTTCTGAGCCAGATGGAATGAAGTATCATGTGAAAAACATCGTATCGCCTTGGAGGTGAATTAACCTCAAAATGCCTCCTCGCTTGTATTCCTCGTCTTTGCATTCTTATATACTGTCTCTTCGAAATTCCAGTTAGAATTTTCTTCAAGTTCGGAATCTCCACCACGGGAATTTCAACAGCGAACGATTTCCAGTTCAACACGTCACTGAACGGAGCAACATAGTGATCTTTTATAATAACGGGAACGCAACCAGTATATAGCGCCTCGACCATTCTTGGGCTGGCTACTTCGTAACCACTAGGACAAATACAGTACTTGCTTTTTCTCATCATTTCAGAGTATGATACACTCTTTGGTAGGTACCTATGAATCTGAACATCTTCGTCATCTTTGTGTTCCCAGTGTTCGAGAAGAATTGGCCTAATAGGGCCATGAAGTCCTCCAGCAAAGAAAACCAAAATTGTTCGTCTTGATGGGGACGGACCGCCAATCAAGCCATTCATTCTACCACCGGGTAAATTAATCTCTGGAATCGACACATCTTTTGAGGGGTCGAATCCTTCTGAGGTATTTGCATTGCATAAAGCTCGAACTGAGTTGCTAAATAGTTCTGGAACGGACTTAGAAAGCTCTGGCCCCTGCACAGTGCAATCACTTTGTATTAGTAGGGAAAATCTTAAAACCTTTCAATAAACAACGAAATCAAAAAATAACACGAATTAACGGACCCAATCGTGGCAAGCAAGCATGAAATGATCTGCTCCAAGGCTACGATTCCAATAGGGATATTTTCCAGCGAGAAGATGAATGTAGTCGCTGACAGTTTGTTTCATCGGACGCCAATGATTGGGAGCACCTCTATCATAAATAAAGTGAACTATAGATGCCACGCTGAACGGAAGGAAGTAAATGTGCGCGTTTTCAGGATTTCTAGTCCTAAACTTGGAAATCTCCAAGCGATAAATAAAACCTCCCTCCATGGAGTATATACTTCCGCAAGGACCATTATGAAAAATTGGGTGCTCGCCTTCTTCATACACAAAAATCTTGAAGTGCTTTTCCATTTCCAAGTAACTCCTAAACGAAAAGGGCAATTGTTCATTGGAAGGCCAAAAAAGATACAAACCTCAACACATTCATATGCAACGAAATGTCAACCGTGTGATGAGACAAATAACGCGTATGTACCTATGAAAGGCTTTAGGATTCAAGTATATAGGACTGTCTGGAACGTAGTCTGGATCTTGACTTTGATTTCTCATATGTGAATCTCTAATTGTTGTTCGAGCTTGCTGAAGTTTGGCCTCAAGCCTCTCCATATTGCTGAGTTTTTTAATGATCCTCGGATTTAACAGTCGAGTATCAGTTTCGTTTGAAAATGGTAAGACTTTGGATCCATTCGTCGAAGTTTTGGAAATCTCTCCCTTCTCTGGCTGTATTAAAAGTATTAGTTACATCTATAACAAAAACTTGGAAAACCATAGGCAATTTTTTTAGACGTCGATATAATCAAGAACAAGACCGATATTCAAATTAACCAATAATTATATTCAAAATACAGTTATTTTTCTAGATGAGACATGGGCCTAACAAACTATAAAGTTTCTACTTCATATTGTAGAGAGTGGTCCAATCCTTGCATCTACTGATAAGTGTTAAGATTTGGGGTTACATCTTAAAATGTCAACCTTATTAAAAAGAATAACTCAAACTCTTAAAAATTGGTCTATGTTTTCATCTTTGTTCGATGTGAAATTACATCTTAAAATGTCAACCTTATTAAAAAGAATAACTCAAACTCTTAAAAATTGGTCTATGTTTTTATCTTTGTTCGATGTGAAATTTTATCTCTTAACATGCTCCAACAAGATGATTGCTCATTTGAACTGATCAATATTCAAATTTGTGTGCTCAATTTGTTTTGAATTTTAATCGGATTGAATTGCTCGTTAAAACTTAACGGGCCTTGATACCATGTTAAGATTTGGGGTTCCATTTTAAAAGGTCAACCTTATTAAAAGGAGTAGTTCTCACTCTTATAAATTGATCTATATTTTCATCTTTATTCGATTTGGAATTTTATCCCTTAACAATAAGAACCAATTCTTGACTAAAGAACTCAATCTACTCGTCAAAATGGATAGGCCGGTCCGAACGGGACCAAACTTTTTGTTAACTCTTTCAATTTTCTTCAAAATCCAACGGAATTTTTCACTGATTTTATGCAGCTCATGTTTGGTTCAACTATAAAAGTACATTAAAATTTAAAGCAAATTCAAATTTTAATTTTAATTACATATTTAATATAGAAATCATGACTTTTCAACTATACATCTCATCAATTTTTATTAAAATTTACTAAAAATATAATTTTTATCTACACCAAATTTAGACTTAGAATTCTTAATCACACGAATTTTTCTACTGCTTTATAATTTGGGATTTTTTTAAAGGATAAAATTTTAAGAAAAATGAAATAATCAAATACCAAAAAAGATGAAAGGAAAAAAATAAAATAAAAAAAAGGCGACAAACAGTGTATCTTCTTACAGATTGTTCTTGAGCTGTACGTTCTCTCTCTTCAACGGCCAGAGGCGACGTAACAGACTGGTTTAGAACATAGTCACCTGAATGCGCTTCCTCTCTTTCCCCAACGCCACCCACCGTCCGCCGCAATTCCCACCGCTCTCCACCGTCAACTGTTGGCGCTACAGAATCACTATCACCGCCGCTAGTTATAGAACTCCACGCAGAAGAATAATAGTCCGAGGAAAACAGCCCACCGGAGGACCTAGAACAGCCAAAAACCACCAGCAGCGACGCCGCAATTAATGGCACCATAAACCCCATCAACCTTGTTGCAGATGATGACGTCTTCCACCATAAACACACCCTTTTCTTACACCCTTCCATAACTGCTCCCTTCAATATTTCTCAATATCTGGTATTCATTAATTTTCCAGCGCCTCTTTGGTTTTATCACTCTCTAAGAGTCTAAATTTTTGTTCTTGAATATGTGTGCGTTGGAAAAAGGGAGGAATAAAGGACTGTTGCACCGCGCCAACTCGCCAAGCGTCTACTGGTTTTGGGTATTCGAGTTTTTCTTCATGCAAAAGTGAAATCTTTTTTTTCCGTTTTCAGTTCTACCCTCTTTCCTAATCAACCCAACTGATATTTTCATAAAATTGATGAGAGATATACTTGAAAAGTTATAGGTTCAATAAAATTTACTATTAATATTAATTTTTTATTTTGATTTAAATTAAAATATAAATATAAATTTTAATACTTATCAAATATAAGCTTAATATCGCCTCTGGTCATGTCATAAATGTTCACATTTTATGTTTCGTACAACTGATTTTACAATTCAACGTGTTAGTCAAATGACGTGAGTACAAAGGATTCTTAGAGCGATTTCCCTTCTCGTCTAATAACTTAAAATGTTAAATGAAATAATATAATTATTGATCGAAGTTCAATCTTTCAGCACATGGTATTAAAAATTGGGGAGTTCATTTAAATGCCCCAGTCAAATGAAACATTTATTTATATACCCTATCATCTATCTTTTTTAGTTAGATAGCCCAAAGTTATAAAGAAAATAAAAAACAATTTACAAATTACTAAAATATCCTTGTATGTAAAAAGACATAAAACCCTATTTCCCCATTCAATTTCCATTTAGCCCTAATTCAAATCATTTCTTCCACATTCGAGATTTGACCTCCCTGCAATTATTCTTCTCCTTTTCTTATCATCAACTTCTCTCATTTTAAAACTCTAAAATCTATTGTCATTCTCTTGAACACTAATTTGGTTGAAGTGGGAAACCAATTCTTACAATATTCTTGTTGAACATTTGGAAAAGAAGAGAATGTAATATTAAATTTCAATATCTATTTCGATTTTATTGGTCTTCTAAGGAATGAGAATGAGAATGTAGTATGTATTTACTTGTTTTCAAAAATCTCTGGGTAGAATTGTTGAATTATATGCCAAAAATGTGTTTGATGAATTGCATCATAAATGTGTTTGATGAATTGCCTCAAAAAGAGGAAAAACTTATTTATGCCTCTAACCTCCGGATTCAAGAAAACAAGGAAGAACCTCCATCTATGGAATCAAACATGTCGAACACTGAGTCCTAGGATTGCTGGGAAGATAGTATTACAAAAGCGTGTCTCTAGTCTATTTCAATCCACGTGACAAAGTTCAACTTCATGATATGGATGGAACTCAAGAGGTATTGACAAAGATCCTTCTAGTTCTAGCTATGAGGCATAAAAGCCTTATCCAAATCCACAACATTGCCTTACTGATTTCATTAAAGACTTTACTTGCTAACTCGAAGATAGATTCTTATAAGTTATCGATGAAATAATAATATGCCATACCAAAATTCTGGAGAATTAATTCATTTCATGAATATTAACATGAATTATTGAATTATAAAATCATTGGGTATGTTTGCCAAAAAAATGTTAAATTTCAATATTTGGGCTACTTTCTTTTTCAATTTTTCTGAATCATTTTTTTTATATGTGTTTATGGAGTTCATTTGTTAATATGACTTTGAATTCATTTTATCGTTGAATTAAGTTTTTATATGAGTTGGTTTTCAATTTTATTTATTACCCCTTATTTTTTAGGTGAATATGTTGGTAAACACATGTTTGGCTATTCCATTTATTGTTCTACTGACATGCATTTCATTTTTTCTGTCTAGAACGACTTATATATCATTTTCTGCAACTCATAACGACATACATCGTGTTATCAATAATGTACAAAGTTTGATATTTGATGAAATTTTAAATTTTTTTGTTGAATTGCAGTTATGGACACTATGGATATGTTATGGATTCAGTTTGTTATCTAGTTGAATATGAGTGATCAGTTGAAGGAGATTAGAAATGGAAATATGCAGCGAATGACAAAGGAAAAACAACGCTTATTCGTATTTCAAAAACAATTTCTTGTGTGAATTTGTATAATAAAGCCAGAGAGACGTTGAAGGTCGATACAATACTATACGAAATGGAGATGTCAATTGTTGTTCCTATAATGTCTAAGGCTCCAACTGTACGAAAAACGATCATGTTCGCTCCACTTGCAAGGGCCAAGCAATTGGTAGTGAAACTTGAAGTTGTAATATTATCGTGACTTGTAGATTTATTATTTTGTACTTATTGAAAACACAAAATGTTTTACAGATTTTAATAGCGACATAGATGTTGCCTAACTACTAGTTAGTGCATTTTTATAATTGTAATGATTATGGATGTTGAATATAATTGGAATTTACATATCTTTCAAGTTTACGTATTGCACTCGTTCAGGGTGTTGATATAATTGAAATTTACATATCTTAGTTCAGGTGGCATAGAGTATTTCATGTCGTTCAAGTACAAAAATGTACTCATTCGAAAAATGATATTAAAATGTACACAGCGCTTCCCTAAAAACTACAACGACATTGATATCGTTTCTATGTTATAAAACGATATCTATGTCGTTTCGATACAAAAATTGCACTCGGTAGCATAACGATATTGAAGTCGTTCTTGAAATAAAAAAACGATTTGAATATCGTTTCAGCGTAAAATACACACTGCTTTCGTGAACAAACTATAACGACATTGATATCGTTCCTGTGTCGAAAAACGATATCGATCTCGTTTCCATTAAAAAATTGCACGGATTATTGAAACGATATTGATATCGTTCCTTAAAAAAGAAAACGATTTGAATATCGTTTCAGCGTAAGATACACACTGCTTCCATGATTTTCATAACGACATTGATATCGTTCCTGTGTCTTAAAACGATATAGATGTTGTTTCTATTCAACTTATCGAATTTTCCCTTCACTTACCGGATATTGAAATTATCGGATTTCAACTTACCGGATTTGGCTAAACTTACTGGATTTAAACATACGCTAAAACGACATCTATGTCATTTCAGTTCACATAGAACGACATGGATGTCGTTATGCGTAAAATCGTTATTTTTAACCAAAACGATATAATTATCGTTTTTCATGAAAAGAAACGATATCTATATCGTTATAGTTATTATGTGAACTGGAACGATTTCAAACTCGTCAAATTTGTACTAAAACGATATGGACGTCGTTATGTTATTTTGTGGATTTGATACATAACGATACCCTTATCGTTTCAGTACAATTTTGACGACATTAATATCGTTTCAGTTTAAATCATAACTAGAACGATACATGTATCGTTTTAATTTATATAAAACGATAATTATATCGTTTTTGCTAAAAACGACGATTCAACTGTCCACGACAACTCGACATGCATTCGACATATGTTGGATGATCGAAATAGGTCATCAAGTGAGTTCGATCCCACTCAAAAGAAACTATGGGAATATTTGTGTTCTCATGACTATATACAACATTCGAACTATTCCAATAGAAAGAGTATATTCGTTCGTTCTTTCTAAGTCATTCGAGTGGTATCAACCTACTTGATGACCTTTTCGATCGTCCTACGTATGTTGAAAGCATGTTGGGTGGTTGTGGACGATCGAATCGTTATTTTTAGCCAAAACGATATAATTATCGTTTTTCATGAAAAGAAACGATATCTATATCGTTATAGTTATTATTTGAACTTGAACGATTTCAAACTCGTCAAATTTGTACTGAAACGATATGGACGTCGTTATGTTATTTTGTGGATTTGATACATAACGGTATCCATATCGTTTCAGTACAATTTTGACGACATTGATATCGTTTCAGTTTAAATCATAACTAGAACGATACATGTATCGTTTTAGTTTATATAAAACGATAATTATATCGTTTTTGCTAAAAACGACGATTCAACTGTCCACGACAACTCGACATGCATTCGACATATGTAGGATGATCGAAATAGGTCATCAAGGGAGTTCGATCCCACTCAAAAGAAACTATGGGAATATTTGTGTTCTCATGACTATATACAACATTCGAACTATTCCAATAGAAAGAGTATATTCGTTCGTTCTTTCTAAGTCATTCGAGTGGTATCAACCCACTTGATGACCTTTTCGATCGTCCTACGTATGTTGAAAGCATGTTGGGTGGTTGTGGACGATCGAATCGTTATTTTTAGCCAAAACGATATAATTATCGTTTTTCATGAAAAGAAACGATATCTATATCGTTATAGTTATTATTTGAACTGGAACGATTTCAAACTCGTCAAATTTGTACTGAAACGATATGGACGTCGTTATGTTATTTTGTGGATTTGATACATAACGATATCCATATCGTTTCAGTACAATTTTGACGACATTGATATCGTTTCAGTTTAAATCATAACTAGAACGATACATATATCGTTTTAGTTTATATAAAACGATAATTATATCGTTTTTGCTAAAAACGACGATTCAACTGTCCACGACAACTCAACATGCATTCGACATATGTAGGATGATCGAAATGGTCATCAAGTGAGTTCGATCACACTCAAAAGAAACTATGAGAATATTTGTGGTCTCATGACTATATACAACATTCAAAAATTGCACGGATTATTGAAACGATATTGATATCGTTCCTTAAAAAAGAAAACGATTTGAATATCGTTTCAGCGTAAAATACACACTGCTTCCCTGATTTTCATAACGACATTGATATCGTTCATGTGTCTTAAAACGATATAGATGTCGTTTCCATTCAACTTATCGAATTTTTCCTTCACTTACCGGATATTGAAATTATCGAATTTCAACTTACCGGATTTGGCTAAACTTACTGGATTTAAACATACGCTAAAACGACATTTATGTCGTTTCAGTTCACATAGAACGACATGGATTTCGTTATGCGTAAAATCGTTATTTTTAGCCAAAACGATATAATTATCGTTTTTCATGAAAAAAAACGATATCTATATCGTTATAGTTATTATTTGAATTGGAACGATTTCAAACTCGTCAAATTTGTACTGAAACGATATGAACGTCGTTATGTTATTTTGTGGATTTGATACATAACGATATCCATATCGTTTCAGTACAATTTTGACGACATTGATATCGTTTCCGTTTAAATCATAACTAGAACGATACATATATCGTTTTAGTTTATATAAAACGATAATTATATTGATATCGTTTCAATTTTAATCTTATTTAAAATGACATATATATATATATATATATATATATATATATATATATATATATATATATATATATATATATCGTTTTGAGATATATAAAACGACAATTATATTTTTGAAGGTATATAAAAAGTATATCTTGCACGTCGTAAAAAGTTTACGTGCGGGTGAAGGGGAAAAAATAAAAAAATTAATGGTTGAACCGGTGGACGATTACTTAAAAATATAAAAAAAATTATTTGAAATAAAATTAAAGATTTTAATTCAATTGTCACTAATTATTTATATATTTCGAAATCATAAATTTTGTAGACATTCAATTCATCTTAATTAAAATTAATCTTTCATTACATAATACGTATATAAATTAAAATGAAATATTTAACTATAATTTTTTAAGATATTAGAATTATAGGGTTATATATATGTTATTGCATTAAAAACAAAAAAAATACTGTTCAATATCTTAGTGGTGAGAGAAACATCATTTTTATTAGAAGTTGACTGTTTAAATATTTGGATATTGAAAATTTGACTATAATTTTTCAAGATATATGTAAGTTATTGCAACAAAGCAAACAACAATGTTCAATGTCCTAGTGGTGAGAATAACAGTATAATAATTTTTTTCTTAAAGGTTGAAGGTTCAAATCCTTGTACCTTGTAAATTTGAATATAATTTGTCAAGATATATATATAGGTTACTGAAATAAAATAAACAAAATCTTTCAATGTCCTAGTGGTTTGAGGAGCTTCTTTTTTCCTAGAGGTCGAAGGTTCGAAACCTCAAACCTTCAAAAAGAAATTTAGATACCCAAAATTCTTTATTTATTTGATTATTCAATGGAGGGTAAATGAGTCTTTTAACAATTTTAAATAATTGAAATTACTTTTCTTTTGTTCACTTTAGTCAAAGGGCATTTACACGAAATGTTTGTGAGGGTTAGGCATTTGAACTCATTCCCCTTAAAAATTCATATCGTGTTATGCAATATAATTTGAACTTTTTCACCGAATGAGCAAATATTAAAAATAAACATCTTGAACTGTATATTCGGAATAAATACAATATCTTGCTTCAATGCCATCAAAATCAACTACAACCTACTATTGTCAACCCATTGGTAGACCATTTGCAATCACTTATTATTTACTTTTTTATAATATATACAAGAATATCTATCTACGTGTACAATTTGTGTAGTTTAAAACTTGTTACTAGGGTTCGCTAGTTCAACTAACTAGTGAAGTTGATAGCTTAGGCAAAATACAATCTTGTTATATGTACATCGAGTTTGACACTATTATGAGGTGTCAATTTTTTATACATTAATTTTAACACTACTTTAAATAATTAATGACTCAGATTTTGTTTTAACAAGAATTCTTTACCTTAGATGTGGAAAGAGATAAGGAAGTATGTAAATAATTAATTAAATCTAAAATCCCTTTCTAATTACGTGTCAGCTTAAAAGTAATCCAGATAATCCACTTTCATTCTAATCCAAAGCCTGAAAGAATGGCATAAAAAGTATCTTTCTACAGTAATTTCTGGAATAAAAACAAAACGTCACATGAATTGGTTTCTTCTGTGTTTATATCTATGTCAGCTTCACTTCCTTTACACGTAATAATTTAAGCCAGTAATATTTGTTACTTATCGAACATAACTAATTAAAATCAAAAGCGTGTCATGACATATTACTTCTAATTTTATTCAATCCAATGTAGCGCCTATTTGGTGACCATTGTTTTAAAAATCCTTTTGATATACAATCATTTTCAACTATACATTCACACAATATAATATTCAGGAACGTAGCTAGAATTTCAATTTTGTGGGGGCGGCCTGGGGGTTCAGGGGCGGAGCCCCAGAATTTTTTTTTTTAACTAAGAGGATTGAAAACAACGATTTTGAGTACCAAAATAGGCATGTTAGATTAACTGACCAAAAACAATCAGTTTGTCGATACAAAAATAATATGTTCATCTATGTGTCTAATGCTATACAAATTAAAAACATGAACGTTAGATACACATCAAAAAGAAAAAGTAAATTGCATATCTATATAACAGATGGTAGAGATGGCTTGGAGATCTGAAATTGATCTCTCATTGTCCTCATCACTTCAAATTCGTCAATAAGAGAATCTAATGGAAAAGTATCAACAATCTCCTTCTCTATATACACAAGCACGATACTTGACAAAAAATCATCTTCCATCCTATTACGCAACCTTGTCTTAATGACACACATAGCTGAAAATGCATGTTCTGTAGTTCATTTCTTGTAATATGAATCAATCTTCTTCATGATGTAAATATTCCCAGTAATTCAAATTAATTTCAATACCCACTACTCACAATATAATTCAAATCAGTACTGAAATTCAATGTTCAATTCAATCGCTTGTCGCGCAGAGAAGAGATTTGAGGAAGAATGATGGGTGTCTGTAATCGGGGCTAGTGGGTATGTTTTTTGGTAATTGATTCATAAATGGGTCCTTTGCTTTTGGATTGGATTTGGGCTATTTATTTATTTATTTAAGTAACTATTGGATCTTTTGTTTAGATCTAAGATTTTTGTATGGTTGAATTTTAAAGTGTAAGTTATTGGGTTAATATTTATTAATGGAAAAAAAAATTTCAAAATTTTGCGGGAGCGAGTCAAAATTTTTGCGGGGCGAAACTGAAAAATATATTACAAATTAACTAGAAATAGTGGACCAGCAGATAATATTGGGGGCGGTCGCCCCCTACCCCCCTATCTCCATCTCTGCTTCATGTGAATTCAATTTTTTTTTCTACTTTTCAATTACTCACATTCTCTTAAAAATACTATTCAAAATTCTATTTTTTCATTTTTTTTCTTGTTTTTCCCAATTCGAACGTTTACTATTCCAAAAATGGGTCTCAATCTTTAACTAAAAATCTGGAATATAACTTGTGCGATTGGACATTGATTGTGATCTGGGAGCCGGCAAATTTTACACCTCTGCTCGTTCATTAAAGGTAGGGTTGTCAAATGCACATTAGCTATCTCCATCTCTGCTTCATGTGAATTTAATTTTTTTTTCTACTTTTCAATTACTCACATTCTCCTAAAAATACTATTCAAAATTCTATTTTTTCATTTTTTTTCTTGTTTTTCCCAATTCGAACGTTTACTATTCCAAAAATGGGTCTCAATCTTTAACTAAAAATCTGGAATATAACTTGTGCGATTGGACATTGATTGTGATCTGGGAGCCGGCAAATTTTACACCTCTGCTCGTTCATTAAAGGTAGGGTTGCCAAATGCACATTAGCTAACGTGATTTCTTTACAAGAGAAGTTTCAGATTGATTACGAAAGACAAATTTCAGAAACTGTGGCATTAATGGAAGCTCAAAATAATGATTTTAGACTTGTAGCTCAATGGAACAATGAAGTTATTTTCTGTCAAGAGCAACTTGCTTTAAGGGTTAAAAATGGAAAAAATCCAAGCCCCTAATTTTGAACAACAGTAGCTATATTTGATGGCTTTTCAAAAAATGGATGATGAATCAGCAGAAAGACAATCAGAAACAAAAGAAGAAGAATACATTTCAGACGACCAAACTTATAAAATGGATGAAAATCTAGAAGAAACCTACATAGAAATGATGGACAAATAAACACAAAAGACAAAAGACATGCAAAGGAGAAAAAACGAGAAGCAAAATAAAAACAAGATGAAAGACAAAAGCCAGAAGAAGGACAATCATAATGTCAAAGGAGTAAAAAAGACGGATCCATATGACAAAATTTTCATAAGGAATCTCACATTTCAAAAGAAAAATTTATTTGCCCTCTTTACATACCATACACCTGTAAAGTAATAACAGTAATTGTTTTTTAGAAACAAAAACGTGATGTATTAAGGGCGTGTTCGGTAGAGATTAAAATTAAAAAAATTGGATTTTAAGTCCTACCAAATATGCTCTAATTATTTATTTGTAATCCCTTCTTGTAAGTTCGAAGATTTCAGAAATAAAAAGTAAGTTCTTTTCACACTTTCTCTTGTTAAGAATTTTCGTTTACTTTATTTAATTTTCGGGCAAGGCCTAAAAGAGGAAATACCAAGTAAGTAATTAATTTATTCAAAAGCATTAGATTATATTTTTCAAATAAGCATAATGCTCTTAGCCTCTTTATTTTGGACTCTATGACCAAAAAGATAAAGTAATTCTTTGAGTTAAGTTGGCTATTCTACTTATTAAGTAAGTTTATTCAAAACACTTTAAACATGATGAAAATCTTTTTTGGTTATAGTCTTAAGCCTTTTTAGAAGGTCAAGAAAAAAGCTAAGAGAAAGTTAAAAAAAAAAAGTATTTGAAAAAATTAATTTGCTGAACGGCAAAGTACTCTAATGCCATTACAAATATATTGTTTTCTTTAATTTCAGAAAAATTTTATGCCTTACATTTTATGCCATTAGATGATTATAAATTGCTTTATTGTTCTTTAGAAAGTTTTAAAGAAACAATTAATATCTATCTAGAAATCGAGAAATATGTAGATTAGTTGTTATAGGAAGCCACTCATTATCCGCATTAGATAGAAATAGAGGTGACTCCTCTTTACAGATCAAGAAGCAAATCACTGAGATTTCTATCGCTCGGTGTCGGAGGTTCTTGATAGAAGATCATAAAGATCGTAAAAAAAAAAAGAAAGACAAAAAACCATAAGCTCGTTACAAGAAAATATTTATAAAGAAAAGACAAAATAAATTGGTAACATATGTGTGTGTGTATATATATAGTACATGAAATTGAATATTACTAAATAATAATTAATAAATGTAATTATATAAAGACAAAAAACCATAAGCTCGTTACAAGAAAATATTTATAAAGAAAAGACAAAATAAATTGGTAACATATGTGTGTGTGTATATATATAGTACATGAAATTGAATATTACTAAATAATAATTAATAAATGTAATTATATATCTCACTTTCGTAATCATGTTTAATATAGTGCACACAATTACACAAGTTATGAAGCGAGATAAATGTTTTGTTTCTTATCTAGATGATAGCAATAAGAGTATACATCTACAGTTAGGGTTGTCAATAAATTGAATTTTGATCTGAATTCGACGAAATTAATGGGAGATGGATTTAGGGTCTCAGTCCGATAACCCAATCAAGATCCGAATCCGATAATTCGTTAACTAAATGGGTCAAATATGGATATAGGTTAATCCAATCCGATAACAATTTGATCCGATTTGTTATAAATAATTGAGTTGGTAAAATATTTTTATGATATATTATTTGTCACTAAAATAAATAAATTTAAAATTAAAAAGTAATCAAATTCAAAACATAAAAAATTTGAAAATTTTATAATTATTAAACATTTTTAAGAATGGGAAAATTTGAAAAAAAAAATTGATTTCAACCAATGTTTTAAAAATCGACCCGGACATCGACTCGGAAAATGAAGAGGGTCAATGATCAAAATGTCGAATCGGGATCGAATCGGTATCGAACCGGTTATCAAATTGAATAAATAACTATACAAATTTATGTGTAAAATATTATAAAAACAATATATTTTTTAATTTTAGTTTACTAATTTAAAGTAAATAAATATCTGCATTTTTCTTAATTAAATTTATTATTGTAATTTATTTTACAGATTCAATAACTAATAATTAATATGTAACAAATAATTTGATTTGTTAATGGCATTTATATTTAGAATTGAAATTTAATTTTAATTTATCTCATATCAAATGTCAATAGAAAACTAGAAGATGGTCTCTCCTTTAAAAATGAAGATCACGATGTTGGAAGTCACTATTGGGCTTGTTAGTAAAAATAGGTGGCCCTCAAGTTAGTTAAAAAAATTTAAAAAAACATAAAATCATTCTATTTGGATCTGGTTTTTCGGTTTACGGTTAACCGGCCGGTTTAACGGTTTATTTGACGATTTTCAATTTTTCGTTTAATGTATGATGATTTGATTCCAACATTGATTTTTTTTTCCTATTTTTATTAATTTCGGATCGTATTATCGGATCGGATATCCGATAACATAGCAAATCAGATATAAATTTAACAATCAAATGTCCGTTGGATCGGATCGGATCGGATAATTTTCTTATCAGATCGGATATAAGCAGATCTTATCCATATCCGGGCACTTCACTTCACTCACTTGAGTCGAATTCATATTTCGTTTAACGCATTATTTAGTGTCATCTAAATTGGGATTATAACCCCAGTGGAGATATATAGCATTATTAGTTTTAAAAAGCGTAATGCGTGGCGATACGTGAGAGGCCAAGCTTCGGTTGATGAACGCCTAGGTGAGATTTAGGCGTAAAAGGCATTTTCTTTATTTAAATATTATTTTAAATTTTTAATCAATTTAAAAACATTTAATAATACATAATCATAGTACCAAATGCAGTTTTAAGAGTTAAAAATTAGTGGATCAATAAGTGGTTAACCAACTTTTTGTGCCTTTCAACCAATTGGCTTAAAAGTTGAAAATTTTATGTAGTAAAAAAAAATTAATAATGCGTGATCAACGCTTTCGTTGCCCGCTAAAATTCTTCATGCATCATTTAAAATGCTAGTATTTACTTTTCAGATACCATTTACTTGTGGAGAAAAATTGTTGGATGGTTTCCTATTGCAAGAATAGTAGAGATAAATTGAAAGGAGAGCAAGAATTGGGCGTGGAGCAGGGCTTTGCCGTGCATCGAAATTGACTACACTCCGTAGCGTATACGTTGGTGTGATGTTCGTTGTGCCATTAATTTACAAATTAAAGAAATAAAAAATTATAATTCGCAATAAATATGGAGTACATTTCTTGGGAATAGGCGAGTCGGATCTTGCCATCTCGTCGCCCAAAATTAGCCATCTTTTTTGTGAGTTGGACGAGTAAAAATTTTGTAAAGTTTGTCATAGTCCATAGACATCAGCTATGTTGTTTCGGTTAATTTAAGGTTTAGATCTTTTTGAATGAGAATTAAATAAGTAAACACAGTCGATTGGGTTAGTTTCAATTGTCAGATTTGACACATCCCAGAGCATATTCGATACATTCTGATTCTATAGATTGCCATTTGAGTGGCACGAAAGTTAAAAAACTTCATGTCCACATCGTACTTATGTATAACAAATGGGCAGTTGATTTCAAAATTAGTAATATTATTTTGCATTATTGGTGTCAATCACGCGACAATTACACCGTATTAAATAATATATTCACTTAAATATAAAAGCAATGATTCATTTTAATTAAACCTATCAAGAATGTCCACCTAGATGTTGCTTCAGTTTTGGGCTTGATGCGCAAGCCTCGTCTGCCTCGCCTCAGGGCCGGCCCTGACTACTGTTTCATTCTATTTCTTTGATAGCTTTATTCCACGGGTAGGAGGCAGCTCTTAACGGCGGCGGCACGCCTGCCTTGCTGTTTGTTGTCTTTTTGTCCATCTCTCTCGTCTGCGCCGCCTTTTTTGTCATCACTATCGTCGCCACTTTTTTCGCATTCTTCAAACCAAACCCCGTGCTATTTGGTGGTATGTGTGCAGATATGTGGTGGTGCGTGTGTGCGGATCTGTGTAGTAGGTTGTTGATGTATGTGCGGTGAATCTGGGGTGGGATACATACGATGTGGTGATGATTGGTGCGATCTGTGGTGGTGCTGGTGCGATGGATCTGGGATGAGCTACAGACAGTAGTGGTAATGGTTGGTCTTATCTGTGGTGGTTGTGGTTCGTTGAAGATGGTACGTTTGAATTGAGGCGACAATGTGATTTGGGTGGTGCCGACAATGGTGGAACGGGGTGTGAGGCAGAGGAGATGACGGGTAATTAGTGACTATTTAATTTTGTAACTGTGATCAATTAATTTAATAATTTATAATAGAGAAATAAGTCGGTGACCAATAAAAAAAGTTTTGAGATATAAAATTTGCGATTTCTGGTCGATAAATAAATCGTGACCAATGAATTCAATAATTTTTTATCGATAAAAAAAAGAAGGCTACTTCATGTATAGAAGCAAATGCATCAAAAATTCCACAGAACACTCACACCACGTGGGGCACGTGAACTTTTTTAAAAATACACGGTGGAGCCCACCCCATTGTGAGTATTCTGGTGCATTTCTATTGAAATGTTTCTGTACAGATTGAATTACTCTAAAAAAATCTTAATAAATTTGTGATTCGTAATTTTGACGTTTAATGATTGTGATTAGTCCATAATTGTGATCATAAATTGCACGGTGTTATGACCTTAGCCTATTTAATTACATATTTTATTAATAAAACTTATTTGATTAATATCACCTGATTTTTTTAAAACTTCACAAGTTTGTCAAATTTCAAACTGTATTTTTAAGTGTTGGTAGATATGTATTCTTCCCTATTTTCATTAATTGAGGCCGTGGGGCGGAAGGGGTTGTGTGATAGGTATTGGGCCTAGCCAAGGCCTTAACTCGATTTTTAATTGGCTCAAACACGATCGCAATGCAGTTTTCTGTTACAGTGTGCAACTCTTCTTCCTTCTTTATTTCCATCATATTGCCAATTCTTCATAATTGTCCCTCCAATAAAACATTTATTACTATCATGTTTAGTAGGAAGGATTTGAATTTGAATTTGAATTTGAATTTGATAGAAACTAACAATATTAATTAGGCTAAAATGTTATTTTTTACACGGTTCAATTCAATCATGTTGAGTATAGGGATCGCAAAAAAATTCGACAAACCCGATACCCGCGGGGCCCAACCCGAACGGGACGAGGATAACCCGCTTAATCGAGTATTCGGGGTGAGAAATTTTGCCATGGGGCGAGGACGGGGTAACTGGGGCCCCGCCCGCCCCGGTTAAAATTTTTTTTAATTTTTTTTTAGAATTTAATACTTTAAATGAAAATTTTCATTAGTTCTAATAGAAAATAACAACTAAAATTATTTGTCTAAATCTAATGAATATGAGCAATAAAAATAAATTAAAAAAAAATTTAACGGGTAGTAAATGGGGCAAGGACCCCGCCTCACCTTGCCCTAAACGGGTAACGGAACGGGACGGGAAATTTCTCGCCCCGTTTCGTTGCCATTCCTAGTTGAGTATTATTTACCAATAAATGAAAGCTTCAGTGCTCCCGCCCCTTTGCCATCCCTAGTTGAGTATTATTTACCAATAAATGAAAGCTTGAATGCCAAAGATGCTCAAGAGAAAAACAGTCGTGTGCCAATGAACTTTTACAAACGAAAACAAGTGTCAGCGTTTGTGAGTCACATTTTTTTGAAAATTCATTTTTTCAAAACTTATTTTCAACCACACATTCTCTAATAAAATAACATTACACATAAATCAAAAACTTTTTCTTAATTTTTAACCACATTATCAAAAAATCGCTATTCAAAAATGCATTCTTTTTCTCAAAATGGGGCTCAAACATTGGCCTAAAGCTAATTATTATAACTGACTTGCCAGTATATTGGCCATGAATATTGTTATTTCATTTATCTTTTCACAATAAAGTAGAATGCTTTGAAGTGCTAACACGATTTTTACAACAATAAACTAAATCTTATTCCCGACTATATGAATCCTTTTTCAGCACCCTGTTCTGTTCTTTGCTCTATTTCTATTAGAAAATTATAAGAAACATTATCACATGAAAATGGTCTGCTAAATATAACACGTTATGGGATCTTATGAGCAATGAAATTGCTACAATTTGCAAGGGGTTCTCTATGGGACCAAAAAATAGGATTCCAACTAAGAGTAAATGCCAAAATTTTCATGATTTTTTGAATTGATTCCTGCACGACTGCATCTACTTTCTGCATTTTCATTGCTCCAACTTTATTCTCTTTTTTGGCCTTTATTTACACAGTCTTGCACCTCTTCTTATCGCAATCTGTTTTCACTTCTTCTGTTCCTCTTCCACCAAGGGCCATGTGTGAAACAAATTTGAGTCTAAATAGCCTATACGTGTATCTCTTATTTCTTCTATTCTTTCATTGCTCTTCTTCCCAAAGGACCTGCTCAAACTGCGGCTCCCTAAAAGTTCCATATCCCTTGAGCACGAATAGTAACTGTGGTGATCCCGAATATGCTCTTCGTTGTGATCCTCACTCTCAAAAGCTATACTTTGATTCCCTTAATGGAAGTTCCTACCTCGTTCTCAAAATCATGCCCTCTATCCAGCGCATGGTGGTGCAGCCATCGCCCTGGCTTCCAGGCACCTGTATCACTAAAGACATGGTAGACAGTGAGGGGCTATGGTTGAACCAGTCACTTCCCTTTAATGTCACTTCATCCAACACTATATTCCTTTACAACTGTTCTCCTCGACTCTTGGTCTCTCCTCTCAATTGCACTCCTTCTAGTCTTTGCCATAGATACCTCGATAGCTCCGGACATGTTGATGCAAAGCGCGCCTTTCAGTGTTCGAGTGAACTGTATCCATGTTGCACTTTTCTTGCCGGTGGCATGCCATCAGCATACAAGATTCGGCTACACACTTCAGGATGCAAGGCATTTAGAAGCATTATTCACTTGGATAATGGAAAACCAGCTAGTCTGTGGGAGGAGGGATTGGAAATTCAATGGTCTCCCCCACCTGAGCCACTTTGCACATCCCAATCCGATTGCTCGAGACCTTCGACATGTTCAGCCACTGATAAAAATGGTATCTATCGTTGTCTTTGTCATGCGGGCTATCATTGGGACCCCAGTCTTGGAATTTGTTCCAAAAAAAAGAAGGAAAATTCCAACTTTAGCCTAGCATTGAAGGTGTCTATTGGGGTGGCTGCATTTTTAGTGTTGGCTGCAATATTAATTTCCATGGCACTATTTATAAGATCCCGCAGATTTTCTTACCAGAAAAGGCTAGCCAAGGAAAGAGAAGACATGTTAAAATCAAGCAGTGGAGGAAAATATGCAAGGATGTTTAGTCTTAGAGAGATAAAGAAAGCTACAAATGGATTCTCTAAAGAAAGGATTTTAGGCAGTGGTGGTTTTGGAGAGGTCTATAAGGGAGAACTTCAAGATGGAACTACAGTGGCAATAAAGTCGGCTAAAGTAGGAAATATAAAGAGTACCCAACAAGTAATCAATGAAGTTGGGATACTCTCTCAAGTCAATCACAAGAACCTGGTACAGCTCTTAGGGTGTTGCGTTGAAGCTGAACTTCCATTGATGATTTATGAGTATGTTTCTAATGGAACCCTCCATGACCATTTGCATGGTAAGTACCCAAACTGTCTTGACTGGAAAACAAGGTTAAGAATTGCTCTACAAACTGCGGAAGCATTAGCTTATCTGCACTCGGCTGCTTATACTCCCATATATCATAGAGATGTCAAGTCAACAAACATACTCCTGGACGATAAGTTCAATGCAAAAGTTGCAGATTTTGGGATATCAAGACTGGCTTCCCCCGGGTTAAGCCATATATCAACTTGTGCCCAGGGAACAATGGGGTACTTGGACCCCGAGTACTATCGCAACTACCAGTTAACTGATAAAAGTGATGTTTACAGTTATGGGGTTGTGTTATTGGAACTTCTGACTTCCCAAAATGTCATTGATTTCTCACGTGATCAAGACGACGTCAATTTAGCCATCTATGTGAGACAGCAAGTTAGCAGCAATTCGCTAATGGAAGTTTTGGATCAATGCTTGGTGGGTGAAGAGCCTTCTGCTAAGAAAATAGCAAGTTTGAAGATCTTTTCTGAGCTCGCACTTGCATGTTTAAGGGAGAAGAAGGAGGAGAGACCGAGCATGAAGGATATTGTTCAAGAACTTCAATGTATAACCAATATGATAAGTGAAGAAGATCAGGATTCTAATGATGCAAGCATTGCTGTATGAATTCATATTGATACTTCTTTGATTGATAAAGAGTGAATCATGATTAAATAGTGCAGGTAATCTTAGATGATTAATGAAGTTGAAAGGGTGTAGATTTGGTGTTAAAAATGTAATAGGACTGGTTCCAGAAGGGCATTGATGTGTTGTTCACTTATTCTTATAGGAGCTATAAAGAATTTAGAACTAGGTATTAGTGGGGTTGAAATAAAGATTAAAAGGGATTATAATTAGATGCTTTGTATATAAAGTATGATGGATTTCCAAATTTGTGAAAGTGAAGAACAAAATAGTATATTGAACTTGCACAAAATATAAGAATGTAGATCAGCTCTGGGAAGTGGCCAGAGCATTTGAGAAAAGTTCTAAATATCACTGGAGTTGTTAAAAAGGAGGAGCAACAGCTGTTGGCTAAACATTTGCTTTTCCTTCTGAAAGAATAT
Organism: Fraxinus americana; assembly: GCA_035079005.1. NCBI lineage: Eukaryota > Viridiplantae > Streptophyta > Magnoliopsida > Lamiales > Oleaceae > Fraxinus > Fraxinus americana. The sequence continues at coordinate 10,598,933 of CM068717.1, read as the reverse complement.
TTCTTTTTTTCCTTTCCGTCCACCTCCCCAGTGAGTGTACGAGGACATTTGAGAAGGACAATTTCACGATGCATAAGGGAAAAATACAAAATAAAGGTTTCATATAATGTTCTATTAACAAATAGTAATAAGTTTTGCAACTAATTAACCAGATAAATAGCTATGAAATGCCAATTAGAACATTCAAGTAACAAAAGCGTGTCTTAATATGCATGTAAAACAATGAAAGAGAGCTTTAATAATGGAATAATTTTTTATTTTTATTTTTGTTTCCCTATCCAAATATGCTCCATTTTACTGTTTGACCAAGAAAGCTATGAACATATGGATCTCAAAATACACGTATATTTTACTTCTCTATTTTATTATCTAAGCCAGACACTATCTCCCTGGACATTTGAATAATAACGTAATATTACTAGGTAGAATAAGTTGTAATATGGTGATGATGACAACAATGACCAATTAAGTCTTCTTTCCTAATTAAATCATACTACCATATATAAATGCTCATCCGTATTTTACGCACGTTTAGAGAATTGTCATGCATGAATAATACCATGCAGTGCAGATAGAAAATTAGATGAAAAGCAATTTTAGTGACTGGGGATTAAATGAAGAAATGTTGACGAGTGCAAACTGAAGAGAGATAGTAGCATTTAAACTTCACTTAGAATACCTCGATATATTATACAATGTTAGTTGTTTCCATATCTTGACACGTGTCCAATCTCTTCGAGATCTTTGTGGAGAAATTCCATATGATTGGAAGAAAAAGTTGAAAGTAGTAAAGCTATTCAGATATCAACTCAACCAGTTGTGGACAGAACCTGAGTAACATGAGAAAAGAATGAGGGCCCTCCCTATCTCGTCTGGAAAATTTTTATCAGACCTTTGAGTATTCAAGAATTGTCCCCACACCGCCACACGTTCTCCAGATGAAGTGGAAATTGGTAAAAGTAAAGTTCAAAAGGGAGAAAGATAGAAAGGAATTATGCAAGTGAAAAAGTAAAAAGTTATACAATGAAAGCAATACATACAAAACTCAGCAAGATGCATAAAAAAATCAGTATTTCAGAGTTAATTTTGAATAAAGAAAAGCACAATGCAAAATGCATAGAGATAGTAAGTTGCCACATCATCATTTTCAGCTGTGCTAGTAGGGGGTATGATATAAAAAGGACAAGAATATTAAATATGCTAATATTGCAACATAATACAAATGTATATCCATGATAGCAGCATGATGTGAAGGCAGCGTAACCTTGAAAAATGAAGAAGCAGGGCTTGCCTAGTCTCTGTAAATCAGCAAGGTTGGTTGGCTGTTCGGAGAGGAGTTAAAATCAGTACCAGTTTCGAGGCATGCAAATTCATGTCAAGAGATAAGAATGATTGATATATAAATAACGCCTGAAGTAGACGCAAGTACCGCAAATGTGAGGACATCACGAGTCTAAAACTCAATTAATTGACCAACTAATGTGCTACAAAGCAAACAGCCACATTGCCAGCTGCTTGAAAGCCTGGTGGTTGCTACTAGCAACCTGCTTGAAAGACTGATAGGAACCACCTGAGGATTCAATGAAACAAATGAATCATTTCAGAAAATTATAGAACTGTATTGACGGCAAAATGAATTACAGAAATAAAGGAAATACAATCAGCCTTTCGAGAGGGCCGTACTCTCCACATGGTTTTCACTCACTATTTTTCATACCCAATCCTTTCCCCCTTTTTTATTTATAAGCTACTTGTAACTGTTTTTCCCTACCATTTTTACTCTCTAACAGACTAGTTTTCCACCCACTTGCAGGTTATTCTTCTTCTAGGTCCTCCTAGAAGGCGTGTGGTGGATTGGAGCCTATCGAAGATCTAATCATAGCATACAGTGCTCTCACATCATATCAAGGAATAATACATGACACAATCAATTGGCATAAAGTAAGAAACTGGTGTTCAATTTAGGGCATAAAGACAGGAATAACATAAATAAGCGAGAAGAAACTTTCTGCTTGCTTTAATCCTTTGATGGAGCCACGGATTTCGTCAGCTTCAGAATATGCAGGACCGCCACTCGGTAGAAGCACATGTCTATTCATCCTTCACCTGTTTTGTATATGTTGTCATGAAAAGAAAGTGAAAAAAAAATAAACCAACTTCGGAAAAGATTGAAAGATACAAGGGTAGATGTACCTAGCCTATATTCATTGGAGAGGCTGTCAGAAGACTTGAGTGCTAAAATGGACATCAATAAAACCAACCAAGGGAACTGAAGATGGTCGAATGTCCGGTCTAGAAGCAACTTGCAAAACAACGCCATGGACTTTAAAATCCCAACAATAAATAAGTAGAAGAAATAAAACATGCATGCCAGTCTGAACCTTTGAAACCAAAACATTTATGTTCTTATCTTTGAATGCCTCACTAGAATCAGATTACATGCAGTGGACAGTACATATAAACATTCTCAACATGAAAAGATTGTTCAGCTTTATTTATCTCCTAGGAATTGAAGAAGCAAAATCCAAACCCTTGGTCGTTCCTTTATAATCATCTCGAATAAGCTTAGCAGAAGTAATTCCAGCACATTGACTAAAGTGTTCCCACAGTTCAAAACATATTTGAAACCTGAAATCCTTAATGCTGTACAGAAAATATATACAAACCTGCTTGCACGTTTGGCATCGTCTGCATTTTCTACAATACACACCAGACTCTCTTGATCCCCCATTCTCGTCTTTTGTGATGACTAAGTTTATCATCTTTTCATATGCAGATAACTTGTCCTCAGAGGATTTCTTATGTGACACTTGGATCCAAATTCCTCATATACAGATTTGTATACGTGGCTTCACGACTGCACACAGTTATTCTTATTACCTTCGTTAATGGAAAAAGGTTCAATTTAGAATCCTTGGACAATAATTATTTCTAACAAGTATTGGTGCTAAGGCATAGACTAGTTCATCAATTCAACACAGTAAAAAAGAGCTGAATGAGCACAGGCGGTACAAACCACTAATTCAGAATGTGACATCCTATGCAGAACAGGCATTTCATCAAACACATAGAGGACGTAAAAAACATATAATGATAATTTCATATTGAACATTCAATTTCAACCTTTTTGCCACTCCAATGAAGAACTTTTGTCCTTCTCTTGATAAAATTAATAAAGGGGCATTTTCTAGAGGTAAATCAAGATAAATTTTCTGGTATGTGAATTCAATCTCCAAACGTGATGAATTTTGACAACCACTAATGAAACATAACAAGTTAGCCAGGTCCAAGTGGTTGGATAAATTGGCCAAAGCCCGCCTGTTCGGCTAGTGAAACGGGTCTGTCTGGGCCCGAGACCTGCTAAATCGGGCTTTACGAGTTTCTTTCAATTTTTTAATTTTTCACTAAAAAGCATTAATCCTCTGTTTGATAAATTTATAAATAGTTATGAATAGGAATAATAGTAAGTCCCCAAATATGTAAATAATAAGAGTTCTGCTATGGATATAAGAATTCAAATTCATGTACCCATACAAGATAAAAATAATTGGGGAGAAAAATCAATTTTTTAATCACATAAAATCCACTCCCATGTGAGTAAAATTCAAATTTCTGTAGAAAAAATCTGTACTCACAGCATTTTTGAAATGATAATGAGTAGTAATTATAATTATATGATTGAAATTAATTTTTGACTTTGACTTTGACCTTAATTGAATTTATAAATCATTATTCTAACAAAGGCTAAACTAAAAAGCTTGATCAGATAGACTTGATGTATAATTCTTCATTTTTCTATGGAACTGGTTCAATTGTTAGTATTCAACTATTTTGACCATTTATAAACTTCAAGCCTTGCACCTTCCAAAAATGCAAAGCCTAGAACAGCTAGTGCCTGGCCATATAAAAAATTTTAAAGTTAATTTCTGAAGTTTGTGTGAATTTTGGAATTGGTCATTGGTTTGGCATTCGATTAATTACTAATGTCAAATGAATGCTGTTAATTTATTTGTCAATTACAATTCAATGCACCAAAATCCTAATCATTGGATAAAATTTCCAAATTCGTCTATCAATTAAGCTCCTGTTTGGGAGCAATTTTGTATCCATTTTTTAGCGAATTTGAGATCGTTATGAAGTGTTTAGTCTGTGCAGGGAGCCAGGGAGCCACAATATTGACCGAATTAACTAAAATTAGCAATGTGTCCCTTTAACATTTAATTCATTATTCTTTAGAAATGGGGCATTTCTGGTAATCGGACAAAAGTTGAGTCAACAATTACTGCATTTTTGGGATCCACCTATCTTTTCCAACGGACAAAAATTGAAATAAAATCTTCACAAAATCCCTCTCGGGCAGCTCCTAAACTAAATCACAATAAAAAAAAAAACAAAAAAAAAAAACAACCACTTAAAATGGAATTTTGACATTTTAGATGGAATGTTGCACACATTTTATGAAGAAATCTAAATGGTACAATTTGAAAAACTCCACGAATGTTGTCATTTTACCTAATGTTAACTTTATCAATTTACCCCAATTGCGAAACCAGTAATAACTGACAAATAGAGTAAAAAAAGTAATTTAATGATCAATCTTAAAAATTTTGCACACATTTTAACTCGTATATATATTTTTTAATTTTCCTTTTATTTTTAACTAAACTAATAATAATATGCACGGGCTCCAGCCCGAAGAATAAAGCCCAAAAGAAATCTCAGTCCGCAAAATTTGCCAAATTTGAGGTTGCCGAAAGATTGAACCGGCCGGCATGCTTCAATTAAATTACATTGTTAATGTCCCCGTTGTGTTTTAACACTCTTCCACTCCGAGTCTCCTTCACAAACTCTGCCGTCTCTCAGATCTGTTCTCCGTTTATCTTGTAGATAGACAAACTGACATCTGATAGCCATGAATATAGTGATTAGGGTTTTTCTTCTCCTTCTCACCATCTTCTCTTCCAGCTATCCCACTCTATGTATCTACGAAGACCAAGTCGGCCACATGGACTGGTCTCTCTCTACATATAATTTTAATTTTTAGTGATTTTTTTTCATGATTATGCAGATTATATGATTGGACTCTCGTAATTTTTCATGATTATAGTGATTTGATGATTGGAGTTTCATAATTATGTAGGCATCAACAGTACATAGGGAAAGTGAAGCACGCAGTGTTCCACACGCAGAAGGCGGCACGGAAGCGCGTTGTGGTCTCCACCGAGGAGAACGTTGTTGCTTCACTTGATCTTCGTCGTGGCGAGATTTGTAGGTTTCAACCTTCAGTGTTTTGCTCTTAACTCAATTTATTTTTAAGCGAGCAGTGCAATTAATGGTAAATGTTTGGATGTGATGCAGTTTGGAGACATGTTTTGGGGCCCAACGATGTCATTGATGCAATAGATATCGCGCTCGGGAAGTGTAATTACCATCCTCATATCTTGCATGAGATTTTTTCAATGGGTTATTTAGCTTATAGTTATCAACAATCACTGGGTTTCCGTGTTTTATCTTTAAGATTTGAATTGGTGCTAAATGCCTGTGGTCCATTTTTCCATAGGAGTAGTAAAAGGAAATAGTTGCCTAATATGTTGTACTCTTTGATCAGCTTGTGAAAGTTTATAGTTATTATCAATTCTAGTAAAATGGGAACTATTATTCATCTACTAGGAGCTTGACATCCTAAACTGGTAGACCCCTCTTCTCTTTCGTACCTCCAAATGAGCTGATCTAGATCCGCTCTATTTTTCAAGCTTGTCCGTTACTCCTATCTGAATTTCTCCTAAATGCTTCTATTTGGGTAATAAACTTTCAATTTAGTTGCTTCAAATTCTTTTGCTAGTGAAAATTGAAGTTTAGGTTCATGTATATTTGATTTGATATAAATATTTTATATTTTTGCAGATGTTATTACCCTGTCATCAGGAGGAACTATCTTAAGAGCTTGGAACCTTCCTGATGGCCAGATGATTTGGGAGTCAACACTTTCTGGCTCAACGCCCTCAAAGTTGTTATTATCAATTCCAGTGAGTGAAAATTGTTATGTTTCCTTTGCCTTCCAAACAAGCATCTTCAGATATCTCTAGTAGATGGCTTAGCCTCATATTACCAAATCATGACAATGTGCACTTGAAAGCAATTCACTTACTCTAGTGAGCAGTACACGAAGCTACACTTCTCTAGGTTGTGGTTTTCTCTGAGATGAATGTTCCATGAATTTTTTGCTCAAATTTACAGAACCATAGCATGCCCACTGAATGTGGTAATATGAAGGACCCTTATGTTGAACAATTATGGACTCTTCTATTAGATTGAAAATTTGGATGGGTAACGGTTGAAAGAGGGATGTACTCAGGATTCAAAAATGATGGAGGGATAGTATGAGCTTACCAACACTTCGTATGAGGAAATTTTATTTTTATAAGAGCAAAAAAGCCTAGTTAGGGGGCATAGTTATCCTCCTTAAGTTCCAGTTTCTTAGTTTCATTTGCAGATGAACCATCGAGAATTATTTGTTCCTCCATTGCCATGCACTAAAATTATCAATAAAGCACTACTACACCTCCAGTACTTTAAGAGATGATAGATTTCAATTTTAATAAAAGATCAAATATTTAGCAAAATAAACTTAAAAGGAAAATGCGTGATAAGAACTTCAAATCCTGTTCAATCAGAATTTAACAAATAACTAACAAGAAATTCTAGTATCCTTACTCAAAGATAAAGGACCATTAAATGAAAACGATGACTCATTGGAATTACTCAAAAAAGATCTAGATTTTTTAATTCACATCTCTTCCTTGTGTATCAAAATATAGAAATTGCTTATTAATTACTAGATCCAGATGAATCACATAACCAGAACAAAAATATTGCAACAAAGAAAGAAAAAGAACTTCCCATCAGCCAGGAAATGACTCTCCCATAGATATTTAATTGTTAACAAGACTTAACACAAAAGATTTTTCAGAAATATAATTATGTTCTATGGTTTGGTGCAGACAAATTTAAAGATTGGAAAGGACGATGTGATCTTTGTTTATAGTAGTGGATGTCTTAATGCTGTCGCAAGCATCGATGGCGAGGTTATCTGGAAGAACGAGTTAACATCTGAAGGGTTTGAACACTTATAAACTCTATTTTTCCCCTGTCTACTACATCCTAACACTGGTTTTGGTGTGTTTCTGTCATTTTGCAGTGGCGATGTTCAACAGTTAATTTATCCTGAGGGAACTGACATAATATATGCCATAGGTTTAGTTGGTTTGGCTCAGTTTGATGCTTATCAAATCAATGTCAAGACCGGCGAGCTGCTGAAGCATAGCAGCATGGTATTCCCTCCTGGTTTCTCTGGGGATTTGTTATTTATAACAAGCAACATAGCTGTGGGACTGGATTCCACTGGATCAATTTTGGTTGCAGTACACTTCCAGGATGGAGCAATTAGCTTTCACCAGACACGCGTGTCAGAGCTTGGTTGGGATTTTTCAGGGCCAGCAGTTATGCTACCCACTAAACTTACAGGAATGTTTGCTTTGGAGATAAATAAATCTATTGTCTTTATTAAGGTGACAAATGAAGGCAAGTTGGAGGTATTGGACACACTTGGTCACTCAACTGCAGTTAGTGAGTCTCTGTATCTTTCAGAAGGCCAACAAGCTTTTGGGCTAGTTCAGCAGGGAGATGGCAAGATAATTCTAACAATGAAGCTCGGTAATGACTGGACAAACAATTTACTTCAGGAAACCATTCAGATGGACTACCAAAGGGGAATTGCGCAAAAGGTTTTCATCAATACTTATGTCCGAACAGATAGGTCTTACGGATTCAGGGCCCTGATTGTCATGGAGGACCATTCATTATTCTTGTTACAGCAAGGTGAGATCGTCTGGAGTAGGGAAGATGGGCTAGCTTCTATTACAGATGTAATGGTATCAGAATTACCAGTTGAAAAGGATGGTGTATCTGTCGCAAAAGTTGAGCACAACCTTTTTGAATGGCTTAAGGTAGGACCTCAATAAAGTTCTGTTTAGGGATATTGGCATTGCCTCGTGAATTTTAGGGCATTATAGTTTCATATATTTTCTATAATTAAGCTCTGAAAAAGAAGAATAATTATTATTTTGGATTTATATCATATTACGTATGGCATAAGTTTACTTTTCTTCCATGAGGATTGGGTTTGGTCCCATTGAATTAAAACCACTTTAGATTTATGCCTCTCCTTAATTTTTAGGTCATGTGGCATAGTCTTGTAAATTAGATTGTGCTTATCATGGGTCTCTAAGTACTGTTTAATAGGTCTTAGGCTTTTTTTTATTTGCTGAGACCAAATGCTCAAGCATAGAAAGACATATATTGTACTATGTCTTTTTGAAACTTATGGAAAAAGAGAGGAATTTTTTTTACCTTATTGTTGCTTTTGCTAGTGTCACCTTGTCGTTTGCATTAACGAACTGGATGTATTTCATTGATTGTGTCTTTGTTGTGCCTTCCTTTGAAAGGGTCATCTCCTGAAACTCAAAGGTACTCTTATGATAGCAACCCCTGATGATGTAGCAGCAATCCAGAAAATGAGGTTACAAAGCTCTGAGAAAAGCAAGATGACCCGAGATCACAATGGGTTTCGAAAGCTACTTATAGTACTTACTCGAGCAGGAAAACTTTTGGCACTGCACACAGGAGATGGAAGGATTGTGTGGTCTCTCTTATTGGATTCTCTTCGTAAATCCGAAACATGTCAAAATCCTAGAGGGCTTAGTTTGCATCAGTGGCAGGATCCCCATCATCATGTACTGGATGAAAATCCATCAGTTCTTGTTGTTGGCAGATGTGATTACAGTACAGATTCCCCTGGAGTTCTCTCCATTGTTGACACATACACAGGACAGGAGCGCAATCATATGGGACCTACCCATTCTATTACACGTGTTATTCCACTGCCTTTTACTGATTCAGTGGAACAGCGTCTGCATTTGCTGCTGGATGTTAATCGGCAAGCTCGCTTATACCCCAGAAGTAATGAGGCTCTTGATATTTTCCAGCGTGAATTAGGAAATATATATTGGTATTCGGCTGATGTTGACGAAGGGATTCTGAAGGGTCATGCAGTGCAGAATAATTGTATTCTCGAGATTGCAGATAGCTACTGTTTCAACACACGGGATCTCTGGTCAATTGTATTACCATCAGAATCAGAAAAGATAATTGCAACTGCAACCAGAAACTCAATTGAGGTGCTTGTTTATTCTTTCTTTTCCTTTTAGTTTAGAATGTGAAATGTTGGGCTGGTATGCAACTTCCAGATTCTCTTATAGCCTAGTTCATTCGACTAAATTTTGTGTCTCGTTAGCGAACTGTGTGTTATTTTTTCAACACTGGTTTACATATAAAACCCCCCTACCATGAGAATTATTAATTAATTGCTAGTGTAAGTTTAAATAATCACTAGGAGTGTAGCATCTAAGACTAAAATATTGTCAAAGTGGACATCAGCCACTTTTGTTGAAGGAATAGAAAATGGGATAGGGAATTTGTTGTCATGTGAGCTGAGACAAGATTGCTTGCTATATGAAAACTTTAACATCATCTTTCTTTTTCTGGAATTCTGAAACTTGAAAGGAGAATATCTTCCCACCTTCTTACAACAAGCTCATGAGCTGTTTGCCGTGCCTTCTTTGTAGTGCAGCTGTAGACTTTCTGTCAGTGTGACTTTAATATGTTTTATGAGTTCAACTGCAAATCGACATCTTGCTTTAAAATATTTTATGTAGTTTGAAGTTTTGAGGCTGCGAATAGTCTTCTTTATTGGGTCTCACAACTCTTTCCTGCTTTGTGGGTACTGTAGTTTGAAGAACAAGCATTAACGGAAGACTTAATGCTGAGTCCTGCATTTCTTTATACCTCTAGTGCAGATTTTGACGTATCTTTGAAAGTAAGCTTTTAGGGAGTGTGGTATTGTTAGACTTAGGAATATCTAATGTACATTTGTCCTCTACTTATTATTTTTCTTTATTATGTCAATAAAGACCGCATTAAAGTCAAAGGTTTCCTAGTTAATTTCTGCACTGTTAAATTTATGTATAATATCCCTGGTGCTTCTGGTGGGAGGGCATATCGTATTGGATTTGGTTTTGTTGTATCAGTATTCAAGTATTATACCTTTGGTTTGATTGAATCAAGTATTCAAGTATTTTAAAGTAACATCATATATGACTTGCATATGCATGATGACTAGATGGATTCATGTCATAATATGCGACAAATTTTAACGTTGATTTCAACATACCACAACCCCCCTCCTTTACTGATGCTTGGAACTGGCTACAAAGTAACATAGCCAGAGTTTGTTGTTTTATGCGTAATGAATAAATGTGGCAAAAGCACTCATCTTGTCTAGCAAGACGACCTGTCCTTTCATAGTACAGAATGTTTTTTGCTTGACCTCTGTTTTTTATGGTACCTTAGGAAGTTTCAGTTTTGTTGCTGTATATGGTGACTGTGATTTTGTTTTCTTTGATTTCTCATCCTCTTCAGGCTGTTCATACCCAAGCAAAGGTGACGTCTGATCAGGAAGTCATGTATAAATATATATCAAAAAACTTGCTCTTTTTGGCCACTGTTGCACCTAAAGCCGTTGGTCCCATTGGTTCAGTCACCCCAGAGGAGTCATGGCTAGTCGTTTATGTAATTGACACTGTGACTGGTCGTATACTGCACCGCATGACTCATCACGGTTCACAAGGCCCTGTCCGAGCAGTAAGTCTGTCTTTCCTTCATCCATCGATGTAAAAAACAAGAGAAAACTATGTTTGGTCCCTTTGAATTTTATGAAAGTCTTTCTTATGTATGAAAAAATTGAATATTCACCCCAAGATTTACTTTCTGTGAAGGTCTTTAGCGAGAATTGGGTTGTCTACCACTATTTCAATTTAAAGGCACATCGATACGAGATGTCTGTCATTGAGATCTATGATCAATCTCGTTTGGTATTTCTTCATCCAGATCTTATGTATTACGTAAGTCCCCCCTGTTCTGAGATATCTAAAGCTTTCTCATATACAGGAGAACAAAGACATTTTGAAGCTTCTTCTTGGGAAGCATAATCTGAGTTCACCTATCACAGCCTACTCCCGCCCAGAAGTTATCACCAAGTCGCAATCTTATTTTTTCACACATTCCTTGAAAACACTAGCAGTAACATCAACGGCTAAAGGAATAACTTCCAAGCAACTCCTCCTTGGCACAATTGGAGACCAGGTCAACTTTAGCAATTACTTGTCCTAATTTCCATTTTGTGCATTTTCCTTCCACTCTTCCGTTATTTGATACCTTCCTTTGCTACCTTCCTTTGCTGCTCTTCGAATATTTTGTATTACGAAAATTATATATGAAATGGTTTGTTACTTCAATCAATGTTGATCATTCATACGTTATTATATGTAAACATTGTACAGGTTTTAGCACTTGACAAGCGCTTTTTAGATCCCCGGAGAACAATCAACCCCACGCAAGCTGAGAAAGAGGAAGGAATAATCCCGCTTACTGATTCATTGCCAATTATTCCACAGGTGAAAACATTTTCCTAAGTTTGTTGTCTCAATAATAACCAATAAATGATTTGATCTAGACATCTGTGTATATGACTATCTCTGTGTTGTGAATTTAAAAAATGATCAATATAAACCAAGTTTGCAATGCATAGAATTTAGATGCATTGATGATATATGTGTTAGTACAAATTTGATACCAATTCGTTGATTTTCAAGACGACCCGTGCATCACGTATAGAATTTAATGGAGCAATTGTCAGGATTGTAAAAATCTTGAGTTCGAAGTGGTTGGTTAAGGTGTTGAGTTTGACAGGGATGTGTTTCGTACATTCAAAAGAAGTACTCCTTAGTTTGAATTGCTATTTTCCCACTTAAATATTGCTGTAACGTCTGAGTTGGTCTTTGGTGTAAAAACTACCAATAGATAAATTTTCCACTAGCTTGTCTACCTAATTCAGAACATTGGAATCGCTTAAAATTTCTTCCCAGCATTATAGGGGATATTCTTTGTCAACATTATGTATATTAATGCACATACTCATTTTTAAGATTACTTGGCTAAATAGTTGATAAGGTGGTGACTCAAGATGATTTAGTTTCCACCCCTAAATATAAAAGGTCCAATTGTTACTAAAGTCCATTTTATTGAGAATAATGCTCATCATCACCGTTTACCCATAAGCAGTAATGTGGCTTTGCCATCGGAAGTGTGGGATTTAAAATGACAAACCGCGATGATTGGTAACTGGTAAGCACTGCCTATGAATAGAAACACTGATCCATGGGCTCCTTTTGCAGTCATATGTAACCCATGCTCTTAAAGTGGAAGGCCTTAGAGGCATCACTACTGTACCTGCTAAGCTGGAGTCAACCACCCTTGTTTTTGCCTATGGAGTGGATCTGTTTTTCACCCGGCTTGCACCTTCGAGGACTTATGACTCTCTTACAGAGGATTTCAGTTATGCTTTGCTTCTCATCACGATTGTTGTCCTCGTCATAGCAATTTTTGTGACATGGGTTTGGTCGGAAAGGAAGGAGCTGCAGGAGAAATGGAGGTGAGTCAAAGCTGTTTCTTTGGCCTATAACAAGTTTTATCCACAACTAGCTGTAACCCGGTTATTCTTTTCAAATGGCTCCCGGGGTGGTTTCAATTTTTCTTAAATGGGTAAAAATATTTATGCCCGGTGTTGTAAATTTAGAATGGCCAGGAGAGAATTGATGAACTGTTTACACTCGCATAGTAGGCTCACCTCTACACATTTTGTCATGCCATCTAAGATTTTTCTATTATTGAACATGGAAATTGTTGATCAGGAATTTATTTTTTCATGTCACCACCTCTACAGATTTTGTCATGTCATCATCTAAGATGATTTTTTTTTCTTGTTTGTAAGTATGGTCTTTGATCAAATGGTGAATTTTGACTAATTTCTTAAAAGACCGATATATCAAGAAAAATTCAATAGAAACTCAAATTTGTATTTCAAAAAGAATGGACCTTAACTGCAATGTTCAGTGATATTAATCCCACATCTCAAGTGAAGAGTTAATTTCACCGATCGTCACTGATGTTTGTGCAAAATTTCTAATTGGTCCTTTAATTGTTTTTTCGATTGTTCTATATGTACATTACAACTCGAACATGTATGATGTGAAAAGATTTGATTAGGTTAATTCTCATCGAATAAATAAAAAAAAATCGAATAATGCCTACTTGTACATGGTGAAGGTGAAGTTACATAATTGTTTAAATATATGTGAGACGTCAAAAAGAGAGTAAACTTGTTTTTCTTTTATTTGGTTGAAGAAATTATGATTCAATCATATTTTACTGCGTATCTAAACCAATGATTATGTAATTAAAAAAAAAACTCCCCCACTATCCTTTTGACGCTTCATCAATTCGTAATAATACAATCAACATTTTCATTATTTTTTGATGTCGTTAGTGAGTGAAGTTGTTAAGGTTTACACAAACAATCATTTCGTGAGAAAAATCGGTTGTGTTACATGAATATAATGGTTTTCATGTACATGATATGGTGAGATATGACTGGATTTAATTTCTTTAATTGGATAAAAAAAATCGCACTCTCTTTTTGATACATCATTTGTATGTAAATCATTGTGTAATTCTATTATGTATAGATAACATTATTCTAGAAAAAAAAAATTAAAGTATAATATGATATGTAGCTGTTAATTGTAATTGGAGTAATAGATGTTATCTTATGGAATATGGAATAACGAGGGTTACTCTGACTATTTGTGAAATTGTTAATAATTTTAGTTACTAATGGGGTATGTAAAAATGCTTTGGAAACCAATTTGAAATTTCACACAAACTTTAATGTCAATAGGTGAAATTAACTCATCCTACAAAAATATGTTCATACAAACTTTAAGATAAATTATATCTATGAATTATGAAAATTCACATGTACTTTCGAATTTTTAAAAATTGATTAATGTTTTTAATACTAGAAGATAATAATGAATGATAATTTAAATTTATCTAGAATATATCATTTACTTTAAAAATCTATAATTTTGTTAGAATTGTAATTCCCATTAAAAAGTTTTATTGTTATAATAATATACATCTAGTCTCCGCTTGAATACAAATTTATAAGTAATTTATAAATTCAATTAAATATGGTCATTAATTTGGATAATACATACATAATTACTATTTTGTTATAGGCTAGAGGGAAAAGAAAAGAGAATAGAGAGAAGCCAATAGTCTTATGTATTTTATTGAAAATTAAGATCCGTATGGTTCAAAACGAGAGTTGCAATTGGAATGAAATCGATTCTCTAAACTATATAAGACTTATTTATGTATGATGATTAGACTACATAATCATTAATATTTATTTTATAGTGTTACAACACTTCCCATTTGATGATTATTTGCACGATAACTATCTAATTGAAACATTTTTTGACAAAATTCGATAGGACAAAATTGTCAATAAATAAAAAGAGTACAAATAATTTGGAGTAATAAAATGTTGCCTCATTAAAACCTTGTTAAGAAAATTCAGTGTAACAAACTCCACCCAATTTCAATAAGTGAAAATTCTTGTATCAAGCAATCCATATCTTGTATATCAATGTATTGAATATTTCAATTTCTAGTAAAGTATGTTTCATATTGTCTTGTATAATTTTCAAATAACGTCATCTTCATACGAAATATTCATCAATCTTTGATGACTATTATGATTCAAAAAATAATTCTTGTTGATTTCTTTGGAAATCTCATTCACATATAAGTATTATTTTGAGCGTAAATGTTTTGTATGTTATAGACATTTATCACATAAAGAATATGTATCGTTAAAACATTATTGGGAAAAATTCTAATTAAAAAAAATAGTACATTATTCTTTTGAGTAGCTACAAAAGTCATTTCATTAAAAATCTTGTCAGGAAAATCCAATGAAACAACCTTGGTTAAGGAAAAAGAGTACAACACGTATTTTCCCTTTCATTATAATATTGCTGGAATTATATGCTTTGGGCATATTAAGGAGGTGTTTGTTTTTGATTTTTTGATTCTACAGTAAATCAATTCTCATTTTTAACCACACATTTTTCAATAAAATAATATTTTCCATCACATCAATAATTTTTTCTTCTTTTTCAACCACACATTTCCCATCATATCACTATTCAAAAATCAATTTTTCTCCCAAAAATTCTTACCAAACAAGCTCTAAATCTTTCAACGTAATATTAATAGCCATGCCATATAAATTCGATACAGTCAAATTTATTATATGTATATCAAATTCGTACATTTTCGACTAATAAAATAGAGAATTGTGATTATATCTACCACGTGATAATCTATCTATTTACATGAGTATTCACAAAATTCATTATACAAAGGGTCGTACATTTAATATTACGACTTTACTTTTTCCAAAGGTGTATACTTATGTGACTAACGAATCGTACATCTCCTAAAGGTGTATACTTACGTGACTAAAAATTATGTTTATAATTTAAAGCTTTAGCAATATTTTCGCAAATTTCAGGCTGTGAATGTTGTGCAATAATCTATTATATGTATCAAATCTATCATATATAAATAATATATAGATGGTTAACATGGAGGGTAATGGGTCCACATTATCATCCCGATTAATTTTCAGAAAATATAGGGAATTCAATCCCTATTTTAACTAGTGATGATCGATTTTCGATAAAGAGAACAAATATTATATGGAAATTCATTAGATCGAAGAATCTTCCGATTCATCGTTGAATGTTTGAATTCTCAATTTTGCATCATTATTGATCTAGAACTATTCATGCCAAACAATAAAATCAAATTAAATTTCTTGTTCAATATAAGATATAGATTAATTATTTAATTTCAAAAAATATGATTAAACATTATATATATAATACAAATAGTCAAATTAATCAATGTCTTCATGACATTAGTTATATGTTTTCCTTCGGGGATATTTATGAATTCAAAATGATAAAATCTTTGAAAAATGTGCTAGTTCAAGAATACGTTGGATTTTGTTATTGCTCCTTCAAAAGTAATATGTTAGTATTTTTATAGAATATTAACAATTATAATTCATACTTTTTATGAGTAATCAAATAGTATTATAATACTTTATAAAGAGATTTACTCTTCAAAAGTAGGAAAAAAAAAAATAAATAAATATATATATATATATATATATATATATATATATATATATATATATATATAAAATTTACGTTAGATCATATTTAATTATGCTTTTCAGAAGCAAGTAATAATTTTTTTAGAATATTAATTAAAATGTTTGTGCTACTTCTGGAGCAAAAAATAATGCAAATATAATATTCATTTTCAACAATATTACAATATTCTCCTGGAATATTGATTGAGATTATTTCCTTTAAAAAACAATATACAATATTATTCTAAAATACTGATGAAAATTATTTACTTTCAAGAATAATATATAATATTCTTTTGGAATATTACTGTAGATAATTTTGTTTTATCACCGATTAACCAAATAGAAGCATAAATAGTGTCATCGTCGAATTTACACAAAATTCACACAGACGGGATAAAAAATAGGATATGAATACATACAAAATAATCATGATTAATAGTATAATAAAATAATCTTGATTGATTAGTACATGCATTAGTGAAATAATCAGTATACATACAATAAAAATAAACACCAGAACGACTATGCATAAATAATTTATATATTTGTTTGCTTAATTCAATAAACCAATACAAAAACATTAATTGGATGCTTGAATTGATAAAAAAATTTACATGTCGCCAAATTAATTTTAGTACATACGATAAATGATTATACTTATAAAAATCATTACGTTCTCACTAATGTACTTTTATTATTAGAGATTCGTGCTTAAACGTGTTATAAACTATGTATTTTATTGAGAATCAAGACCGTATTTATATGATTTAAAACGAGAGTTACAGTTGAAATGAAATAAACTCTTTAAATTAGATAAGATTCATCCATACACGACAATACGACTACGTAATCATCAATATTTATCTTATAGTTTTACAACATATTCATTATAATCTATATATTAGTGAGACTCACAATCATTTCTGTTCATAAATCAGCATTTATAAGTTTGTGAAATGATGGATTAATCTTTATTTCTGTTACACAAATTATCTTGGACTCTTTTTTAAAATCAATTCTAAGACATTTAATTAAGATAATTATTCAGATTTTACTCCATTAAAATTATATATATTTTTCATTTTCTTCTTAACAACAACACATTTTTAATAAAATAATATTACACGTAAATTCAATATTTATTTTTCTTTTCACTGCACATTTTTAAAAAAAATTATTATTCCAATATACAATTTTGTTTTTCCAAAATCTAATGAAAATGGAGGGATAATAATTCCGGATAATTCTACTTGTACAATCCAGATTGACAACTTTTAAGATCCACGTGTTTAACAAATGCAAAAAAAAAAAAAAGTGGACGCCCTGTACAAGGGGTTGTCAACCGATGTTGAGGCATGATCCAATAATTCCAGACCTGTTTCTAGTGCGCCGGATAACCGTACGACTGTATAAGCACAAGATACAACTCCTCCTTGACCTTTGGTTGTTTATCTGCGCCGCTCGGACGCCACTGAATACAGTCATAAACGCTCAGACACTCGAGTTCTCTCCATTATTTACTCGCCGTTCGACAAGGAGTCTCTTCTAATGGAAGACAACAATCCCCCCGCTGCCGCCACGGAACCGAAGCCTTTCCAATCAAAAAGTTGGGCCGACGTAGCTGATGAGCCCGATTCGGAGCAGGAGGAAGCCGAGACCTCGGGTGAAAAATCCGACCTTCAGTTGGATTCACTTGCCGTCGACGAGTCCAAGAGAGTCAACTCTAACCTCACCGATCCTGATGATTCCAGAATTGAAGCTGTATGAACTCTCTTTTACTGTGCAATGATTATAAACGTATTTATATAATTGTGGATCTGATTTCTGGCTTATCCTTGGCTCTATTTTCAGAAATTAAAGGTATTGATTAGAATTTCGACTATTTACAATCTGTTAGTTTAGATTTTTATAAAGATTGGTATTTTGAGTTGATTTCTGAATTTAATTAACTTTATGCTTTTGTAAAATATTGCAAGGGATCTATCTTTTTTGAATTTTTTGGTTCAACATTGGTGAAATTGTGCGTTAACTTGGAATTTGTTGACCTCGGTATTGCATGGTGATGTAGCCATCTGATCCGGCTTCACTAACGTCCACGTGGTCTAGCTCTTGCACACTTGGACAAACAGTCGGAAGATGTGGTCTTCTCCATCGGTGGGGAGTGTCATGAATTGAATCTCAATCCGCAACCTCCAGCTTCACAGCTCAACTATGGAACTCTACTCAGCTGAATCAACTGAACTCGTAACCAAAATTAAAAGTAAAACAGAATTGGGGAGGGTGAAAATGATGAAAATAAGAAGAATGGGAGGTGAGAACTGAATTGAATCTCTTCAATTAGCAACTGAAAATTCAGAAAATGACAACTGATTTCCACCACGCCCACGGCTGTATCTATATCTGTTCACTACAAGCAAAGTCGGATTTTGAAGCCAAGAAAAACATAAAACATTTCTTCAATTCACATTACAATTTATTTAATTAAACTAAAGCAAAACGATGCCATTTCTCTTAAACCAAACGTTGTCGTTTTGGATTTGAATTTCAGTTACTGCTGTTAATTCCTTCTTCTTCCTCCTCTTCTGATTTCCTGCCTTTCCATCCATGGCTGGTTTTTTCTCCTCCCTTTTCCCCAATTGCTCCTCATGTGACAACCCTCCCTCTCTCCTTGATCTTGTCCCCAAGATCTATAGACAGAGAAATGGTATTTGACCCAATCAGCAAATTCCCAAGTTGCGTCCTCTGGAAGTTATCAGACCAATGAATGAACATTGTTCAGCCAAATGATTCCTGCATTTCACCCAATGTGATTCCAAAATGGAGAGGCTGTAACAATCTTGTTGTGAAGGATGTTTTCCCTCTGGCAGTTGGAGTACTGGCATAGCATTATGTCCAAGTTTCTTCTTCAACAATTACACATGGAAAATTGGACGAATTTTTGAACCTTGAGGTAGTGCCAACTGATGTGCTACAACTCCAAATTTCTTGATAATTTGATAAGGGCCAAAGTATTTGGCGCTTAGTTTATGAGTGTTTCTATGCTCCACTGAATGTTGAGAATATGGATATAACTTAAGAAAACTCTATGCTCCACTAAATGTTGAGCATATGGATATAACTTAAGAAAACCCAGTCACCTTCGTCAAAGACTCTCTCTCAGTTTAGAAGGGCTGCCTAATTTCATGTTGGTTCTTTCTTGTTTAAATTGATAATATACTTCTTGTCTATTCTATTTTGATTAATAAAATTACCAAATTACCTTTAAAAAAAAGACTCTCCCAGTTCTATTTCTGGCAGCAAAAACTTTCATTTGAGATCTGGTGTGTGACAGATTCTCCTTTAATTGCTGATCAAGTCTTACCTCTCTTGCAGCAATTCATCAACTGCTGCTACATTAGATTGTTGGTGATGTCCCAGAGCTAACTGGGGGTTTAATCCCATATAGAGTCTCAAAGGGGATTCTAATTGCAAAGTGGTAGGTGGTGTTATACCACCATTCAGCCAGAGTTAGCCACTTACCCTATAACTTAGGTTGCTGATAAGTTAGACACTTCAAATATATCTTCAAATATTGGTTAACCCTTTCTGTTTGCCCATCCGTTTGAGGATGGTATGCAGAGTTGAGTTGAAGTTTGGTGCCTAACATAGCATATAATTCTTGTGAGAACCGGCTAGTAAAGACCTTATCTTTATTAGAGACGATGCTTTAAGGCATTCCATGCAACTTGTACAAATTATCCATAAACAGCTTTGCCATTGGCAGTGATAGAGCCATGAAATGCCCATATTTTGTGACCCTGTCCACATCTACAAAAATAGCATTTTTACCCCCGATGTGGGAAGACCCTTGATGAAATCCATCCTAATATGATTCCATGAGTGAAGAGGCTCAGGTAAGGGCTACAATAGTCCAGGATAGGGTGTATGTTCCCCTTTGTAATACCTCCCTCTTGATATCTTGGCCAGTAAAAACGCTGTTTTGCTCTATAGATACTGTTATCAATGTTATAAAAATCGAATCAGACCAGTCGGTTAAACCGTGAAACCTTGGAATTGGTCCAAAATCCGGTTCGGTTAATACTAAAAACCCCCGTAATAAAAAACCAGTCAATTGACCGGTTTATCCAAAAACCGGATGACCTGGAACCGGGTTTTACGGTTTTTTCAGTTGAGTTTTAAATATTAATATTAAAAACTAATAAACACTTTTAAGGCCTCTTGAATTTTTTATTATTAATTAAAAGGCCCAAAAGCTTGAACTATCCAACTGCTAATGGCCCACTTATTTATAGACTACAATTCCCATGTTTTTGTAGTAAGAATCCGACGTGGGACAAAATAAAACTAAAAAGGACTCCTTTGGCTTAGTCAAATCAAAGTTCCCTCATCCTTTGATTTTTTTTTATTTACTTTATTAAATAAATAAATTAATTTTCTAACTTATTTTAATTAATAAAAAATAAAAAACTCTCTAAATATCCCAATTAATAATATTATACTATTATCTAATATTGATTTTTATTTGAAAATATATTTATTTATCTTTATGTAACTAATGAGTTCAACCTCGATTCGACCCTTAACCCTTTCGTTTTTCCAAGTTCTAAAACACTGGCTATTATACACTCCTGAATGACCTCTTTCTTGTGAATTATGGAGACTATTGTTTGCTCAAGTAGGTGCTTAAGAGACTGATGGTCAGTCTTTACAATGAAGTTTTGGCCCTCCAAATGTTGCCTCCATTTGCTTACTGTTGTTACCAATGTCAACAACTCCTCTTATATGGATAACTCCATATTTTTGACCCCCCATAGCTTTGCTTAAGTAAGCCAGAGGTCTCCTGTCCTGCATAAGTACTGCACCTATGCCCCTTTGGCATGTATCTATTTCAATGATGAATGGCTTGCTGAAATCAGGGAGTGCTAGGACTGGGTGGAACTCATAGCCTCTTTCAATAACATAAATGCTTAATCTGCTTCCTCTGACCAAATGAAGTTGTCCTTCTTAAGGAAGTCAGTTAAAGGTTTAGCTATTATCCCGTAATTCTTTACAAATTTTCTGTAGTACACTATGAGGCCTAAGAAACCCCTCAACTGTTTGATATTCTTAGGCGTAGGCCATTGCTTCGATTTTGTTGGGATCAGCTTAGACACCCCTTCGATTGATTATATGACCTAAGTATTCCACTTGCTTCTGCCCAAAACTACATTTGGACCACAGACCACTTAGCATGTAGCTGGTGTTTTTGCAAAGTCTCCAGGACAGTTTTTAGGTGATGACAGTGGGTAGTCAAGTCATGGCTGTAAACCAATATATCATCAAAGAAGACTAAGACAAAATCTCTCAGTTGCTCTTTAAATACCTCATTCATGAGGCTTTGGAATGTAGCAGAGGCATTAGTGAGATTTTTGGGATCAAGTGGTTTTAAATTAGGGCAAACTGAATAAATTAAATTTTAATAATTTTTAACTCCAAAGAATTGTAAAAAAAAAAAAAATTGAAAAAAGGATGATAATGCGCCCTTAGGCTCGCATAGATTGTTGACCCCTAAATAAGACGCCTAGCCACTTGGTTTGGCGTTTTGGCCTCGCATCACGCCAAGGTGGCCACCTAGGCGCTTCTTTTAGAATATTGGTCACTAGCATATGTGTAATTAAGTGTGGAACGTGCGAAAGATGCGAGCCACAATAGCGTTCAGACATCGGGACTATGAGATAAAAAAATAGAGTAATGTTAGAATTGA
Source organism: Fraxinus americana (assembly GCA_035079005.1). Classification (NCBI taxonomy): domain Eukaryota; kingdom Viridiplantae; phylum Streptophyta; class Magnoliopsida; order Lamiales; family Oleaceae; genus Fraxinus; species Fraxinus americana. The sequence goes on along the minus strand of CM068717.1, from coordinate 10,576,941 downwards.
GTGAGTAAAATTGCATTACCTTCAAATGTAACTAAGTGTAAGCTTTTATGGTATGAGAAAGGAAATTATTATGTTAAATGAAGAGACGTGGCCTCATCCTAATGGTCGAGACATCTTTTTCCTAGGTGTCACTTCATCAAATATAGGTTGAGGTGTATTTAATGTTTCTGAAAAGTAGCCATCTTATAGTCTGTTTGACCTCGAAAAAGTAGAATGACAAGTCAATCGTTAGGAATCTGTTGTAGAGTTGTCATATCAATCATTCGTAGGATAATCTTTTTACAGAAGATCTCTTGAAAGTGGTGAAGTAGGAGATGTCTTTTCTCATTAAAGAGGCCAATTGTCTCGAATTCACTTTGCAGTAGGTTATAGCATCTCGCTTAGGACATGAAGGGTCGGTCTCTACATGAACCTCGGCTGGGCGATGTATTACTTCAGCTACCTCGTTATATGGCCTTGACTGGGCCAAGTAGAACAGTAATATGGATTGCGAGACTGATTATGCTTGTTAGCTGGCTGCCACGTGGCCATTGTTTGGAGCCTCATTATAGTAAGCGTAACAGAATTAGGTTTCTTGTTTTTTTTAAATTTCTTACTCCATCAATAATTAATTGAAGTTTTCATTTTAATTCTCCATACTTTAAAGGTTTAATTTGGTTGTAGGTTTACCTTTTTCAGAAACTCTTTTAACCTTTTTGGTTCTTCTGAGTTCACTGTTGGTCATCAGTTAATTTTCATATTTATATATATTATGACAAAAATGTTGCTCATTTGGACCATTTGTGGTATGCTCATTTGTGGTATTGATATTGAAAATGTAGGTTACATCTGGTGACACTCCATATACATCAGCTAAGAGATTTGAGGATTTAAATCTATCACCTGAATTATTGAAGGGTCTGTATATTGAGATGAAGTTTGAGAGGCCTAGTAAGATTCAGACTATTAGTTTGCCAATGATTCTAACTCCTCCATACAAGAATTTGATAGCTCAGGCTCACAATGGCTCTGGGAAGACCACATGTTTTGTGCTTGGTATGTTGAGCCGTGTTGATCCAAACCTCAAGGCTCCCCAGGCACTTTGTATCTGCCCCACCAGAGAATTGGCCATCCAGGTTTGTTGATTGTCATTTTTGGTAATATTGTTCATATTTACTTCTTGCTTTGGTACTTGGAAGGACGGGGTGGGCATGAGAAGTAGGGATTGCATGTACTTGGACATATGCTTGCATACAATTGCAGTTATTTATATTTGATATTCAAACCACCGGAAGTAGTCATTTTTGGTCTGCCATTCTTGTTATATCGATTTAAGTTGATAGCAAACTGATTGTCAAGGCAAAAATTGCTGTTAAGTCTTGAGGGTTCTATTAGAATTTGAGTGTACGTAAATTCAAGGAATATGATGGGTGGTTACCAATTTCAGTTCCATCAAAAGTTCTAAACTCGAGTCACAGTGTATGGTTCTAATAAATAGGTGCATGCATTCTGGTTGTTGTGTGAAGCTTTATTATGAATGTAACTCATGAGTTTTCTTAGTCTGATTATGAAAATGAATGAATTTTGCAGAATATGGAAGTGCTTCTCAAGATGGGGAAATACACTGGGATAACTTCAGAATTGGCAATACCATCAGATTCTGCAAACTACATACCAATTTATAAGAGGCCACCAATTGCAGCACAAGTAATTATTGGCACCCCTGGTACAATAAGTAAGTGGGTATTAGCAAAGAAACTGGGAGTGAGTCAAATGAAGATTCTTGTTTTTGATGAGGCAGATCACATGTTGGCTGAGGTACTTAACGTCTGTCAGCTGGAAAGTGATCTGTGCACATATATAAATAAAATCAATACTTTTTCTTTTTTTTTCTAAGATTACAACTATAAAATAGAAATCCCAACTCATAAAAGCAATCCCTTGAAAAGAAGAAGAAAAGGAACCTTCTAATCTCTGGGGGTAAATTTACTCCCACCTATACGTATGATTACTCAATTTCTTCTGTTTGCTGCTTTGTTGGTTGGCTTTATTGAGTTCTTCACAGTTTTGTCTTTAAGCTGCTGCTTGCTCTTGTTCATCACCTCTTACGGACCTTTTGATTCTTTTAACTCTAATTTTAGATCAATGAACAAGACACATACTTGGTGGAGTTGAAATTTTTTTTATTGTCGATTAGCACCAACATATACTTGCAAGATCCTCTCCATACACATTGTTCTTGCTTGCTTTGAGGAACTTTGAAAAATTAATACGGTCAGCTATCATTTTGTAGAAAAAGAAAAAGAAAAAGAAAGCCAGAAGACGAACTTAATTTGGTTGCTCATGCTTAAGTTCCTCATTTTTCTTCATATTTGATCCATGGAAGATCTCTGTCTCTCCTGCTGTTTCATTTTTTTTTAATACGAATTGTATTGTCTTGACTTGACTGCATTATGTTTCAACTTTGGACGGTCAGAAGGATTTATTATCCTCTAACGTTGAAGATATTCATCTGTTAAACTCTAAATTTGGTGTACTAATCACAATACTTGCTGAATCGTGGCACATGGAATACTTCTTTGTGGCAGTTCATGTTAAGACTCCCTGTGATAACATGCAGTGGGAGGATTATGACGAACAACAACCTATGTCTTATGTATAGCGGATTATGACTTCAACATTTATATTTTGCTTAAAATTACTATATATTTGATACCAATGTAAGTTATGTACTCCAGTTAGTTGAATATGTTATTTTCTTATGGTTGAGAAATAGATGGCAGTCTGTAGAAGATGTGTGTTATTCATGATTTTACTGATTGGGTGATTTTTTGGTATATGTAGAGTGGCTTTCAAGATGAGTCGGTGAAGATAATGAAGGCAATTAAAAAAGGCAGTTCCAATTGCCAGGTTGGCTAATTTTGCTGGATTTTTAAAACCATTTCTAGGAAGAAATGTGCTATGATCTCCTGCTTTACGTTCATTGCTTCTGAACATGTATTGTCTACTTCTTGATGACCTGATCATTGATGAAAAGATCAGCTCTATTTTGCTCTGCCTCCTCCAGTGTTAACTTCTTTGAATCGCAATAATAACCTTATTCAGATACAATTCTGTCTGCATTGAGACCACCTTCTGTATATATCATTATATATTTGTGTGATTCGTGTGCAGCTGAACTGGAATTAACAACTTGCCTATTATGAGCTTCTATCTGGTGGCTTTACCATTATAATTGTCCAACTAAAAGCATAGAAGGGAGGATTTCAATATATAGTACTTGAAAGCATATTCTGGCTTTTTTTATCAATGCCTTCATGTATGTCCTTTGTGGATTGCGTATTTGACCTTGTTTCTGTTGGCCGCAATTGTCACCAGGTGCTCCTCTTTTCTGCAACATTTGATGATTCTGTCAGAGCCTTTGTCTCTAAAATTGTCAAGGAAATATTTGTTAGAGACTATAACCAAATGTTTGTTAAAAAGGAAGAACTATCTTTGGAGTCTGTCAAACAATATAAAGTGCAGTGTCCAGATGAGCTTTCAAAGATCATGGTCATTAAAGACAAAATATTTGAAATAGGAGAGAAGGTAGGGCAGACAATCATATTTGTCCGCTCAAGAAACAGTGCATCTATGTTGCACCAAGATTTAGTCAAGTATGGATATGAGGTTACTACCATTCAAGGGGCTTTGAAGCAAGAAGATAGGGACAGAATAATAAAAGAGTTCAAAGACGGTTTGACTCAAGTTCTTATATCTACTGATCTTCTTGCTAGGGGTTTTGATCAATCACAGGTGATGCTCTCTTCTACTGTTATTGCTAGTTTTTGAATGGATGATTTCCTATCTCGTATCGTGAAGTTGTAGAAGGTGGCTATTTATTTCCCAGGTAAATTTGGTTGTCAATTTTAATCTCCCTGTGAGATATGACCATCCTTCGGAACCTGATTATGAGGTATACTTACATCGGGTTGGTAGAGCTGGGCGCTTTGGCCGCAAAGGTTATTTCTCTATCTGATTTTATTTTTAGTGCTTACTTTGTTTTCATTTTTCCATCGCACTTGCCTTTTGATAACATTTGGTGAATTCAAATAGTTCATGTGGAAGTCGCTAAATTTAGAATTTTCTCCCATAATACTTGCTTTATTACCATTTTCTTTGTTCTAATTGTATGATTTTTCTTGTCGGAATATGCTCGTTTGGTAAAGCTTTTTTCTTCAATATTTTAAGCTGGTTGAACTTAATTTTTAACCAAAGATTTCATTGGATCCGCAACTTTTATCTACTTTTTAACCACACATTTCATGTGATCATCAGCTTATAATCTCAAAAAGCTTCGTCGAGTGGGGGCTAAATAATTTCTTGAATCTATTATTTCTTTTGCTTGGTGAAACCCTGTGATCCTTTGTTCAAACTTCAAACCCCTTGTTTAAATATGTAATAATGTAGTCTTGAATTCATCATATATGCAAAAAACAGCCTGTGATAATTCAGCTAGTTGTCATGTAATCTATTTAGAGTTCTTCTGGAAGAAGGGGATTCTTTGTAGCCTAGTCTGGTTGTATATATACTCTTTTTCTATGCAAATTCTGCAGTATGACACTCTTGTGTAATTGAACAGGTGCTGTATTTAACTTGCTTTGTGATGATAGAGATAATATGATCATGGACAAGATTGAGCAACACTTCAATGCTCAAATAACTGAGGTGAAATCTTGTACTCTTCTTGGGCAGAGTTCAGGCTATGTTCTCAATTTAATATTCTAATTTTTCAGTGTACCATAAAATAGAGATTTTTTAGTAGATTGTTTTACAATTGTTTGTCGACGTGTTCAAGAATGAATTTATTTATTGGAATAGTTTTGAGGGTGATTTCTGAACCACAGTATATAACCAACGTTCCAACTTTATGTGATACAGTTGGGCTCGTGGAAAAGCAACGAGGATTTTGAGGAAGCTCTCAAGAAAGCAGGGTTGCTTTGAATGTTGGATGTGAATTTGGGGATGCAATGTATTTATAACGTTATCAGTCCAGTTAGATAATTTTTCTTCGAGCCGGATGCACTTTTATGCTTTTAGTATTCGACAAACTAGATCGAACACTTTCTTGTTGTCTCATGGGTTTTTGGCGCTGAGTTTATAGTGGATTAAAATATTGAAATATATATAGATTTGGCTTCCTTTCTTCCTGGTTTTTCGTTGGTGGTGTTCATTATGTACCCTCAAGAATACTGATAAATCATTCAAACTGCTTTCTTCGATTCTGGATTTGAAGCCTATTTTCAAGCCTCAGCGCCATATGCGCCAAGGTTTTATGCATTAGTCAACAGCTATATCAGCTTCCCTGTTCTTAGTCTGAGTCGTTTGTTTAAATCTCTGCCATACTATGAAACATGTACTTGGCCATCGGGGTCTGGCCTCGAACTTTATTTTTGATAGCCACTTTGCCCCTTACACTAGGTAGATTTTGGGGTAGGGTAGTCTGAGATTATGAGTCACATTATTACTTTGCATTTATTTATTTATTTATTGATCGCTGATAAAATTTGTCGTTTTTACTAAAGAAAATTAATTCTGCTGCTGTGTTAAGATTCATGATTCCAGTTCTGATCAGAAAAATATGGGGGAGGGGTGGCAGATTTCAATTAAGAGAGTTGGCTCTAATCCAAATAAATTAATCTACAGAAAGTGATATTTTCACCAATATTATTAGAATATTAAACCAGTAATTGAAGGGTTGGATGTGGTAATACTCTATATACTGTGCTGTTACTGCAATCTAATGAAGTATTTCTTTGTACTTCCAGAAAAAAAAATCACACTCTTCAATCTCTAAGTTTTGACCGTAAGCCTCAATAGTTACCTACATACATTTTGTCTAATTCAATAGTAAAAAATACTTATCCAACCAGATTTGCTGATCTGCTGCTGAGAGTTGGTCGTGTAATTACTTGGAGCACTAATTTTGTCACACACCAATACCCAAAAAAAAAAAAAAAAGAAAAAAGGAAATTTCAATAATATTAAGTAGGATGTCCGTTGGAGCCCAAAAATTTCTTAATACACTGCTCAATTAAATATACATATAGAAAGTTCAATGCCCTTTTAAATAAACCTTCATGGTTTGCACGTTCCAAGCTAGTGGTGGCTTAGTGGTCTTCCACACAGTATTTGATCATAATTTCTTCTTTTCTCTATATATTTATCAATCTCCAGGCAGTATTCATCTTCAATTAAATTCAAATTTGTGTGTGTGTTTGAGTGACAGAAATGGAAAGAACGAGTATTTTGTTGATTATTGCAGCATCTTCTTTTTTAGCGATTTTTAATGGTGTGGCCGATGCTTTGAAAAAGGATTCTGAGGTATTCCAAGTTGGTGGCAAAGTCCTTTGCCAAGACTGCACCGAGGGATGGAATGAATGGGTTAGTGGTGTCAAACCTATCAAAGGTATTTTTTTCCCCTTCAAATCCTCCTAACATAGGGTACGTAAAGTGACATGTCGAAGACATTTTAAATCAATAAATTCGTCTTTTACCTTTAAGAGCTTGAACTTTTGGACGACACGTCAACAAAAATTTTAAAGAAGAGAGATGATAGGCATTGAGTTAGTTTATATGACTATGCAGGTTGCAAGGTATCTGTAACGTGTCTAGATGACAGGAGCAGAATTGTGCATTATGCAAGTGACTTAACAGATGATGCTGGGGATTTTGAGATTTCTGTGGAAAAATACACCAATGGGGGGAAGGAGCTCAAACCCCAAAATTGCTTTTTAAGGCTAGTATCATCGCCGGATCCTGTGTGTAACATTGCCACCGACTCTGTCGGCGGGAAGACTGGGGTGAAGCTCCACCACCCGACCGTTGTGTACCGCGACATTGTCAAGTATGTGCTTGGCCCATTCTACTATTCCACTCCCATGTGTGATGAACCTGATACTAGTATTATTGATTCTACTGATGGGAAAGAAAGCAACTACTGATGTCTAGTCTGAATTGTACTGATCGACAGTTGAATAACTCGACAAAAGTCCATCAGTTGCACGTACTCTTTTTTTTTTGTTCAATTTGCACTTCTCTTTTTTTTTATTAAATGATACAATGAAGAATCTTGAAGTATTGGATCGTGTTCACTTCAACATGTTCTTTATGGAAGAGCTGTCATTATGTAATTCTTTGTGGTTTCAGATGTCAATTAAAGATATTCATTGGTTTCTTGACGGAGCTGGCAAAAATGAGAATGTTAAGGTAGATAAGATTAAAAATGAGAACATATATCAACAAGTGGCTGGCATCGCCTAATTGCAGGCCAACTCATACTAACCTCGTTGTTATCTGTTTTATTTTTTATTTTTGGTTGTTATTGAGAAAAGCGAATCAACGTATCTTAGACTTTCAAAGCTAGGCACAGAAAAATTGGAATTTTGGGTTCATGGGTCTCGACTACACAACTCATGAACAACTCAATTAAATGTGTACGAACATATGCGAGAGAGGGGCCGGGAGGGAGATCACAGTGAATTCTCTTAAAGAAAAAGTTTAGTCCGTTGCACACAGAGGTGATCTCTTCTTGTAAACAGTATCATACCAAGGCTCCTTTGCCTTATTTATGCTGACTACAACCTAATTCATCATCTACTAATCAAACTCAACTAAAAATTAAATGAAAATTATATATAAAAAAAATGTTTTAGTATGGAAGAATCCCATTTGTCTTCCCTTCGCGCAATCGTGAGAACGAACTCAATAACTTGGACGATACACGATCCAAATGCCTTAATGATTGTGCACGCCCACAATATGATCTGCTCCTCGTGAGCTCTGCTCTTAAAGAAGAAGACGAAGGCGAAGATGAACAACCCCTTTCACTCTCCCTTCGTATATTAACCACAACATACGACTGATCCATGGACAAAGATCTATTCAATCCCATTATCAAACCCCTCGATGACAACGACATAGATGATGGTGATTTCCTTTCCGTTGGCAATACCAGTGAATAACAATGGCGAAGAAGAGCAAAACGTTGCCCCGCAGATGAAGAACCATTCTCTATTCTACTTGTATTTTCATGAACGTGATAATTTCCAGAAGAATTCCCATTATTTCTTGTATTTTCTATAGCCGGCAATGGCACTGCAGTTGCCGTTTTATCATCATCTTCTTCTTTTTCTTCAGCAACAATGGCGGATCGACAAAGAGGGCAATTTACATGCCCCATAAGCCATTGATCTATGCATGGCAAATGAAATGCATGCTTACAATTAGGAAGCAAACGCACCATATCTTCACCTTCCATTTCGCCTAAACAAACTGCGCATTCACTCTGATCCACATTTCGTTCTCTTAGGGATGAGTAGGCCATAACTGGGATTGTTTTGAGGACTTTCTTGTCCACGCCGATTGGACTGGCTTCGCAGACGGGTTGCGCAGCGGCATTGGCGTTGGTTCTTTGCCGCCTCAGGCAGCATCTAACCAAGACGAAATGGTAGACTATTATGGCTAGGGATGTTGCAATTATTCCTAGCATGGAAATTAGCAATGGAGTGAAAAAAGTGCCTGTCGATGGCGCCGGTGGTGAATTCAAGCTCTCCATGGATCATACTACGGACTTTGGATGTGATTTTTGGTTTTGAAGAAAGAATTTGGGTGAATGAAAGAAAAAGAAGTATTATATAGTCTTGTTTTCTATGTGCTTAACGGATCCCATTAGGTTGCCTAACTTATATATAAATAAATAGAATACGTATATTTTAAGTTTTCTAAATATTAGATTGAATATGATAGATATAGTAGAAAATCTTGTTTTCAGTCCTGTTACCAAATGAGAAAAGTTTCGATGAGACAACCTTATATGCACAAGTGATCTGACACTCCATTCGAATTATAACTCCTCGGATCTCGAGTCATCAAATCGAGACACCTCGGCATTCAGAATCACTTCGTTTGTCTTACAAGTTTTGCGATTTAAGTGAATCGAAGTTTGAAGTGTCGTGATTTGAATGAAAAGTCATATCACGTGTGCACATATGACTATCCCACCAATTTATTTATTTATTTCGCACCAGACATATAATAAGTATGTTTAGTGCATTATAATTTGACAAGTGTACTCAGAACTCTCTAGCTAAAAGTATCAACAACGTCATCCATCGCTAAACAAATATTCAAATTACACGTGTCAATTTTGATAGACGTTAATAATGATAACACTTGTAATTGATCTTATATCATAAAATTTTTCTACTGTATACGTGTGGTTGTGATTAAATTAATTGAGGATACATAGTCACCAAGATTTGTGCAATCGTCATATATTCCAATAAAAAATGGAATTAGTTTTGAGTTATTAAATTAAAGTCACGAATAGATTGACATTTGTGAAGAATAGGGTTGGAGTAAGCTTAAAAGACTGAAAAGAGTGGTGAAAATTGCAACAAGTGGGGGCGGTGTTATAGAGAGAAACTGCGTCACTGTGTGTGTGTGTGGTTATATTTATGTCCATATTCAATTATTTGCGGCCAAATGTTTGGACATACGAAAAGAAGAATTTTTTTTTTTAATTGTTAGGTATCAATGGACTTTTCCTCTGTGGTCGGTTGATGCTGTTGGATACAAAATAATATTGCTTGTTTAATTTAAAAGGTTGTTCTCGATTAAGATTTTGATAAATTTAAAATATTATAAATTCTAATGAATTTCCTGAATTTGAATAGATATTTACAAATTCTATAAGAAGTCTCATTCAATATGATGAAATTTCAAAAGATTTTGTTGTACATATTTTCAAACTTGAAATCTATCTAAATCTTTTAAAATCCCTCTATTAATGAAATTTTAAAGAATTTTGTTGAATTTCATTAAAACCTCGATTGGGGACGCCTAAATTTTAATAAATTTCATTCAAATCTCAATTGAGGATACCTCGTAAATTTTTATTTTGATTTCCTATTATGTTCCAAAACAACTTTTGTTTTGCTCGACCAAGTCCAGACTTGACACGATCGGGTCTAGTCTGATTTGGTGTAACTTATCTGAATTTATCGTGTGTTTTTAATTTAATTTAACGTGTAAAACGTGTTATAAATCAATATTCGACCACTCAAACAAAATTTAACATGCTTTTAGATAGGGCAACAAAAAAATCCAACTTCAATAAAAATGGCACTCCTCTTGTCTTATGTCACCCAGGAACATACGTGAAATCGCCGGCCAAACAAAGCAAAAGAATGATAAAGCACAACACCCTACTAATTTTATTTAATTAGTTGGACCTAACTTTCGTAGAGAACAATATTTTGTACCCTAATCGACACAATTAGTAGGGTACTTTGCATTTGTTTGAAAATACAATTCAATATCTCAAACAAGTCTTCTTTCTGATAGTCTAAACCTTTAGATGAGATAATTTGGTCACAAAATATGCAAAGATTTCGAGTTCAAATTGCAACGTCACCAATTTATAAGAGTTCTGCTCCAAGGTCTTCAATGCATAAATGAAAGCGGTTTTGACCTAACTTCTAGGCCTTGAAGAATTCAAATTAAATAGTGTATCACATATCTAATAACTTAAGATTTAAATGCAAGAAACTTGTACCCAAAAGACGCGTAGAAGATACATACTAATAATTAGATTGGAAGCACATAGATAATTAGCGCATACCATGTGCATTGTGGAAAAACGAAAAAGTATAGGGCCAAAAGCAAAAGCAAAAAATGAAGTGTGCGAAAAATATGATCTCCTTATGTGGAGATTCCAATGGCATATCCATTGGAAGATGCTAAAAATCCACCCTTTTTTGCTTTTCTTTATCCAAAAGTCATCTACCTCTGTCATTGCCCTCGTGACTAGCAACTTCTTTATAACATACCAAACCAAACTTCTTGATCAAAACCCTTGTTGCCATATCTTTTATGTGAAGCTGCATATTTTGTTGGCAACATGTCGTCCGGCCATTAACGACAGTCCTAATTGCTTGAATTGTGATGCAAAATACCCAACAAGCATTAGATCTAGCCACGCGTTTCAATATGAGTCTATGATCATGTCTAAAGCATCTCCCTTGTAAGGATGGCAGAACATCTATCTCGACTTTGTGGTGCACAATGTCTTTCTTGGTGCACGGATCATCCCATATTAATAAAGGAATGGCCATTTGAAAGGTGGTTGATTAAGGTTAATTACTTATTCATATAGGGCAACTTCAATCCTTTGGCATTTTCACTTCCCTAGAGAGAGAGACCCTCTCTCTAGTTTGCAATGCTTGTAGTATAACTAATATCTTAGAGGGCCTTTGACTATAATAAAACATAGCTATCTTTTGTTTTGGGTATTCGACTTCTTTGATTGATGATTGCTTTAGTTCTTATGTTCTTGTTCGTAGAGCGTAGATATGGCCTCTGTTTGGGTACATATTTATAAATAGTTTATAAATTTAGTCAAAATAAAAAATTAATTTCAACTATACATTCATGACTACTACTCATTATTATCCACAAACTTCTTTCATTTTGCTTAAAAGCAAATTTGTCCACTAAAATTTATCCGACTATTGTTTTTAAACACAACCTAGACATACTAGTTCGACTAGAATATTGACAAATTGACCAGTTCAGGTACGACAAAACCTATATGGGAAGCCCAACACATGGTGTTAAGGGATAAATCTCACGTCAAATAAATATGAAAATATAAATCAACTTATGAGGACTTGGACTACTCCTCTTAACAATGTTGACCTTTTAAAATTGAACCACAAGTCTTAGCCCCCGTTTGACACCCATTAATTTCTCTTTCTATTTCTCATTCTCATTCTTCATTTCAACCACACATTCTCCTAATAAAATAATATTACACACTAATCAAAAACTTTTCATCACTTTTCCACCACACATTCTCACATCAATCACTATTCCAAAATTTCTATTTCTCCCAAAATGGGTTTCAAACAGGGGCTTAGTATGATATTAGAGCCCATTAAGCTCCAACAAATAATTATATCTGTTGACGTCTAAAATTGAGTGGACAAAATTAGAGCCAACTTAAGATACAAATGAACATCCAAGGGGAATAAGTGGAAGAGATTCTTATTATTGTAAAGCAATCATCTCACTTTACAAATTATAAGGGATATTTCCAGTGTTACAATGAGTATTCTTGGTATTTTTTCCTAAGATCTTTCTTGTTCCTTTCAACTTGCATTTTGAACCCTTTTATAGGAGGAATATTCTGACGCCTAGTACTCCTGTCTTGTCAACATAGAAAACTGAACTGAGCTGAGTCATGTGTTGGCGCAACAGGATTGGAGCCCGAGCTCAACTCTGTCCTATTGATCGTGGGGTGACGGGACAAGTGGGCCTCAGCAATAAATGCAAAGTCTTAGCTAGGCAAGCTAAGACATCTGATTGGAGGACTAGGTGGGCGCTGACATAGGACCTTTACACGTGTGCCTCTCTGATTGGTAACTCAAAGATCTTGTCAGCGATCTGTAATCATTGATTACTGTTGTGCCTTGAAGGACTACAATAGCTTGTCGAGTAAGTTACTTAGAGCCGAACTGACCTCATACCGCCGAGCTCGCGTTATTTTACCCTTACTGGGATATGATAGTCCGAGCTGAGCGACCTCCGAGGTCGGTGTCAACAGTTACCCCCCAGGTCAGCTCTTATTTAAGTAAGAAGCTGACCTCTCTCTGAAATAATGCGGCACAAGTTCCAACTCGCGTAATAATTAGCCCCCACAGCTGTCAGGTACACCTGTCTCTTAGCGATTGGTGGGGTGCCTCCTTCTTTGATTAGCATTGATTGACAGCCGTTCAATCAATTTGATTCTCCCAACGGTTCAAATCCCGCCTTATAACATTCCTAGCTTCTCTTTCCTTATTTCGTTTACTTTGACACTTCAAATCTCTCAAACCCCTTAGACTCACAGATTCTTGGCCTTCTTCTAAGAAATTTTTCGAGTGGAACCATTGTTCAGGTATTTCTTTCGCTACTTGGAATACCTTTTCTTTTTTTTACGCATTACTTTTCCCTCCACTTGCTTATATGAGTTCAGACGAATCTCGTGTACAGTCCTGGGGGAATCAACAGGAAGAATCTGCGTCTTCTTCATCCACTCCGTCGTATAACCCTTCGTCTGCTAGTTCTGACTGCCGGAGGTGTTCACACCTATTCCTATTGCATCGTATTATCCTCCACCACCTCCTCCAAATCCAATATCAAATTCACCTAGGAGCATGGAGCACAGGCGTAAAATAAGGGAGGAGAGGGCACGAGAGGAGAGCAGTAGCGGGGATCAGACTTGGGGGGCGAGTAATCTTAGGTCGGTAATAACGGAGAGTTCGTTAGCTGCTATTAAGAATAGGTATGGCATTCCTCATTCCGTAGAGTTAGTTATGCCTTCCTCCGATGTGTCGCTCTTAACGGTGCTATCCTTCAGGCTGGCCTGAGGTTGCCCTTTCCAAGAATTATTAGGTCATTCTTTTCCTCCTGGGGAATAACCCCTACTCAGTTATGCCCAAATGGGTGGAGGACCTTAATAGCGACTTTAATTCTATGGAGACATTTAGGTCATCCAGAGATGGATGTTTCTCAGTTCAACTCCCTTTTTACCTTTAAGGAAGATGGGAAGAAAACGGGTTGGTAGTACACTAGTGCTAGACCCAGGACGGGGGGGTTCACTAGTTTTAGATACACCCTCTTCAGTTAAGGGGTGGAAGGAAGAGTTCTTTTTTGTTTTGGGGGATTGACAATTCCATTCAGACGAGGTGGAGAGGGGGGACGTAGTTCCTACCCTTTACCATTCCCTCTGTAAGTGAGGATTCCTATAGCCACTTTTCTATGCAACCATTGTTTGATGTGGCTAACTCACTTTTCGTGGTTTTGCAGATTACCGACCTTGCCACCCGAGTTCAGCAATTTAGGCACGGGCTGACTCAATCAGAGCCCTTTCTCACAGGGAGAGGTCTTGCAAGTTCGTAATCACGAACGACAACTTATTCAGAGCCTGGTTACTCCGAGCTTTGCCTCCTCCGACCTTAACGCATAGCTGATCTCGGAGCTCAGCTCCCACCACTTCTCGTAAGGCAGTTCTTACATCTCATGAACTCTGTTTACTTTTTCGTTTATCACTGATTTGATTTCTTTCTATTTTTCAGACCATCAACCAGACATGCTGAGTTTTCGGGCTGCCAAAGCGGCTAAGGCAGCTGAGGCTGTGAAAAGAAAGAGGGAGGAGGTCGTTGCTAAAAATGAGAGCCGACCTGAGGTAACTGAAGAAGAGCAAGAAGATGTACAGCCCTTGCAGAGGCGCCGTTCTGCCGACCTTTCAGTTTCCACCATCCCTCCTGACTCCCCTATTCCTGCGGCGACCCCGTTGACTACTGCAGCTTCTTCTTCTAAGCCCCAGGAGAAGTGTCCTAACCTTCAGAGGTCAGGTGTTGAAGAGTTGGTTGGGCACCGACCTGAAGTACTCCTGGACTTCCTCCGAGCTCCTTCTCCAGCGAGGGAGTCGTGGCTGCATTCTCACCTCCCCTCAGAGAGTTCGCCGTTCTGCTGTCGCGGAGCTGGAACGATAAGGAGCAAAGCTTCGTTAATGACATGCCCATAGGAGAAAATGTCCTCACAGCACAGCTGTACTGTCATAGGGCTGTCCTTCATATGTCTTCAGTGGTGGACAAAGTAAAGTTTTATTTCCAACATGTCGTACTTTGAGTTAGTGATCTCTCTATGTATATTGATGTTATCTTTATGCTTCTCAGGTCAAGGTGGAACTCGACTCCGTGCAAGAGTTTAAAGCTAAAGCTGAAAAGCTTTTTATAGAAGTTGAAATCGAAAGGGCAGCCTTTGCTGAAGAAAGGCGAGGCTACGAGGACCGTCTAAACAAGATGGGGGTGGAGCTCAATGCCAGTCTCTCTACTGAGCACAAGCTGCTAGACGACAACAAGGCGTTGTAGATATGGGGAGAGAAAGCGAACTCCCGAGCTGAGCTTGAGAAAAGGCGAGCTGATGAAGCAGTAGCTCAGGCGATGGCTCTCAAGAAGGAGACTGAGCTGAGAGTTTCCAAAGCTGTGGAGGAGTGGAGGGCTTCTCCAGCCTTTGATGCCATTGCTCAAGAAGCATATGTCCTGGCTATGGGCGAGATCGTCAAATTTATCAATCAGCAAAGGCCGAACTGGGATACTGCTTTCTTGGTGGAGGCTCAGAAGGAGCAGGAGAAAGAGATGGAGCAACTGTTGGATGCTGCCGAAGCTCAGCAAACTCAAGCCCAACCAACTGTAGCTGAAGAGCTCCCTTTCAATCCCCCTAGTTCTTAGTTTTATGCGTTCCTTTGTACTCCCTTTAAGCCTCTGTACTACTCTTTTTCTTTTTATGAACAAAACATTTTTAATTCGGTGTTTTTTTTTTTTTACTTATGCTCTTAATCTTGAATGAACTTAGTGTTATGAACATAACTTCCGTAATTCGTTTGTAGAAATTACTCTAAGTGTTGCAGTGCCTGCAACATTTAGCTCGGCCTACTTCATGAGTAGGGCTTTATGGGAATTCCTTGTAGGAATTACGCTAAGTGTTGCAGCACTTACAACATTTAGCTCGGCCTACTTCATGAGTAGGGCTTTATGGGAATTCCTTGTAGGAATTACGCTAAGTGTTGTAGCACTTACAACATTTAGCTCGGCCTATTTCATGAGTAGGGCTTTATGGGAATTCCTTGTAGGAATTACGCTAAGTGTTGCAGCACTTACAACATTTAGCTCGGTTTTTATGGGAATTCTTTGTAGGAATTACGCTAAGTGTTGCTCGTCCCGAGCAAGATTAACTTCTAACACAATCATGCAAATGCGATAATGATCAATATATTAGACACCTTACCAAAAATATCAATGAGTATAAAATTGTATATCAATTTACAACTATGCTCCAAATGATGCTATCAAAAATAATTTAAACTCATCCAATGTTCGATCGGCGTTTGTGTGTGCATAGCCATTTTCAATCATCATCTAAATTAGGAAACAATTATCAAGATGGAAAAAATCTTAAATTGGCTCCAGCCCAACCCTTTGTGGTCAAATATATCCTTTCACGCTCGTAAGATTCACACACTAAATAAATATTTTTTTATTATTATTATTATTTTTTTTTACCCCAAGGTGTAAATCTAAAGATCGCCCTCAATCACTCTTTTCTTTTTTTTGCTCTAGTTCGGCTGGGTCTAACCGGCAATTTCAACATCAGAAATGTGATGATTCTCCACTAATGAGTGCTTCCACATTCAAGCTTATACTAAGTAATTCAAACCTACTAGTTATTTAAGCCAAAATATCAATTACAATTGCACCAAATCAAATTATTTTTTTTTTCAATTAAATTTCACGTACCTCACTCCTTTAAACTTTCTTCTTGACCCTTGTAGCGAGTTTTAGGTCGATAGCTCCCCGGTTGTTTAGACCAAAGGGTACCGGGTTTTAAGATACCCCAACGGACTTAATAACTCGAGTCAAAAAGGCTACGAAGTGAGGCATAAGATTCAATAAGTGCAATAGTATCCATTTTTAGCATTACAAAATAAATGGGGCTTAGATCCCTAGCATATGGTCATTACCTAGCTTATACTTAGCAAAAGACACTCCACACAATTTTTTTTTTTAACATGCATGGAATCAACACACTTCTAGATAATATCCTTCACCGGCTCGACCACCCTCAAACTTATCTTACAATATGGTTAAGTGAAAGAGAAGTGGATATAAGTTAATATAAATTTTCAAGTAACTCACAACCTAGTTCCACCAATACAAAGATTTTCCCATCAAAACAATCATTACCACATCGAAATAACAATTAATCATGACTATTGTGTTCCATGTAACTTAGGATCTCACATGGACAAGCAATTTTTTGAAAAACTTTACGCACAAATAGCATATTTGGTCAAGCATAGAGTATAAATTAATAACAATTTCAAACATCAAGCAATTCTAAGTCGACAAGGCTATCTAACATATCAATACAAAATCACCAATATAAGCACAAATAGAATAGCCGGCAAGGCTATAACATCAAATCAATTCAACAAAAGCCGACAAGGTTCAATACCCCCAAACTTAATTCACACATTGTCCTCAATGTGTACAGTATAAGATAAAAGAGAATATGGGATAACGAAACTTTCCTGGTTGTATATTTGGTGAAGAGGTACCAATGCTCTACTTGGATTTGTGATGCTTTTAATGAACTGGAGCAAGTGACCTTCCTGTACATCAATCTACCCCCAAACTTGTGAGGAACAAAAGATATGTGGGACTTCAAACATTACCTACAAAAGATGATAGCTAATCAAATAAAAATAAGAAAAATGCATAAAATTAAATAAAAGACTAAAAGTTAGAAAATTGGGTTGCCTCCCAATAAGCGCTTGTTTTAAAGTCTCTAGCTCGACTTTTAGGGCATGATCACTTCGGATTGTCAAGGAGAATAAATGATTTCTCTTTCGAAAAATCACCTCCTAAGTATGGTTTTAAACGTTGCTCATTGACCTTGAAGTTCCCTTTTTCTTCATGATAAAGTTCAATTGCTCCATGTGGAAAGATTTTTGCGATGGTGAAAGGGCCTGACCATCTTGAACGGAGCTTTCCGGGGAACAATCGGAGTCTAGAATTGTAGAGAAGAACTTGTTGCCCAACAAAGAACTCCCGCTTCACAATGTGTTTGTCATGCCATTTCTTTGTCTTTTCTTTGTAAATTCAAGCATTCTCATAAGAATCAAGGCGGATTTCATCAAGTTCATTCAATTGAAGCAATCTTTTCTCACCGGCCAATTTGATATCAAAGTTTAAAGCTTTCATTGCCCAATAAGCTCGATGCTCGAGTTCAACGGGGAGGTGACAAGCTTTCCCAAATAAAAGACGACAAGGAGACATACCAATAGGGGTTTTGAAGGCGGTGCGGTAAGCCCATAATGCATCATCCAATTTCTTGGACCAATCTTTTCTTGAGGTGCTCACCGTTAACTCGAGAATCCTCTTCAACTCCCTATTTGAAATCTCAACTTGGCCACTAGTTTGGGGATGATAGGGGGTGGCCACACGATGCTTCACTCCATATTTTGTCAATAATGAGTCGAAAATGCGATTGCAAAAATGTTTGCCTCCATCACTAATGATAGCTCGGGGGTGCCATAGCAAGAGAAAATATTTGTTTTTAAAAAGTTTACTACCACTCGAGCATCATTAGTGGGCATAGCCACCGCTTCGACCCACTTTGACACATAATCGACCGCCACCAAAATGTATTGATTTGAGAATGATGAAGGAAAAGGCCCCATGAAATCAATACCCCACACATCAAAAATTTCTACCTCCAATATAGAGTTCAAAGGCATTTCATTTCGATTGGAGATATTACCACTACGTTGGCATCTATCACATTTAGAAACAAGAGTGTGGGCATCCTTAAATAATGTGGGCCAATAGAAACCCGATTGAAGTACCTTTGATGTGGTTTTCACGGCATCAAAGTGGCCACCATATGGAGAGGAATAACATTGCTCGAGGATTTGCTCCATTTCATCTTCCGGCACACATCTCCGAATAATTTGATCCGGGCCTTGTTTAAACAACAGAGGATCTTCCCAAAAATAATGCTTGATGTCGGCGAAGAATCTTTTCTTTTGTTGGTAAGAAAGATCTGGGGGAGTGATACCACTAGCAAGAAAATTCACATGGTCCGCATACCATGGTGTGTGAGTGACTTGTAGAAGATGCATGATTTGCAAGAGTTGCTCATCGGGGAATACCTCATTTATTTCACAATCCTCCACTTCTTCGGTGTGCTCAAGTCGAGACAAATGATCTGCAACAACATTTTCGATCCCCTTCTTATCACGAATTTCCAAGTCAAACTCTTGTAGAAGAAGAACCCATCTAATCAATCGAGGCTTGGCATCTTTCTTTGCTAGCAAATACTTGAGGGCCGAGTGGTCGGTGTAAACAATCACCTTCGACCCAATGAGGTAAGACCTAAATTTATCAAATGCAAATACCACCGTGAGCATCTCTTTTTCTGTAGTAGCATAGTTCAATTGAGCATCAGTCAAAGTCCGACTAGCGTAGTAGATAACATGCAAGATTTTATCTCATCTTTGCCCCAAAACTGCTCCAATGGCATAATCACTTGCATCGCACATAAGCTCAAATGGAAGATCCCAATCTGGAGCTACAATGATAGGAGCAGTGATGAGTTTCTCTTTAAGAGTGTTGAAAGCGTGAAGACACTCATGAGAGAAATCAAAAGTATCGTTCTTCTCAAGTAAGGAACAAAGTGGTTTTGTGATCTTTGAGAAGTCCTTGATAAATCTCCTATAAAATTCAACATGTCCCAAAAAACTCCTTATCCCCTTTACCGAAGTTGGTGGAGGTAATTTTTCAATTATTTGGATTTTTGCCTTGTCAACCTCTATCCCTTCGCGTGAAATTCGGTGGCCAAGAACTATGCCTTCTTGGACCATGAAGTGGCATTTTTCCCAATTAAGTACTAAGTTAGTCTCCTCACATCTTTTTAATACCATCTCCAAATTCCTCAAGCATCCATCAAATGAAGCTCCAAACACCGAGAAATCATCCATAAAAACCTCAATACATTTCTCCACCATGTCAGAAAAAATAGCCATCATGCACCTTTGGAAAGTGGCGGGTGCATTGCAAAGACCAAAAGGCATCCTTCTATATGCAAATGTACCATATGGGCAAGTGAAAGTAGTTTTCTCTTGATCCTCCGGGGCTATTGGAATTTGATTATAGCCCGAATACCCATCCAAAAAGCAATAGTGAGAATACCCTGCCAATCGCTCAAGCATTTGATCAATAAAAGGAAGAGGGAAGTGGTCATTTCTAGTAGCATTATTGAGCTTGCGGTAATCAATGCATACTCTCCAACCGGTCACGGGTCTTGTAGGTATAAGTTCATTGTTCTCATTTTCGACTACCGTTACACCTCCCTTTTTTGGTACCACTTGAACGGGGCTCACCCATGCACTATCTAAAATTGGATAAATAATGCCTGCATCAAGCCACTTTACAACCTCAGCCCTCACCACTTCTTTCATGTTCGAATTCAACCTCCTTTGATGCTCCACCGATGGTTTAAAATCATCCTCCATAAGGATTTTGTGCATACACAATGAAGGGCTAATTCCTCGAATATCTGCAATAGTCCAACCAATAGCCTCTTTATGTTCCCTCAACACTCGAAGTAACTTCTCTTCCTCCAACTCACTTAAGGAGTTGGAAATGATAACTGGAAGTGTAGATGCATCTCCCAAATATGCATACCTTAAATGAGATGGAAGAGGCTTTAATTCAAGTGTAGGTGCTCATTGAAGAGATGGTAGTGGTGGTGAAGAGTTCTTTTTCAAATCCTCAAAGTATGGTCCTCTCTTGTAAGAACAAGACGATGTAGCCCCCAAATAATGTGCTACGTGCTCAATTTCGGGATCCCCATCCTTGGTAGTTGAAGAACGTGTAAGACACGTTTCAAGAGAATCCTTAAAAAGCCCATAAAGAGAATCGGCCACCACATGATCAACAACATCCACTCGAAGACATGAATCGAATTCTGATGGGTACTTGATGGCCTTCAAGATATTAAATGTAACTTGTTCATCTTGAACCCTTAAGATGAGTTTCCCCTCTTGCACGTCAATCAAAGCTCGACCGGTAGCAAGAAATAGTCGTCCCAAGATAATAGGAATGTCATGATCCTCGTCCATATCAAGAATTATAAAATCGGCCGGAAAGATGAACTTGTCCACTTTGACTAAGACATCCTCAATAACACCCCTTGGATACTTGATAGATCTATCAGCCAATTGCAAGGACAAAGTAGTTGCCTTTGCCTCTCCTAAGCCCAATTTTCTGAAAATTGACAAATGTATCAAATTAATGCTAGCACCAAGATCACATAAAGCTTTACTAAAGTTTAAATCACCAATAGTGCACGGAATAGTAAAACTCCCTGGATCTTTGATTTTTGGAGGCAATTTATTTTGTAAAATAGCACTACACTCCTCCGTTAGCATCACCGTCTCATGCTCTTCAAGTTTTCTTTTGTTGGAAAGAATGTCTTTCATGAACTTGGCATAACTTGGCATTTGAGCTAAGGCATCAGCAAATGGAATGTTGATGTGTAGCTTCTTGAACACTTCCAAAAATTTGCTGAATTGAGCATCAAGCTTATGCTTTTGAAGTCTCTGTGGAAATGGAATAGGGGGTACATATGCCTTAACCGCTGTTGGAGCCTTTAATGTTGATGGCTCGTGTTCACTTTCCTTGGCTGCGTCAACACTAATACTAGGCTCTTGAACAAGTACATCTTCCTCCATGGGTGCTTTGTCAGATTGAACCCTTGCTCATGTTACCGTAATTTCGGGTAATTGCATCCCACTTCTAGTGGTAATAGCTTGCACATTCTCTCTTGGATTTGTTTCGGTATTGCTAGGCAATGCTCCTTGTTGCCTTTCGGAGAGAAGCTTGGCTATTTGGCCTACTTGACGTTCCAAATTTTTCAAAGAGGCATCATTGCGTTCTTGATATTGCAATTGATGATTCGCCAACTTAGCAATGGCCTCTTCCCATCATTCTTTCTTTTCTTGTGGTCTCGGGTTTAGCACATTTTGATTGTTCCCATAAGAGAAGTTTGGATGGTTTCGCCAACCAGGGTTATAAGTTTGAGAGTAAGGATTATACCCTTGGCGTTGGAAGTTTTGAGCATATGCCACTTGCTCGGTGGATGCCAAACTACTACCCATCAATGGACAACTCGGACTTGGGTGATTTGCTCCACAAATATCACAAATAGGTGGAGATTGTATCATATGAGCAGAATGAGAGCTAGAAGTAGATGTAGAAAGTCCTTCTACCTTCTTTGCTAGGGAATCAATCTTTGCTAGAACCATTGAAATGGCTTCACCATCTCGAACTCCACCAACTCCCCTTTGTGAACCCCTATCCGGCCACATCGCACTTTGCTCACTCATGACCTCGAATAGATCATATGCTTCCCGAATACTCTTCTTCTTAATTGATCCATTAGAAGAAGAATCTACATTTGAACGGCAAGAAGGAGTCAACCCGGCATAAAAATAATTTACTTGTTGCCCCATTGTGATTCCATGATTTGGACATTTCCGAAACATATCTTTAAACCTCTCCCAAGCCTCATGAAAGCTCTCTAATTCGAATTATTGGAAGGTGGTTATGTCATGCTTGAGTTTAGCTACTCGAGCGGGTGGAAAGAATTTGGTTGTAAATTTTTGAACAAACTCTGCCCAACTATTTATACTCCCGGGTGGTAAAGTTTCAAGCCACTCCCTTGCCTTATCCTTCAGTGTATGGACAAATAATCTCATTCGGATTGCCTCCACACTCACGCCCTCATATTTAAAATTGCCAACATTCTCCACAAATCGTGCAACATGAGAGTGTGGATTTTCATCAGTCCTTCCATAAAATGGAATGGTATTGGAAAATAAACTGATGACATCCGGTCGAAGTTGAAAGTTTGGACGTCCATAAGAAGGGTAGACAATACTTGATTCATTCTCTACCATAGGTGGGTTCATGAAGTCTCCAAATAGTATATCTTCCTCATTTACAACAGGCTCTTGAGCCCTATCTGCTTGGTTACCAAAACCAGGTGAAATGCCACCTCGTAGAATATTTTCTGGTTGAATATTGGGTTCTACATTTTCTCCTTATTGGGCCATCTCAATTAATCGTTGTCTTCTTAATTCCTTTTGTTCCCGTCGCCTTCTTCGAAAAGTCTTTTCAATATCCGGATCAAATTCGAAAAAATCAAAACTTTTCAAACGAAGCATGCACTACCGAAGACTTAAGGAAATAAAAATTAAGAAGTCAATTACACAATGAAGCTATAAAAGCTATAAAAAAATTTTTTTAAATAAAAACAATTTTTTTTTTTGAAAATTAGAATCAACTAAAATTGTAATTAAAATAAAACAGTCCCCGGCAACGGCGCCAAAAACTTGTTCGCTTGAAAATATTATACCGCAAGTGCACGGGTCGCGTTCAAGTAATAAAGTGGACTTTTTGAGTCCGGGTTGTCGATCCCTCGAGAAATGCTTACTTTTAATTACACAAATTTAGTTAATTTAATTTTGACAATAAGAATAAATACACAATAAAATTTGATTTTGAGAATTATAAGAAATTAACTAAAAATCTACTAAATAGGAAAACGTAAACACTTGGAAATTTCAGAGAAAGAACGTGGTTGGGATTCATGGTTTCGCTTAACCGTCACCTAATTAATTTTTCCACAAGTCAATTAATAAATTACTCATTTACGATGTTAGATCCGATTTTTCAATTTTAGCTAATTACCTCTCAAGCGAAATTAACCATAATTGATTAGTTTAACCTACTATATCTCTATATTGATTTAAACTAAACAATTGCATTAATTTTTTGTGAAAATAACTCAATGGATCATCTAGGGTTAGTGGTATATCTCTATCCCCTACACAAACCTAGGGTTTCTACTATTTGGTCTAAAATGCACAATCTGCTCTCAAACGACGTACAAATCACTAAACATAATCATTCATTGGCCATATAAATGAAAATTCAATAATAACAATGGTAGAAACACATGAAAATAAGTGAATTAACATCAAAAGACAAATATTAAAATTAACTAAGGTTAGGTTAAATTCTACCATAAATCCCAACACAATAAATTTAGCCCATGTTAAATAACTGATAACAAATGAAAATATTAATCCAATGCATTCCAAATTTGACAGAACAATTGAGAAAAATTAAAGTTTAAAGATAAAACCCTTTTGTAGCTAGAACTCGATTTTTCCAACTCCTTGCCAAATTCTTAGTTGAATCTCCTATTGTGCTCTTTGATTAGCTTCCAAAATACCAAGCAAAAACAAAAGAAAAAGAAAAGAGAGAAAATGAAAGGAAAATGAACAAAAACAGAGGCTGGAGACGTCCCAAACAGGTTTAATTTTATTCCCAGGTGAGTTTCTAGGTTTTTAAAACCAATCAATTCAAAAATTGCAGCTTCAGTCCTTGGAGTTGCACAAAGAAATTAAAACAGCCCCAAGTCTTTTTAAAAGTCAAAATTGCTTTATTTTGTAGCTAAAGTTTGGAGATATTGCACATCTGATCCTTAAGCTTTGATCTTGTACAGTTTGGTCCTCAAAATTTGACTTTCATATCGATCACGCCCTTAATAAATTGCATCCAAGGTCCTTAAACTTTCGGCACTTGTGCAACTTGGTCCCAAACTTCACAATTTTATACGCTTTAAGTCCTTTTTCTCTTCCTTTTCTTGTTTTCTTTCTTGTAGGGATTTTGGTCTGTAAAAGTGAAAATTACACAATTATGCATAGAAATCGACTCAATTTCAATTATAATTAGATCCAAAAAGTGCCTAATAAGTGTGTAAAAACACACTTATCAGTTGCAGCACTTACAACATTTAGCTCGGCCTACTTCATGAGTAGGGCTTTATGGGAATTCCTTGTAGGAATTACGCTAAGTGTTGCAGCACTTACAACATTTAGCTCGGCCTACTTCATGAGTAGGGTTTTATGGGAATTCCTTGTAGGAATTACGCTAAATGTTGCAGCACTTACAACATTTAGCTCGTCCTACTTCATGAGTAGGGCTTTATGGAACCACATTCTTCCGGAAAACATACTTTTTATTTATAGCAACAACATATTACAACTGCCTATTGATAATATTTTTTGAGGTGCTCTGCGTTCCAGGGGTGTAGCAAGGATTTTCCTTCCATATTTTCCAATTCGTAGGCTCCTTTAAGTAATACCTTGCTTACTTTGTAGGGGCCTTCCCAGTTCGGTCCTAGAGACCCGGCGTTCACTTCTTTTGTCGCCATGAGACCTTCCTTAGGACGAGGTTGCCAACTTCGAATTCTCGTTTCCTTATTTTTTGGTTATAATACCTCGCATTGCGTTATTTGTATACTGCATTTCTGATTTCGGCAACATTCCTTTTCTCTTCTATCAAATCCAGCTCTTCTCGCATCATTTGCTCATCCATGCCTTCCTGATATGTCAGAGATCTAATAGAAGGGATTTCAACCTCAAGGGGGATCACAGCCTCTACTCCAAAGGCTAAGGAAAATGGGGTTTCTCCTGTGCTATTTCTGGCGGTAGTACGATAGGACCATAGCACGCTGGGGAGTTCCTCTGCCCATCCTCCCTTAAGAGTATCAAGCTTTGTTTTCAACGTATGCTTGATAATCTTATTGATAGCCTCAACTTGACCATTAGCTTGGGGGTGATTTGGGGTGGAGAAGTGCTTCTGTATCCCCAACTCTTCACAGAGGTTTGCAAAGCGATTGTTGTCGAATTGTTTTCCATTATCGGTCACTATGGAGTGAGGTATTCCAAATCTACATATGATTGACTTCCATATGAACTCAGTGATCTTGTGCTCGATAATCTTTGCCAAAGGTTCCGCTTCAGCCCACTTGGTGAAGTAGTCAACTGCCACAATTGTAAACTGTTCGGGTTTCGATTCTATGCCGCAAGCGCACGGGTCGAGAACAAGTAGTAAAAGTGGACCTAAAGAGTCCAAGTCGATCCCTCAGAGAGTGTGGAATTCAATTCGACGTTTATCAGTCTTAATTTTAACGACGACACACACACAGATTTAAAAATGCTTTTAAAATTTTAAAGACTACAGTTAGACTAAAAACTAATAAAAAGGCAGATAAAAAAGTAAAAAGGTTTTGGGTTTGAAAAGATGTTAGAATTTATATTTCGCTTAACTTATACTTCATTAATGTCAATTCATTCACGTGCAAATGCTAATCATCAAAATAAGTAGTCAGACCCGATTTTCCAATTTTAGCCAATACCCTCTTTCGAGCGAATATTAACCCTAATTAGTCAATTAATACCACATATTTCTATGTTGATACAAAATTGACCAATTGCATGATTTTCTGTGAAAATACTCAGTTGATCACATGAGGTAGGTGTATATTTCTACATCACCTAGACGCGCCTGGAACACCAAGCAAACCCATGGTATCAATCATTTCGGTCTAAATAATGCAATCATTGTTCAACAGTCACACATAATTACATAATAATTTCATCTAGTTGTCAATTAGATGAATCGAACACTTTGGTCTATTAAATGCAACTATCTTGCAACAATCACATTAAAATTAATTACAATCATTTAAGCGTCACCAAAAATGATGTAAAACCTAATAATTTCATCTAAGCGTCACCAAAAATGAAATCATTTTAAACATGATGATTGATACACTATTATTTTGATAATCAATGCATAATAAAATTCTAATAAACATATACTTAACATTAATGAAGCATTTAGGTTAAGTTACTAGATAAATTCCAACAAAAAGGGCTTAGTTCATCATCACAAACATAATAACAAGGGGAATCATGTTCCAATACATTACAACAATGGAAAAATAATGAAAGAACAAGAAGGTTAAAGATACAACCCTTTGAAGCCAAGTTTTGAGTTCTTCCAAGGTGTTTTCCCAACTTCTTCAAGTTAATATCCCTTGCTATCCACTTTTGATCACCAAAATGAACCAAGATCACAACCAAAACAACTAACTAAATTAAAACTAAAGAAAAGAAAAGAAAAGAGAAGAGAAAAACCATGAAAGTGTAGAAAGAAAAACTAGAAAAACAAAACAAAACTAAAAAGACTAATTATATCTAAAACTAATATATCCTATTAACTAAAAAACGTGTAGGCACTATCTAAAATATCAAGGATAGATATTTTGTTTACTTAGCAATTAAATAATCAAAATATCAAAGGAAAATTGCATATAAGTCCCCAACTTTTTGGAAAGTGACAAAATGGTCCTTCAACTTTAATGTAGTACAATTTGGTCCTTGACTTTTGACCTTCATTTCAATTAGGCCCTTTATACATTGCATTTCAAGTCCTTCATCTTTGTGGCATGTGCAACTTGGTCCCCAACTTCACCAATTTGTACACTTTTAGTCCCTTTCTTCACCTTTTCACTCAGTTTTTCGCGAATTCGAGTATCAAGCCTACAAACATACAAAATTACACAATTATGCATAGAAATCAACTCAATTTAAATCTCAATTAAATACAAAAAGTGCTAAATAAGTGTGTAAAAACACAAACTTCGTGCCTCCTTTTCCTGTGGGCATGGGACCGATGAGATCGACCCCCCATTTTGCGAATGGCCATGGTGCCATTATATAGTTTAGCTCTCCAGGGGGGAGTTTGATGTTTGGTGCGAATTGTTGGCATTTATCGCATTTCATAGTGAATTTCAACGTATCCTTCTTCATGGTAGGCCAGAAGTATCCTTGGCGCATGATTTTGTGTACTAATGACCGTCCTCCAGTATGATTTCCGCACATACCACCGTGCACCTCTTCCATAGAGCGAAACGCTTCTTCCTCATTTAGGCACCTTAGCAACGGCGAAGCATATCCTCGTTTATATAAGATGCCATTGATCAACGTATACCGTGCCGCCCGTATCCTTAATTTCCTCGCCGATGTGGGATCCTCAGGACACGTACCCGTTTGGAGGTATGAAATGAGCTCATCCATCCATGTGTGTTTGGGGTCCGTCATCATACAGATGTGCTCAGCTTTTTCAATCGCAGGGTGGTGGATCCTTCCTACTGGTATGCTATCAAACCTTTCAATTCCTTCGCTTGTCGCCAATCGAGCTAAGGCATCTGCATGACCATTTTGAGTTCGTGGGACCTGTTTAACATGGACGCTCTTAAACTTCTGGAGCTCTCTTTTGACGAGCTGGAGATACTTGCCCATTCTTTCTTCCTTAGCTTGATAAGATTCGTTGACTTGGTTCACCACTAGCTGGGAGTCTCTATATGCAATTAAGCAATTAGCTTTCATCTCATTCGCCATTCGGAGGCCAGCTATCAGGGCCTCATATTTAGCCTCATTGTTAGAAGCATTGAAGTCAAAAGGTAGTGCTTCACAGAACAGTTGTTCCTTTGGGCTTATCAGGACGACCCCGTCCCTGCCCTTTCATCTGTAGATGATCCATCAACAAAAAGTTTCCAAGGTTCATGGGGAGGTGATTCCCCCGTTGAGTCTGAATTGAACTCAAGAATGAAGTGGGCAAGCGCTTGGGCTTTTACCGAGGTGCGCGGTTTGTACTTTATGTCGAACTGGCCGAGCTCAATTGACCACTTTACCAACCTTCCTGAAGTGTCAGGCTTCTGCAGTACTTGCCGTAAAGGTTGATTAGTCAAGATCTCAATGGGATGCTCCAAAAAGTAAGGCCTTAGTTTTCGAGCTGCAATTATCACCGCGTAAGCCAATTTCTCCAGTGGAGAATAACGAACCTCAGCATCATGTAAGGCCTTGGAAACATAGTAAACTGGATGCTGTACTCAGTCCTCCTCCCTGGTTAGCACTGCGCTAACGACATGTTTTGATACCGCCATATAGAGCATGAGTGTTTCTCCCTCTCTTAGTTTAGACAGTACGGGTGGTTGAGCGAGGTGTGATTTCAATTGGTTGAAAGCAACCTGGCATTCTGATGTTCATTCGAACTTTTTTCCTCCTTTTAATATGTCAAAGAAGGGTTTGCACTTATCAGTTGATTTTGACATGAACCTACTGAGGGCAGCTATCCGTCCTGTTAAACTTTGAACTTCCTTAGGTCTGGCCGGTGGGCGCATTTCAATGATGGCCCTTATCTTTTCTGGGTTGGCTTCAATCCCTCTGCGGTTCACTAGATATCCCAAGAATTTTCCCGAGCTGACTCCAAAGGCACATTTGTGGGGATTTAACTTCATCCCATATGTTCTTAGGATCCCGAACATTTCAGCGAGATGTTGTTGATGTTCCTGCGCCTTGGCACTTTTGACCAACATGTCATCCACATATACTTCCATGGTTTTGCCAATCTGTTTGGCAAACATGGAGTTAACCAGGCGTTAGTAGGTTGCTCCGGCATTCTTAAGGCCAAATGGCATAACTTTATAGCAGTATAGACCTCTGTCAGTGATGAATGCTGTGTGCTCTAGGTCGGGTTCATACATGGGAATCTGATTATAGCCTGAATAGGCATCCATGAAACTGAGCAGGTCATGCCTAGCAGTGGCATCTACCATTTGATCAATTCTCGGTAAAGGGAACCCATCCTTAGGGCAAGATTTATTCAGGTCAATAAAGTCGATGCACACCCTCCAATCTCCATTGTTCTTTTTGACCAGTACCGGGTTAGCGATCCACTTCGAATATTTTACCTCGCGGATAAAGTCATTCTTGAACAGCTTTTGCACCTCTTTATTCAGAGCTTCATACCGTTCTGGATTCAGAGGCCTTCTTCGTTGCTGTTTAGGTCGTACTGAAGGATCAACGTTCAGCTTATGGCACATGATTTTTGGATTAATTCCCTTCATGTCGGCATGTTCCCAAGCGAATACGTTGAGGTTTCCTTGGAGGAAACTGATGAGTTGATCCCAGACTGGGGGTTGAAGATCGTGGCCTACTTTTAGCTCTTTTGGTGGGATGTCTGTACCAACCTTGATAACATCTAGTTCTTCCACATGTTCTCCTCCTCGTACTTTTAGTCGTGGGTCCAGCAAGTCCGTGAGGGAATCTACTGTGCGCGTTACACTGACCTCGGCGAGGTCTGCTTCTGACAGGTTTTCGGGCCTTGGCATCCCAACACATTCGCAGCACTGACTATTTAACACTCCAACTAGGGGCCTGGGAAGATCTACGTTGCAGGCTCTTGCTTCGTCCTGATTTCCACGTATTATGCCTGGACCACTCGGAGTTGGGAATTTGAAGCAATAATGATATATTGAGGTGGCGGCTTGCAGTTCGTGCAATAACGGTCTCCCCAATATATCGTTATAGTTTGAAGGGATGTCCACCACTACGAAGTCTGCCAAAATTCTCTTGTGGCACGGGGGTTCGCCGAACTTTACACTGAGTACAATCTGCCCCTGAGCTTCAACTGGATCTCCAGAAAATCCTTGTAGCTTCCGAGGATATGGCTGGAGGTACCTATCTTGTATGGCCATCTGCTTCAAAGTTTGGTAGGAAAGCACATTTACCGAACTCCTGTCATCTACTAGGGTCCGATGTATTTGAACCCCAGTCACATTCATCGTGATGACTAGTGCATCACTCCGATCTTGTAAAACTCCTTGTGCATCTGTTTCCGAGAATCCAAACCACTCAGGGCCTTGAAGGGCAGCAGCTACCGGCGTTGGGCATCTCGTGCCAACTTGCGCCTAGTTCTCCTTGAGCCCTCCAAACATTGGTTTCCGCTTATCAACATCCGAATTTCAGCACGGCGTTGTGGATCTCGTCCTTGGAGCTCCGACTGTGCTTGTTGGTTTCCTCCTTGCTGGTCCGACTATCGAGGCCCAACGGGAACTGTTCCCTGTGGCTTCGCTACAAACTCTTGTAAATGACATCGTCGAATAAGTGTTTCCACTTCTTCCTTCAGGTTCCGGCAGTTGTCAGTGTTATGTCCTGTCGTTCTATGATAACGACAGTACTTCCCTTGGCCTTTCCCGATTGTTTCTTTCCTTCCAGGCGGAGGTCGGCGAAAAGACTCCTTTGCTTCGGTCTGAAGAAAGACTTCCTCCAATGTAGCGTTCAGAGGGTGATAGTTGCGGAACTTATCGGGATATGGTCTAGAACGACCTTGATCTCTCTTATCTTTCCTTTTTTCCCGACCTGGGTCTTTCTCCATGTGTCTTCCCTTCGTTCGCTGGGGGGACTGGGGAATTTTCTTGGCGTCTTCATGGTCTGAGGTGGCTTCCTCAGCACTTATGTATTTCTCAGCTCGGCCCAAGAGTTCATGATATGTTTGTGGGCCATCCTCATGGGCAGACCACCAAGACTTCGTTTTGGGTCTCAGGCCGGACAAAACTGCCATGAGTGCGGCATTGTCAGAGATTTTTTCCACTTCCATAGATTGTTTGTTGAACCTGTCCAAGTAACTTTTGAGGGATTCTGTTTTTCCCTGTTTTATGCTTACCAACCTTTCCTTTGGTGTGGTCCTTGCTTTTGACCCTATGAATTGGGCGAGGTCGTCCCAGCATTTTATAGACCTTTGATGTAACCTTCTAAACCATCGTTGGGCTTTGTCTCCTAGTGTTAAGGGGAAAGCACGGCACATGATGGCATCATCTGCTCCTTGTAGTTCCATCCAGGAGGAATACTTGTCAAGATGGCTGAGGGGGTCTCCCTCTCCATCATACCCAATTATTTGGGGCATTTTCATCTTTTCAGGCAGTAGTTTTGCCAGAATGTCCTCAGTGAATGGTAAGTGGCGTTTAGTAAAATATTCATCGGTGCTTCCCTTGCTTTTGGCCTCCAGGTCCGCAATTGGAGGACCTTTACACGTGTGCCTTTCTGATTGGTAACTCAAAGATCTTGTCAGCGATCTGTAATCATTGATTACTGTTGTGCCTTGAAGGACTACAATAGCTTGTCGAGTAAGTTACTTAGAACCGAATTGACCTCATACCTCCAAGCTCGCGTTATTTTACCCTTATTGGGATACGATAGTCCGAGCTGAGCGACCTCCGAAGTCGGTGTCAACAATATCCTATCAAGACTCAAAAAATGAGCACACAGATATGTTAAGGAATGAATTTCACATTGAATACACATAAAAACACGGATCAACTTATAAGGGCTTAACTACGTTTAACAATGTTGATTTTTTAAGATGGAAGGAGGAAGTGATGCTGCCTTTCTTGCATCACCACAAACAATCGTACATGAAACTTTATTTTTCGATATTAGACCTACAAATCATGCCACTCTGAATGTCAACACTCTGAACCACCGTGCTGAATATTATGGTAATAATCGCTTAACCTTTGGTAATGGTTCTAGACTTGAAATTGCTCACATTGGTCAGTTCCTTATTCAATCTAATAACACATGCACCTTATCATTACAACTAAAGCAAATCTTACACGTTCCCAATATAACGGAAAGCTTGTTAAGCGTGTCGAAACATACTGCAGATAACAGAGTCTTCATTTAGTTTCACTCTAACTTTTGTTTTGTGAAGGACAAGCTGGAAGGTATTGTTGCAATGTATTAGTTTCAAGTCTTCTCAAAAAGTCTCGAAAGTTGTTCAATTTCCACAAGTTTATTCAGTCTCAATGGTTAAAAACTCTCAGTGGTAGAAATCCTACTATTGTGTCAAGAAAGGATGTTTTGCATAGGATGTTGGGTCGTCGATCTTTTAGTGTTGAGTCATGTCTTGAAGTCCTGTAATCTCAAATTCGAATCAATGAAAGTGCAAATTTCTCTGATGCTTTTACGTATGGCGAATCCTCACTCTTTACCTTTTAGCACCTCTCTCACACACACAAACAAACTTACCCCTGGATCTGGAACTTGTTCAACTCTGATTTTGGGGAATATCTCCTATTGCTTATTCTGGATTTAGATACTATGTGAACTTCTATTGATGATTATACTAGATACACTTGGATCTATCCATTGAAAAAAAATAAGAAATACTTTGTTCAGTTCAAAACCTTAACCGAAAATCAATATGAAAAGAAAATCAAAACTCTTCAAGTTGATTGGGGACGGGAATATAGATCATTATTACCATATTTAAACCAAAATGGCATTCATTCTAGACGCCCATGTCCCCATACAAGTGCTCCAATGGGAAAAATTGAAAGAAAGCACAGGCATATTGTTGAAATGGGACTTACATTACTTCCTCCAGCCTCCACACTGTCACACCCGCTCGTCTCATAGCAAACATGGCGGAATTATCTAGAACAGCGGGGTCTTGAAGCTAATTCGGAATGTTCTAGATTATGATGGCTCATGAAACTAACTAGAAGGTAATGGAGAATTCTAGATAATTGGAAAGTCTTATACTTGTGGATTATTCTAGATAATTCTTTGTACATATTTTATTATAGATACTTGTAGAAAATTCTAGAGACGGAATGTAGACCGTTGGATCAAATTGATCCTAGCCATCCATTAAGAATGGCTTTGCCTATAAATAGTTTGGTAGGTTCATTCATTTGGAAATGGTAGAGAGTGAAGTTGTAAAGTTCTAAGCATTGTAAAGCTTCTTTGTTCAATACAAAGTTTTCATTATAAACACTTGTGTTCCTCTTTTAAATTCTTAAGTGTTCTACCTGGTGCCTTTCTAAGGCCACAACGCTAGTTGGGAGGCTGACTTAGTGTAAAAATCACAGGGCCAGAAGTTAGAGACTAAGTGCCGCACGGTGCTTGGAGAAAACAACAAGTTCGTGACAACGCGCTTAAAATATTGGTGGGAATCCTTTTAAATTGCAATGTATCCCATAAATAGATTACCATCTCCAGTTCTTGAAGGAAAGTCCTCCACTAAGAAAGGCCTCAAACAAGTTGCCCGACTACTCGCAGCTCAGAATACTTGGATGTGTTTGTTTTCCTTGCCTTCGACCTATCAAAGTCACAAATTTCAGTTTCATTCTACAAAATGTGTGTTTCTTGGTTAAAGTGGCTCACAAAGGATATAGATGTTTAAATTCCACCGGTAGAGACTATCTATCCAGATACATAGTTTTCAATGAAAAAGACTTCCCATTCAAAATTGGATTCCTAAATACTAAACAAACTGCATGATTCATCAAGAGAAACAATAATCACTTCGGTTAATCCTTCATCGGCCAACATTTGTGTCACATTGGGATAAAAGTCCTAGTCATAATTTAATTTTGATCTAGATCTGCAGAACTCACCAGTGCCATCGTCGAAAACTCCATCTTTCAGCTCAGTTGGTACAAGTCAAAGCAAGGCCTCCATTGCAGCTACTCTAACCCAGGCTACCTATCACTTTCTATCTATGGAAACACTTCCAATAATATTGAAATCCACCTTGAACCAATACTCCTTGACCTAGAGAAACACTAAACAAATGCTATAGGAACACTTGAAGGACTGGAAACCAACCAACCTACCAAAACTCTATAGCAAAAACAAAAACCAATCCATGTCTCTTGCCATCACATGGATACAAGATCAAAACATGGGATCTTCAAACCCAAAACTTACTTTTTGAAGCCAAAAAATATGCGCGATCACTAAAAAATGAAAGTTTAGATCCAACAACAATTAGTGAAGCCTTGAAATCAGCTGAATGGGAGAAAGACATAAATGACGAATACCAAGCCCTTGTGAAAAACAAGACATGGAATTTTGTTCCATACTCAACCAGTCTAAACATTTTTGGCAACAAATACATTTTCAAAACCAAGTTTAATCCGAATGGCATAAATCGAGGTTAGAGGTAAAGGGGTTTCATCTAGTAGACATTTATGAGACATTCAGGTCAAAGGCACCCCCCTACCAGTTATTCTTAATCTAGGTTTCTCAAGAGGTTGGGGTAAAAGACAATTGTATATAAACAATGCATTTTTGAAAGGTTTTTCACAAGAAAATGTGTTTATGAGGCAACCTGAAGGTTTCATTGATAAATATAGACCACAAAATGTTTGCAAGCTGAACAAAGCCTTGTATGACTTAAAACAAGCTCCGAGAGCTTGGTATGATATGTTAAAGAGATCTTTTGTTAATTGGGACTTCAAAAATGCGAAAGTTGATCCATAATTGTTTTTCCTTCATCATGGTACTCTTCTTGTATTTGAATTAATCTATGTTGATGACATACTAATTTCCAGAAACGATGACAAACTAATCTACAAGTTCATCACATATCTGAAAAAGTACTTTGATCTCAGACTTAAGGTGAGGTTCATTATTTCCTTGGTATTGAGGTAATTCTTGATGAATTTGAAGAGTGCATGGATCTGTTTCCGTTTCAAGTGCAATTGGAGGTGGCCATCTTAAACAATGGGTAACAGCTGAACCGACAATTGAAGTATTCAGGATTACAAAAGAGAGCAAGTTTTTGATCCTCGCCTCAGACGGACTTTGGGATAAGGTAATAGATGAAACTATGTTGAGCTCATTGTAGTCTTAGCCACATTGTTGAAACAATGATTCGATTAAAAGATAGGATGCTAAAAATGCTTTTCACTTTCTTTGCAGGTTAGCAATAAGGAAGCAACAGATGTAGTTCATCCTTTATGTGTGCGCGTTGACAAGCCAGAATTATATTCTATTTGCAAAAAGATCGTGGATTTATCACACTCGAGAGGATCTTCTGATGATATTAGTTATGGTGATCCTTCTAAGTCGCTTCATTCAGTTACTCATATGCTAGGAATAACTTAATATAGAAGTATATAGCACTTGCAAGTGTATATATTGGAAAGTTATAAAGCCTTAGAGGAAAAATCAGGACACAGAGTGACATTAGATAAAAACCAGAAGGAAAACAATGGTGAAGACGAAATTGAAGGCTTTATTAATTGATTTTTGATACAATTACAGAAAGACCCTATGCATCTGTATATACAAGAAGATGAATTACATACACTACATACAAAAAATTCTTTAACCGTGAGTAAACACACCATGAATGAAATCCCTGGAATCAAGGATAGCTAGAGTACTGAAGGTGAATCCATTGGAGGTAGTGTATTGCTATATTCTCCTTCCTTCAAGCTCTAGTAAGATAGAGTCGCATTTCCCTTATTTCACGTTTTTCTTCTTCTCTTGGTTAATTGCTTCTTTAGTCCTTGTCTTCTTATTGTGTGCCTTTTGATCCACTGAATTATCTTTTCTAACAGCCCCCTTCAAGCTGGAGATTATCTCTATAACTCCAAGCTTGCTTCGTAGGTATAGGTGTCTAGAATTCAGTAACAGTTTGGTTAGAATGTCGGCGACTTGATTTGTTGTTGGAACATAGCTGATTATGAGTTGTTTGACCAATACTCAATCACGAACAAAATGCATATCAAGCTCAATATGCTTGGTTCGTGCATGATAGACTGGGTTAGAAGCTAGAGCACTTGTTCCTAGATTATCGCACCTGATTCTAGGAACCTCTGTCCGAGTAATGCTAAGTTCATGTAATAGAGACTGAATCCACACAATTTCTGCAGTGGTGTGAGCTAAGGTCCTATACTCCGCCTCAGTACTAGACCTTGCCACAACTTGTTGCTTTTTAGAGCACTAAGAAATTAAGTTCCTACCAAGATATACACAATACCCCACAGTCGATTTTCTGTCATCCGGGCATGAAGCCCAATCTACGTTACCATAGGCAATTATGTTAAGATCATGTGTTTCTTAGATCGTCAGTCCTATCTCAAGCGTTCCTTTGATGTACCTGGACAGTCTTTTTAATAAATTCCAATGTGTATCGGTAGGACATTGAAGATATTGGCTTATTCTATTTACTGCAAATGTGATATCAGGCCTAGTATACGTTAGATATTGTAGAGCTCCCACAGCACTTCTGAACTCAGTAGGGTTCTCTAAAATCTGTCCTTCAGTTTTGGCAACGAGCTTCCCAGCTACCATGGTGTGACACTCAGTTTCAGTTTCAAGTTTTCAAAGCCAAATTTTTTTAAAGTATCAGTAGCATATCTTCTTTGTGACATATGTAGGCCAATTTCATCTCTGTAGAACTCAATGCCCAGAAACTTCCTCAGACTTCCCATATCTTTTAATGCAAAGGTTGTATTCAACCTTTCAATTAACTTTTGTACCCTTGTAGCACAGCTTCCAATTATTATGATATCATCGACGTAAACTAGTAGATATATCACAGACTCTTGAGTTACCTGATAGAATACTCAGTTGTCAGCCTTTGATTACATAAGTTCCCAATTCAGCAATGTCTCTTTCAACGTATCATGCCAGGCTCTGGGAGCTTGTTTAAGCCCATAGAGGGCCTTGCTGAGTCTGCATACAAACGATGGTTTATTTTGATCAACAAAGCCTTGAGGTTGTTCCATGAAAACCGTTTCCTCCAATTTGCCATTGAGAAAGGCATTACTGATATCTACTTGCCTTATTTCCCAGCCTTTCGAAACAGCAAGTATAAGAATAATCTTCAGGGTTAGTGCTTTAGCTACTGGACTGAATGTTTCATAATAGTCGATACCTGATGTCTGCAAGAAGCCTTTTGCTATCAACCTGGCTTTATATCTCTGAATTTCTCCATTTGTATCATGCTTCAATTTATATACCCATTTGCAGCCTATTACCTTCATTTCAGATCTGCAGGAACTAACACACAGCTGTTATTTTTTATCAGTGCTTTATATTCTTCCTTCATAGCTTGGCTCCATTTTTCACTTTTCAAGGCTTTATGAACACTCACTGGTTCTATCTCATCAATTAAGCTTGTAGCAACATCAGCAAAAACTTTTGGTTTAAAGACTCCTGCCTTAGACCTGGTTCTCATAGGATGTTCAGTTGTCTGTTCTGTTTTTGGTATAGGAGACTCATCTCTCAACTCTCTTCCATGTGCTGAATACTCAGGCTGAGTATCAAACTGTTCAGTTTCTTGTATCTGTGGCATATCAGATCCATCATCATTTTCCATCACTCTTTCATCCTCATCTTCAGCAAGAGGCTCTTGTGCAGGTTCTTCTATGAGAGGTATTATATCAGCTGATTCTGTGATTCTTCTGTAAGAGCTCAGATCAGATGAATTAGTGGGTAGTTTGTAGGAGCTGATTTCATAAGGTAGATAATGAGAAGTGATAGGAGGATATTTGTGTGAGGATTTTTTGTTGAGAAAACTTGTTTGGAATGGGAATGAGTTTTCATCAAAGATGACATGCCTGGAGATATAAATTCTACCACTAGGACTTAAGCATTTGAAGCCTTTGTGAGATAAACTAGGACCTAGATAGACACATTTGTGGGAATGAAAGTCAAACTTATGCTTTTGATATGGTCTTAGGCAAGGGTAACAGGAGCATCAGAATACTTTAAGTGACTTATAGTCAGTGCTGTGCTTAAATAAGAGTTCATACAGTGATTTGTGTTGAGAATCAGGGTAGGTATCCTATTTATGAGGTATGTTGCAGTTAAAAAGGCTTCCCACCAGTAATAGAGGGGCATATGTGCTTGGGATAGCAGAGTTAACCCAGTCTCAGTTGTCCGTGTTTCCTCTCGGCCCTTCCATTTGTGATGAAGTGTGTGGGCAAGAATACCTTAGTTCAATCCCTGATTCGAAAGCTATCTTATCTAAGCTTTTATATTCTCCCCCCATGTCTGATTGAATTGTTTTTATCTTCTTTTCAAACTGATTTTCAGCAAAATTTTTGAACTGTGTAAAACAGTGAATAACTTCAGACTTGTGCTTTAGAGGGTAAATCCAGGTATACATAGTACAATCATCTACAAAGAGAACATAATACTTAAATCTCGAGGTAGAATTACTAGGGGCTGGTCCCCAAACATCAGTGTGGACAAGATCGAGTGGCATTTTAGCATGAGATATAGAAAATTTGAATGGCAGGGCATGTGATTTGCCAATCTGACATGCTTCACAGAAAGGAATTTTTTTATTACTGATAAAGTTGAGTTTATTACAAGTTTTCAAGAACTGAAGTAGCATAGAAGTAGAAAGATGTCCTAGTCTTCTGTGCCAGATTTCAATCTGTGATTCAGAGACATTGTTATGTATAGAGTTTGCGAATTCAGATGAACTTGTGTAGAGGATGGACTGAGATTTGTTTAGATGATGACTGATAGTACTTGTTTTCTGGTTTCTTGTGTCATGGTAGGGTAGATCCAGCTGGTATAATCCTCCTCTAAGTTTCCCCTGCACTAGAGCCTTCCTTGTTGATAGATCCTTCACAACACAATGGTTAGGGTAAAATTCAACTGAGACATGATTATAAGATGTAAGT
The DNA here is from genome assembly GCA_035079005.1 of Fraxinus americana. Lineage (NCBI taxonomy): Eukaryota > Viridiplantae > Streptophyta > Magnoliopsida > Lamiales > Oleaceae > Fraxinus > Fraxinus americana. Next base: position 10,538,112 of record CM068717.1, on the reverse strand, counting down.
TTGGAAACACTTATGAGATTCTTTTTTAATTTTAAGCACATGAAATAGTTTTTTTAAGGCAAGTCTTTTTCCAGTTTCAATATCAAAAACCTTTGAACCAACATGTGAAATTTGTAATGAAGTGCCATTACCTACAATCATTCTTTCCTTACCTCCATATTCTTTTGCTACAACAATATTGTCCTTGTCAGTAGTTGATGGCTAGCCCCAGAATCAACATACCAGGCTTGATCCTCTATTGAGCTTGGGTTTGTAATGTAAGCAGATGGATGCAAGTTGGAAGTCTAATCACTAGGCCTTTTCCTATAAATTTCTCATCAAATCTATTGTAGCACCACGCAGCAGTATGATTACTCAGGCTACATATCTGACAAGGATTTCTTGCCTCAATTGTTTTTCCAAACCCGTCTCTGCCTCTTGTTCTTCCTCTGAAGTTTGAGCCTCTAATACCTCTGTTTCCTCTTCTACCATATGAATTTGTACTCTGGAAGTTCCTCTGAGTGAGATTGATTGACCTAAAGCTGGTTCTAACTTGGCCGAGGTATTCCAATCTGCTCTCAAATGTCATAAGTATGGAAGATAACTCATGCCAAGAAATCTGGTCCTTGCTGTTAACTTGAACCACGATTGGAGTGTACTCCTCATCAAGCCCAGCCAAGACTTGAGTTACCAAGTCAGTATGCCCTATTTTCTTTCCTGCTATTTCAAGGTTATCAGCAAGCTGTTTGACAGTACTGAGATAGTGATCCATAGACATGGATCCTTTCCTCATTCTTTGCAATCCAGATGTGAGAAAGGTCACTCTAGACCTATTTAGTATTCCATAGTTCTCATTTATGGCTTTCCACAGTTCACTTGAGCTATTGCAGCCCATTACACGCATCACAATATCAGATGTCATTGAGGAATATAGCCATCCCATTAGTAGTTGGTCAATAGACATCCACCTAGAGTATTCAGAATTAAGGGATGACCTAACCGCGATTCCAATCTCAGTTGTGATCTGAACGTCTACAAACTGAGGAGGACACTCATTGGTGCCCAGTAAATACCCTTCTAAGCTATGGCCCCTTACAATTGGCATTATAATGTTTTTCCAAAGCAGGAAGTTATCTCTTTCAAGTTTAACAGAGGCTGCTTGAGTCAAGTTCATTCCAAAGGGAGTAAAATTACTCCCAAGAGCTGGAATTTGACTTGTTGCGCTGAGATTTGTGGTATCCGGGTTTGTGGAGCTTGAGTCCGAAACAGGGGGTAATATATTAGCCATGGATTTGGCTCTGATACCAAGATAAAAACCAGAAGGAAAACAATGGTGAAGACGAAATTGAAGGCTTTATTAATTGATTTTTGATACAATTACAGAAAGACCCAATGCATCTATATATACAAGAAGATGAATTACATACACTACATACAAAAAATTCTTTAATCGTGAGTAAACACACCATGAATGAAATCCCTGGAATCAAGGATGGTTAGAGTGCTGAAGGTGAATCCGTTGGAGGTAGTGTACTGCCATATTCTCCTTCCTTCAAGCTCTAGTAAGAGATAGTCGCATTTCCGTTATTTCACGTTTTTCTTCTTCTCTTTATTAATTGCTTCTTTAGTCCTTGTCTTCTTATTGTGTGCCTTTTGATCCACTGAATTATCTTTTCTGACAACGTTAACTTAAACTATTTACAAGAACAATTCTTGTATTGATTCTGTTGGCCATTACATGTGCCAGCAGCGTAGGAATCTCACCAGCAGCAAGAAAATGGTGACAAAAAGTTTTGGCATTGAGTAAATGTTATCGTATTCTAACCGGACAGATGATGTTCCTAAGGTAATGTTTGTTCATGTGGAAATCAGAAGCTTTTGTATTAAATTAGATTACTGTACAAGAAGTTAAGAACCTTTGGTTTAACTATTGATTTCTGAAGTGCTTCTATAATAACAGATTATAATAAATTGGATCAATTTTTTCTTTTCTTTTTTTTTTTTCCTGCAGTTCTTCAATATTTCCACACGAGTGTGTAAGGGGTTCAAGAATTTTTTTTTATCGGTAAATGTAAATTTTTTTATAGATCAAAACTCATATCCAAGTACACCGGGCATACTCGGGCTTACAATCAAAAGATCAAATGATGTAAGCCCAGGCATACAATCAGCTTTCTTCTTATAAAGGCGAGTGATATTATAGAATAACTTAGACAACCTTAAACTTGACAAATAGACTACCTTATAATCAATAAAGAATAGGACATTGAAACATCATTTGCAATTACTAGGTAATGAATGATCCTTATGTTGATTGCTTATTCTTCTTCACAAGTTGCTCGACGTCTTGAATTAGCATCGTTGTGTTGAGATAGGATGATCCATCTTCTTCGACTGACCTCTTTGCCATTTCTTTTAGTGCTTTTGCTTTTTCCCTTCTTTCACATCCTTGATTTCCCTTGTCCATTACCATGTCAATGGCAGCCTTAACCTCGTCCTTCATCACCTTCATCCCGGACCTTTCTTGCGTGGTGAAGTCTACAACATCTTCAGCTCCAACTCTTACGCCAGTGCCCAAAATCTGTACTACTAATTTTTCATTTAGAAATTGCTCGGCAAACAATGGCCATGTGATCATTGGCAGGCCAGCACATATACCTTCTAGAGTTGAATTCCAACCGCAGTGGGTTAAGAATCCTCCTACTGAAGAGTGGGATAAAATCAGTACTTGTGGTGCCCAACCTCGGATCAAAAGGCCTCTTTCCTTTATTCTTTCATCAAATCCATATTCCAAAATCCACTTCTCTATTTCTTCTGTATTTTCTCCTCCATGTATCACTAGAATAAACGAATAGTTTGACGCTTCTAGGCCTAAAGCCAGCTCTATAAATTGTGAAGGCATGAGACGACTGAGACTTCCAAGGCATGCGTAGATTACAGAATCAGGCTCATGTGAGTCGAGCCACCTCAAGCACTGGTCTGTATCAATAGAGGCCTTGTTCCCTCTTTGAGCTTTGTCTAAATTCTCCCTGTTGAAAAGTGAAAGCGGACCAATGCACCAAACCTTTCCCCCTCTGATCTTCCGAAATTCATCGACATATCTTTGTTCCAAATCTTCAAAACTATTGACCACCACCCCATAAGATAGTGTTTCAGTTGCTCGTACCTCTTCAAAAAAATCTCTCACAACCACCGAGCCTGGCTTGAGCAAATCAGGCAGCTGGAGCTTAGTAAACTCAATTCTATCAGGTAAACTAGGCACAACAAAAGGCTCCGACTCAGACGCAGTTTCATGAACCTTGGAAATGAACAAATTATTCATTATCAATTGTGTGAAGCAACTCATTCCATCAAAAATAATCCTCGGAATCTGAAGATTATTCGATAAATCAGCTGTCCAGGACAGATGCTTATCACATATAATGCAACTTGGAGCTGGCTTAAGTCCATTCAGCATCTGTTCCAATGGCTTTTGTAGCATTTTTGCTGCATTAAAGAAGTTGTTTATTAACTTATAGGATGGTAAAGTGTCTATACTTTCACATCCTATGGGCAAACCGGCTTCCTCACATGGAAACCGGAGCTGAAGAAGCCGAATGAGGAGTCCAGACGAGATGGCACGATCAATCACTGCACTGAACCGGATGGCATTGAGGGGCGTCGTGACTATTGTCACAATAATACCACGTTCTGCAAACAATTTTGCCATGTCTATCATTGGAATTATGTGGCCAGGGGCCATTAGAGGTATCAAAACAAAGTTTATCATCTCTGGTTGCAAAGCCATAAATTTTAATTCTCAGAGCCCAGAGGTCCTAGATTATATAGAGGATGCTAAATAGAATATATCATTATGCACATATGTATCTGTTTTTCCCTATCCTAATCCAAGTGGTGTAAGAGCATGGAGTGTGTTGTAGGTATGATTTGAACGGAGATAATTGCAACTGGATTTGACACGCACGAAAATGGAAAAGCTAAAAATATGAATAGGGAAAATCAAAAAACCATATCCACTATTTTTTTAATACTGAAATATAATGCTTCCAAATTAATAGCACACGCGATACAAAAAATCTGGTCTTACACGCTGTTTTTCGACAGCGAAGAAGATACATCAAAAACTATATGACAAAAAAATGATTTGGTCACTAGTGAAATCATTTAATTCGTTCCAACAAAAAAAAAAAAAATCAATTGTGACAATCAGTGGTGGGTATTTCTAAGGAGAGATTTTTGAATTTATCCAGAAGAAAGTCATTTTATTTGTTTTAAAGGGAACGGTGACTCGACGTAGCTCTTGAATTGAAAGTGAACCATTTGAACTTTTTTATTCTCTCACGTTCTTATGACTCTCACAAATACTCACTTGTTGTGTTGACTGCTGGTCCTTGTATAAGCAATTTTTGAGATGCATCTTCACATTTTGTAACAGTTAAAATTGACTGTTCTAATCCATTTAAAAAGGCAGAATAGGAAGTTCTTTTATGTCACGTCTTGCGCTCAATCACTGTCAATGTAATAGGCAATTTTGAAATTGTTAAGACTCATGTTCCAATTATGTAGAGGTGTCAAGACGGACGGGCCGGCCATGACCCGTGAAAACCGGCCCATGAAAATCGGGACCGCGGGCCGACCCATGACCCGTGCGGGCGGTTCACGGGCCAAGGAGGTGTAACCCGCGGGCTTCGAGGGTTGCACCCCCACGGGCCGCGGTTAACCCGCGACCCGTAAAAAAAAATTGAAAAAAAAAAAATAAAACAAAAATTAAAAAAAAAGTGGGGGAGAGAGCTAAACAAAAAAAATTCAAAAAATAAAAATTCAAAAAAAGGAGTAGCCTGCTGCATGGTCAATTTTCTTTTTTAAATTTTAACTAATAGTAATATAAATTTTGTAACAGTAATATCATCCCCTTCATCCATAAATTCCAATTTATTCTTACATTTATTTTTACAATACCCTCTCATTAGTTATTATACATTTATATTTCATAGTTCATACTTGTTACTACCTTACTAAAATTACAATTATTCAATTGCAAATATCATTATCATCTTGATTATATTTCTTTCTTCTCGGTTCTCACTAGTCACTACTAAATTTTTTAATCCTACTATATTATGGATTCTCCCGATTCTTCTTCTCAAAATCCTATTTTCAATGATAGTTGCTCTCCATATGGGTCAAACTGGAAAAATTCTATATTTTTATAATTTTATTTATACAATCATACGGGCCAAATCGGAACGAACCGCGACCCGTGATCCGCATGGGCTCGACCCGGATGGGTCAGCGGGCGAGCCTGGGTTGTAGTCCAAAATTGTGGGCCGACCCGTAACCAGCCCGGAACCCGCAGCGGACGGGCTTTTTTTCACGCGGGCCGTTACCGGGCTCACATATTGGCGGGCCGATCCGGCCCGGACCACCCGGATTGACACATCTACAATTATGCATCATATAGAGTCGAGAAGATTATTCCTTACTTCCTTCTCATCCAAAGTCGTGCATGAGAGCCAAAGAGTCGAAAAAAATATTCCTTCAGTTGGTTCAAAAGAAGGAATCAGATGCCAAAATTGGGGAAAAAAAGTCAGGAAACAGAAATTTCTCAAGATTGAGAGAGAAGATAGTAAGCAGAACGCAAATTAACCAAAAAGAATAAACCAAACTGTGCAAGCAATACATCAAGATTCGGAATTAAGTCTAAAATTGGTGTCCTCACTCCCAAAATGTAGCAACATCCATCTTAAGGGTACAAATACACGAATCTATGATTGTGTGACCTCTAACATCTATTTACAACATTTAAGCAAACTTAACGGTTCTCACAACTGAAATTCCTCTCTTGAGTAACGGAATTTGACAAATATGAAGTGACATATGGGAAGTAGCGAGAAAATGGCACTAGTCCTGCCCTAGACATTTGAACCAGTTTATGGCAGCATAAAATAAAAATCAGATTGCGATGTCTGTAAGTCAAGACCAAACATGTCCATTATCTATCTTCTTCTGTTTCTTCTTTTTTCTCCTTTCTTCTTTTGGTTCCATCCTTGCTTCAGCACGTTTTGAATACTTTGAGCGAATCTCTAATACTTTACTTTTTGCATCTCGAAATAGTGCATCTGACTTTGCAGCCATCAATTGCTGATACAAGAAAGAAATGGGTTTCAGTTATTTCCAAATGATGCGAAGTCAATATTATGTAGCAGATTCAGAAATGAACTACCTTGAGATGATCCATTGCAGCCAAGTTGAAACCGAGAGTATCTTTGCATTCCTGTGAAAATGCAAACATCAATGCGCAAGGCAAAGCAGTGGAATACAGAATTGGGACGCTAAGAAATGTGCACTGAATTTCACCAACCACTTCAAACTCCCGAGCAAGTAAAGCAGGTAAAATCATTAACCCAGATTCTAAATTTATAGGTGTTGGTAAAAATAAAATTTCAGATATTAGGAGCACTTGTAACATCTGAAGACAAATATGAAAATTTCCTTACTGAACTTTTATCTTTCTTACACATCTATAGCTTTTTTTTTTTTTATAACCGTGGATCTCCGGGTTAGCTTGCCAGCACCTCGACTAATCCCATGGGTCCCTAAAGTTTATGGCCGGATACTCACCTCAGTGGTCCTGAGAGGACTCGAACTTGTGACTATTGGGGAGCAAACTCAAAGCCTGACCAATTGAGCAACCCCTCAAGGTTACACTATAGCTTTTAATATTAGCTTAAGAACACAGGAGCTGATAAATTTGCTTCAGTTATTGGTTATTATTATCTAAAAATCAAATTGACTTCATTAAGTGAGACTTTTCCAAACAGAACCACTGAAATTGCTCAAAAATATTTCAGAACTAGTACCATGCACAGATCATTTTTGGGGAAAAATTGAATTTACTTTCAACTTTTTATTTCCAAACAGAGTAGAAAAGATTATTTATTTTGACAATAAAGAAGGAATTGCTTTTAAAATAAGTAAACTGCTTATTTCCAACTTTGACAGAATAAAAAATTATTTATTTTAGAACTTATTTACTTTCAAATAAATTCTTTAAGCTTAGGCAAACATGCAGATAATGTAAAATTACCTTAACTCTTGCACGAAGAATGTCTTTGAGTAGAGTTAAGACAGGTCTGGCGGCCACAGTAGCAACTAGCTGGTTGTGATGGATCTGCAATAACACTGTGGCAACCCGGCAGACAAGCTCAACCTGCCAGAACAGTGAAAAACATTTGTAAGCAAAAACAAGGCTATGAGTGAAATGTCAGTCATGCTATTTTAAAGCGAACATCATCTTTATGATAACATAAAACACAAGCATAATCATATCAAAATTTCAACTTTCAGGGCAGTCAATGACATATTGAGAATATTAATAACTTCGACATGGACAGGGAACTGAGACCTACCAGCTAAACCTAAAATATCACAAGGACAAAATCGATGCAGTCGCTATACATTTAAAATGCATGTAATGAACAATGTGTTCCTGTAGATTATATTTTAAGTTGTCAACATATTTCCAATTCAACATGATCATTTTAACCGTACATATGTTTTGTGACAATATCTATGGTTCCTAGATTTTAGAATTTGATCAAAGTCTCATGTTTTGGGATGTTGAAGCTCAGATCGTCCCCCATCTCAAAAAACCAAAAAACGCATTGGAATGACATAATCAACTGGACGCAGGAAAGAAACAGCTGGAAATTAAACGTAACAATGGAAGAACAACAAAATCATGGGTTTGCCATTGTGAAGAGAACTTACATTGCACGACATACATACATTTGAACTAGTTAAAACCATGGTGCCATATAATTTACCACTTTGACTGATAAAGAAAACTATAGGACAGGCAAATCTTCATTAAATTTCAGTTTGTGCAATAAAATTTAAGCTGTGTTAAACTCTCATGTGATGCAAAATGATTTTTCTCCATGTCATTAAAGCAGTACTGACCTTATTGGGTAAAGAAGCCCAATCTTTCAAATAAGAAAAGATCTTTAAAGCATCTGAGAATGGTAGAGCCTGCAAGAAAGTCCAATCGAAATATTTAACCATTTTCCAAATGTGTGAAAAACAGAATAGTTAACTTTAAACATACTTGTCAAGGTCAACTTATAAACTGAACCAGAATCATATTCAAAACAAGGTTTGTAGCTACAAGTGCATTTGATTTTTACTTCTACTGCATTAGCAGGGGGCTTAATATCTAAACTATAAGTTCTATTCTTTGGGGGATTTGATTTGTTTTGAATTAACAAATTCGGAATAAAGGAGCTCACTTTGACCGTTAAGAGTAGGTAACATGTTCCCCGTCTTTGTTTCTATCTCATCCAATGAAAAAAGAAAAGGAACAAATCAGCACCCCACATGCAATAAGGAATAGTATGAGAATGAAATCTCTAGATGCATTGCCATGCCACTTTGAATTTACAAAATCAGGTACTATCGAAGTGGAAAGCTGGGGCGAGCTTTTACTGTGTATGTAATTGAAGTGTTTCCCAAGGGTCAAATGGATTAATAATGCAACGGTTCAATTTTAAACCCCCACCCCCCCCCCCCCCCCCCCCCCACACACACAAAAAAAGGGACAACTTTGTTAGGTTTATTCCAATTAATAAATGTAACTCCTTTTAATTTTCACAAAACAATAATGTAAGAGAACAGTGATCAAATTGACATGCTAAATCTCATGTTGCAAGGGATATATGGGTACGTGATAGCAGTTTAGTGTTTACAACCGAATAGAAGCAAAATGTGGTACAAGAGATCAAGAGAAATTTTCGATACAAAACATAAGATATGCATAAATAAATAGAATTCTATCCACCACAATAAGAAATTATCTGTCAGCTCAAGACACAGGATCTCATATCTTCAATGTACAACTACGTCACCACACTTACTAGCAATATCTGCTCCAAATCATTGGTGTGAACATTAGAAACTGCACGCAGAACATAATCAGAAGGGGAAAGCCCTAGCATAAGAATATTCGGCCTGAAATCAGTAACTTTTCCTTTTGATTTCTCCTCCTGAAAAATCACAAAAATTTGTTGAACAAAATCTTTGAAGTACTTAATGAGTACCAAATCTAGTACGAAAAATTAGGTCGCTACAGGTTAGATTCCCTTGTCCCAAGGCAAGGCTCAATAATGAAGAGGAAAAAAGTGTGAGACTTTGACACTAATATTCAATATCAGAATATAAATTATGTGGCACGTAGTGAATAAAAAAGGTAAGAACACTTCATACCTCATGCTCAGCAATACGCTTCAGTTCTTCCTCTGCCATGTCTATTGACTCAATTATCAAGTCAGTGGCATTAATAGTTTCTTGAGTTTTCTTCCCAGCTAATGCTACAGCTCCTTCCTCTGGAAGTTCTTCTTTTGGCAAATACCTATTTTCAAATGCATGATCAATGTCAGATTCAAACATCTCTTCCAACCTTTTCTCTTTCTCTTCCTGCAAATAAAATCGCAATTATGGTTTTCGCGGTGACAATTAATAACAAGCTCCAACCAAAGTGAGAAACAATAAGGGGAAATATGTAACACGTTTACTTATCACAGCAACTTAAGCAGAATGGAGAACTTAAAAGGGAGTACCTCGACAAAGAAAGGCTCTTCTGTACGATCCCAACGGCGAATGGATCTATCATGAGATCCTGTTACAAGATAATCCCCACGGTTGCTAATTGCAAGACACCAGACCTCGGAGTGATGACCTTCAAGAGTTAAAAGCAATTCAAACTTGTCGGCATCCCAGTATTTCACAAGGCGGTCTTTCCCCACACTAAACATGTAATGCGTATTGCGTACAAACTTAACTGCCATGACACTGTAATGAAAGCATATAAAAATGTAAACTTATGCTCAGAGGGGGAGGGAGAGGGGGAGGGAGGTGCAAAGACATAAAATATAATTTTTGGTAAGGCATTGAAGCACCTATCGGCATGAGCAAAAAGGGACTTGTGGCAATCACCAAAATCTAGACCCCAAATCTTTAAATTTTTGTCTGCAGAGCCAGTAACAATTAGATCTCCATCAGATGATATGTCCATACATAACACGGGCAGCTTGTGGCCATACAAGGAGAGGAAAAACTTGAGTGAATCCATGAAGAACACCTATTAATGACAATGTGAAGTATAGTAAGTGTCAAAATTACAGCATGTTTTATAATCAAATACATTTCAGACTTCGGGAGTAAACTTGCTAGCAAGCCATATTGCACTGACCCAATTTATGGCTCACCAGACAAACATGAGCCAGAGGCTTATGAGTTAAGGGGAAAAAAGAGAAGAGGTGGGGGGGGGGGGGGGGGGTACCAATTAATGCTTCATGCCAACATACTTATCCGTTCAAATGCAAATGACTTGAATATTTATTAACCAAAAACAAACATAATTTTTAAAGAGGCCGAAGTGAATCAACCAAGGAGAAGATTTCTGCTTGTCAGCTTCTCCATTCAAATACAAATGACTCGAATATCTATTAACCCAAGGTAAAAGTAATAACTGAAGAAGGCCCAGGTCAATCAACTAATCAGCTACTTTCATGCCTTAAGTTAAATATTTTAAAAAACTATGATGCCTCATAAGATTTTCAAAATTATGCTGAAATGCCCAGGCATTGCTTACACTCCTCTGGACATTGACTTTCATTTTTGCATAATTCACTTGCATGAAATTTTTTTCTCACTACACTATATTGAGAGGTCAAATCAGATCTAGGTATACGTCAATGCATAATACTCACTGATTTTGCAATGAAAGAATATCTTATGTCACCTCCTAGAAATATTTCAACTGCAGAGCAGAAGAAACTTGAATTGAATATGATTTTCAACAACAATGAAGCAACATAAAGAACATGCAAAAATAATTACAAGAATAAAAGTGTCCACCCTACCTTCACTGTGCAGTCTAATAGAGCAACAGCAATATATTTACCCTCTGGGCTGACAGCCACCACTAGAACATCATCATTCATTCTCAAATTCCTCATTGGCGACACCGTTAAATGCTTAGAATCCTGTCGACCACAGAATTTAATCCATCATTAGTGGCATACCATTTAGCAATAGCAATAAGAATTAGAATGGAATCCAAGTGAACAGTCCAGCAGTATGGTATAATATACAATTAGAAGTTATTCCATCAAAGAGAAAAACATCAACACAAAGAAATATGAAGAAAAAGAAGAGCACAAGGGTCTAAAGTACACACCTGACCAGGCTTTTGTGTGGTTTGATACTCCCAGAACTTGACATCATGATCTGTACTCCCAGTGACAAATCCATCAGCAGTTGCTGCAATAGACTGAACAGAGCCCCCATGAGCTTCAACTACTTCCATACATGTACCATTTCGGACATCAATAATTTCTAGTGTCCCACCTTTTGTACCAACAACTGCATACTTATTGCCCGGGACAAATAGACCACACAATCCGTATCCAGAATCAATAGTTCTGAGGCATGAACCAGTGCTGGGATTCCATATTTTAACAGTACTGTGACTTGTTGACATCAAAAGAGTATTATCTGAGCTAAGTGTGATGCTTCTCACATCAGAACGATGCCCCTGGAGCTCAATGGCACTTGATTTTGTGGTTGAAGTGCTCTCAATTGAATAAACTTCCATTAAATTATTGTTCAAAGACAATGCTAAGCTAGCCAGAGAGCTTCTTGAAGTGATTGGAGAAAAGGAAATGGAGCATATCTTCTTGCTGGCTCGAAGAGTCTGCAGGAGCTTAAAGATATCAGGAACAGTAACAATGATATCATTACCATCTTCATCTCCAATGGTTCCATTTTCAGCAGTCTCACCTGCCCCTTTAGAAGCTTCATCTTCATCTCCAATGGTTCCATTTTCAGCAGTCTCACCTGCCCCTTTAGAAGCTTTCTTCTCCTTCTTTCTATTAACTCTTCTTTTTGCTTTACGTCTAGATTCAGACTCATCCAACACCCGATATATCTCCACTATTTTCCCTGCAACTTGACAGGCCAGCAGATTTCCAGACTTATTGAACCTAACTGTAGCAACTCTATCCTTGCTCTGCCTCTGAATTTCACCATAATGCTTCAAAACTTCCCATTTGTTCTGAGCAGATGTATTTCCATTACCAGCATCAGATTCATTTTTATCCAGTGGAGTTTTTCCATCAGCCAAATCATGCTTTATCATGTAAAATCGGAGTTCAGGATCTGCAGACCCAGAGACCAGATATTTTTCATCCGGATCAACATCAATGGACCAAATTTCACTATGATGACCACTAACAATTTGCATGCAATGCTGTGTTTCAAGGTCCCAGATCCTTAAAAATTTGTCTTTGGATGAACTAACCAGTTTTTTACCAGAATCCAACAAAACAAGGTCAGTAACCTGCAATATGTAGGTAAAAGACGAAACATTATAATTCAGCTCCATGAAAATGGTGAAAGAAAAACAAAATTTTACAGCTTTCAAATCAGAATAAGAAAATATAAAACGAGTAAAGCTCATAAAACTACCTGGTCACGGTGCCCACGAAGACGGAAGAGTCCAGCCTCACCAACCACATCCCATAAAATAATGTCATTGTCTTTGCTTCCAGAAGCAAGCAAAGATCCAACCTTGTTGTACCGGAGGACCGTTACAGCGCCTTTATGTCCATTCAAAGTAGTTTCACATGTTCCTTTCTCGGTGTCCCATATTCTTACACTACCATCAGCATAGCCACAAGCTATCTGCAAAACCAATCCCATTCATTACTTCGCTATATTCCAACATATCAACTAAAATCAAACTTTTACCTCAACTACCTTTCCTGGGTTGAATCAATTTTTTTCCTCAACTAAAGTCCATAATGAATCCAACAAATATTCATATTAATATGTAGTTCAAACAACAAACTGGGAAATGCAAAAATATAAACCCCCTTAACTTTCTAACCTGGCATATGACATCTATCTATTTTTTTCTCTATGATTAAGCCCTTGTTTGTCACCTACTTAATTATTAAATATAATCGGTCAACCCTACTTTTTATCCACGCATTTCATGGGACTCACAGAGTCACAGGTACTACCCACTCATTTACCACTTATTTCTATCTATTTATAATTTAAACATATTATAATCTATTCTCAAATAAGCAATAAAGTAGGGTATTAAGATTTAGGGTCCATTTTAAAATGTCAACCTTATTAAGAGAAGTGGCATAAAACTTTATATATTAGTTTATATTTCAATAATTAGTCGATGTGGGATTTATTCCTTAACATACCCCGCAAGATGATTGCTCGTTTAACCGTACTAATCTTGAAATCCTTGTGCTCATTTTTTGGTTTTAATCGGATCAAATTTCTCGTCTAAGTTTAATGGGCTCTGATTTCACATTGAGTCACTCAGGGTCTATCCTAAAAGTCAATCTTATTAAGAGAAGTACTCCAAACCATTATATCTTGGTCTATATTTCGGTAATCAAGTCAATTTGGGATTTATCCCTTAATAAAAACTATCAAGCAAAAAAGGCATCAAAATTAGACTTCTAGATCTAGAATAAAAAAGAGAACTAAAACAAAAAATGAAAATTGTCTTGGCGTCAATTCTTGGCAAAGATAAATATCATAAAGAGAGGACAATAAATAAAAAGTTAGGTTAACGTACATAATTTTTGTGCAGAAATTGAATCTGATATTTATGAAATATAATAGATTTCATTTGCAAAATCTCACTTAGTCCAAAAGCAAATTCTCATAAAAACCCACTGGACATACATAACTATGAATTAAAGTGCTTTGTTGCCCCGTGATGCTTCAAAGCTACAAATAAATAGAATGTACACTTTTGCATTTTCTCAATTTTAATTATGTATAAATCCATAACACTCAAATTTATAGCATTACATGAAATTATCAATGTGCAAGCTTTTGGAAAAAGTTCTCCTATAATCATATCAAGCTATGTATAACTGTGAAGAAACGAAAGTTTGCTCCTACGTAATAAAACAGTTAAAATTAAACTTCTACTAATTAAGGCATCAAAAGTACATAGCCATAGTTATAAGCATCCTTTACAGACGCATTAAAGAAGGAAAGAGGGAGAACGAGAGAATACGAGAGACGAGGGAGACGAGGCAATGGAAGTGACAGCGAGGGAGGGGCCAAGCGACGAGGAAGGAGAGGGAGCTAGAGTTTTTGTGCAAATGCCCTGGCGAACGTGCCATACGCCTAGCTTTTCGAGCGCCGCCGCCAAGAGGTGCTTGCCGGAGTTGTCGTAGGTTATGTTAGAATCAACCGATGCTATAACTCCGAAAGATGCCGCCGCCTCGTACCGAAGATATGACTTCACCATTGTCAGCTCCTTTCCGTCTCGCTTTCGTGCAGACAGAGAAGGAGCGGATGCTGAGGTGGAGGTGACCTAGTGAAAGTTAGAAACTCATGGAGATTGGGGGGGAGGGGGAGGGGGAGGGATCAGGGTTTAGGGTTTTGTGTCTCTTAGACCATGTTTGGCTAATTTCTAAAAAACAAAAAAGGAATTATTTTAAAGTACCTTTTAACCCCGCCCCTTCTATTTTTTAATTTAAACGGGATTAAAATTGAAATTATTGACTTTTATTAGACGAGTGAGATCCAATAACGACTATATTTTCATTCCGAGTTAATTGTCACAATAACCATTGAACTTATGTTTGTGTCTTTGATTGTAGACTGAAGTTAAAAATGTCGTGTTTTGGATATTGAACTTATTCAAACGTTGAATATTACTCACTGGTTTAACTTTTGTTTCTAACCTCTAACGAAAGCGATGACGTGACAAACGGAATGTACACACACACACACTCATATAGTTCATATATAACTAGTCAATATCTAATATTATTTATGCATGTCTTTCTTTCCTAACATAAACCAAGCATTCATCTTAGATTTAATCGGATTCGAGAATCAATCATTGAAACATCTAGGGACGGAGATAGGGGGCGACCGCCCCCCAACATTGTCTGTTGGTCCACTATTACTAGTTAATTTGTAATGTATTTTTCAGTTTCGCCCCCGCAAAATTTTGAAATTTTTTTTTCCATTAATAAATATTGACTCAATAACTTACACTTTAAAATTCAATCATACAAAAATCTTAGACCTAAACAAATTATCCAATAGTTATTTAAATAAATAAATAGCTCAAATCCAATCCAAAAGTAAATGACCCATTTATAAATCAATTACCCAAAAACAACTACAGAACGTGCATTTTCAGTTATGAGTGTCATTAAGACAAGGTTGCGTAATAAAATAGAAGATGATTTTTTTGTCCAGTACCGTGCTTGTGTATATATAGAAGGAGAGTGTTGATACTTTTTCATTAAATTCTCTTATTGACGAGTTTTGAAGTGAAGAGGACAAGGAGATACCAATTTCAGATGTCCAAGTCATTTCTACCATCTGTTATATAGATAGGCAGTTTACTTTTTGTATTTTTTATGTCCATCTAACGTTCATATTTTCAATTTGTATATAGCGTTAGACACATAGATAGACATATTGTTTTTGTATTGACAAGCTGATTGTTTTTTTTTGTCAGTCAATCTAACTTGCCTATTTTGGTACTCAAAATCATCGTTTTCAATCCTCTTAGTTAAAAAAAATTTCAGGGGCTAACCCCTGAGAGAGGGACCCGCCCCCAGTATTTTCGCCCCCACAAGATTGAAATTCTGGCTACGTCCCTGGAAACATCTACAAGAGTGGCTTAGAACCATTCAAATACATATATCTAGTTCGACTCCCCTTTTCGAATCAATAATTAATCCATTTTTCGAAATCCATTTTTTTTTTGTAAATTCTTTCCTATAAGATCTGTTCGTTCTTTTTTCTCTGATAAATGGTTAGAACTTAATTTGGGTTCGAATCCTACTGAGAGGTTCACTAGAGATCAGAAATTGTTCCGGTATAAATAGTCATTATCGAATCTTCTACCGTGAGAGGAGCTGCTTGGGATTGTTTAAGCAATTAACGTAATCATTGACCTCTTGCCAATTGATTTTGAGTAGCTTTATCGAGATCCGAAGCAAATTGTGTAAATGCTTCTAATTGTGCGAATTGTGCCAATCCCACTTTTAATTTACCAACTACATGTTTCGTGGCTTTAATTTGAGTTGCAGACCCTACTCTGGAAACAGAGATACCCACCTTAATAGTAGGTCTAATTCAATCATTGAATAGATCGACGGATAAGAATATTTGTCCATCAATAATGGAAATTACATTAGTATGAATATAAACCAAAACATCTCCCGATTGAGTTTCAACTATTGGTAAGGCGGTCATCATTTTCTTTAAGATCCTCTCAAATAGAAATAGATAACGAAGTAACTAGAAAGATTGTTAGAATCACCTTATTCTAGAAGGATCGTCTAAAAAGCGATTCGTTTTGTCAGTATTCAGACAAAAAGCTGACATAGATTATATGGTAGAATTTTGTTCACATCTTAGATCTAGGAATTTACTCATCTTCCATAAAGGAGCCGAATGAAACCAAAGTTTCATGTTCAATTTTAAATTTGAGAAGTTCAAAATGTTGAATCAATCTCGACTATAACCCCTAGCTTTCCAAGCTAACGATGCGGGTTCGATTCCTGCTACCCGCTTATATCATTTTTCTAAATATTTGATTCGAATTATATTCTAGAATATATTCTAATTAGAATTAGTGAATCATTGAATATACAATTCCAAAAAATTTCTCACATATATTCCAATTTTTTTCAAACAAGAGGTAGAAAAGTCAAAATACAAAAAAATCGGAATGAACAGCGTCCATTGTCTAATGGATAGGACAAATGTCTTCTAAACCTTTGGTATCGGTTCACATCCTATTGGACACAATTTATTTCCATATATTTTTGATTTCAATAGCAAGAAAGACTTTTTACATAATTTCGATTGCTTATTATATTTTGAAAAATGTTGAAATTAGAATACTGAACTTAAAAAAAAATTGTTGTTCATTTGCACAAGGACTGTTTATTGAATTTTGCAACTGATAAATTATTGATTCTGCAAGGCAAAAGCATAAATATTATAGATTCCCAAATTTCTTCATTATATTTTCATAAAACCATTAATTTCTAGCTTATTAGCAGATTAAAAATCTTTTTTCAGCAATTACTATAGCTTATTAGAAGATGAAAATCTTCTTCAAAGCTTTATGTAGACATGAATAAAAGCCTCCAAAGATCAAGTATATAAATTATAGGACCACCTCTGAATCCCCAAAAAGTTGCACCAAAACATCTAAAATCTACCCATTACGTTTATTCAAAAAATACCCCAGTAATTTGATAGGTCCTGATTATGAAGTAGAAAACAATTCTGAGGAATACTCACTTTCTTTGGGTGAAAGATAAACCACAATTGTTTGAAAGGAAATTATATATCCTTTATTCATTGCAAACGTTCCAATAAATAGAGTTAAGCTTAACAGATCAGCTTCAACTCAGGAAACTAACTAGTCTAAATTCAAGGGAGTGGGTTGTAACAACTTTGAATGAGCAAAAATACAAAACAGCAGCAGAAAATAAAATAAAAGATACAAAACAGAAGCAGAAAATAAAATAAAAGGCAGAGTTAGACTTGGTCTAACTTAGGCTAAAAACTTGGGATTCTTCTTAGGGATTCGTTTAGATCTTCTCGGCTTATCAACACTCCCCTCGCCGATTGGAGCCTTGTCCTCAAGGTCCAGATAAGGAAACTGATTATGCAGCATTGTTGTGTCCTCCCATGTAGCATCTTCAGTAGGTAATTGCTTCCACTTCACTAAGCTCTCTTCAATAAATTTATTGCCCTGTTTAATCCAGCGTGTATCTAGGATTTTCTCTGGTTCTACGGAAACTACACCTTCATCAGTAATAGGTGGGAGCTCCAGGGTAACTTGTGGAGGACCCCCTACATATTTCTTCAAGAGAGAGACATGGAAAACAGGGTGGAGTCTTGCACCTGCTGGTAATTGCAGTTGGTAAGCAACACTGCCGATCTTCTTCTCGATTTGATAAGGGTCGTAGAACTTGCTGGCAAGTTTCTGATGCACTCGTTTGAAGGCGGTTTGTTGGCGATAAGGATGTAGCTTTAAGAGGACCATATCACCTGTTTGAAACTCCACATTTCGCCTTTTTTTGTCTGCTGTTTGTTTTATTCTATTGGCTGCCATGTTCAAATTCTTCTTCATCTCGTTGTAAGAGGCTTTAATCAACTTTGTTAACCCGAGATAACCCATCAAAATAAAGTGGAATAGAAGGAGGAAGCCGTCCATACAATGCTTGGAAAGGTGTCATCCCTGTTGAGCTGTGGTAGGTGGTATTATACCAGAATTTTGCCCAAGGTAAATAACGATACCATTTTCGTGGCCATTGATGAACAAAACAGCGGAGGTATTGTTCAACACAGCGGTTCACAACTTCAGTTTGTCCGTCGGTTTGGGGGTGGTAGGCAGAGCTCAATTTCAACTTGGTGCCTGACATAGTGAAAAACTCCTGCCAGAATTTGCTGATAAAGATGGGGTCGCGATCACTAATGATTGATTTAGGCATGCCATGGAGTTTGACGACGTGCTCTACAAAATGTTCAGCTACAACCTTGTTGAAAACGGATGAGATAAAGCAACAAAATGAGCATACTTACTGAGTCTATCTACGACCACCAAAAGACTATCTTTGCCGTGGGAGGATGGAAGGCCTTCAATAAAGTCCAAGCTGATATCATCCCACACTTGACAGGGAACAGGAAGTGGCTGAAGTAATCCAGCTGGGGCTAGAGTTTCAGTTTTGGTTCATTGGCAAACTTCACATTGCGTAATATAGGCTTAGACTGACCGGTATATGGATGGCCAATAAAATTGTTGAGCTAACCTTTTGAATGTCCTCAATATGCCAAATGCCCTGCCATTTTGTTGTCATGAAATTCCTGTAGCAGCTAGTTACGGATAGTTTGTGGGACAATCACTCTTTTTTTGTAGAAACAGAGGCCATTTTGCATTGAGTATGGACCGGTGGGGTTCATAGTTGATTGGCGGCTAACTTGCTGCATATACGGATCATCTTGTGCTGCCCTTCTCATATCATCCCAAAGAGTAACCTGTGAAACAAACAAAGGATTAAGGAGAGGGCTGTCCGGGCGATGAGAGAGGGCATCAGCTGCTGAATTTTCACGTCCTGGTCGGTAAAGAATTTCGTAGTCATATCCCAAAAGCTTTGCTACCCACTTTTGTTGCTCGGGATGGCCACACGTTGATCCAAAAAATATTTAAGACTCCTGTGATCAGTTCGAATGAAAAATTTCCTACCCAAAAGATAGGGTCACCAAGTCCGAATGGCTTCCACAATAGCAAGCATTTCCTTAGCGTAGATGGACCAAGCTCGTTTACTAATTCCCAAAGCGCGACTCATAAACGCAATTGGTTGACCTTGTTGAGTAAGGACAGCTCCGATTCCATCACCTGAAGCATCAGTTTCCACAATGAAAGAGTCATTAAAATTTGGCATGGCTAAAGTTGGGGTAGTTGTCATGGCTTGCTTGAGCAAATTGAATGCACCCGCTGCGTCGTTGGTCCACTGGAAGCTTCCCTTTTTAAGGAGATTGGTAAGAGGGCGAGCCAACATTCCATAGTTCCGAACAAATTTCCTGTAATAACCCGTCAAGCCTAAAAATCCACGTAATTCAGTTATATTAGCAGGTTGTGGCCAAGCTACCATGGCCTCAATTTTTTTTGTTGTCTACCTTTACCCCTTGATGCGTCACAATATGGCCCAAATATTCCAGTTCCTGTTTTCCAAAATCACATTTGCTTGCTTTGATGAAAAACTGATGTTGTTTCAGGATATCTAATGTGGTTCTAACATGTTCTATATGTAATTCCCAGGTAGGACTATAAACAAGTATATCATCAAAAAAGACTAGTATGAACTTGCGAAGATGAGGATGAAATATCGAATTCATAATGGCTTGGAAGGTGGAAGGGGCATTGCATAATCCAAAATGCATAACTAGATACTCAAAATGGCCATTATGGGTTCTAAAGGCTGTTTTTGGAATATCAGGAGCATGTACTCGTACCTGATGATATCCAGCTCGCAAGTCTAGTTTGGTAAAATAGGCTGCCCCATACAACTCATCTAGCATATCATCCACCGTAGGGATGGGAAATCGGTCTTTGATGGTGGCTGCATTTAGTGCCCTGTAGTCTGTGCAAAAACGCCAAGTGCCATCTTTCTTTTTCACCAAAAGAACGGGGGATGAGAATGGACTGGTGCTGGGTCAAATGATTCCCATGTTGAGCATCTCTTGGACCTGTTTTTGGATTTCTACTTTTTGAAAATACGCATATCTATAGGGCCGAACATTGATGGGTTGAGTACCTTCTTTAAGGGGAATGTGATGGTCGATATCTCTTAAGGGTGGTAGTGTGGTCGGCTCCTTGAACACATCTTCATAGTCCTTCAATGCTTGCTGCATAGTAGGACTAGTGTCTGCCCAAGTGGACTTCACGACAGCTTGCAGGTAGATGGCAAACATCATTTGGCCTTGGCGCATTTCTTTCGTAATCGATACTAATGATGTTGCTTGAATGGTTTGGTTAATTCCTTGTAATCTTCGTGCTTGATTCTCCCAGTGGAAGTCCATGGTTAATTGTTTCCAATTGCATATCACGGAGCCTAGCATCTCCAGCCATTGAATGCCTAACACCATATCAAGTCCTGCTAGGGGTAGAGAGTAGAGGGTGAGTGAAAAAGTAATGCATTGTAAATTCACTTGTACTTCCTCAAAGCGACCCTGGCAGATTAGTCGTTCCCCGTTTGCTACGCGGACAGCAAACGATTTCGTTGGCACCACTGGAAGTCTAAGTAATCGAGCTACTTTCTCACTCAGGAAATTGTGAGTGGATCCACTGTCAATCAACACCATTACCTGTTGAGACCCAATGGTAGCGGCTACTCGCATGGTTTGTGGAGATGTCCAACCCGTTAGTGCATGTAAAGAGATTTCTGGTTCTGCTTGATCTCCCAGAGTATTTTCCACTTGCAACTCTTCGTCCTCCACCTCGTATTCTTGGGTTTGGTTGCTGGTTTGGCACTCAAGAAGGAGTAGTTGAGGTCCCTGGCACTTGTGTCCTGGGGTGAATTTGTCATTGCAGTTGAAACAGAGCCCTTGTGCTCTCCGTTTCTGCATTTCATCCCAACTTAATCTCTTGGGTGTCGCTGTTGAAGTAGAACGATTCACTGGAGTGATGGATGTAGGTACACGGTTCAGCAGTGGGGGCCGTGTGAACCTCTTTGTTCTGGCGATCTGTTCATCCCTCATTCTTGCTAAGCTGATGGCTTCCTTCAATGTTTTAGGCTTGAACATTCGAATTCCATCAGCGATCTCGGGATTCAATCCTCCCATGAAAGTGCCAACGAGAGCCTTCTGTGTCCAACCATGAACTCGATTGCCTAACCTCTTGAACTCTCTTTGGTAATCACGAAGGGATCCAACCTGTCGAACTCTAGATAGAGCTTCATCAAAATCTTCACACTCCGTTGGTCCAAAACGAGCCCACAATTCCTCTTCAAAGAACTCCCAGGTCACCAAGCTGCCTTCTTCCTGGTAAGTTCGACGCATCCATTGCCACCATTGATTAGCTTCTCCTTCAAGGTGGAAAGATGCTAGAGTTACTTTCTGATCCTCCGTTGTGCCTTGAAATTCAAAGAATTGAGTTACTTTGCTAAGCCATTCAGTCGGATCTTCTCCAAAGTATTTTGGAAATTCCAATTTCGCCATCTTGGAAGAGAAAAATTGTCTGTCGCCGTCGTTCTCCTCTCGATGCGAACGGGAAGATCCTTCTCGTCCATGGTTGTTGTTGCTAGAGGCTTCTCTGCTTGAAAAAAAAGCTTCTGACAGCTTGTTGATGGTGTCCTCTAATCGTTGCATTCCACCCTGAACTCCATCGAGCCCAGCCTCCAAAGCTTCGATCCGCTCTTTGTTGGACGCCATGGTAGCCTGCTCTGATACCAATGATAGGTCCTGATTATGAAGCAGAAAACAATTCTGAGGAATACTCACTTTCTTTGGGTGAAAGATAAACCACAATTGTTTGAAAGGAAATTATATATCCTTTATTCATTGCAAACGTTCCAATAAATAGAGTTAAGCTTAACAGATCAGCTTCAACTCAGGAAACTAACTAGTCTAAATTCAAGGGAGTGGGTTGTAACAACTTTGAATGAGCAAAAATACAAAACAGCAGCAGAAAATAAAATAAAAGATACAAAACAGAAGCAGAAAATAAAATAAAAGGCAGAGTTAGACTTGGTCTAACTCAGGCTAAAAACTTGGGATTCTTCTTAGGGATTCGTTTAGATCTTCTCGGCTTATCATAATTACCCATTGCCAAAAAGTTGCACCAAAACATCCGAAAACCATCATCTACTAATTACATTCATCTAAAAGAAATACACCAACCGTCTGTCAACTATCCAAAAACCATCAAAAAAATTTACCATAATGCTGAAATCAATTCGGTTGGGGGGACTGTCCAACACTTCCTCTGTCCGGAGTTAGTTTCCTTCGAACCGTCCAGGTCTGCTCTCTTTCAGAATAAACTGGCTCCATGGCGTGTTGGACCACTCCTAAATTATAAGAAGACTGGAATAAATGATTGACAAAACTTATGGAATTTGGAGCATCGGCCCTTGCGTGATATCTTTTGTTGTGCCCTTGCTCGCAACAGGCAAAACATGTCATTTTGCACTGTCCCATTTTTTATAGTTTAGACTTCCCTTGTGAATGCTAAATATAATCTTCTTCGGCTACCTTCCTTTTCTTCACCCAGTTAGGAAATTCGATTGGATGAGCATCCACAATCGGCCACAAAGAAGATTTGTTCATGGGACTTATGTACAAGAAAGGTATGTCTTCACTGAATAGCGCCCATCCACATAACCCTCCGATTGATTTCTCGTGTCTAGAATAATTGCAACCGCGTGACAGCATAGGATAGGATCCACACTTCACACCGTCGATAGGCACATGTACGTTGTTCCAAGTCAACCATGTATTGCTCGCCTGCACTCTTCACCTGAAACTTTGGTCCTTCGGACCAATCAATATCATATCCATCGGCTAACTCAAAGTCAAAATATTTGCAGTTTTAAGTTATGAAAGTTAATAATTCAATCCTAAAATTGCCTAATAAGTGAATAAAGCGGAATTAAATTTATCAATTAAAATTAATAAGTCACTTTTTAATTGTTCTAGATATTTAGCCAACCAAGTCATATTATCATATGTTGAATTACCGTAATAAATAATTAAAGCAGTAAATAACACAAAATTTGATGACGGAGAAAATCCTTAACTGGGTAAAAACTCCCGGACCAAGCATGTAGTTTCCACTATAGAAAATAAGAGCTTACAGTAGGATCTAGCCTAGAAAACCCACTGGACTCGCAGATCTAATTCCCACAATCTCCAAGACCCGCTGTAACGTGCTTCACTCACACATACTCCTGATCTTCTGGAATTGTCTATCTCAAGTGGAACACCAAGAACACCTCGTTCTTGTACTCTTCCTGTACTTCTGGTCCAACCTCTCTCAAATTTCAGTAACCTCTGAAAACTATTGAGAAAGTAACTTCCTGATGATATCTAGGAAGTGGACATTTTAGATTATAAGAATTTTGATGCTTTTCCCAAACTCGTAGTTGATTGACCTCAAGAATCAAAAGGTTAATCTCAAGATTTAGATGTGTTCTTGGATCTTGAAATGATGTTATGAAGATGTAAAATAATGATCAACCACCCTTTTGGACATTCATATGTAGGTTATATAGGAAAAAGTGTTTAGGATGAAAATAGATCGAAAAACGAAGTGTTTGAAGCAAAACAGATTTCTAAACGTAGACCGTCGCTCGAGCACAAGCCAACGACAGACGAGCAACAACTGAGCAATCGTCAGTACTTTTATCATAACTTTCTCTCTCGATATCCGATTGAAGTGATTCAAAGTGCGTTGAAAAGATAACTCAAAGGAATACAATTCTTCTGGATAGACTTATCCAAATTCTAATATTTTCTATGTGAAAAATGCATTGCAAATTACTATTGAGAATTTGAAACATAACTTGTACGGCTCTTTGATACTCTTTAGACTTCTAATTGCATTCCCTTGATCATATGTGATCTTTTTGGGCATCTTGGACTCTTTCAAGAACTATACTACCCTCCAAAAGACTTCTTGACTTTTACAACTCTTTTGTAATAATTCAATTCTTTTATAATAATCATTTTGTCTAAATAATTGTCAATACAACTAAAAACCTAACAATTTTCCCCTTTAATATTTTGTGACAAAACTATACAATACAAGTCAATGATGTAAAAATAAAATTAATCTACCAAACTCAAACTGAATTTCTATCTCTTGCATTTCTTGAAACTCGTTTTCTTGAAATTGGTGAGTTCTTATTGCCAAATGGGGAATCTTATTATGGATCCCTGCTAGGGAATATACTTAGGGGTTCATGGAACTATTCTTGTCTTTTTTCAAAGTAGGCCAGTAGTATCCCTACCTCAGTGCTTTATTTGCTAAGGCCAATCCTCCGGAGTGATTGCCACAAACGCCCTCATGAATCTCCCGAAGTACATAGTTGGCTTCTTCTCCTCCCACGTACCGAAGAAGAGGTGCAGAGAATCCACGTTTGTAGAGGACATCGTCAACCAACATGAAATGGGCAGACCTCCTTCGAATTTTGTATGCCTCTTCCTTGTCATCAGGCAATGATTGATATTTGAGATAGGATATAAGAGGCTGCATCCAAGATGGGGTACCTTCTACCCATATTACTGTTTCTGTCGAGGTGGATGGCTTAAGGAGGTGCTCAATTGGGACCACTGTCAACAATTCCGAGTCTTTGCTACTGGCAAGCTTGGACAGAGCATCAGCATGCGTATTTTCCAGGCATGAGATTTGAATTAACTCAAATTTCTCAAAGGAAGGGAGAATGCTCATTACCAATTTGAGATAGGAAGCCATGGCCTTATCCTGGGCTACGAAGTTGCCATTCACTTGTCCCACAACAAGCTGAGAATCACTGCTGATTTGAAGCCTCTTTACTTGCATTTCCTTAGCTAGCCTCAGGCCAGCGAGGAGGGCCTCATATTCTGCTGCATTGTTGGTGGCTTTGAAACCAAACCGTACTGCACTGTTCAGTTTGTGACCTTCAGGACTTACGAGGACCACGCCAGCACCTGAACCTGTTTCGCCAGCTGATCCGTCCACAAATAGGTTCCAGGTAGGAGGCTCAATGGGGGCTACAGCCTCATCCATTACAGGAGTATTAGTGAATTCTGCCACAAAATCTGCTAGAGTTTGACCTTTGATGGCGGTTCTAGCCTTAAAGAGGACCTCAAATTCGTTCAACTCTACTGCCCATTTCAATAGCCTGCCCGAGGCGTCTGGTTTTTGCAAAACTTGTCTGAGAGGGAAGTTAGTCAACACATGAATAGTGTGAGCTTGGAAATAGGGCCTCAACTTACGGGATGCAATGATCAACGCCAGGGCCAACTTTTCCATATCCGGATAATGAGTCTCAGGGGGTAGTAGTGCCTTGCTGATGTAATAAACTGGCAGCTGGGTTGAACCTTCTTCCCTTATAAGGACATCGCTTATAGCATCGAGGGAAACTGCTAAATAAAGTTGTAATACCTCTCCCAATTTGGGTTTTAACAGGATGGGGGCTTGTCCCAGGTGTTTATTCAATCCCTGAAAAGCCTCTTCGTACTCCTCAGTCCATTGAAATTTCTGGCCTCCCTTCAATACCTTGAAAAATGGGAGGCATTTATCTGTGGCTTTCGAAATGAAGCGACTGAGAGCGGCTAGGGGTGGGCGTGGGTTGGGTTGGGTCGGTTTTTGTCCCAACCCAAACCCAACCCAATACGATCGGTTTGATCGAAATTCAGCCCAACCCAACCCACGAAAAAATTGAAACCCAACCCAACCCAACCAAATGTCGGTCGGGTTTGGTCGGGTTGGAACAACATTTCAACAAATATTAAAGTTCCAAAATTCTGATTTTTTTTCTACCAAAATACTGAATATAAAGCAACATTAATAGTCTTTCAATATCAACAAATTTCATATTTGATAACACATAACATATTTGACAACATTTACATAATATAAACATCACTAAAGAAGCTCTTGAATATACCTGGAAACGTACAAAATAGAGGAGTAACTCAGATACACATGCTGAATTTTTCATTCTGATAATTATAATTTTGTAATCACAAAATAAAGACAAAGAACTCCTAATTTTATAAATGCTCCCAATAGTGTACATTTTTCTGTGTATATAGCAACTCTGAATCTCTAATTACAATTACTAAAAATACATTTCCAGCTTATTTCAATTGGAGTCATTTAAGATTTAGGGTTTATACATACAATTTCAGCGGGCCCATCACAATGCAGCGCCATGAATTCATTACGCCCATGTGTAAATAAGCACTTCTACATTGAATAAATCCAATTACTAACTTATTTCATATATGTATTCTTGTACACAAGATGTAAACAGATGAAGCACAAAAGAAGCAGCAGATTTTTTATTAAAATTTTGCTAACAAAATGACATAAATCGAGAAGGAAACTCGCCAGTTTAGCCCTATAAACCAAAAATTGAAATGAGATCTAGAATCCCCCTCTCACTCTATCTCCATGAGTCCTAAAATCGGTAATTTGAGAGGAGAAAATGAAGGGAGTCAGAGACAGAGAAAATGAAGGGAGTCGGAGAAAATGAGGAGTGGAGTGAAAAGTTGGGTTTGGTTTGGTTTTAAGGTTTTTTTTTTTTTAATATGAAGGTCGGGTCGGGTCGAGTTGGGTCGGGTTTTTTGGTTTAACCCGCAACCCGACCCGCCTTCAACGCCCCAAACCCGAACCCAACCAAAAAAATGAAAAAAACCGACCCAACCTGATCGGTTTGGTTTGGGTCAGGCGGGTTGGGCGATTTTTTGCCCACCCCTAAGAGCGGCTACCCGACCCGTTAGACTCTGAACTTCTTTTGGTTTCTGAGGGGACTTCATCTGAACCAACGCTTGGATCTTTTCTGGGTTAGCCTCAATGCCTCGTTGATTTACCATGTACCCCAGGAACTTGCATGAAGCTACCCCAAATGCACACTTGAGGGGGTTCAACTTCATATGATATTTTCGCAAGATTTCGAAGGCTCCATTGAGGTGGGATATGTGATCTCCTGCTTTCAAGCTTTTGACAAGCATGTTATCCACATAGACTTCCATAGTGCTACTTAGCAAGTCAGCAAACATCTTATTCACCAGCCTCTGATAAGTTGCTCCGGCATTCTTTAGCCCAAAGGGCATCATCTTATAATAGTAGAGACCTCGATCTGTGATGAATGAGGTGTGCTCCTCGTCACCTGGGTACATAGGAATTTGGTTGTAGCCAGAATAAGCATCCATGAAGCTTAGGGACTCGTGTCCAGCGGTGGAGTTCACTAACTAATCAATTCTAGGAAGTGGAAAACTGTCCTTAGGGCATGCTTTGTTAAGATCAGAAAAATCAATGCACACTTTCCACTTCCCATTATGTTTCTTCACCAGTACTGGATTGGATATCCACTTCGGGTAGAGGGCTTCCCTGATGAAGCCATTGTTGATCAGCTTCTGTACTTCCTCTTTTAAGGCCTCATACCTCTCCGGGTTTAAGGCTCGCCTTTTTTCAATTTTCAGGTGATGGCAACTGACTCCAAGGTCAATGCCCACCATATCCTCATGCCTCTAAGCAAAGACATCATGGTTCTTGCACAGAAATTCTTTAAGTCCTTCCTTAAATTTTGGGGCTAGACTTTTACCAACCTGTAGCAGCTTAGTAGGCTCTCTTGGATCAATAGGAAAACTCTCAAGTTCTTCCATGGGAGCCGCCTGGGAATCAGTCTCAGTTACTCGTGGATCAAGTTCATCAAGTGTTGACAACTCAAGGCCATCCTGTCACCATGTTCACATCCCTAGGCTCAGCTTTCCTCACAGAGTTGAGGTAGCATTCCCTGGCTCCCCTTTGATCTCCCTTAACTGTTGCCACCCCTTGGTCCGTTAGGAACTTCATGCATAGGTGGTGAATGGAGGTTACAGCTCCCAGGTCCTTTAGCGCAGGCCTTCCCAGCACCCCATGATAAGCTGATCTACTATCAACTATTAAGAATTCCATGAAATGCATTGTTGACAGGGGGTGTTCTCCCATTTCCACAGCGAGGGTGATTTTGCCCCTTGGGATGATGCTGTCTCTGGTGAAGCCATACAAAGGTGTATTGGTGGGGGTCAGCTCGTGATCCAAAATCATCTTATCAAAAGCAGATCCAAATAGTATGTTCACTGAACTGCCGTTATCCACCAGCATTCGTTTCAATCCATTCCTGGCGATCACAGCTCTTACCACTAGGGCATCACAATGAGGGTAGTGAACACCCTCAGAATCTTCGTGAGTGAATACAATAGGAGGTGATTGATTCCTCATGGAGCTGCTGCCCACAATATAACTAGTCAATAGAGGGCCTCTTGCCTCTCGTACATAGTTTCTCTGTGAATTTCTGGTTTTTCCACCAACATAGGGTCCTCTAAAAATGGTGTCAATCTCGTGAACCGGGGCATCTTCTGGCCTATTTCGATGGCCTCTTCGTTGGTACTCATCCGGGTTCCTACGCCTTTCATGTTCTCCCCTGCGGGGAGACACTTCCCTGTGACGGGAAGGGGCCTCATCTCGCCTAGGCTGCTGGTCTCGCCTCGGCGGGGGCCTGCTCCTGGGCCTGGGGTTATCCTGGTTGTTATTTCTAGGGTTTGAGCTCCTAGGATGCAGGGCTATATCTCTACAGTCCGCAGTAGCATGGCTATATGAATGGTGGTAAGTACAATATCCCTGAGAGTTAGTTCTACCTTGGTTCGAACCTCTTCCCCGGCCTCGTCCTCTACGGGGGGCCTGTTGTGCTATCGGATTTGCTTGAGTGCCAGTGGCTGGTACATCCTCGTAGGCCAAAGTTGGTACAGCATTCAAGGTGGCTGCAGCAAGTGCTTGGCCTGAGCCTTGGGCAACTTCAACATTGGGTTGGCCCCATTGCTGGTCCATCAAGTGGGAGGTTGGACCTCTACCACGTTGCCTTTGTTGAGGCTGAAGGCCTCTATTGGCTCTATTCCTGTGGCTTATCAACTCTTCGTTGATAATTTCCCGTCGCATCATTTCTAGTAGTGCGTCATAGGTGGCTGGGTCCTGGCTTTGTACATCCCTCCAGAACAACGTGTTCATGTTTAGGCCTCCTCTTAGGGCCGATAGAGCCTCGCGATCAGTGACTTGGACGCAGGAAGTCATTTCGTCCGTAAAATGGGATAAAAAGCTCTTCAGAGTTTCATCAGGTTGTTGCCTCATATCTTGGAGGCGTTGGATAGGAGCCTCACCTTCTTTGCTTACAGCAAATCTCTTTAGAAAGGTGGTCTTGAATTCTGGCCAGTTTCGAATGCTCCCAGGTGGTATAGCCTACTGTACCATATCTCAGCAGCTCCACTTAGAGTTAAATGGAACGCTCTGCATTTCACAGCTGGGGTGACGCCTCTCAAGCTCATGTGCGGTTTATAACTATTCAAGTGCTTCGCTGGATCGCCCCTCCCATCATACTTTGGTATTTTAGGCATCACATAGTGGTTCGGAACCTGGGCATTCCTCAGTTCTCTTGAAAACGACAAGTTATCATCGTCATCGTCCAAATCACAGGATCTTTGTGGACCATCCGAATTATAGTTGGCTTCAGCCTCATATCTGGGCTGTTGTGTGGAAGGTCCTGCCCTGGTTGCCCGCCTCATCCTCCCTCCTTTGACGTTCAAGACGAGGTGGCACAACACGGGGAGCACGTTCATGCCTATCCTCCGGTTGCCGAGTCTCAGGAGGTGGGGGTTGGGGCATGTTTCTGGGGGCTTGTGCTTCATTCCATTGCTTGTACCTTGGTTCGGCAGGGCTTAACCTGTCAAATACACTGACGGACCTCTGGGGTCTCGGTTCTGGCTCATATTCTGGAGGGAAGTTGTCCTCCATGTTATATGGGACCTCGGAAGGTCGGCCAGATACATAATTGGAGGAAATGTCAAGCCCCACTTCTCTTTCAATTGGACTTCCTCCTCTATGATGCCTAGGGGGGCGAGCTCTTTGACTTTGCACCTCTTCGGGTCGATATTGCTCTTGAGGAACATAGGGGGAGAGTTGGGTGACCTCCGTGACCATGCATCTGCATCAACAACTCCTGCATTGCCAAGTTTTGGTTTGTGATGCTCCTCATGTTGGCTGCCATGGTCGCCATTTCCCTGGTAAGCTGGGCCGCCAACCTCCTACCACCTCGCCTGTGGTGGTAGTGGAATCGGCGTCGGACTGCTGGGGCCTCATTATCAGTTTCCATAGTTCGCCTAGGGGGAGCTTCCTCTTTTGAACTCATATCTCTTGAAACTTAGAACTGCAAAAATCTTCCAATTTTGGGGGCTTCCTCTTGTTCTTTTCTCAAGAACAAATCCTTTTTCAAAGGGGGATGCCCAAAATATTTTCTCAAACGGCTTTTTCCACGGGGATGCTCGTGGTTATAGTGTGGCTTCCCACAGACGGCGCCAATCTGTTGACCCCAAAAAATGTTGCCAACAGATGCCGGGCCCACTCGTGTATGCGTAAGCTTAATCCAACACATTAATGCCGATCGACGGTCATGATAGCTCTAAAATCTGGACGTGGGAGGAGCTCAACGACACGAGACGTCACCGTTCGGGCTTCCGGCAAGATAAATGTAACACGATTGTGTAAGAAACCAATCGATAAATAACAAGATTTGTAGTAGAAAATACGCTGTTAAACGAGAGAGAGGAGAAAATCATATTGCTTTAAGTATTTGAAGTTTCATTAACCCCTTTTGGGTTACATGGTGGGAGTATTTATAGTGCTACAAATGAAATTGTGACCTTTGGATCTATTTACACGTGGCCTCATCTCCTCGGCCAAAGCATCACATCCTAGTTATCAAGTTGACTTCTCTAGCCTATCAAAGCATTTAATACTCTTACATTGACAAGACAAGACACAAGATACTTTACACCAAGGTCACATCAATCATTCAACTAAAGATTTTCATCATTAGTTGCTTTCCACGTGGGTCTTCGGGGGCTGCTGGAGAGCCTCGGTTGAGAATGTTGTCCTCGGAATGAATAGAGCCTAGGAATGAATAAAGGCCTCGGAATGTGCTTACGCTTGGGCCTTGGATATACACGTCAGAGGCTAAGAAAATATTCATTGGCCCAGATGGGCTGATCCCACCTGCCCAATGCGATGCCACGTGGAGCCTCCATTCTACGATCCGTAACAGGAGATATTAAAGTTGGTAGGAACCGAAGTTCTCGTCGGCATTCATCTACAAATGTATCCCTGGAAAGACGTTGGAGTCTTAAGGTATCCATTGAGAAAGTCAATGGACATGATTCATTATCAAGCATATCCGAATCTGTTTTAGAAGTTAAGATAATGAGGATGACATAAATTCTCCAATCTTGGAAAGAGAATACATGCAAGGGGTCCTAATCAATGAGCTCGTTTTAGGCAATCAATTTTCACCATCATCTAGAAGAGAAAAAGGACGGCAAAAGAAACTTGTGAGAAAGATAGAGACCAGGAGAACTGTTAGTTTGATGTCCTTTTTGTAGTAGTATATTGTAACGACATTATGAATTAACGTTCAATTATTCGCGTGTTAGAATTTGTGACAATATTCTAAGGTTCCACAATCATATGAAATTTAACAAATTGTATACTTAACGGTTTGGATATAGTGAGACACAATTCGTTATATGATCAAAATGTATCGTTCACAATCGGTACATGAAGTTGGACGCTTTATGTTGATAAGATTTCATTATTTTTATTAAGATTTGTCTAGATTTGGGAATAAGAATAATAACGTGTTTTGAAGCACATTGAACGGGATCACGTGTATGACTCATTTGTGACCGCCCGAAATGAGACACCACTCGATTATCGAACAAGTCTCCTAAATTCTGAGCAAGTAATATACCTTTAATTGCTAGTTCAAGTTCTTTGAGATACCAATGAGTAAAGTCTTAATTAGAAGATCAATCTCGATGCTTTGGGAATCTGGGCGAAGCAGTTAGAGATCATATACATGCAATAGTAGAATCCGTTAATCATCATGATGAGACGATCGTCACTCTAAGATATTTTCTAAAGGGAATTGAACCTGCGCTCAGTAGTCCGACGATGAGATCGTTGGACTTGGTGTTGTGATGTGATCACAACGAATTCGTCTTATGAAATGGGATTTAGAGGGTAATACATATTGACGGTCAAACAGGGGTTGACTTGTGGAACAGTGGTCGGATGATACTGTTATCGAATCATAATTGGCTTCCATAACTTTTACTTGACTCAAAAGTTCAATCCCTATTTTTTGGTAGAGTAAGTCAGGGTTAATAGATGTATTTCAATTGGTCAAGAGTTGACCCAATTAGAAACATCCATTAGAGCTTGAGTCTTGTGAGTGGTCCCTCTTTTAGCTCCAATAAACGTGTGTGACTTGATTGGTCTATTACAATAAAGTCCAAGGAAATTTATGCAAATATGAAACTCTAAGGGTGCGTTTGATTCGGTCCAAATTCCATGAACATTTTCCATTTTTCCACTTTTCATGTGTTTGATGTGTCTTTTTTTCTAGGGAATCCATTTTCCACCTATTTTCTAGGTACAACAATTTAATGCATGTTTGCTTGATTTTGTTTTCCCACCTATTAGGTGGAAAAACAATTTCCACCTTTTTTTTTTTTTAAAGAAATGGCAACCAATTTTATCAACCATTGTAAAAAGAATTTTCATTTTTATTGACAATTTCTATGCAAAACAAAGTCAAACGAATATGGTAATTTTTTCTAATTGTTTAATTTTTTATTTTTTTTTACTTTTTAGTAATTGGAACAAATTCTAGACGTATTGGTAGAAAAAATTATCACTTTAATGGACAATTTTCATAAAAAATGAAGCCAAACGGACACCAAACTTTCAACATTTTTCAGGTAGAAAATTATACAAATCAAACACAATTAATTATAATTTCCAGTAAAACAAATTCTAGGCAATTCAATTCCCAGTAAAACATTTTCTTTCCATCCATTTTCCACCTTTGCAATCAAACGAACCCTAATTGTGTGTTATAAATATGCCCTTTAAGGGCACATTTACCAAGAATTAGAGTTTTAGCCATTTTCCATTTCCCAAAAGAAGGGAGAGGCACCTAAGGAGCACAATGGAGAATATCTAAGTGAGGAAGCAATTGACTAGGTTATTAAAAGCTCCTTCAAAATTATCATCTCACATTTATGTATGAGGATTTAAATAAAAACATCCTATGATCTCAAGGTGATCGAACATCCACCATGCATTTGAGTTTAATCTTCAAAGGAAAATTAATTTCCTATTGTGATGATTAAATTTCCATATCCAACAAGAACAAATCATTAAAAAGGCCACAGGAGTTGTGATTTAATGCTCAGTTTGCAGCTTGGGATCAGATATATACTCTCTTTCATCACCAGTGCAGATTGCTTCTTTATTTTCCGAGACATCTTCTTTTCATTTGTAGTGTATAGATTCTAACAAGGTCCCGTGTCTCTTTGTGAATGTGTGTTCTTCCATATGTTCATGCTTCTTTCCT
The DNA here is from genome assembly GCA_035079005.1 of Fraxinus americana. Taxonomy (NCBI): domain Eukaryota; kingdom Viridiplantae; phylum Streptophyta; class Magnoliopsida; order Lamiales; family Oleaceae; genus Fraxinus; species Fraxinus americana. The sequence continues at coordinate 10,504,354 of CM068717.1, read as the reverse complement.
TGAAAATATCAATCAAATCCCGATATATTACTATCATTGACTCATAACAGAAAGGTGTATAAATCTTCACTTCCAAAAGTCTGTTTTTATGTATCTGTGAATTCTCTGTCATCTAGTAGGAAGGTTTTCTATTTCTACAAAAATCAGTTGTTAAATGAAGTAAATACTTTAATGGAAAAGGAGAGCAGCAGCCTTGGTCATCCAGAATTCAGAGCAAATTGACTGTTGGCAAATTGACTGGAGTAAATCGGCAAGGGGTGGAGAGACCTAAAATTATCTTCTAGTTTTGAGTTGATATTGGACCAACAACAAGCTTCAACACTTCCTGCTCGTGTAATATCTGCTTGCATGTGGAGAGTTAAATGTTGGATTGTTTTTTATCTTATATGGACTAGCAATTACATTTTGGCAATTGGGCCCATAATGGGATGGGCCATTTTTAATTAACACATATGGAGGCCCTACTCTCACCCCCACTTAACATAGGATTGGGCCATTGAATTCTATATACTATGAGATGCACCTTTTCTTCACAAGCTTCTGGAGAGTTCTCGGTTGTGAGGGTGTGGAGGGGATAGAGAGTATTTTTTTCTCCATGCTCGATTTCTTCCCTTTTGCAGGTGAGACAAAGAAATTGGAAGCTTAGCTACAATATATTGGAGGTATGATTTATTTGTTATTGTTGTATTCATGCCATGAAGTTGAGAAGGGATTTTTGGGAAAGGATTTAATTCCAACAATTGGTATCAGAGCCATCCTTCTCATTCTTTGTGGCTGTAGACAAAGTGAATAAAAGTCTTTCATGGCAATTGTAGCATAATAATTTTCTGGGCTTTCACACGGTTTTGTTTTCGGCTCTAGTGAGGCAATTTATGGCTAGTGTTTGAGAGTTTCTATTCTGTTATTGAGAAATAATCAGTCTGCCTTCTTTGTATTAAGTATTTATCTGAGCCTTGTGATTCAGGGTTGATTATTTGTTGATTGTTCAGTGTTATAGGTTGTATTTAGTTTAATAAATACAATCGGTAAATCTGCAATTGTTCAAGGCAGTGAAGTTTTTTTTTTCTAATTTGTATAGAATAGGTTGATGTTGTTGAGAGATCCCTGTTGATCGATGGTCTTTGGAGAAGTGGATATGATTGGTTTCTGAGTCTTGGTGTCTGATACTGAGAGGACAAGCAAAACAAGAAATTTTATATGGCTTAATTTTTCTGTCATTAGCTAAATTTGTGAATCAGAACTTGGATACTCTCCAGTGAAAGCCTTTATCCAAGTTTAATCCTCCAAGAACAAATTTATGATGAATTACCTTCAAATGAAGCAACCTCAAACACCAGAAAAATTGTTCACAGCCGACCGAAGGCCACAAAACAAGGCAAAATCTGATTTATATTCTCACAAAATGACCCCAGATCTTATCTTCAAAAATGAGCAGATTAGAGAGACCAAGATAATGTTTTGCTCTTATTTGGTTTGAAACAACAGAAATCATTTAATTGGGTACACCATAAATTTACATTTTCGCTTTTATGTGTTTATGGCAATTTTTTGATATTGCCACATATTTGTTTTGAAGAAAATAAATAGATGAAGATTTCATGGAAATGTCTGTTGGAGTTGAAACCGTGTGTGGATAGAAATTTAATATATCAAATGATATTGAAGCTTAATTTGTGTTTAATGGAGCATTATGAAAGACATTGTCTACCTCCAAAGAGGCATTTGAATTGCCTCATTCCTCCTCCCACTGGTTACAAGGTTTGTTATTTTATCTGATCCACGTTTCTATCTTAATTTAAACTTTGATTTTTTCTCCTTGGGGAACCGAATTATCTTCATATGGTTGAAATCCCTCGGCTGAATAATGAATCACTTGTTTGTGACCCAAGGTTGTACTTTTAATGTACCTTGACTTGTTGCAATTACACATTTTACTCTAAATATTATTCAATTTTATTAGTTTTGATTTCAATGTGGTGAATGCAACATTATTTGAAGTCAGTTATTTTGAAACTAGTCATCTAGAAGGTACAATGGCATGCAATTTTATTTTTTTTTTCTGTGTAGGACAGATAACTAAATGGTTTTGAGGTTGGTGGTGAAGCAATATTGATGGTTTGGAGTGGCTATGTACTCACCTCTCGTGGGACTAGTCATGACAAATTATCGGGATTGTTATACTGTTTATGCTTCCGCTTGATGGTATTTTACTAAGATCCATACGGATAGTGAATTTACCCTATCGGTAAATCATTGTTTGGTAGGATGCTTAGGACGGCAAAGATAATATTTAAGTGCTGGGCACTTGGTGGCCTAATTCTATCCTCTCGGTAGTGGGTCATTTTAAGTCCTTGTATTTAATTATTTAGTTTTGTCATGCGTAAGAGCCTTTAGTGTGTCTTGGGCTCTAGCATAGTGCGTAAGAGTTTATTTTAAATAAAACTCTAGCATGGACATAAAGTTGCCTATTATATGTATTTATGGGAGCACATTTATCATTCTATATGTTTGATAAATTTTTATTGTATTCTCCTTAGTTTATGGCAATACATTTATGTCTCTCTCTTTTGTATTGAGCATATTTCGACAGATCATATGTTAGCTGATCCACTAACTAAAGTTTAGCTCCAAGATTGTTTCGGGAGCATGTGACTCATTTTGGATTGTTAGAGTCTTAAGCTGTATTTAGTTAGTGGGAGGTACATACATTTTGGACAGGGCAATACTTTTACGTATTGAGACATTTTGATTAGTCTCGTGCCTGAGTCACGTACATTTTGGACAGGGCAATACTTTTACGTATTGAGATATTCTGATTAGTCTCGTGCCTGAGTCACGTACATTTTGGATAGGGCAATACTTTTACGTATTGAGACATTCTGATTCGTCTCGTGCCTGAGTCACGTACATTTTGGATAGGGCAATACTTTTACGTATTGAGACATTTTGATTAGTCTCGTGCCTGAGTCACGTACATTTTGGACAGGGCAATACTTTTACGTATTGAGACATTTTGATTAGTCTCGTGCCTGAGTCACGTACATTTTGGACAGGGCAATACTTTTACGTATTGAGACATTTTGATTAGTCTCGTGCCTGAGTCACGTACATTTTGGACAGGGCAATACTTTTACGTATTGAGACATTTTGATTAGTCTCGTGCCTGAGTCACGTACATTTTGGACTGTGGCAATACTTTTACGTATTGAGACATTTTGATTAGTCTCGTGCCTGAGTCACGTACATTTTGGACAGGGCAATACTTTTACGTATTGAGACATTCTGATTAGTCTCGTGCCTGAGTCACGTACATCTTGGAAAGGGCAATACTTTTACGTATTGAGACATTCTGATTAGTCTCGTGCTTGGGTCACGCACATTTTGGACAGGGCAATACTTTTATGTATTGAGATATTCTGATTAGTCTCGTGCTTGGGTCACGCACATTTTGGACAGGGCAATACTTTTATGTATTGAGATATTCTGATTAGTCTCGTGCCTGAGTCACGTACATTTTGGACAGGGCAATACTTTTACGTATTGAGACATTCTGATTCGTCTCGTGCCTGAGTCACGTACATTTTGGATAGGGCAATACTTTTACGTATTGAGACATTCTGATTCGTCTCGTGCCTGAGTCACGTACATTTTGGACAGGGCAATACTTTTACGTATTGAGACATTTTGATTAGTCTCGTGCCTGAGTCACGTACATTTTGGACAGGGCAATACTTTTACGTATTGAGACATTGTGATTAGTCTCGTGCCTGGGTCACGTACATTTTGGACAAGACAGCGCTTATACGTGTTGAGACATTTTGGTTAGTCTCATGCCTGAGTCATGCGCATTATGGACAAGGCGTGTTATTTGTAAGAGACAATATGTTTTTGATTTGTGTCTAAGTCTGGCGGTTGTGAGTATATGTCTGGTGTCATATACCCTATCGGTATGGTCATTAGATTATGTGCTACAACTGTATTTTGGTTAAGGCTTATCGTTTTATAGACATTCAGATTTGTCTCTTGGGCTTCTTATGGAAACTGGTGTTTATCACTTTTTAGATTATTTCCATACTGCTTTTGCATCTCATTGGCACGTGTTACGTGGTTTCAAGTATTGGTCATGATTGGTATATCCTATCGGTATATCATTCGGTGGCTTGAACTTGTGGGTACATTTTGAACAATGCCTTTAGTTTGGGGATGCTTGATTTGTGTTTATGTTGTGATCAAATGTAATGATGTCCAAGTGGGAGATTGTTGGATTGTTTTTTATCTTATATGGACTAGCAATTACATTTTGGCAATTGGGCCCATAATGGGATGGGCCATTTTTAATTAACACATATGGAGGCCCTACTCTCACCCCCACTTAACATAGGATTGGCCCATTGAATTCTATATACTATTAGATGCACCTTTTCTTCACAAGCTTCTGGAGAGTTCTCGGTTGTGAGGGTGTGGAGGGGATAGAGAGTATTTTTTTCTCCATGCTCGATTTCTTCCCTTTTGCAGGTGAGACAGAGAAATTGGAAGCTTAGCTACAATATATTGGAGGTATGATTTATTTGTTATTGTTGTATTCATGACATGAAGTTGAGAAGGGATTTTTGGGAAAGGATTTAATTCCAACATTAAATTGAGTGCTTGCTGCAACTATGGCACAACTAATTACAAAGGGTAGCGATGGCACAAATAAAGGGGTAAAGGGCTGTACAGTAATGGCATAGAGATAACAAGCTTTATCTAAATTGACCCAAAAGCTAGCTGGAACGAGATTTGAAAGTGTCCAACTCACATCCTATGGGCATGTGTGGAGCCCCGTCAAGGCTCATATCAAGAGAAGTTTTTATTTTTATTTTTTGGTTTTATGAAAATCAAGATCCTCATGACTGTTGAACTGGAAGCCTAGAAGCATTACCTCAAAAATCATAAAAATAAATATCAAGAGGAAGGGGTAAAGAAGATAAAAATTGCATAAGAAACTGGAAAAAACAAGGTGTTATGTGTTGAAACCCACCTTATCAAAGATGCACTCATCTATTCAGGGAGAAATTACACAAGATGTTAAATGAAGATGATATCCTTGACAATTTATTTGGTGTGAATATATAGAAAATGCTATACGATTCCCCTGGAAATAAAAAAAAAATGTAAAAGAAAAAGCGAACACACATAACCATGCACAATATTTTGACATTTACTTGTTTTTCTGGTTGGCAAATGTCAAATAGTCTAAACAAGCATTAAGAAAATGTCATTTTATCTATACATTAAAAATCCTCCAAAATATATCTCCTGTATCGCTTGTACCCCCCCGCCCCAACAACACACACACAATATTCCTGCATTTGTTGCCAAAGCAGTTTGGTAGATAGCTATGTGCTTATCGTGCTATTTTGTTGGACAGCGAATACAAGTGCCCGGGAATATGTACATTTGTTCATATCTGCATATACTGTCGACGCACCGTCTGTTATTGTGACTGCATGGATTTGGCACATGTCAGACATGCGATGGATGAATATGGTTATCCTGTTTCTGATGACAGTTATTATCATTCTTATAGTGCATTTCTAACATTTGAATACACCAAAACTAATATGTATGCTTAATCATTTGCAAATGTACAAAGTTTCTGTGGGTATTATTTATTACTACATTCAAATAAATTGTAAGCATTTTTTTTTTTTTTTTCTTTTGTTATTGACAATCCTCGTCCTTCCAGACTTTGTAACAGAGAGACCATTCTCATGCCTTGCTATTTGATGAACCTTTGAGGATTTTTTGTGTCCTTCCATAAATTCAAAAGGCTTGTTTGTTCCTTGCAGGATTTTTTTACGTGGCTTTTGTGATATAAGCTAATTAAAATTTATTGTCACCCATACTTTTTCATTTTTTTGCAAAATATATACTGACTGGTGATCTGACATGTAGGTTTTACTGCGGATCATCATCATGTACGAACGCATGAGAACACTCTCATAACTAAATTTTTTGGTCTTCACAGGATTAAACCTTCTAGTGTTCGAAAGGTAAATGCACATGTCAGTTCAGAAGATCATTTCACTATGATTAATAATATACCATAACTACATTTCTAAATCACTAGTTAGCATGTCCACAATACATGCTACTGCTTTTGGATCCCAATTTTTTTAGGGTTTTCAGTTAGTGATCTCATCTCATATCACTAGTACTCGGAACGTTATTACCTGCCTCCCTGCTACACGAGTCATTCTTCGCCATTATGTTCTCTTCGTTGCTAGATCTGCCAGGAGAACTAAAGTAACTGGTTCCCTAGCAACTACGTCATGCCAATGCTCCCCCAAATCGTGTCACTCAACTGGAACTCTTCAGAAGACTAAGAAATATGACACAACCAACAATTAACGCCACCTCTGCTTATTGGCATACATTTTAGTTTCTTTCCTTATCCATCTTGGTATGACCGTCAGATCCATCTTAGCATCCTTAATTCAACTACATTCATTTTATGTCTTACAGCCAGAGGATATCAGTTGATGGATTGGGAATTGTTGCCAAAGAAGGTTGGTTTTGCGTCCCATAATGTTGTTAGTAGCCACGTGAACCAGAGTTTACTCGAACTGCTCTTGAGCGCATATAAATTGTGAATGCATGTAAATTCTGATATGCTGGTTTCCCTTCTTTATATGCTTGTTAGTCGTGTGAAGTGTAATGAAGAGAGTACTCTAGAACAATGACTACTCCTATTAACGCCAGGCCCATTTATATTTTAGTTGTCAAGATCAGATTGTGCTGGACCCGATAATTATACCAATGATCTCTGTCTCAATAGAACGCGAGTAATTACTACTATTGGCCTCTCAAGAGCATGTTTGGCTAAGCTTAAACGGTTTAGCTTTGTCGATTTTCAAATTTAATCTTTTTTCTGATTCATTTGAACGGTTTTGTACCATTAATTAGCAGGATACAACTTATATTAATCGTCTTGGAAGTGATTTAACCTTTTTGCCAAATGAGGGAATTGACGATCACTTTATTGACTACGCGTGATAGAATTAGCTCTGTTATTCATGATTAGCTAATTCTACATTCCCAAACTATTGTCAACGAGCATGCTACTTTCAACTGCTGATTGTAATATCTCAGAGTCTATAGGATATGTCTCCACAAGGCCTTGTTTTGGTCCCTCGCGGAGCTGATGATAATAGTGTTGTTATCGGCCCTCATATTAGAGGTCGCCGATTGCGCACATCATCTGCAACTGGAGCTGAGGAAGTGGATCTTCTCCCTCGTGGTACAGCAAGGTATTTCCATGAAACTTTAAGATGGAAGTATTTCTTTCATTTATGTTTAGATTCTGCCACAAGCAACAGTATTTTCGTCTTTGATTTGCATTCCAGTTAATATAACTCGCATCTCCTCAAAGTAACTTATTTTCTGCACAAGCTGAACTATCCGGCAACAAAATCCAGAGTTTCAAAAGTTAGAAACAGATAAAAGACAAGGTTGATGCATTGATCAAACCACTAAAATCACAAGCATGTTTTTACCACACGAAGATGGTTGTGATTATAAGCAAATACTTAATTATGAAAGAAAAGTAACCTCAACAGACTCCAAATCCAGCTTGGTGTGAATATGCCTGCAAGAGCAGAGCATGTCCCCAGATCAGGCAATAAGCAGATGTTTCAGGAGGTGTACGAAGTTGTCTTGTACTTGGGAATTATTGACATATTTCAAGAAAACAACATGAGTAAGAAGATTGAACATGCATACAAATCTATTCAATTCGATTCAGTATCCATAACAGCAGTCACCCTACATTCTACTTTCAGCGCTTCTTACGATTCATTCAAAAAGTTTTTCCATAAAATGCTTTGCCTGGTTAGTAGACCTGAACTCGGGGCCTATCCCCGCCTCCATTTATAAGAGCATTTTTTTTCTTCTCCCTCGTTGCAAAATTAGCTATTTTACCTGGAAAAACATATGTGTGCCTTGTACTTTTATGTATTTTGAGATAGAGAAGAGATGATTTCCTCCCGTATTTTGGTTCTTGATTAATCTGTAATTTTCTCATACTCTTTCATTATATCACGAAGCTTCAATCTTATTTTTGGTGGATCGAACCATATTTATTGCATCTTTCACTAATCTGCCGTGCCAAAACATATAATCTAGGATCAATACTGGTCCATGATCAATCAAATCATATAATCAAATACAAGCATCAAGAACTCAGCCTGAAATTTAGGGAGTGTTTGACACCCATTTTAATGAGTTGAAAAATTTTGGAATAGTGATTGATGGAAGAATGTGTGGTGGAAAAGTGATGAAAAGTTTTAGATTTGTGTGTAATATTATTTTATTTGGAGATTGTGTGGTTGAAATGAAAAAAGAGAATGAGAATGAGAAAAAATGGGTGCCAAACAGGGGCTTAATTAGTAACGGTTAAATATTTCTCTACCCACTGGAAACCAAACCTAAAATAATTCACAGCACATACGGAGAATGTTTCTAAATTTTCTATTTTAATTGGCTGCATAGCATTCATTAGCAAAGTCCTTTTTTCAAAATTTTACCCACTTATGAATGAGCTGATACAGCACTAGAAGCCTCTTCCAAGATTCTCCGAGCTTCTGTTCCAGGATCAGTGAGCTCACTCGGAGTACCAAAATTAGATGATAAGAAAACCAGGTAGTATAGAAATCAAGATTCAAACTTCAAAGAGTGGGTCACAGGCTAACCTTCCCATAGATATTTGTTGCAGTTGGAGAAGCTCCATGAGCAACCAACAGTCTTATTACATCATCGTATTCTCCTCTTGCGGCATGGTGCAGGGGCTACAGAAATCAACCAAATAGAAGTAACATTATTCAATTTTTGCAAAAACAACCATACGTGGTTTCATAGAACCTCTTTGGGCAAGCAAATCTAATGTAGAATGTTTGCAGACCTAAATTGAATATGATCAAGAAAAGGCCTCACCGTGTCACCTTCCACATCAACAGTTTCTAGCATTCTCTTGACATGTTCTGGATCATTAACACCGTTTAAAAGAAGTTGGACAACTTGTGCATATCCTGTAGAGTTGTTTCAGGAGGAAAAGAAAAAAGATAATAAAAACTATAAAGAAAATGACAGGCTATGCAGCTAGGAAAGCAGATAGCCCACCTCCCGCACAGGCATCGTGCAATGGAATTGCTCCATCTTCATCCTTGGCCTCCAAGTTAGCTCCCCTTTCCAATAAAAACTGCTTCAAACAACAATTTATGTTCATAATAAAAAGGCATCATCAGATTCTGATCCATTGCAACATGAATAGATATATAGGATGACCAAATTGCAACTACTGAACAACAGCTGTAATTGCGAATCAATCAGTGGAATCAAATGATTTTACCTGGACACAAGACAAATGACCATACAAACATGTAAGGTGCAGAACAGTATCCCCATCTTCAACTGGTTCATCGATGCTACCATCAAAATTATCTGAATCTGTAAATGCATTAGTACAAGAATTGCAAACACCGAAAACCCTATTTTTTAATCCATATATATGATAAGCATAGATCTTCAATGTAGTATTGATAAAAAGGTAAACAAACTAGCAAAGATGAAGATGATAAACAACTTCCCCATTTAAGCCCCTGTTTGATAACCATTATTTGAAAACATTTTTTTCTACGTACTAATTTTTAACCACACATTCACGCAATAAAATATTCTACATATAATTCCAAAACTTTTCCTTACTTTTTAACTATACATTCTCCTAAAAATCACCATTCAAAACTTTATTTTTTGAAAATAATGGTTGTCAAACAGGGGATAAAATTAGACAAGGTATTGTAAATTGAAGGCAGCATTACTTTTTTGAGTACTCCCTAATTTGTAGACAAACATCAATTAAAAGGTGTAAAGGAGTTATATAGCTTCCACGTTTGTAACACTCACAGTTCATCAAACTGGAATAGTTACCTGTCATCAGTCACTTAGGAAAAATATGAGTCAAGGTTGACTTGCAACTAAAGTGGAATTGAGAAAAAATATAGGTAAAAATAGACACAAAAATTTACGTGGTTCACCCAATTTAGGCGACGTCCATGGGAACTTATAGAAGGATTTTACTATTTTAAAGTGAGGATTACAAATTTTTATCTCTAAAATAAGAAGAGCACAATAACACCTTATAATAGAAGAAAATACACTCGCCTTAACAAAAGAAAAACTATAAATATTTGGAAGAAACCACTCTTTTTTCTCTCTCTAAAACTCGGTTTTTCTCTCTAAATAGAAAGGAATATGCACTAAACAAATGGTGCAACACACATACATATATATATATATACATATAATGGGGCAGTGTACATGAGTTATAAAAAGACAGCAATCGTTTTTTACTTTAAAGACTTCTTCAACATCTTAATATTGAAGTAATTGATATCTTAAGTGACAAAGTGCTTGGCCTAGCCCAAATCCAATATCCAAGCCACAAAAATGGTTTTACTGTCAATATTTGTCCCACTTAAAGTCATTTTTATGTAATCATCACTTTAAAATAGTGAAATCATTGTAGACGTAGTATAAATTTGGTGAACCGTGTAAGTATTTGCATCTATTTTTAACTATATTTTCTCAATTTCACTTTAGTTGTGAATCAACCTTGACTCATATTTTCCCCAAGGAGCGAGATTTAGTGTAAGGCCGTTCACTATTCATACACACGGTACTATTTTCAGTCGTAGTGAAACAATAATGGCGAACTACATGACAATAAGTAGGAAATTGAAAAGTTCAATGGCAATAATTTCTCAATGTAGACAATGATAATAAAAGCAACGTTGAAAAGGATATCTGCTTGACGACGGTTGGATGGAGACCCAGCAAATATCACTGACGATGGCAAGTAGAACGGGATGAATGCCAATGTAATTGCTTATCTGCACCTGCACCAGCTGATGGAGTATTTTCTACTGTGGCTAAAAAGAAAACGAAAAAAGAGAGGATATACTGGCGAAGTTGGATGAGGTCAAATCGTTACACAACAAAATCTTCTTGAAGAGAAGGCTTTACATCCTTCGAATGGTGGTGTCAACTGCGGTGATCGACCATATCAACACCCTCTAACACTTTATTTTCACAGCTCATGACAATGGGGCATAACATAGAGGCGGGTAAACGTGTTGAGATTTTACTTCAAAATTTACCATATTCGTATGTCAACTCATCATCAACTTAACCAACATCAAAGAAAGCCAAATCTTCTATGATGTTGCAGCTGCGATTCTTGAAGAAAAAAGTCAACACAAGAATAAGATAGATTGACAAGTTTATATGGTGTCGATCCTCTATCAACCTAGCAAAAACATAAGTAGCATGAAAACGACAGCTGTAGGAAAGATAGAAGGGTTACGATAAAAGTAACTTTAAGTAAGATGAAGGTTGGAGGTAAAGCCATTTTTGTGGCTTGGATATTGCATTTGGGTCAAGCCTAAACAATTTGTTGCTTACCTCTTGGATTAAGAAACCAATTGCTTCAATATTAAGACTTTTTAAAAGTATATTTAAAGTGAAAAAATGGTGACTATCTTTTTATATATGTGTGTGTGAGCACTGCACCATTTGTTTGATGTGTACTGTATTCTATTTAGAGAGAGAGGTAAAGTTTTAGAGAGAGGAAAAAAGATAGGTTTCTCCTAGATACTTGTAATCTTTCTTTTGTTAGAGAATGTATTTTCTCCTATTATAAGAAAGGGCATTGTTATTGTGTTCTTCTTATTTCTAGAAGTTATAATCTTCACATGTTATACCTCCTTGATGGTGCTAACTTTACCATCATGCATTTTGAAACTAGTAATCTCCAAAGCATGATCATTTTCCATAAAGACAGATTCTCGAGATAGGTTCATATTGATGGAATCATTCTCTCCGAAGTGTCATGTCCCATCTAGTTCTCAAGTCCATAAGCTAGATATCAGCAAACGATTTTCAGCCTTCAACAATTGTTGTTGCCTCACTATATAAGATTTCACCTTCATCTAAGATGTCTGCTACACAATCTTGAACTTTTGACGACTCGTGACCTTTTTCCTTTGGCTTCTTCATTCTTCATGAGATGCTAACACTCTCTTTTGTATGCGAATAGTGAACAATGACTCTACACAAAACCTTGCTATGATAACACAGTTAGAAAAAACAGGGGTCAAGGTTGGCTAGCAACTAAAGTAGAATTGAGAAAAAATATATCTAAAAATGGCCATAAATATTTATGTGGTCACCCAATTTAGACTATGTCCACATGCGAATATATGATGATTTCACTATTTTAAAGTGAGAATTAGAACAAAAGTAACTTTAAATGGGAGAAATATTGATTAGTAAAGCCACTTTTGTAGTTTGGATATTGAATTTGGGCCAAGCTAGAGCAATCCACCAATAACCTCTTGGATCAAGAAACCAAATGCTTCAATATTAAGATTTTTAAAAAGTATTTTAAGTTAAAAATGGTAACTATCATTTTACAGCTTGTATACATAAAAATTACGTAGTTCACCAAATTTAGACTATGTCCAAGGGCAAGTATATGAAGATTTCTCTATTTCAAAGTGAGGAATACAACAATTTCTCTCTAAAAATAAAAAGAGAACAATAACGATGCCATCTCTTATAATAAGAGAAAATATATTCTCTTAAAAAAAAAAGCACTACAAGTATTTAGGAGTAACCTCTCTTGCTTTACCACCACCAACTTATTCAACAAACAAGTCAATCCATAGTAATATGTAATCATTCGTATAACTACTTAATAATTAGCACATAAAGCATATATAAGAGGTATCTTCAAGCAAAAAGTACAATCTTTTTTGTAATCCTTCTTATAAATATGGAGCTTAAACATAGTATAAGCACCCCTAATAAAAGTTTTTAGGGCATCATTAGTACAATCTTGATATTAGACAATGTAATTAGCCAACTAACTGAACTAAGAAGTTATAGGATATAATTTAGCAAGTACAACAAGAAAAACAAGATTTTGCACTATTGCACATGATCAAAAAACAAAGGAGAGTTCATAGAATTATTAAGAGACGTGATTTTATTCTAAATAATTTTATTATGTATTTATGCTAAAGAATCCAAATGAACTAAGAAGTAAATACCACATTTCAGGAACTGTCTTTAATTCATTTGAGTAGTTAAGCTTAATCTTATTTTGACTGCACATGGCATAACAAGTTCATGAAACTTCAACAAAAATCAACAGTTAAAGGGTGAAAGAAAAGGATAAAATAATTGAAATTGATACCAATTAAATAACAGCATAAACGAAAAGTATATATAACAACAAGCTTCAAGCATAATTTATAAAAGAAGATTATTTTTCACATAATATACATATTCTATTAAAATTGAACAATGCTATAAATTCAGGGGAGTTTCACAGGTTTTTTGGCCAGATGCCAAGTGTCCACATTGCATTGGTCTGTTTTAATCTGTTTCTTTTCCATCATCCAATCCAAGAATGCCACCTCTCTCCCTGTGAAACTCCCCTGTACGTATGGCTTTTCTCTTAGTAGGAAACTTAGTGATTGGATCCCAAGTCATGCTACTTGTACAAAGTTAGATTACAAAATTGGTTTACAAAATGCGCGTTGACAACATCTTCACCAATTATTAAAAAAACAGTTTTTGAAATCAATGACCTAAATCTTGCTACGTTATTTTGTCAACACACTTTTGTAAACCACCTTTGTACAAGTTGCATCATTTTGTGCACATTTTGTCAGTATTTTGTCAACACACTAGTAACTGTCATTAGTATATATAATGATTAAATCGTAAAGCTTGAAAATTTCTTAAGAGAAGACATAATAAATTTGATAGCATATATATATATATAGTACCAAGGGCTTGACGGAGGGCGTTGAGGTCGCCGGACTCAGCGGCAGCGACTAAGGGGCGAAAGTGGGGAGGGATGTCATGAGATTGGCAGCCAGCCGGAATGGGGATGTAAAGGTAGGAAGAAATGAGCAACCTGCTGCCAAGAAGGAGGAGGAATTCTGCCGGGACATTCAAATTCATAGACGGCGTCGTTTCTCAATATATTAAACGGTGTCGTTTTGATTTCCAAATTTTAATTGTAATTAGGATCACGTTTTTTTCTTCCATTTGTTGCTGTAAACGCGTTTCTTCTTGGTTATAACGGAAAGGAAGTGAGGGGAAAAAGGGGAGTTGATTTGTGTGATTTTCCCTCTCAGAATTTTCTCTGCCTTCTCTCTGTTTTCTCTCTCTTTCTTATCTTCTTATTATCTCTTTCTATTACTGTAATTCCGTTTCATTACCTTGAATAAAATTGTTCTTCAAGTGCAATTGTTAATTGTTGAATCTCAGTAGCTGGAGCTACGTTAATTGTTAAAATGGACTGATTTGAGGTTGAGATTTAGCTCAACCATGACAATTATGTCATGAGATTGGCAGCCAGCCGGAATGGGGACGTAAAGGTAGGAAGAAATGAGCAACCTGCTGCCAAGAAGGAGGAGGAATTCTGCCGGGACATTCAAATTCATAGACGGCGTCGTTTCTCAATATATTAAACGGTGTCATTTTGATTTCCAAATTTTAATTGTAATTAGGATCACGTTTTTTTCTTCCATTTGTTGCTGTAAACGCGTTTCTTCTTGGTTATAACGGAAAGGAAGTGAGGGGAAAAAGGGGAGTTGATTTGTGTGATTTTCCCTCTCAGAATTTTCTCTGCCTTCTCTCTGTTTTCTCTCTCTTTCTTATCTTCTTATTATCTCTTTCTATTACTGTAATTCCGTTTCATTACCTTGAATAAAATTGTTCTTCAAGTGCAATTGTTAATTGTTGAATCTCAGTAGCTGGAGCTATGTTAATTGTTAAAATGGACTGATTTGAGGTTGAGATTTAGCTCAACCATGACAATTGGTATTAGAGCAGTACGTGACTTGGGTGATATGGCTGAGACTAGAAGCAAATCGAATGAAGATCATTTGAACAGGTTAGATTGAAAAGTGTTAGATCTGGGTGTAGTTGCAAAATCATGGGAGGAAAAGTTGAAAGTTGTAGGTACCAAGCAAGACAAGATGGAGCAATTGATGGTAGAAATGAAAAGTGAAAATGAATTTATCATTTCAATGTTGACTAATATGATTGGAGCTAAATCAGTCTCGAAAGATGAGTTCAACCATTACGATTCTGCTGTTGTGGACAGAGATGAAGATGGCGGTGGAATGGCTGGGTCCGTTCTGGATGTTGGGGATTTAGAACTTGGTAAAAAGGTTGGGGAAGAATTGATTCTAGTGGTTGACACAAAAGTGGAGATGGTGGTTGTGAGAGAGGAATCAAAGGTACCTGATGCTAGAACTGAGACAAAGATTAAGCTGGAGATAGGTGAGACAGAGAAGTTTGAATATGAGGGAGTATCGACGACTGATGCTACAGACTACAAGGAAAAGGTTGCTGAATTAAGTGATTCAGAAGTTGAGGTTGCTGACAAAGGAACTGTAGAGGAGATTTCAATCAGTGCTTTAGTTGGAAGCTTGGAGCACAAAACAATTAGAGTCCATGGCTTAATTAAGGGAAAGGAAGTATCTATAGTCATTGATAGTGGGAGCACCCACAGCTTCGTGGATGAGAAATTAATTAGGGAACTAAACTATGCCATTGATGGAGCGAATACCATGGAAGTCAGGGTAGATAATGGTGACAAATTAGAAAGCAAGGCCGTATGTCAACCTTTAGTATGGAGAGTGCATGACTGGGAATTTCAGTTCAATCTAAGAGCATTAAAATTGGGGGGCTGTGATATGGTTTTAGGAGTAAATTGGATGAGCCAATTTAGCCCTATTGTTTTTCATGTTGAACAGGGATTTATCAGCTTCAAACACCACAATGAGGAGGTGGAATTGAGAAATGAAATACCAGAGAGTCCAGTTAAGATGAAGAGGATTAAGGAGATAGAGAGGATGTTTGACAAGGGAGTCAATGGAGCTGTAGGGCAATTGTGTTTCCTCATTGAGAATAACAAAAGTGAGATTCCTGGCAAGATCACAGAGGTGATTGAACCAGTTCCTAAGGTCTTTGAGGAGCTAAAAGGGTTACCTTCTCCCAGGTCACATGAACACAATATTCCATTGACAAAGGGAGTGCAGCGATTCAGAATCAGACCATATAAGCGTCCTTTTATCCAGAAAACAGACATAAAGAGGCTAGTGGTGGAGATGAGGAAATACAAATTATACCACCAGTTAAAGGAAAATCTTTCACATGCCAGTACAAGGGTAAAGTTTTATGCTGATAAACAGAGATTAGAACAGTCCTGGATAGATGGTGATTGGTTTTTTCTGAAGCTACTCCCGTATGCACAAAAGTCAGTGGAACATAGAATGAACCATAAACTAAGTGCTAGGTGTTTTGGCCCTTATCAGATACTGCAGAAAATTGGGGTAGTAGCTTACAAATTGGAACTGCCTACCACTGCTCAAATTCACCCAGTATTCCATGTTTCCTTGCTCAAGAAAAAAATTAGGGAAAAAGAAGTCCTTATCCAAGCTCTTCCACATCAGAACCAAGGTCCTGGAGAGCACACTCAGCCTTTACGAGTATTGTCTGCACGGATGATTAATCAGAGGGGGTCAGCTGTAACACAATGGCTGATCCAATGGAAGGGCTCCAATCCAGATGAGGCAACGTGGGAAAATGCTAAGGACTTGCAGGCTTCATTTCCTTCCTTCCAACCTTGGGGACAAGGTGAAACTAAGGGGGAGGGATGTCATGAGATTGGCAGCCAGCCGGAATGGGGAGGTAAAGGTAGGAAGAAATGAGCAACCTGCTGCCAAGAAGGAGGAGGAATTCTGCCGGGACATTCAAATTCATAGACGGCGTCGTTTCTCAATATATTAAACGGTGTCGTTTTGATTTCCAAATTTTAATTGTAATTAGGATCACATTTTTTTCTTCCATTTGTTGCTATAAACGCGTTTCTTCTTGGTTATAACGGAAAGGAAGTGAGGGGAAAAAGGGGAGTTGATTTGTGTGATTTTCCCTCTCAGAATTTTCTCTGCCTTCTCTCTGTTTTCTCTCTCTTTCTTATCTTCTTATTATCTCTTTCTATTACTGTAATTCCGTCTCATTACCTTGAATAAAATTGTTCTTCAAGTGCAATTGTTAATTGTTGAATCTCAGTAGCTGGAGCTATGTTAATTGTTAAAATGGACTGATTTGAGGTTGAGATTTAGCTCAACCATGACAAATGATCGATATCATCCTCTTCCGCGAACTCGACACCTTCTTCCTCGAAAAGAGCTGCGTCCTCCTCATCGCCACCGAGAACTCCATTCCGTCGACCGCCCGGCACCGCCATCTCTTTCTATTATTTCTCTCTGACACCGGCCGCCGAAAAATATAGTTATAGGCAAAACCCTACGATTTGTGAATTTTTTTTTCTTCCATTTTTAACCATATATTTACACAGAAAATATTTTGTAAGTAAGCTTAAAATTTTTCACTACTTTTTAATCACTCATTTTCTAAAAAAAATCATTTTTTACCTCGACTTTTGCAAAGCTGATGTGGACAACAGATGTCAAGCACATTCTTGTCCACGCCAGCAAGTTTTAATACGCTTTGATCGGAAACTTGATCGGATGGGGTTTCTATATAAGAGCAAGGGAAATGCTATAACACGCGAGACGAAAATGTTTAGATATCGACAACATATTCTATATGTGATTGCATATTAATCATCAATTATAAACAATTCGATCAAAGATGGATGATCTAAAATCAAGCAAACGAGATTGTGAAGTAAGCTAGAGGATGTTGAAAGTGGTTTTTTTAAGTGTAAATAGTTGCATTAGATTCAGAATCTGTCTGGGACTGATTTTTGCCCCCAAATAATTGCTTCTTTGCCCGTTACAGCCAACCTTTTTTGACTTTGTGTGAGATGGGTGGGACCCGCCATACTTCCCTAACGGTCAAAAAAACGCTGAGAAGTTGGAGTTTCAGCAGCACCAGACAGGTTCTCAAATGTTACAATAGTTGTTATTTATAAAGTTCTGGTCGAAATGCTAACCGTTGGATAAGAATCATGTTGCCTCATTTTCCAGGTCGAAGCATTACATTGCTAACCTGCTAAACATTTAATACATTGACAATGGGTTAGTCACCTTACGTCCTAGGCTGACGACTTGACATTTAGGGTGTGTTTGAGCCACATTATTTTGAAATGATATATTTTGAAATAATAGATTGATGGAGAATGTGAGGTTGAAAAAGAAGAAAAAGTTATTAATGTGATGAAAAATATTATTTTATTGAAAAATGTGTGGTTGAAAATGAGTAAAAGAATGAGAATAAAATTTTAATGTGACTCAAACAGGGGCTCATTATTACAAACGTCATATCAATCATTCATAAAGATTGCCTACAAATCCTCTGAGAGCCAGCGAAAATTTCGGCCAAATAAAGTTTCAAAATAGAGGGCTTCGACATAGAGAGCTTCACAGTCTTTTTTTTTACTCCCCCCTTCTTTCCTTGCCAATCCGACCAATCGGGGTCTTAATTGACTTTGTCAACTTGATTTATGTCTCTACATGGATTATCATGTAAGCTTCGTTGGAAGATTCGGTGACGATCGTAACAATTACTATTCAAAATTTTATTTTTTTAAACAATGACCATCAAGTAGGGCTGAATAATATAAAGAAATTAATATAGTCAAAATTTATTTATTTTTCATTATAACAATGACAATGACATTATAATTAAAGTTTTAATGAGAGTTACAATTGAATAAAATAAATCCTTCTGTAATAACTATCTCACTGTCTCTGTAAAAACCTAGATCGACAGAAATTCAATGACAATGAAAGTATCAAATAAAGGAAAAAAGAGTACGATCAATTATAAATGAAGTAATAAATGTTACCTCATTGGTAACATTAAGTCTTCGTCAAGAAAATCTAACAAGACAAAACTTGAGAGAAGGAAAAATATTACATATACTCCATCTGATTTCAATTAATGAAAATTCTTGTATCGAGTCATTTATGTTTTGTATGTCAATGTCTTCAATATTACAATTCTGATGAAATATGTTTCATGTTGCTTTGTTATAGACTTCAAACAATGTTATTTTCATATAAATATTTATAATTTTTTTGTGAGTGCAGTAATATGATAATCTAGTAAGTAGTAAGAAACAAAATTTTGTTGTCGTTCTTTCAAGAATATCGTACACAATTTGTAACATATAAGAGTATTATTTTAAAAGTAAATATATTTTATATTATGAACATTCATAACACAATGAATATATCTCGTTAAAATCTTACTAGAAAAAAGCATATGGTAAAAATCTCAATCAAGAAAAAATAGTACATTATTCATTTGAATACCCTATAAAAGTTGTCTTACTAAAAATCTTTCACGAAAATCTAATACGATAAAATCTTGGTCAAGGAGAAAGAGTACAACATGTATATAATCTCCATCGTTATAATGTCATTTGAATTATCTTTGCTATCATTTATAAGGTGAAACACTACATTATGTACAAAAATGTTATCGATAATTTTTTCTTTTTATTTATATTTCTTTTCCCATAACTATATAACTGATCGAAATATCTCAATTTTAAATATTCTAGGTACTTGAACATCTTCTAAAGTTTTACAATACTCAGTATATGCCTCAGAGATTATTTTGCTGTTGCTCAATTTTATTTTTTTATTTTTAAAGATTTTTGTTGTTAAAGTGTACCTCACTTTTTAACCATTGACCAAAACAGATGAAAACGTGTTTTGGGACTTTGCAAGATATTTCATCTCAATCGGATGGAGGGCTTTTGGTTTCTCTTATAAAAGGGAGTAATCGTTAGTTGACACTTGTGTGCACAAGTTTGGCTTTTCTCTCTTTTTTTCTCAAAGTTTTTCTTTTGGTTCTTCTCTTTAAATCTTTAGTAGGTTTTGTGATGTATACTCAGTGAAGATATATAGATGATCTTCTGTTTACTATGGTGAACACTGTTTGTAAATTTTGTGATTTCTTCATACATTTTATATTGAACATTATTGATTCGATTTCATGTATCGGAGTCTAACTATTTTTTAAATGCTCAATAAGTGAGCAACGTTTAAAAGAACATGTGGGAGAATAGACAAGTCCAGCATTTTGCCTGGAGAGAGGGGTACACAGTCAAGATGGTTATATACTCGATAATAAAGTGCGTGAGAATCCTAGTAATTCAATGGAAAAAGGTCCGAAACTTAAAATGTTCTACCGAGGTCCTGATTTCCATTTGATGAATGTTCTATAATGCTTTACCTATCGTTGCAATTGTTTTCTCACCTTATTTCACTTTTTTTCAAGATGATACTCATCAATGAAAGAATGCGTTGCATCGTTAAAAAATTACTAAAATTAAATTTCGTAATAATCATACATATCATCCTTTTAATAAATCGATGGCCTCGTTACACAAGACTATAGTAAAATAATGTTGATATTATATTTGATTGAATATTAAACAAGTGACAATTACATATCTTTTTTTAAAAAAAAATCAAGTTTAATCATATTCAACCTAATCTATCAATACCCAATTTAAACTTAAATATCCCCACAACACGAACCATGTGCTTGATCAACAAACCATGACTTCCAAGAGTTGTCAAATAGCATTGTGGATAAGTTCAAATCGAACTGAAACCTAAATGTCAACAAAATAAATCCCAAAATTTCGTTTAATAATTCATTAAAAAATATTAACATAGTGACAGTCATGTTACAGTTAAGGTTTTCTAATTTAATAATGATGAGTGATGAATATATTTGTCAAAATTAATTTTATTCACGTCTCATAGAGACAAAATATTAAGGCTCTGTTTGTTGTGGATTAAAATCAGATTTTTAGTAAATTTTGATAAAAGTTGATGGAATGTGTGGTTGAAAAGTTGTGGGTCCCACAAAATATGTGGTTAAAATTAATTGTTGACTTTGATTGAAGATTAAAATCATATTTTAATTTGTACGAAACAGGTGCTTAATTTATTCGAAGCCACAGTGGTTAATTTTTATTCACTATTTCTATTGAGAAAATTATTTTATATATATATCTTTCTATATATAAAAAGTGCCTATTTAACGGAATTTGTTGGTTTAACGGAAAAACTAACGGAATTTGTTGTTTTAACGGATTATGTAACGGAATTTCTTGTTTTAAACAGGCAGCTGCACCTTCCTTCAGTGTTTTTATCATAACTTTGTATTCCGATATTCGATTGAGGCGATTCAAAATGTGTTGAAAAGCTAACCCATATGGCTACAACTTTGATTCAGACAATATTCTCCAATTCGATCACTTTCTATGCCAATAATATGTCTCAATATAACGGACTATGTAACAGAATGTTTTGTTTTAAACAGGCAGTTGTACCTTCCTTCAATATTTTTATCATAACTTTGTATTTCGATATCCGATTGAGGCAATTCAAAATGCGTTGGAAAGCTAACTCATCTGGCTACAACTTTGATTCAAATATCATTCTCCAATTGGATCACTTTCTATTCCAAAAATAGGTCTCAATATAACGGACTATGTAACGAAATTTCTTGTTTTAAACGTGCAACTGCACCTTCTTTCAATATTTTTATTATAACTTTGTATTCTGATATCCGATTGAGGCGATTCAGAATGAGTTGGAAAGCTAACTCATCTGACTACAATTTTGATTCAGACATCATTCTCCAATTCGATCACTTTCTATGCCAAAAATATGTCTCAATATAACGGGTTATGTAACAGAATTTCTTATTTTAAACAGACAGCTGCACCTTCCTTCAGTGTTTTTATCATAACTATGTATTCCGATATCGGGTTGAGACAATTCAAAATGCGTTGAAAATATAACTCATTTGATTACAACTTTGGTTCAGATATCATTCTCTAATTCGACCACTTTATATGCCAAAAATAGGTCTCAATATAACGGACTATGTAACGGAATTTCTTGTTTTAAACAGGCAGCTGCACCTTTTTTCAGTGTTTTTATCATAACTTTGTATTCCGATATCCTATTGAGGCGATGCAAAATGCATTGGAAAGATAACTCATCTGGCTACAACTTTAATTCAGACATCATTCTCCAACTTGATCAATTCCTATGCCAAAAATAGGTCTCAATATGAGACTAAAACACCGGAGCATAACTTTTCGGTTGGAAATTGATTTGTGATCATCTTTTGACTAAATTTGATCCCCTCGACATCTTCCTTTATCCAATTGACTTCGAGCACTCTCAAATCTTCATCGTGAGATTCAGCACAACTTTTAAGTATTTACATTTTAGCCCCCGAATTTTGGATCCCTTACAATTTAGCCATTTCCCCAAATTTGTCTACTTTTGCTTATTTTCTTCAATCTCACCAACCTACATCACAATATCAAAATAACACATCTAATTATTTATCAATTACATAAACATTACATCATTAATTATTTAAAGGGTGTTTGTTTCTGTTTTTCAGCAGAAATCAAGCCGTTGGCAACACAATTCATGCAGTTGGGAGTCGCAATTTCTGACCAATTCTCCCACTGTAGGGCTGTAGGTTTGAAAAAAAACGGTAACATAATCAATTTTCCTTCCTCCTTGCAGCGCGCCCAGACACTACCTTAATTAACCAAAAAAAAATTAAATCTTTATTAATAACAAATTAATTATTAAACAAAAATATTAAATATAAACTAAGCAAACGTGCATTGCACGTTGCTTGCACCTAGTATATATATATATATATAATATTAGTCAAAACTCAAAATCATTATATAGACTTTATACCAACCACGAATTAGACATCAACAAACGAAACTACCAATTTTAATGAAATCACACGCCAAACAATCAATTCAGACAAAGACATGTTACTGTTACACTACCATTTGGCTACTAAGTTAAAATTTCTTTTTAGAAATATAATTTATTTTCCGAAAACGTAAATTTTGTTTACTTGAGATCAAAACTTAGTTCAAGTGGTAAGAACGAAACTTTAAGATCTTGCTATAATCAATTTAGGCCTTGTTTGGTGCACGTCAAGCTCAATAAAGAAAGAAATAAAAATTGACTTATTTTTCTAATTTTTTTTGGACGCTAAGCATGTTACCTTGACACCACAAAAGAAGGGGCAGTTATACCTGGCTTGTACAGTTGCACAATATTCATTAATTTTCTGTCATTTAATGGAACGAAAACACATATTTTGCAGCTTTATTTTGCTTTCTTGTGATGAACCAAACGAGCCTTATTTTCATTGCTCATTGTCTTTCTTTTTTTGCAACTTGGATGGTATTTTCGTTGGTGATCATTGACAGAGTCGACTCCATCAAGATGTTATGTTTTTGGTGGTATTACCCAGAGAGCCAGAGAGAAAAACGGTGAAATGCTTGAAGATTTAAACTAAATAATCGAAGAAGATCAGCAGTAAAAAAATTAAACAAATTTATTAATGAATTATGAATACAGAATAATTATATCTACTTAATTTGAATAAATTGTTAATAATTCACATTTTTGTAAATTCACAATAGAATACGAATAAACTAGTAATGGCAATCAACCAAAGGAGAGGCTGAGAAGACGATAATTTCTTTGGATGCAAAAGAAAACTTGGTTTCTCGAAGATCATCATCTTCTGGTTCTGGGGCAGGAAGATTAAGATCTAATGACAACAGATTTCTTGGTTTCTTTGCTTCTTTAGACTCTTCATGGCGACTATCAGGTGCCACCGTAGCCAACGGCGGCGCCCTGTGCCGCCGCATATGACCACCTAAGGCTTGGCCGGAGTTGAATTCAGCTCCACATATTGTACACAGATGAATCCTAGATTTGTTTTGTGGGTTGCAGCCTGAATTTTTGCTTGAGATTTGAAGTGAAAGAATTGTACTGTGATCATAATTGAATCGAACATTCTGTGGATTTTGTTGTAGGGTTGTTGGCTTAGGTTTCTTGTGACTTGCCCTGTGTCCACCAAGAGCTTGGAATGAAGGGAAACACCGGTTACAAGTCTTGCACTGGTAAACCTCTACAGCCGCCGCAACTGCTGCCGTCTTATTGGAGGCGGAAGCCGCCGATGCTGGCGGTTCTGATGGTTTTCTGGTGTGGCCTTTGGCCAAAAGAATTAAACAATTGGCCATATCTTCTTCTTCATCAGTATGTTCATCTGAATTAGGCGGTGAGGCGGCAAAACGATCAAAGCTACATGAAATATCACTTGCACCGCCAAAACCACCGTCACTGGCGGCGGTGCTGCATGAGCTGGTGGTGGCCATGGTTAATGCAAGTGGTGATGACGGCCTTGACCGCTTGTTTCGCTTTCCTTTGATCTTATGGCGATCATCCTTAGCCTCCATAACTTGTTCTTGAGCTTGCATAATAGTAGATAGATAAAGAGAGAGGTGGTGGAGAAAAAAATGTTATAGGGTTGGACTTGCTTTATATAAGAAGATCGGCTATTTTATAATATTGAATAGTATCGAAAAAGAAGTTAGTATGCCGTGTAAAATCGAGTACCAAGAAAATGCGGTTGACGTTGTCGATGGGTGAAAAGTTAGTATAGCTTTCGTGAAATGGTACTTAAAAGTGTTGTTTATAACAAGTTAAGGTATACATACACAATGTTGATGTCTGTATATGTAGAGAGAGAAAGAGGGGAGAGTGTGTGTGAGAAATTTGAAGGGGTGAGAAAACGAGTGAGATTCGGTTGGCATTGAAGCAACCCCATTACTTTTTGGCAACGATTGATTCCTTGTGGAAGATTAGAGTGCAAGCCTGGCACCGCACATTTTGCGCTTCACCACCCCCACTACTCCTCTATTCCTTATTTTTATCTTTTCTTTTATTTAAATATTAAATTAAAAAATCGACAAGTACATAATATTCTCTATACCATGAACAAATCTTAGGGACGAGAATTCGGTATGAAAATCTCAATTTCATTAAGAGTTCGAAACAAGGGACCATGACATCGGGCTGCCACGTCCCGATGCCCTTTCTTTCTTTTTTCGGGTAATTACTAGCGGCAACAAGAACCCTGAATTAGAGATTTTATTGTTTTCCGCGCTTTGCCTTTAGAAAGTAATTGAGAAAACAAAAAAGAAAATAAATTAAAACATTTTTTTAAAAAATTTTATGAAATGGGCAAGTTTACTTGGCTATTCCATATGATATATTATTATATTTTTCCTAGATTTTCAGATGTGAATCATTTGATTAGTAATTTAGTCCATCTTTAGCCTCAATTTTCTAAATTTGTTTTTTCAAACTCATTTTAAAGCAGATCTATCACTTTTTCAACTGTTCAAGTGCACATATCATCAATTTTTATCAAAATCGACTAAAAATCTGATTTTAATTAAATCAAACAGGCACTTAGTATTGGCTAATGATTTTGGTTAATATAGCTTTAGTGCTTTATTATTTTTGATAGGTACTTGAATGAATCACTCAACACTATTGCACAACAAATAAGTTCTTTAAGACAAAACGTCATCGGGGAAATCTCAATTTTAATTAAGAGGTGGAAACAATTACTTGTGGAATACGTTGCCAGTTATCACGTCCATAAAGACCACTTCTTTCTTTTTCCTCGAATAAAAAGGTGCAAATTAAAACATATTTTCCCGTAAGTTTAGATGTCAAAATTAAGCAATTCCATGTGCAGTTGACCCACCTACATTGTACTCTACTATATTGATTAATGGGATTATGGCCCCATCAATTACGCGCGTCCAATAATTAAAAATAGGAAGAATTGAAGTCAATCTATCAAACTTTTCATTTAGTAGCAGATTTAATCCAAACCTTTCATTTATGCCACCATAAATACCAGACCAAAACTTGGCTATATTCTAGATGAAAGATTAGGTATCTTGGCTGCAATTCTCCCTTTAAAATATAATGTTGTCACCCAATGATAAGGATTGGCGAAGTTCGGAATAATTACATGTTCCTTTGTAACATAGCACTAATAATTATCTTCTTTTTTCGTCCTGCATAAAAAGTCCGTGTAGCTTAAGCAAAATTAGTTAATGAGTAAAAAGATTTTCAAAAGCTATTGAAAAAGTTAGGTAAACTAAGAGCTTCAGCAATATTACGTTGCTTCTCGAGAGGACAGCACCCTAAGTGGTGCGGTCGAGCCAAAGTAGGCTCAACGACCATGTGCAAGAGTGCATTAGAAACAAGTTGATTTTCGCTTGGGACCTTATTCGTTTGTTCATAAACCATTAAAGTTGTCAAATGTTTTAGAGTTTGAACCATCGTCATAAACATTTAATGATGGAGGTTGTGTGCCCTATTTTCAAGTCATGGTCTATTATTGTGAAAAATAAGTAAAAGTCTTTCAATATGGATTAGAGCATGTATTTTTCATTAATTGAAATTCTTTTTTGTTTATAAGCTCTACCGATAAATAAACTATGTAATTCACACACGGCAAAATGAAGACTAACTTGAGTTGATTATGTATATGTCCTTTGAATTTTATAAAGTCGATTGCGCGCCGTCCAAAAAAACCTCAAGTCAAGCCTAACCACAAGCACACAATTAGGCTCCTCAACATGTTAAGCCTCAACATCGACGTAGCATGGATGTCAATTGTCAAATAAATTGAAATTTAGTACAGAGGTAATTAATCTTTAAAAAAAAAAACCCCAATAAAAGTGAAAAACCTACAAATAAATTAAACTAAAATATTATTCCACAAAAGAGCCTCTTATCAGAAGGAAGTTGCAGGATCATTGTCCAAATTAGTTGTACCATGTTCACGTCCCATTCATATGCTTCCAATAAATAAGACAAATATGAACACCCAAATTTTACTTTAATTTTATACACTTTTTTTTTTCTTGGTACATGTAGTTCCAAGTAATGTTAAATTTAGGCTGTTTGATAGCCCTTTTTTTTCCATAGAAAATGGAAATTGGAAATGGCTGTTTGACAGGTTTTATTTGTCGTGGAAAATTAATTCCACCCACCCCACACGTGCACCCCGGCAATGGATACAAATTTTATCACCAATTGTTAAAAAAAAAAAAAAAAAAAACTCTTTAATGGACAATTTCCATGAAAAAAATAAAGTCAAACGAACACCAAAAGATCCAAAATTTAAATATTTTTCTCGTGAAAAATTATACCAGTCAAACACAATTAGCCCTTGTCTGTGCCAGCTTAAAATTTATCAAATTGGCATTTTTTTGACCGTTGCTTAAGAAAAGTTGGGGCCCACTCTCTCACCAAGTCAGTCAAGAATTGCGGCTCAACGTTCCAAAAAATGCAAGAAATCAGGCCCAGACAGGGCCTTAATTGAAAATTCACAGGAAAACGATTTTAGGCAATTCAATTATCTGAAATTCATTTTCTTTCCACCCAAATTTCACTCTTACAATCAAACAGACCCTTAGTGGTTTTACTCACAGCTTATTTGTTTACTTATAAGTAAATAAGGAAGATTTCATCATAATAAGTTATTTAAACTTATTTGGAGATGAATTCTTACTTAAAAACAAGTATACTTTTTTCCTGAAGTTTGGAATTATGCTAAGCTGCAATGAGCAATACAAGGAAAGATTCTTGGCGTATTATTTGTGCACTTGAGTTTGTGAAGACGAAGTATAATGTTGCTGAAGCAAAGCATTTCATTTTATACTTTTCTTTACCGTCTAATTTAAAAATGCTATTAGGGATCAAAATAATTTTAAATAAACACAAAAATGTTGGAGTAATTTATTATTATAAGAGACATACTTGTATTTTGAGAAAAATGAGTTAATTTTGATAATTTAATTGATCTATACATAGTTAATATTCATCGAGAAATGTATAATTTTGACTATGTCAAATTTTAATACTTCAAAATAATTACCACGAAAATGAAACAAAATATTTTAAAGGGTATCTTCAACTGAAATTTTCAATGAAATCTACTAAAATTTAGGTATTCTTAATAACTAATAGATTCATAAGAATTTCATTAATAAAGATATTTTTAAAAAATTAGATGGATTTCAAACTAAAAAATACATATAACAAAATCTATTGAAATTTCAGAGTTTTAATGGAATTCGTAGAAATATATTATAATTCACGAAATTATAATCTTTTCAAATCCGTCAAAATTTTAGTTGAGAATACCGTAACAAATAAATCAAGTTCGGCTAAGATATGATAATCCAATTATTTTAAATATAATTGAATAAAATATATACTTGTGATCAACTTTACATAATTATTTTGTAAAACCATTGGCTTGGATTTATAGACAATCCTATTAATGAGTGGCGACATGGTAAGTGACAGATGTCCATCAATAATTGTTTGTCTAACTCATTGCAATGCAAGCGCATTCACGTGCTAAGAAAGTACAATTACCTTAACTTATTCTCGTTTTAGGACGATGATTAGCAGGTAATCATGTCCCATGCATTAGCTGTTCCATTACTCTATACCGTGTCTCACTCATGCATTAATTACAAATCAAATTATTGCATTATTAATAATCGAAATCTATACTTTCTTAACTTTCTTTGGAATGCAATTTATTAATAGTTTTAGGGCTCGTTTGGAAGGGGTTTTACATCTTATAGAAGAAATTACTGAACAAGTTACCTTAGCACAACTTCCTCAAAAAATTCTTTTAATAAGATAAAATACTTTAAACAAAATATTTAAATATGTTCAAAAGCAATTTTTTAGTTTCAAAAGCATTTTTTTTTTTCAAAAGCCTCAAATGGACCTGTAAGATTTTGGGGCTCCGATAACCAATTTTCGAGCTCAGAAAAACAACCAAACGATCACCAATCAATAGACTCGACCCAACAATCATCTACACCTTGGTTGCCTCAGTTTTATCCCCCACAAAGGAGACACTTAGTGTTGGGATATGCAACCCACATAGGAAGGAAGGAGAGGAGAAGAACAATGATTGAATCTCACCAAGAAACTCACCTCAAACCCGACTGCCTCTCCTCTCCACACTATTGCACACACTTCATCCCACACACACTAAAAAGGGCAGTAAACTTGATTATATGTAGCACTAATTAGGTCACTTAAATTGGGCCAAAACATATCACTAAATGGGCCAAGTTAATGGGCTAACAATAACCAAATCAATGCATTTACCAAACTACCAACCCAACATAAACTTAGGTCTCCAAAGGTGTATTAATTGTTTCCGAGTCGAGTCGTCACTTTGGTGTCGATAAAATATCCAACATCGGTTTATCGTTATCGTCCGAATTTATTGGGTATCAAAACTAAGGGTGGGCTTGGGTCGGGTCGGGTCGGTTTTTGCCCCAACTCAACATTATCGGTTTATTCGAAATCCAACCCAACACAACTCATGTAAATGTTGAAACCCAACCCAACCCAATTATGTGTCGGTCAGGTCGGGTTGGATTGGTCGGTTTGAGATAAACATATTGCATAAAAATAAAAATCATCCAATTTTTTGATGTAAAATAACATTAATATAGCCATCCGTGTCAATAAACTTGAAAAATAAAATAGTACAATCCATCAAAGAGAGAGGCAACACAATGAGAGAACTGAAACATCTTCTGCAATTGAAAAGAACGAGAAAAAAGAACCAGTTGAAGAAACATTCCAACAGGAGAGAATGATGACTACAAGAAGAATAATATAACAAATTATCACCCGAATTCTATTTTAGTAAGTAGAAACTATGTTCGATTTTGTGCAAATAAAATGTACTTTTTGAAAATATAATTCATGCACTTTATCGGTGTAATATCTCCAACACCTTATGGAATCCTAATTGAAATTCTAGCTACCAAGAGAAAGCCACCAATCAATCCTTGCCTTACTAATCTTTGACATAAGAAAAAAAAACACCACTTTGTTGTGTTAATTAAAGTGAAGATTATAACAAATATGGATGGAGATCAATGCAAATGTATCAAAGAATGCAGAACGAAAACATTTTTTTTCCCTCATTCTTTCCTATTTATTTCATTAGCTTATTAGGTGGATTCATTAATTATTTTGGAATCACTCTTGCCTTGGATATGAAAACCAATATCATGATCATGATCCATTAATGATTAAACCACAAATAATTGATATTTGCATTAATCAATTCGAATTCATTCTTTCAGAGATGATCTGTACAAACTCAAATATGTAGGATCCTTTTTCATCCATGTGCACCGCGGAACCCAACATACGCGGCCGCGCCCCCTTGTCGAGTGTTGGATCCGCCATTGGGCTTGGGGTAAACTATGGGTTTGTCGTGTGTATGGATGGAACTAGAATTAGTAGAGTGGATTACAATTTAGAAATAGGCTTGACATAAAAATTTTGAGGGACATTTACCCATTTTATGAATTAAAGATTTTTTGAAGCCAATTTTATATATTAAAAATAAAAATTGACGACTCGACGCCCTGAGCTGTAGCCCAAATTCTTTGTTAAAGGGTCCGCTTCAGCTTCATTTGCCAAGGGGGAGGGGTTGCAGGGATCGCTGTTTAACTTTCTATTTATGTTTTATTTTTAGTTTCATAAAACTGCATTTAAAAAGATACTTTTTTTTTAGTTGAGAAATTTTGTCCATGTTCGACAAAGCTTCTTGAGATTATAAGTTGATAGATCCCATTAAATACATAGTTAAAATGTTAATAAAAGTTGAGAGCTCAATAAAATGTGTGGTTAAAAATGAAATTTGACATGATTAAAATCTGAAAATTATACCAAAGAAGAGCTTAATCGATAAATTTAGAACACAATGAAGTTCATGAAAGGCGTAAAATATTGGTTAAGGCTCGAAAACCAACATTCTTCTTTTAAGAGTTAAAGACACACGTTGTTCTGCACAATTGACGTACAAACACGATGAGTACAACACTTTATGTTAGATTTAAGTTAAATCACACGAGATTTCTCAATAACACGTGGAGGTTAACGAGGCAGTACAACAAAAATAAAATGAAAACAAATAAAACCATTTATTATTATTATTATTATTATTATTATTATTATATTTTTTATTTGATAACCATATTATTTAAAATTAAGAATAAAGAAGAATTCATGTCACTGGGTCAAGTTTCACTTAAAATACAGTACCCAGCTTTGAGTATAGTGTAAAGCTGGCCAGATCAGGTCTACTTGGGTTGTGTAGAACCCGGCAGGCCACTGGGCCCAACTTATTTTTCCTTCTCTGAAAGTAACTATTTTATTTCCGTAAAAATAAGTAACTTGTTCAGTAAAAAAAAGTTATTTATTTTTTTGTAATTTAATAACTAAACTTATAAGTAATCTTTGAAGCACAGCAAAACTTACTGTGGTGTTTTTTTTTTTTTTTTCGCCCTTTCTTATGTTTTTACTTAAGGTACATAAAATATTACAACCATGTTGTGTGTACAGAATACTATACACAGAGAAAACCCACAGAGAACACACAATAGGGGTGGGCCCACTTTTTTTTGCAATATTTTATTCACAGTGGGACCCACCCCCATGTGAGATTTCTGGTAAAGTTCTGGTGAAATTCTTCTGGTAAAGTGGAATTATTGAAAATATTAAGAACCTTACTACACTTAAACACTTTGGTACACATTTTGGTACACAATCCTCTCACATGTGTGTGTGCGCCCCATTGTAGACCCCACACACATGTGAGGGGGTTGTGTACCAAGTGTATAAGTAGCATTTTTTAAATATAAAATGGCATGTGTAAAAATTGGGTTGTTGAATTTTGAGAGGCCCAGACATTTGCTCTATTTGCTACCGGTTGAAATGTTGTATTGTCATTTTTGGCCCAATTTGACGGTCGAAAAGGCTGATCTAGTAAGGTGAAGAATCTGGAAATAATGGCTCAACACGCTTTTTAATTGAAAAAGGCGTTTTTGTTGGATGACAGACGTGACTTATTATGCACTGTTGGATGATATAATTGGTTTTGTTTCATATAAAATGGTGGCTTATGACTTTGGAGTTTCATTATGAAACCTAGCAGCTCTCTCTCCTTTTCATCTTCTCTATATATTCTTTGAAGTGATTTTCTCTATACATTCTTAGTGCTAATGTAAGGGAGAAAAACATTATTGTTTCTCTTATGTGAAATTACATTTTCTTGAGAGGATTTTTGTAAGTTGAGAGAGATCTGAGAACTCTGTGTTCTTATAATCTGAACTTTGCCTAATTTGGACGGTGCTAGCGATTCAAGTTTAATCCTAACGGATGCTCAACGAGGGATTAGGTGTTAGATAGCGGTCGCTGAACCCCCGTGGTCTTTGGCCAAAAATTTTCTGTGGTCCTTCAATTTCTTATTATTTTTGCTTGTGTATTTGGTTTTAAAGCGTTGATTCATCAAGTTTTGAGAAATTTGGGACCAACAATATGTCGATGGATTCAGATAATTTGGTTATGAGATGGGTTCGATATGGTTGTGTTGTACAAAATCAAAACGGCAAAGCTATCATGAGAATTTAATTAGTAAAGAAGAAAAATTAAGCCCTTGTTTGATCCCCATTTTTTTTTCAAAATACATTATCTCTTCTTGTGAACCACGTATTTTTCAATAAAATAACATTATACGAAACTCAAAAAAAAAAAAAAAAATCTTCATTTTTAACCACACATTCTCCATCAATCTACAATTTCAAAAAACATTCTACACTGAAAATCGAGCTCAAACATGAATATCATAAAAGACCAAATTGACCTAAATTTTAATTAGAGTACATAAAAGAAAAATAAACCTAATCTATTAAAACTAACTAAATCCAACCCCTTATGAACAATTGGATATATTAATTTTTGAATCAAACGTCTAACACGTACTCATTTATCTAGTTTAAAATTCGAGTGTAACATGATCCATAAAATTCAAAAATATTGTATTCTCTTTTATTTTGTCGATAGAACTCGAGAATTTTTATCCGGCACAAGCAAAGGAAGTGGTGAGCCTCTGTTTGTATCCATTTTAATGAATTTTTGAGGATAATGTATTTTGGAATAATTTTTTTATTAAAATGTGTGGTTTAAAAATAAGGAAAATTTTTTGATTTATGAATAATATTATTTTATTGAAAATGTGTAATTAAAATGAAGAGAGAGAAAAATATATTAAATTATAATGAAGACCAAACGGGGGTAATTTACATATATTTGCCCCTGTCTAACATCCATTAAATCAAAACCTTTTTTTTCTTGAACTCATTTTCAACCACACATTCGTAAAAAAAATTAATATTTCAAAAAAAAAAAAAAAATTTCAAAAGAACCCTTTTTAATGGGATAGGGCTTTATTTATATGGTGAAAAATCAAAATGTCTTAATCTTCAAAATGACAATTTGAAATGTAGTGTCAAATGTGATTGGAGCAAAGAGTGGACGTGTCAGCTTTTTATTTTTCTCTCTCGTAAAAATCTCTATACCGCGTTTGGCCCATTACTCAATGGAACCTGGGGTGGGGATTCCTGTGTCCATAAGTCTCTCATCATTTTACACCTATTTGGTCACTATTCGATCCCATTGTCATTTCATTTCGACAATTTAGTTGGACGGTTTATTTTGTTTCATACGAGTCATCAGCCTGTCGAGTGTCGACGCGTAATTGGAATTTTAAACTAAGTAAAGATGTGTACTTGCAAAGGGAGTAGATTGAGCCACTTGTCGTCGTGTCATCGTCGAGCTAAATTTCATTGAAAATCAAAGACCCGTTAAGATTAAGCGTGATTGTGCTTAAATGTGTTCCGTATTTTCTCTAACTCATAACGAATTGTCGTGTGCCAAGTGTTAATGTCTATTTTGTAAAGAATTGTCGAGAGATTTATATTAAGTCACATGTCGTAGTCACGGTGTTTGATCTTTATCCATATACAGTTTATCAAATTGGACACGTAAGACCATGGATTACCACGTTCTACTCGTTCAAAACATACATGCACTTGGAAAAAAGGAAACAGCTCGCATTTGTCAAAAGTGAAGGAGCATGCCATGTTACTTATTTCAACATCATAAAGAGAAGCGAAAGCTGTCCATTCGCTGCTTTAATTTTACTTTTCTCCTCCAATTCTCGAAGGCGAAGTAATTAAAAATTTATGTTTTCTCAAAATTCAGTAGAAGCCTAGATCTCACCTATAGAAATTATTTTGACATATTTCGATATTTTTTATTGACAATGAATTTGTGGACATTTTTTATTGACATTTCTAGATTTTAGTCAATATTATCGCCTTACAATCGACAAAATATCATTGCAAGCTTCCAAATTCATGGAGGCTTCGTCCCACCCGGCTGTTGAATGTGACTTTTTGTGCCTTTTTATTTGTTCCCTCCATACCTACATGTGACTAGATTCTCCCTAATTATATTTCGTACGTTATATTGTAGATTTTTTTCTTTAATTATATTTATTATTTATTTTGTTTGAAATGTTAAAGCGGAAAAAAAGAATTTTAGTTTGACAATCGGAAGAAAATATTACGAATAAGGTAAAATAATTCAAGATGGTAACTTTTAGAAGAATTGTATTGGAAAAGAGAATTTTTGACGATTAGGAAAATGATTCCTAATGCAACAAAAAACTTACAATAAGGCCATGTTTGATTGGCATTATTTTTCAGAGAACTAGGAAAATATTTTTCACTTTCCACTTTTTTGACTGTTTGATAGGCGAAATTTTCCACGGAAAATATTTTCCACCTTTAGCCCACACGTGTGTATTTTCCAACTTTTGTGGTCGGAAAAAATTTCCACACTGGCTGAAAAAAAATCTTTTTTTTTTTTTGTTTTGCAATGGAAACAAATGTCATAACTAATGATAAAAAAATTTTTCACTTTAATGGACAATTTCTATGTAAAACAAAATCAAACAAACACTAAACTTTGATTGAAAAAATAATTTTTTAGGAAACAATTTTTTTCCTTTTCTTTTTTTACTTTTTGGCAATGGAAATAAATTTTATAGCCAATTGTGGAAAAAATATTACTTTAATAGACAATTTCCATGTAAAACAAAGTCAAACGAATAGAAAATTTAAAAAAATTTCTTGTAAAAAATTATACCAATCAAATACACTTAAAATAATTTTCCCTACAAAATATTTTCTAGACAAATCTTTTCCCTATAAAACATTTTCTTTTCACCCATTTTTTACCATTACAATCAAACGCACTCTAAGAGTTTAATAGTCTTTCCTATAAATTCATAACATTGCATTGAGAGGAATTTGTTTTGACACCAAGAAGACATGCATTGGGGTAGAGAATTAGATGCAACTAAAATTGTAAAAATTTAGAGAGAAACTAGTATAAAAATAATTTGAACTCGTGTGTTTTGTATGTTAGTTGTTCTAGTTTTGGTTCCATAGAAGTTGTGAGAGTGAATAAAAGCTTGTATTATGGGGTTTCCTCAATTAATAAAGTCTTCTTCTCTTGTGGTTGTCAACGAATAGTCGAACCACGTATAATATTATTTTTCTCTTTTTAGCTTGTTTTCATGTTTTATGTTTCTTTTGGGTTTGGTGGGGATTAATTTTTCACAACAATGGTATAAGAGCTCGTGATTCAAGTTTTGTAATTGGACCGAAGGGTTAAAATTAGGGCTGTCCGTGGGTCGGTTCGGTTCTGAAGATACCCGAACCGACCCAAAACTTTCGGGTATTTAATAAATGGACCCGTCGGGTCCAAATATAATTATGGAACCGTTCGGGTTCGGTTCCGTTCGGTTCGGTTCGGGTCGGTTCGGTTCCGTTCGGTTCCGTACTATGATCAAATTTTTTAATATTTACAACAACACTACATAAATACAACTAATGACATTTCATTCGTAGCTTTTACAAATTAACGTAGCCCAATTCAAAAACATATAAATAAATAGCCGTCCAATAAGATTAATTCAGTGTATACAAATACCAAAAAGTAGATATTAATATTACAGCAAAACTACATAAAATATATTCATTTGCTTCAAATTAAAATGGGTTAATGGGTTTTAAAAATGATTTGAACTTTAAAAATAAAATTATGAAATAATCTGATTTATTTAATTAATTTGCTAATTTGTATTAAAAAAATAAAATAATTTAATTAATTCAATATAAAAAATAAAAAAATTATTTAGTTTCGGTTCTTATTCGGTTCTTCGGTTCTTGGTCTAGACCCGAGACCCGACCCAAACCCATCGGTTCTCGATTCGGGTACCCGTTCGGGTATTTAATTTATGAAGAACCGCTCGGTTCGGTTCAGTTCGGTTCGGGTTCGGTTCGGTCCGGTTCGGTTCGGGACTTTTGGACACCCCTAGTAAAATTTGGAAAAAAATTCAGATATAAGATATTAACTATGATCCATTTCAAAATTAAGAAAGAAAATTTAAAACTTCAAAAATCATAAATTATTAAATTTTATTTACGAAATAATTAATTAAAAATATATTTTATTGACAAAATATATTAAGGTCAACAAAATATATTTATGCCATAATTTTATACAATTTGGTCACAAATTATTTTTCAATCACAAATCAAGAAAAATTATAAGTCAAAATTTATTCATTGAAAACAAAATGAAAGTTTTTATAGGTTATAATTTATTTATTGATCATAAATTATCAAATCAATTGGTTACAAATTATTTCTCGATCTCAATCCCATTTTTTAGGTCACACATTCGTTATTAGTAAAAAATTAATCAATTTACTTGTCACAATCACCCACCTCATCCCACCCGCGACCACCACACCACCACCGTACACCACAACAACGACAAAGCATGCAACCTCAACTACCACACATTGTAGTAACGCAAAAACCTCGCCATCACAAATCACATCAACCACCAACCACGTCACACCGCAACCACCAACCGCACCACCGTACACCAGTAGCTGAAAAATACCACACAGCACCCATAACACCATACACACCACAACAAACTGCAAAATCACCGCCACAACACCGCACCATGTGAACTCACCGTCGTCTAAACCCAATGTCTTCGATGCCGGATCTAATCAGAGCCATCGCTGCTGCATCGTGTTGCTAGACATGTATGATGCCACCCTTTAAGATTGTGCGCCGACGATGTCGCTCTCGAATCGTTCCACTTTCAAATGGCAGCGAACGATGGTGGGGCCTCATCAACTCTTGACGGGCGATATGGTGACGCTATGAACAATGGTTGCGCTAGTATGATATAGAGGAAGTGAGGGGTCGACTGCATATAGAGAGAAATGAGAGATTGAGAAATAATTTGGGTTTGGGAGGATAGATGGTAATTGGTGAATGTGTAAAATAATTTTTATACTATTATTATTAATATTTAGAATTTTAGTTATATTTGATTTTTCAAAGAAAAACTTGTAACTTTTAATTATGAATTGAGATCTTGAAAACGCTCAGGGTGCATTTGATTTGCAGTTTTCAAGTCATTTTTAGTTTTCAATTTTGCAAAATATTGAAAACGCATTTGGTATGTTATTTCTGAAAATGCATTTTCGAAAACAAAGATAAATTTAAAACATAAAACTCAAAATAATAAAAATATAAATTTCTAACAAATAAAATTACAAAAATTATAAAAAAATTCAATTTATAGAAAGAAAATCGAAAAAATAACACTGATGAATTTTTAAAAATAAAAAATTTGAAAAAATAAATTCTAAAAAAAAAAAATTCTACAAAATTAAAATTTTGAAAAAATAAAAATTATAAAAATAAATATAGTTGTAGCTCTTAATACTTATTTATATAATTTTTTTTTAAAACATATTTAAATGAACACATAAAAAATATTTTAAGTCCATGCATTTGTTTTATTTTTATTTCCTGTATTTTGAGATTAATTTATTATTTTTTAATGAGAAAATTTTTATGAGATTCACCAATTTTAAAATGTATATAATACTTGATAATAAATTAATGTTTTTTTCTTTTTTGTTCAAAATATTCAAACTTTATGGAATAAAATGTAATAAAACAATTTTTCAAAATTTTAAACCAAACATGTTTTCTAATTTTCTATGTTGAGAAATAATTTTTCAAAGCGACAAATAAACTTGGACTTTAAAAAGACCCTTGAAACAGAAAACAAAAAAAGGAACTCAAACTCAAAATTAAAAATCGAAATACAAACCAAATTCAATTATTCAAACGGACCCTTGGTCTACATAATTTCCACTTAAAATATTGGTGGCCAACGGGTTAATTTCACAAACGGTCATTGAACTTATCTAAAAATTACAAAACGGTCATTAAAGTTTAAAACTTGCAGAAACGGTCGTTGAAATTTCATGCGCATTCACAAACGATTACTGAACTTACTATTATGACGTTATGATGTTAGTTCAAACTTAAATGATCAAAACACATGGACATAGAAGCTTGAGGACCTCAAGTACAAAATTGGCCGAAATTCTGCTCAAATTGGTCGAAATTCGACCCCAAAATTTGACAAATGAGGGCTCTAATTTCTGCAATTGATTGAGTGTCAGGCAACATGAACGAAGCTTTCTGATTTTGATGGAGTTGATTATTTATTGATTGGAGGCTATGGATAGGGTCGCCTAGAAGAGTCGAATCGAGCAGTATATGGGGCTTAACGTGAGTGTCGTCGGAATGCGTATTTTTGGCCGTTTTGGAATGGGAATGGAATTTGCACTGAGATCCTCAAGCTTTTATGTCCACATGTTTTGGTCCTTCAGTGACCGTTTGTGAAAGCACATGAAATTTCAGTGATAGTTTCTGCAAGTTTTAAATTTCAGTGATCGTTTTAAAATTTTTATGTGAGTTTAGTGATTATTTGTGAAATTAACCTGTGGCCGACTCAAAAGACAAATAGGTACGGAAGTGCATTATGTGGAGTGGGGCCATCCTCGTCAGCAAATCCAACGAATTTATCCATTTCGTTCTCAAATCTGAACCCGTGCTCTAAAGTTCTCATTCTGTCCCCGTCTATTGTCCAAAATACCCCCACTTTTTCTACACAATTTCTCTTTGAATTATTATTTGTCAAAATAATAATAATAATAATAACTGTAAATTGGATTGCAACCCGTTTGGAATTTTTTAATTGTTAATGTCCATTTGAAGTATTAGCAAATTTTGTTCTGTCTCGTATTTCAAATGTTTTTGTTTTACTGTCGAATTTATGATTTTGAGAACGCGTCTTTGAATTCAAGGTCAATTATGAAGAAAAATCACAATTACTTGTTGAACTTTTTTTTTTCAAGATTGTATTCCAGTATTGAAGATCCCGTCTCTCTCGTGATTTTTCTTTTATAGTATTTTCTTTTTTATTTTGTTTATGTCATTATGACAAAAAGTTATCTTTTCAATAAATTGAAAACTTATTTTAGGTATCTTGGTTCAAAATGATTTATGTCACAAAAATTAAAGAGGTAGAATCTCTATAAAAAAGATAAGAACGAAAAATCAAAAGTTATCTAGAATTGACAACAAATTCGAACACCAAGACTAGTCAAGTAAACGGACCGTAATTGCAATTTTACATATTTTTTGATAATTAACTTCATCCATTTATTTATTTTTACGAATATATCAAATACGGTTTTGAAAACTTGACATCGTCCTTTATGTGCAGAAAATCTGTGCAGTAATGTGATAAATGAATTTAAAATCAAGACCGTAGATGTTATCGAAATATAAAGGGTAGAGAATGTAAATGCAGGATGATGCAAACAATTTCTTTATGGTACATAAATAGAGGGTTTTCTTGAATAGTCGACATCATAGGACCACAGAAAGATTATACAGTTGAAACCCACGGATTCAGTTCTTCAAAACCAGCTATATAAACACCGTTGGTGGCTGTTGTAGTACCCACCAAACTATAATAACTTCTCCAATTCTTATCCAGATTTTACAAACAGATCAGTGCTCGAAAAGACACTAGTTCCATTCTTGTTCCTCAATCTCCTCGAAAATACGACGCCGTTTACTTTGTATGTCCTTCTCTCTCTCTTGGTGCACTGTGTTATTGATTATTTATAGTGTAATAATTGCAAGAAATGTAGACCCGAACGGTGGCGTGTTGCCTCGTCATCTCTTCGAGGATAGTAGAGAGTATAAAAGGAAGATTGGAGAAGAATGTGAAAATGTGGAAAATCTTTGGGTTGACTATGTAATTTTTCAAAAGATTTGTGTTACTGTTGCAAAATTATTTTTATCATTCTAGGGTTCATACTAAACACCCCAGATGCCCTAATGAAAATATTTTTTGAGGGGTTTGATTCTCTCTTCCTTTCAATTCAATCTATTCTAACTCAGCTGAGTTTTGATGCTAATATTTTTAAGATCTGTTTTTGCCTAGATTCTTGATTTGATTTTTTATTTGGGCTCGAATTTTCAGGAGAAATTCTGTAGTGGATCTTGAATCTATTTCCATAAATTATAAGAAGAGGAAATGGACTGTGGTTTGAAGCATCAGATGATTTCTCATTCATCTGTTGAGGATGAATGCGTGATGGATATGGGATCTGAAAATTATGGGTATATACTTTTTTTTTTTGATAAATATTCTTGATCTACTTTTTTTACCATGTTTTTAACTTTTTGGCTACTTTTTTTCCTGGATAAAAAGTAATTTTAGCAGCAGAAATAAATTAGTTGTTAATTTTTAGATTATATTGAATAATGTTTCAGCTGCTCGCATTACCGGAGAAGGTGTAAGATTATAGCACCCTGTTGCAATGAGATATTTGATTGCCGGCACTGCCACAATGATGCAAAGGTTCAACCTTATTATGTATTGCTAATTAGTTTGAGGTTATGTAAAAAAAAATTAAAAAAAAATTTAAGATTTCAGCAGAAATTTTTGGAAATAACTCTTATTATTATTGAACAGAATTCAATAGAAGTCGATCCGCTCGAGCGTCATGATATTCCCCGTCACGAAATAAAAAGGGTTAGTTTTTTTTTTTTTTGTGTGTGTTTAAATTTAATGCATATGTTATTATGTGTGCTTAGTGTTAACTTAATGTGGATACAAAGAGGTGTTTGGTTTTTGTAATTCTTTTAATTTAATTTCGTTGTCATATAGAAAAGAAAATGACAAGAAGGATTTTTAATTTCTTTTTTCCGAAAAAGAAAAAGAAGAGATGGATTTTCTGTCGAATTATGTCAAAAGTTCAATGCAATTCCGTGTCGGATGAAAGTGTTGTTTGATAGGCGGACAAGCTATGCACTTATCTCATTATACAGCTTCTTATGGATAAGGCATAAATACTTTGTTTTATTTCCTATCCTCTTATTTGTTTAGACATCGATATTACTGGCACTGAGTCAAAAAATTTATACTGTTTTTGGTAGTTATCCATAAGAATGTCTATATTCCCAAACTTTATTTCCTTAAATTTCACGATGCATCTTCATTTGTCATTCACTAAACGAACATATGATCTTTAGTACGCTAATTTTTACTAATTTTGTTATATAATTATGTCTTCAGGTCATCTGTTCATTGTGTAACACAGAACAAGATGTGAGTTTCATCCTTCAAAACTCATATTATACATGCTAACATTTGACAATTTACTGAAGTTGTGCTGCTAGACGATTTACTTATTTTATTGATGTTATCAATTTTATTTGCCATTTAGGTTCAACAAACTTGTATCAATTGTGGCACTTGTATGGGGAAGTACTATTGCTCAAATTGCAAATTCTTTGACGACGATGTAAGGTTCTTCTTGGTTAAATTCTCAAGCATTACGTACTTTTTATCAAGCATCGGCTTGAATAACCCCGCCTTTTATTTCTCTCTTTTCTAGGTTTCGAAGAATCAATATCACTGTGATAAATGTCAAATCTGCAGGTTAAGATCTATTCTGATCGATTTTTTTTCCCCATTTGGAAGACCATGTTGTTTTTTGTTCCTCTCATCTCGACTCAATCTTCGTACTGCTATTGTTTTCTGATAAATTTTCTTGGCATATGAACGCTGTCACGACAATTTTTTTCTACAGAATTTTGGTTGCTTATTTTTTGATGGCCAATTTGTTTTCCACTCCTTTCTTGTGTAGATAATTTCTTGCAACTATCTGTATCTAATTTCCTTTTTTTCTTTTGGACTTTTGTCAAACAGAACTGGTGGCAAGGAAAATTATTTCCATTGTGATAGATGTGGTAAGTCATATTTTTTTTCTAAACAAGTTTTACTTATTGATAGTTGGGGTTATGAACCAAGCAGTTAAAGACGCGTGTTTTCTGTTTCAGAATGTTGCTATTCAAATTTATTAAAGGAGTCACATATTTGTGTGGAAAGAGCAATGCACCACAATTGCCCGGTTTGCTTTGAGGTAAATATATGACACCGCAGTTATAGTAACAAAAGTATTTTGATTAAATTCCTGTTTTAATTTTTTTTTAATCTCGTAATGCAGTATCTTTTCGATACCACAAGAGACATTACTGTATTGCCATGTGGCCACACTATACATCTCGAATGTGTAAGGGAGATGGAAAGGCATTTCCAGTAAGATTTCTTGTCCTTTCTCCCTATTAAACCACCTCATTTAAAAGTTCAAATTGCGTGTAAATTATGTGTTCAACACCTTCCTCACGTGCATATTGTTTAAAAAGGATGTCGGTGAGACCTGAACGCAGAATTTCTTTTGCCTGCAGTCTAATACAATGTAGAACTGACTTTTGTAAAAGCTTTAGTTGTGTTCTTTTTTTCTTTTCCATCAAAGGCTTTTGTGATAATGGTTTTAGGCATACAGGTATTCTTGCCCGGTTTGCTCAAAATCTTACTGTGACATGACCCAAGTATGGGAGAAGCTGGATCAGGAGGTCTGCAAATTTACAGTGATCATGCTTTTCACATCTTTTTTTTTTTTCTCCTGTACCCTAACCATCTCGTTTTTTGCTTCTAAATCCAGGTCGCTTCAATTACCATGCCTGAAATGTATCAAAACAAGATGGTAAGAAACGGAGTCCTAAATCGTTATAAACCCTTGTTATGCTTTAATTACTAAGATAACTTATCTGAAATACGTAATATTTGATGTCCTGGCGATTTAGGTATGGATCCTTTGTAACGACTGTGGAGAAACATCAGAAGTGAATTTTCATCTCGTGGCGCACAAGTGCTTGAATTGTAACTCCTACAATACAAGGCAGACAAGAGGAGGCCATTCTTCATGTGCTTCGAGAATATCAGAAATGGTTAGATGATTGGATAAGAGAATTATTTGGCAGTTACTTCTGTGCTTAATGGATGAAGCACTGTATCAAACTGGGTTCGTCTATCTTTTTCAGTTGATAGTAGAATATGAAGCATTGTATCAAACTGGATTCGTCTATCTTTTTCAGTTGATAGTAGAATCCAGTCAAGTTAAATTTCATCAAAATTCACAGATGTGCTTTTCGTGTACGCAAGA
Source organism: Fraxinus americana (assembly GCA_035079005.1). Taxonomy (NCBI): domain Eukaryota; kingdom Viridiplantae; phylum Streptophyta; class Magnoliopsida; order Lamiales; family Oleaceae; genus Fraxinus; species Fraxinus americana. The sequence goes on along the minus strand of CM068717.1, from coordinate 10,460,926 downwards.
AGGGTGACATTAGTTAATGTTCTAAATTTGGATATAACCTTCTGTATTTTTAGTTAGTAGTTAAGAGATGCAAAATATCAGACTTCAAGAAGTTGCATTCAAATATTAAAGCAATCACAAATGGTGCTTTAGAGCATCTCTACCATTAATATAAAGATTTAGATCTTCCAAAGTGGTTGAAAATCTCTCCAATGAAGAGAAGTACCCCTGTTCGGCACCCGTTCTCTTTCTCTTTATCTTTCTCATTCTCATTCTCTTTTTTCATTTCAACCACACAATTTTCTAATAAAATAATATTACATACAAATCTAAAATTTTTCATCACTTTTCCATCACATATTTTTACATTAATCACTATTCCAAAATTTTTCAACCCATTAAAATGGGTGTCAAACACTCAGATGCAAAAGTGATTTTGGAGACATTAATTTAAACTCAATTTTACACCGTTATTAGAGATGTTCTTAATTCTATGTAACTTCTAGCTTTGAGGGAGAAATTGTTTAGTTATTATAATATTAATGATAATCAAAGGCTTAATTTAAATGTAATAAATATTAATGATATTATCGATATCTAGGTTGCTTTGTGGTTGCAAGACAATGCAATAAATATTTTTATTCGACATAACTCGTAAGTTAGTGATAACATTCCACCTCTCTCCTTTTCCATTATAAAATTAGACGAGTTAAAAGCTCTACAACCTGCATTTTTTTTTGATAATATATTAGTAGGGATGATGTGACAAGTCAAGTAAAGAAAAAGCCCAAAGGTGGAGTATTGCTATCCTATGCGAGGAGGGCATATGACCACAAGGAGAAAGATATATGTACAGAAAATAACTTACAGAAACCTTACAGAAAAAATTAATTTCCAAAAATACCCTCCATCCATAATTTACAACTAGAAGCCATCATAAGTATACAAAAACGCTAAATTAGCCCCAAAATATTTATGAGTGCAAAATTTATTCCGCTGACTCTGCGCACTCTGGTATAATTGGTATCAGAGCCATGTTAGATCATGGAAATTGAAATAATTAAAAATAATTGGTACTATATACTAAGAGAAAAAGATGGTTTAAGTTATATGTTAGAACCTCTACCTAAGAAATTAAAAATATTGACATTAATTATAACAAAAGAGTTACCAATAAAAACAAGAAAACAAATATTAGAAAAACTAATATTGGGGTATATAAGAGATGAATATTTATACCAAAAGATAATGATAGAATTTGAAAAAGAAGAAGTAGAATTTTATTGCAAAGAAATGTATGAACTTGATAAATATTACGAATCTAAATATTATGAACCAAAAGTAATGATGAACATAATTGATGAAGAAGATATAATTGAAGAATTTTTGAAAAAGGTTGAAAAACATAAAAAACCTAGTTATCCTTACCTACCTAAAATTAGTACAAATGAAAGTTTTGAGGATATACATAAAAGATTAGAAAATCTTGAATATAATTTACAAATAGGAAATGCTCTTTTAGACAAAAAACTAGAAGGAAAAGATAGGATTATAATTAATCCACCCCAAGATTTTAGAAAAGATAAAGGGAAAAATCATGAAATAAAACAATATATGATAACGAAGTAGAAGAATTAGAACAAAAATTCTTAGAATCTCGGTGAAGAATATGAAGAATATAAAAAACAGTTAGAAGAATTAAGCTGAAAAAATGGAAAATACAAAAATGAATACTAATCCATCAACTAGTCAAAATATAAAAATAGAGTTCAAAGTAGTGATGAAGAGTATGAAAATTATCCTTATGGTACACCAATACCAAATAAGGAAGGTATTAACCAATATAGGAAAACAGAAAAGATACACTTTGGAAATATAAGAAAACAATCCATTAAAGAAATAAACCCAATGAAATCTTACAATGAACCAATCCATACAAGCTGGAATATGGTTAGATCTAGATTGTGTAGATAAAAATAAGACCATTGAAACATGGATAAAAAGTACTGAGACCTAGCTATACAATTTAACAAATGGGAAACATATACGACCTTTGGATTTATAGAACATACTTTTAGAGGAATTGTATCTCGATTGGTGGAGAAAGCTACCAGAAAATATAAAAAAGAATATTAAATATGGAGAAAATACAATTGAAGCATTAGATAATAGGAATGCCTTGAATGAACAAAATATACAAGAAATTCTTAAAAGAATAGAAAGAATCCTGAGAACAGAATTCTTAGGAAATAGATTCACAATAGATGAAGAAACTAGAAAACAAGAAGAATATAATGAAGGAATGATAGCTATGGAAAATTTAAAAATATGTGATATGTGTGAACTAGAAAGATATACATGCAAGTTCGAAGAAATATATTATATATTAAACCAAGGAAATTATCAAGAAAATAAACCTATATTAAGGTCTTATTTTATGAAATTACCATTTCCATGGGGAATGAAATTATTAAAAGAATATGAAAAACTGTTACCTCTTGGAGAAGAGGATGGAGTGAATAAAGATAGTTTAGGATGTAGAATTGAATTTACAAAAAGAATGATAAGCATATGGTGTAGAGAAGCTTTAGAAAATAAGAAAGCATATAAGATGAGAAGAAATTCTCTATCTTTGTTATAAAGATATAGGTCAAATTGAACAATTTGGATGTTACAAGAAGAAATATAAGCCATATAAGAAGTACAAGAGAAAGTTCAAAAAATATAAGAAATTTAAGAAAAGATTTTTTAAACCTCATAAAAAATATTTTAAGAAAAAAGATTGGACTAAGAAGCCCAAACCTAAATATATCAAAAAATGTAGATGTTTTATTTGCAATGAAGAAGGACATATTGCTCCTCAATGTCCTAAAAAGAAAGATAAACAAAATATAAAAACTCTTAGGACCTATGAAGAATTTCAAAATGATAGTGATATAGAACCAATAGAAAACTTTGAAGAATTAAGTAGTGAATGCAGTAGCATTTATGAATTAGATACATCATCTTCAGAAGAAGACTACGAAGAGATAGTATATATGAATCGGGAAATACAAGAAATAGATCATGAAATAGAGGTAGAAACAATCGAGGACGTTGAAGATTCAGTAGAAGGTATAAATCAAGAAATTACCTTTGATGTTAAAAAATACAAAGGAATAACAAAGAAAATATTAGATTTACAAGAAAAAGATGTATTCCACCAAGGATTCTTAGGAATATTACCAAGAATAAACAAAACAATTGTAAGTATGAATTACAAAGAAATATCTGTTAACATAGAAGATACTATGGGAAAAGCAAGAATTCCTATAATTACAAAAGAATGGGTAAGACAAAAATTATCCAAAATTCCAGAAAATGTAAGAAGCAAACTAAAATGTATTGAGATAGGAGGAATCCAAATTATGGTAAAAGGATTCTTTAGAGAAGGTATGAATATACCAATAGAAATATATTGCATGGACAATAGAATCTTACAAGATCCTGTAGATGCTCTACTAGGAACTATTGTAAGAAATCTAGTCTATCAAAAGATAATATTCACAGTAAAACCAAATTATGCGGTTTCACTGATTGATGAAAATATTGACCAAAGTTTCAATCTATATTATAGGATTGGAAACTTGAAAATGTTAAGAAAAAGTAAGGCTATAAGTATAAGCATAAAATCAATATTTGCTTTTAGTACTAGCCATCATAACAATTTAAGGAAAATAAGCGATAATATTATCATACATAAAGATTTTGAGGAATTAGCCCAATATATACCTCCTAGAAAATACCAAGAACATGAAGTAACAATACCTCAACAAATAATGCTTGATTTTCATAAGCAAGCAAGAGAAATTAATTCTGAAGGAAAATTGATAAGGAGAAATAGTGTGAGTTTAGTAGGAGATGATCTTATTGCAAGATTTCCCTCAGACAAGATCTTAAGATAAGTCAAGTTAAAAAACTCGGTATTCTTTGAACCAACAAATTCACAATACTATATCAAAACAAGATATATTAATCAAGAAGGATACAAGAAAAATCTTCTTTGTCCTTATAGATCTTGGAGCAGAACAAAGTCATGTAAATGCTAAATTTGTTAGCCATTTACTAGATTTTGAATTAACAGAACCTTATATATTTAAAGATTATTTGGGAAATAATCTTGAAATTAAAAAATATGTTAAGTTCCCTCTCATATTCGTAGGAGAGGATCAGAAAGAACATAAAAAAGAAATAATTCTATATAAAGATGAATCATATGGAATCAAACGTTCACCTATACTATTAGGAATGAACTTCCTTGAAAAATTTAGTCCCTATAAAATTTGTCAAGGATATTTAAAAATAACAATTGATGATAATCCAATCATCATATCAAGAATAGATGAAAATATGAAAACCTTGTTATCATGGAAAGAATAATTAATACTAATCCTATGAGTCCATATATTGAAATTATACTCAATATAAAAGGAAACTGTAAAATTAAATTTCATGCTTATCTAGACACAGGAAGCACGATAAGTTTGTGTTTACCAAATGTACTACCAAATGAATACTGGAAATATGATTCAAAAAAGATTGTCACTGCTACAACAGCAGGAGGAAACAAAGTAATATATAGTAAATATGCTACACAAGTACCTTTTCTAATATCCTTTAGAGAAGTATTTGTTGACACAATATATATGTCATCTACAATTGGATGTGATATTTTATTAGGACAAAATTTCCTATTAAAATATGCACCATTTACACAATATGTAGATAGATATATGTTCACAACTCCTTGTGCACATAAAATATTTACACCTAAGATAACTAAAGCTGTTAGCATAGCACATACAAAAATTAGTCATCAGAGTTCCTCAACCCAGCGTGGTGGATGTTGGAATACAGAAAAAATTAAACCAGTTACAGTTTTAAAAATGACAACAGAAAATAAGTTAGAAAAATTGAAAAAAGAAATTTAGAAACATATTACGAAAATCCATTAGAAAAATGGAACACAGATAAGGTAAAAGCAAAAATAGAACTAATCAATCCAGACACTATAGTTAGAGTTAAGCCAATGAAATATAGTGTGGAAGATCAAAAAGAATTTAAGAATCAGATAAAAGAATTACTAGAAGCCAAATTGATTAGGCCTAGTAAAAGCCCACATAGTAGTCCAGCCTTTATGGTAAGAAAACATAGTGAGATAAAAAGAGGAAAAGCCAGAATGGTGATAAATTATAAAAAATTAAATGAAGTTACTAAATTTGACGGATATTACTTGCCTAATAAGGACACCCTTATTAAACAAGTACAAAACAAGAAGATATTTTCAAAATTTGATTGTAAGTCAGGTTTTTGGCAAATCACGCTTACAGAAGAAAGTAAACCATTGACTGCATTTAGTACTCCCAGTCCTTTAGGACAATATGAATGGAATGTAATGCCATTTGGATTGAAAAATGCACCACAGATATTTCAGAGAAGAATGGATGAGGTAATCAAACCAATTACTCATTTCTGTATTGCTTATGTTGATGATTTACTGATTCATTCAAATAATATAAATGAACATATTGAGCATCTTGAGAAATTTTGTTATATTATGAAAAAACATGGTATCACACTTTCTCAAAAGAATGCAGAAATAGCCAAAACATAAATAGAATTCTTAGGATTATTTATTAAAGAAGGAGAATTGCAATTGCAATCTCATATTGGTGAAAAACTTCAAGAATTTCCTGAAGAAATTAGAGATAAAAAACAGTTACAAAGCTTCCTTGGTATATTAAATTATGCTGAAGGATTTATTGAAAATTGTGTCAAGTTAAAAAATTATTTTCTTCCAAAATTAAGAAAGAATGTAATGTGGTCTTGGGAAGAACAAGATTGTGAAAATATAAGAAAAGTAAAAGAGGAATTAAGAGTTTTGCCTAAACTTGTAATTCCACAAGAAGAAGATTTCTTTATCCTTGAAACTGACGCATCAGATAATTACTGGGGTGCAGTATTAAAGATTAAAAAGAATCACAAAGAATATAAATGTACAAAGGATTGTTCTTGTCCTGAAATAATTGCAGGTTATACATCAGGAACATTCAAAGAAGTTGAAACAAGGTATGAAATGAACAGAAAAGAACTAATTGCTGTAAAGCGAGGAGTGCAGAAATATGAAGATTATCTATTACCAAAAAAGTTCTTAATTAGGACTGATAATACTCAAGTTAAAGCATTTTTGAAAAACAATGTTGATCCATCTATTGCCAATAGATATATTATTAGAATTCAAATTTGGTTTTCTTATTTCAAATTTGATATTGAGCATATAAAAGGAGAGGCTAACTTTCTTCCTGATTATCTTAGCAGGGATGGAGCTAGATCAACTAAGGACGAAAGTCCAAATACTTGAGATAAAAGTTTCCTATTTGGAAGCTCAAATTCAAAATATACAAGATAGTCTTCGAGACAAAAATATAGCCCTTGAGGCAGAAGTAACTTGTACCAAGTCTAGTATCCCTTCACAGGGACTTGTGAATACTAGCGCTCTACCCGAGGATAAAGGGAAAACAAAGAAGGTAATGGGAACCCCTTCACAGGGAAAATTTGAACCTATTACTAGTATCCAAGATATCAAAAATAGCAAAGGTAGCTCTTCACAGAGCCATACTTTACCGAAGCTAGATATTGAAAAAATTGATCCAAAAGAAATTGTCAAGATATGTCATGTGACAAAAATATCCAAGAAGGATAACTATGAAGAAATAATTTTCTTTATTGTTGTTTTCAATATACTATCCGATTGGTATCTTGAAGTGGGAAAGTGGATGAAAACTTTCCACTATGGAAGATACAACAAAATAAATTTTTATCCAGAAGCTCCAGCCAACTGGGTGAAAAACTGTTTTGAATTAGGAAATATACTCTGTATATATCCTAGCAAAGATCTCAAGGAGATAGCCCAACTTCCAGCCGACGTCAAGAAGGCCATTAAAAGGTATACTGAAGTTGTCAAAACTACAAACATATACATCCGATTCTACTCTGCAACAATGGAATGGGATCCAGAACTTCAAAATATGCAGCCAGCATTCCATGTTATCAAATTAGGGCTCACAAACCAACATTATTTACCAACCAGTCAAAAGGTTGTTAAAAATGGTTATCAAGATATCATTAACATGATGCCATATAGAAGAGCCAAAGGATACAAAGAAATATTTGAACACCTAACTCAGTTAATCACTGAGAAGGAAAAGATATGGGTTTATCCATCTGAGGAACATATAATCTACTCTAATGCCAGAATAGAGACAAAAGAGGAGGATATCTGTTATCTTGATCATTTATTATCAAAAATAATCTCTAATCAAGTTAGTGGATCTGAGAAGATGGAGAAAGAACTATGCAAATTACTTTGGGATTACAGTGATCACCATTGTGTACATTGTGTAGTAGAAGATATGAGCCAAGTCTCACTCGATGATGAAGAGTTCCCTGCAGAATTCTTTGAATCAAGAATGGAGAAATAATTGATATAGGAAAGTGACCCTTTATCACTACTTTAATAAAGTTTCTTTATTAAAGAAAAACTGTGGTCACTCAAAGACAAAAGATAGTGGTTGAGATAATGACTTCCTACCATCTATTGAAGAAAATAACACGAAGTTGCTGTTGAAGATAAAGAAAAGTGGGTATGATAATAACTCTCCACCTACTTACCAGCTAAAAAGGAGGACAGCATCACTACCTAACAAAAGAAGATGGCAGACAAGAAAGACAGCTGTGAAGATAAGATGGCTAACCACTTGAGGAAAAATCCTCTATATAAGAAGATGAAATCCAAAGACTAGAGGCATCCCTGGATCTTCCATCTCTCGAATTCTTAGCATCTCAAATCTCTCTCTAATATCTGTATACACCACTTGTATTCAGAAAAATAAATAGCTTTGAAGATAGGAAAGCTTGTAATAAGGTAATCACTTATGGAGTTCTAAACTTCATAAGGTGAGTACCAAAGGTATGTAAATATAGTAAGCAAGCATGTATTATTTTCAATCTTATGAATATCAAGATGAAGTTTTTATGGTTTAATAAAGTTTCTATGAAAGGATTTCGTTAAGTTTCTCATGATTCCTCGGCAGTACAAATAGAGATTTTAAAAGATTTTCAAAACATTGTTTTTGAATGGATGTTAGCCATGCCAAAGTACCCGTCTTTGATGTATGTTTTAGGGGAAAAAGGGCGATTTCTAACAAAAATTTTGTAGCACCTTGTGTGTGAGTTATCTTTTAAAATCTTGTTCTAAGTAAGAACTTGTTACGAAAGAGTTTGAATAGAGGTGAAAACAGAGACTACGAATTACGTGAGATAGCGTACGTGGCAACACGGCTAGTTCTCTAGAGTGAGAAATGCAACCTTAATTGAAAAACCTTTTGCGGAAGCAGTTGTGGACCCAAATGATTTCAAAAACATTTTAAATGTTCATCTGATTCAGAAGAATGATTGAATACATGCAAAGCTACTATAAGAACATCTTGGAGGGAAAGCTGTTTATTTCCATTGATTACGTAAGTTATTTACATGCTTTTATTTACTTATGCTCTGATTATTATTATTAATCTTCATGAACACCCCACAAGCATCCACATCTAATGATGAATGTCTTAGATTATATTTAGATGATAAAGATATTTCATTTTTATTAAGTATAGTAGAAAAATCTGAAGATATAGTTCCTGTTGGACAAGAAAAGCTTAAAGAAATATATTCTGAAATAGATTACGCTTGTAAACATAATATAGGATTTGACCCTGTAGAAATTAGCAAAGAAATAAAGAAAATTGAAGATGTTATTGGAAAATACAAAGACATAGGAGAAGAAGTTTCAGAAGGAATAGTTTTTGGATATATAACTGAAAAAGACCAACCTAGAACTTTTGAAAAATTATCAAAATATAGAGAATATTTAGAACAATTTGAAAGATTAAAGAAATTACATATTGATCCTGATTAATTAATCAAGGAGAAAGAAAAGATATTAAAAGTTAAAAATCTCAGGATTAATAACCCAAATAAAAGAATTATAAGATATAGGGTAAAACTTGCAAATAAAGATAGGAAGGGTAAGATAGTACTTTTATAGAAATCAATTTTATATTATTTAAAAGCTTTGTGAGTATCTGGTAGACTTCTGGCAGAATTCTTCTGGTATTCTAGCATAGCCCATGACCACAATACGTGGAAGAGAGTCACATACTCCAATCTCGACATGATAAATTAATCATAAATGCAGCAATCACAAGTGAATAAATATCGTTTCTACGAGGACCATCTTTACTAATATACCGAAATTAACTAATATTAACTTTATTGGAAAAATCAGTTTGTAACCTTGAATTTGGCCTTTAAAATGCGAAATCCCGGTTGCATACGGCCGAATGCGACTAGGGTTGTCCGTGGGTCGATTCGGTTCGGTTCTGAAAAGATCCAAATCGACCCAAAACTTTCGGGTATTTAATAAATGAAACCGTCGGGTTCAAATATAATTTTGGAACCGTTCGGGTTCGGTTCCGTTCGGTTCGGGTCGGTTCGGTTCCGTACCATAATTAAATTTTTTAATATTTACAACAACAATACATAAATACAACTAATGACATTTCATTTGTAACTTTTACAAATTAACGTAGCCAAAATTCAAAAATATATAAATAATTAGCCGTTCAATAAGATTAATTCAATGCATACAAATACCAAAAAATAGATATTAATATTACAGTAACACTACATAAAGTATATTCATTTGCTTCACATTAAAATGGGCTAATGAGTTTTAAAAATGATTTGGGTTTTAAAATTAAAATTATGAAATAATCTGATTTATTTAATTAATTTGCTAATTTGTTTAGAAAAAAAATAAAATAATTTAATTAATTCAATATAAAAAATAAAAAAATTATTTAGTTTCGGTTCTTATTCGGTTCTTCGGTTCTTGGTCTAGACCCGACCCAAACCAATCGGTTCTCGATTCGGGTATCTGTTCGGGTATTTAATTTATGAAGAACCGTTCGGTTCAGTCCGGTGCGGTCTGGATCGATTCGGGACTTTTGAACACCCCTAAATGTGACTTTGGTCTCTCAACTCATCTTCAAATTTGGTTCTCCAGAGTTTCGAAAATGCTAAAGTTGGTCCCCAAACTCTTCAAATATCGAATATAGTCCCCAAAACTTGTGAATTCATCCACTTAGCACTTTCAAAGCTTCCAATCGAGTCCAAACCTACTGATGCCTCTTCAATTACATCCTTTGAGCTCCAATTATACCCCAATTCTCTTCCTTTACGAACAATTTACCTCCGAAACGGAAATTTTATCATGATATTTGGGATGGACATTGGTGTCACCATCATTGTTGACTTTTGATTGGTTGAAAATAAGGTGCTGACGTCAACTATGCCATGCATCTGTGAGAGATTGGTCAAAGTAGAGGTGATGACGTCAACCTAGTCATCTTGATCAGGCGGAACTCACCAAGCTGAAAAACGGGTGGAATCGAAATGTTTTTGGGTAAGAGGTGAAATTGCATCAATTGATTAAGGACTTTTATTAGGGATGTTATTGTAGGTCAACCCACGATTATAAATTCGTTATCAACAAGAAAGAACAATCTGAGTTTTATTTACTAAATATTCTTTAATAGCTGAACTTTCTGTCCAACTATACATTCTAGAGCTAGATAAAACTTTCGAGCCAAACTGTTCTTCTTAAGTTAAATATCTGAAGATTCTGAACGACTACCTGATTCGAGAACTAACGGATTCGATTCGATTCTTGGTTCTAGACTGAGAATCGACGAACAAAATCTCCCTAATTTTTTTTAAAATTTTATTTTAAATAAGTCAAATTATTTTATTTTTTTAAATAAATTTGCTAACTAATTAATTTATCTAAAACCCAAAATATTATTTTATTATTTCTATTTTTCAACCAAGCCCAATTTAATCAAATTGACCTCAATTTTACCTAAATCTCTCATTCTACCATAGTATCGTTTTTTCCATTTTATTATTGTGAGCTCGCTATCTTCCTCTTCATATAATTTTAACAATCAAATCTATGAAGAATTCAATAAATTGAAGGGCCGATTTTGACATAAATTTTGAATGTGATCCGTTTGTTTATTTTGAAAAGATCAAGATTGATTCGCGTTCTCCTCCGTGAGAATATCGAAATCATATATTTACTTGTCAAAAATAATACTCGGATGAATGAAAAATTTGAGCTCCAAGTGATGAATTGAAAGAGGTTTGTGTTGGAGGGAAATTAGTTTAAAGTTATCCCACATGGAAAAATAAATAAAGGCAATGACCACGTTAAATATTATTACATTTTAGAAGGGTGTAATCATGTGTGGTATATAAGCTCTCTCTAAGTGCGCACAGTGGAATGCAAATCAAGGATCGAAATAGATTTCGAACCTTAAAATTGTGTGCGTGCGCGACCAGCGTTCACGAATGTCGGACCGAATAAACAAAAAATTGGTCTTAAGAAGGTCTATGTTTTGTCTTTATTTTATTATTTTTCCAAATAAAAAACCTTTCAAATTCTTTTAACTTTTGGAACTCATGTGATTGTGTCTATATTAATTGAGAGATTAACAGTCGGGTTAATGGTGGTTAATGGTAGCTCCTGGCCGGTTAATTCTGTAATATAATCTATTTATTTAGTCATCTTCATCCCTTACAAAAATACACAAAAATTTCTCTCCGCATAAAATTTTATCTCCTCTCTGCATACATAATTTTCATTTTATGTCAAGGTCTTGGTGGTGATAGTGTTCAAATACTAAGTTCGTCGGAGTAGCATCTGCAGTACACAAGCTTTACTGATTTTTCGTTGTTTCTTGAAAAACATACGCTCAAACTAAATCTCAAGCACCTACGGTGAGGTGGCGAATCTGTTTTAAGAAAATTATGTTTACACAGACCTCGATTCCAAAGTTCATTCGCTCTTTTGTTATTACTTGCAATTTTAGATTACTTGTTCTTTTTTTAATGTAATTAATAAAATTATTTTATTTTAATATTTAGGCTAACAGTATGTGAATATTTCTGCCCTTGGAAAATAAATTTAAAATGATTTTTTTTTTTTTTTTTTTTTTTGAGACAATGCATCACGATTCCGTGTCGGATGAAAGTGTTGTTTGATAGGCGGACAAGCTATGCACTTACCTTAATCTCATTATACAGCTTCTTATGGATAAGGCATAAATACTTTGTTTTATTTCCTATCCTCTTATTTGTTTGGATATCGATATTACTGGGACAGAGTCAAAAAATTTGTTCTGTTTTTGCTAGTTATCCATATGAATATCCATCTTCCCAAAAATTTCCTTATATTTTACGATGCATCTTAATTTGTCATTCACTAAACGAACAAATGATCTTTAGTACGTTAAGTTTTACTAATTTTGTTATATCCTCTACACATATAAAAGAGGAAAGTTTTTGTTACCGTTCAAATCGCGACATCGGCGTGTTGGAATTAATTGATAAAGTGTTAAATAATTAAATGTGATATTTAATTATGTGGGCCATTGTAATTAATTTGGGTGAATTGGAAAAGTCTCCAATATAGACCCATAAGTTGATAAGCCCAATTTTAGGTGTCTTATATATGGTAAGTAATCCCACATCGAAAATTTACAAGAAAAAAGACTTGTTTATATAGTGGGATGTGTGTACAAGTTATAATTTAATAAGTGGTCTATAACTTAGCTAACTTTGGCTAGCCAAAGGCTAGCTAACTAGCCACCACTAGAGTGGTGCTTCGCACCACTCGCGCCGCGCCCCGTCCCGGCCCGCGCACATACGCATCGTTGCAAGGAGCAGTGGAGCCTTAAAGTTTTCAGAAATGGACTCATGATTCGATGACATGGCAACGGGAGGCTCGATGAGTTGGCATCCTAGGTGGCACACACGTCACTTAGTCCGCGTGGCAGTTGGTTCAGTTGGAGGTACACGTGGCATCTGCATGGCTGGTGACTGTTCAGAAATTGGTGAATAGACATGATGAATGGACACCACACTTCGTGGTTTAATCTGGATCGTCAGATCATGAAACAGTGCGATCCAATGGCTAGAACATATCAGACCAAGTGGTGCACTAGTTCGTGAAATGTTACACACCCATTCAATGAGACACTTCAATCTCTATAAATAGAGACCTTCAGATTCGTTTTTTGTACACCAAATCAATTAATATATTCTTGATTTTTAAATTCGTTCTCTCTCCATATTCTGCGTAAATTCCTACGATATTTTCGTTGTTATTCCGTTCGAGTACGTTCATTCTTTGGTTCGACCGATAAGGTTGGTATTGTGCAATATCGACTTTGGAAGAAGCGTTGTATTTTGGGAGACAGACGTCCATAATCCCGTTTGCACGTTGTTGGGGGGCGAAATCTGTCTTAAGGAGATTTGCCTTGGCATACCTCGCTTCATCTTCTATTTTTTTCTTTGTTCTTTTGATTGCGGTAGTCCAATTTCCGACAACACGGCGTGTCACGCTGATGTCGACATCCACTAAAATAGAATGCGCGTTATTTGGCTTCCCTTTTCCTTCATTTCTCCACATTCTAGACGGTTCTCTCTCTCTCTCTCTCTCTACACCATTTCTCGCGACCTTCGAGTTACTTATGAAACCCTAATGGATTTCACATATTTCCTCCATTTCAGCCGTATTTCTAGGTTTCTTTCCCCTCATTTTCTCTGTATCCACGTACTTGTTTCTCTCTGTATCTACGGTCGTTCTCGCGACGTGTGCCTTTTTTTGAAACCCGAACATATTTTTGTGATTTTGTCTATTTCAAGAGTTTTTGATTTTTGTTTCCTCTCATTTCCTGTAGATCTAGATGCTTTTTTTCTCTGTTGGCGTTTTTTCTCGCGACCTCGATTTTTGTTTTCGGACTGTGGTAGATCTGATGCATTTTTTTTTTCCTTTTCAGGTCCTAATTTGTTGTGGTGTAATTTACTAGAAAGTTCGAACGAAATTTTATACCTTATCGTTGTTGATTTGAAATCTTGTTATAGACTCAACCCCCTCTTCCAATTAGTGATGGCAATGGGGCGGGTTCGGGGCGGGGCACCCTCACCCCACCCCACCCCCGCCACACCACGCCACTCCTCCTCCCCGCCCCGCGCCCCACCTCGCCTTAGATGGGGCGGGGCGGGGCGGGGCGGGGCGGGTATGGGGCGAGGACTTGCCCCGTTTTTTGCCCCATTTTTTTTTTATTTAAAATACAAATTCAAAATTTTAAAATCCAAAGTAAATAATGTTCAAACTAATTATATCAATATTCAAAGCAAATACTTGAAACAAAAAATGTCCAAAACAAATAATATCCAAAACATATTTTTTTTCTTTTTTAATTCTTCACGGGGCGGGTTCGGGACGGGGCATCTCCACCCCGCCCCGCCCCAAGACCCACGACGGGGCGGCGAACCTCGCCCCGCCCCACCCCACCAACCCGTTCGGGGCGGGGCCCCGCGGGGACGGGGCGGGGAAAATTGCCATCTCTACTTCCAATTTTAAAAATTAGGGTTGAATTGTATTGATTGCATTTCGTTATTTTTAATGGGTTTTTGTTTTTAGTGATCTAATAGGAGACTCGGCGTCTTCTAAGCGTACCTGGTAAATCCTATTACATCATTATATTAAATTTTTGTTCGTATTTATGGATAAAGTCAATATTTGAGCTCAATAACATGAATTAATTCGTTCAGTTACTTTTATTATATTGAGGTAATTCGGTGGTTTACTTTAAAATTTCATTTCTGCGTTCCTTGGTCCTTGATTTTGTATCATTCTATTGATTATATAATATATGCAAAGGTTATATATTTATGTTCAGCTCTACTGCCATGTGAGTTTGGGTATTTAACAGCATTTTTATGTTCATAATTGATTTCCAGTGTTAAAATCTATTTATGTTTATTTCGATATTCTTTAAAAATAAAAAAAAGGAGCTGATTTCAATTATTGACATATTATGGGCAGTTTAGTTTATAGGATCAGAAGGATTCAAGTTCAGTTTAGTAGTTCTGCCTAATTTTTTGTGGCAACTTGTTGAGGATTTCCTAATCCATCAAAACTTGAACTGTTTTAGAAGCTAGCACTAATTAATTAGATTCTGATTTATTTGAGTGTTTTTATGCAGCACCTGGGATAAGTGCATCTCTATCGGAAGACAATATGAAGGTATTTCAATGTAATGATTCAATAGTTTAGATTATATGCTGTACAACGATGCGTTTCCGATTCATTAACTATTGAACTCTTTTTAGAATAATCTTAAGCCACTTGATTTCTTGTGGGTTTGCTTATGATTGATGTTTAAAGTCCCTTAATGGATACTTTAGTTTTTGATGCTACCGAGCTGAAGTATGTGTGATTTTCTCTTTTGTAGTTTTCTTTTTATATTTTTTTTCCTCTTATGATGTACTCAGATTCTGGGTTTTCGACATGTTTCTGTTCAAATATATATCAACCTATTACTATTTGCCTGCAAATTTGAGATTACAAGAGCACTGCCTCCATGGAGAGGAGCATCAAAAAGTAATTGATGAATTCATGGAGAGGAGCATCATAAAGTAATTTCTACTATAAATCTTATTCTGAACTTTTGAGATGTAGATATTCCATGGTAAATGAACAAGTAAAATTTGTCTTGCTTAAATGAAAGGAGTCCTTGAAGTTGTAATTTCTGTTTTCTCGCCACGTGCCTCTGATTTTAGAATAACTTCGTCAAGTCTTTCTATTATTTTGATTTGCATGATATGCCCTAGAAAAGTTAGCATGCGTTGTATTTATACACTGAATTAATTTGAACTAAATATCTCACTTGATTACTGTCTTAATATAATGTCATTTCTCTGTACCCTTTTTAGTTCATTTCCAATTAAGTTGTTCATTATCGATGATTTTAGATTGAAATCTTGTATATGTTTGAACTAAGCTTTTTTTTCTTCTTTTTAATTTTTTTTAGTGTATAGGACTATAGGGTTCCTAAAAAATAGGGCTAAAACAAACCCTTAATTCTCCAGTTTTTTATTTGTTTTTCCAATTTCTTCCTTTTTCGGTAAGTAAATATCGAAGTCTTGATATGAATCTTGGGTCTGGTTGATGATTTTTTTGTTCATTTCAGTGTTGCCAAGAATTTTTTAGGGTTTCTCCGATTTTTCCTATTTTGGTAAGTAAATGTTATTTTTTTGCTGCAAATCTTGGGTATACTTGATGGGTTTGCTGTTTACTTGAATATTGCTAAGATTTTATTTTTTTTTTAGTTTTAATTTTTCTCCTCCTGTCTTCATTGTTGGATTTTCCATGAGCCAGAACTTGACAAGGTATTTAAAATGTAGTATTTACTGTTTATGAACCTGTATGCATGTAAGAGAGCAATTTATAATGCGTAAGCTATCATATTTAAGTCCTCTACTACAAGTTAATATGGTGTGATTAAAGAGACTAATATTATATATGTAATAAGCTTTCATAATATTCTTTGCTAATTAATCATAAGGAGAGAATCTTCCTTTCTCAAACAGTGACATTTATTTCTTGACTACTTTCTCAATAGACTGACCATTGTAGGGATATTTTTGTTGATCTTTCTAATATAGCTCTAGACGATTACCACATTTCATGTGTTTACATTATTAGATTCTCGCGAAAGGCATAAACCATAGATGCGATTAGTACTCCAGAATATTTTTCCATTTTCACTTCGATGTTTATGTTCGTGATTCTCTATTTATTGATTGTGTCATTAACTGTTGATCCATTTGATGCAAATTAGATGTCATGTTTGATTTCTCAAAGTTTTTACCTCTTAAGTATTCTTTTTATGCTACATTTTGGTTTTTTAACTTTTAAGTGCTCCTGATGGCTTTGGATTTGCTTTACTTTTGGGATATGCATGAGCATTAGAAAAATCTTTTGATGCCTAAACTGTGATTGTTGTGCTGATATTTGACTTACTGCTTAAATGAACTATGCAACAATACTTTATTGGGTTTGTAATGAGATGAAGAGCATTTCTTGGGTAAGTGTGTCTATGTGCATGGTTGGTACAAAATTTCTTACATTTATCTTTATTTGGAAATGTCAAAAAATAAAATTCATTTTCTAGAAGTGAAATTGTTGATGATTTATAGAGTTGATCGCACTGTAATTATTGGGGGAATAACGGAAAAGAAATGAGAGGTTGACTTAATAACGGAAAAGAAATGAGAGTTCTTGATTTCTGAGATTTCAGAATGCTTTTTATTTTGGAGCATTTTCTCTGCAATGGATTGCCGTGGTCTTGCAAAAAAGGAATGTTGCTTAAAAGAAAATCGTATATGTATTTCGTATTTGTTATTTGTTATGAATCCAGCTTCTAATTTCCTTTTATGTTCCAAACTTTTTGGAGCATATTGTCTGCAATGGATTCATGTGGTCTTAGAAAAAAAAGAATGTGGCTTAAAAGAAAAATGTATTTGTATTTCGTATTTCGATTGTTGTGTGGTTTATGGTGCAGCTCACTGAATATCAAAAATTACCAAATTCTCAACCTTCAATTGTTTGTCCAATTGATACTGAAGGTATTTTGGGGTGTCTGGGCGCAATTTGAATTTGCAAAGGAAGTGCTCTTTTTTTTTTTTTTTTTTTTACCATTGAACAAAGCAGTGGTCAAAGAATTAATCTTTGCTGCTGATTTCCGTGTTTGATGTGTCGGAATTTAACAGTCAAAAAATCAATTATTGGAAGGAACATCGTGCCCAGACAAGTCCTTTATGGATTGTTCAGATAATTCTTTTTCTTCCCTTTAGTTTTTTTTACATTATTAAATTTTTATATGTTAGATGTCTTTCGGACGTTGTGAGTTAAATTGAACTTGAAAAATGATTACAATTGTTATTATTGTTTTTTTTGTTGTTATTGTTGCTTTCATTGGGAGTTCTTGTGTGCTTGAATGTGTGTTATTTTGTGATTACATTCTTTTCCAAAGAGGTGGTCTGGATTGAGCCTTGACCTGAGAACTTGATTCTCATAGAATCCTAGTGAATTTGGCCATTCTCTGATCTTTGGAGGTGTCTTTATATTTGCATGTAAACAATCTAATATTAAATTTTTGTTTGGCCATTCTCTCTGTACGGTTTTCCCTCTCTCATTTGGTTTTTCTAGATGTTTCTTTCCCCCAGCGTCTTAGGAAGTTAATCATTTTTTAAAAATGGCAATAGTTGCTACCGAAAGAGCACTTTTTCTCTTGCGAAGGAAACTTCCCAAAAGGCTGATGCATTTGTAATTGGAGGTAAGACGACTTTCCTTCTCTCTCTATATGTGAGCCAATAGTTATCGTTATTTGGCTTTGGCGTAGAGGACATAGGCTGAACCATAAAAAAAGATATATTTTTAACTGTTTACTTTTCTTCCTTTTGTTCTCTCAACTTTCTCTGCATGCTCCTCTCTCTCTCTCTCACTCTCATTCGGTTTTTCTACGGTACATTTATGCGTTTAGATTGTAGTTAAAAATTGGTTTATTCAGAAATATTTATTTCCGTAACATTGATACCTGATAAAGTGGTTTTAAGATGTTCCTATCTTTTTTCTGTTCAAGATTGTTTGTGTGTGCTGCTAGATACGCTATTCAATTAAAAACCGCACGAAATATTTTCCTTGTGTTGATAGCACTTATCTTTTTGGTTAGAAAGTTTGTGTAAGTGCTTATTTTTTAAACTTGAAGGTACCAATTCTAAAGTTTATGCTTTGGGGGGTGATCATCCTTTATCCAATATATAAAGGAGGAGGTTGAATTAATTGTTCATAAGCCGAATTTCCATATAAACCGAGCTATTGTCAGGAGGTTAGATGAGCCCTATAAACTGAACCGTAAAAGAAGGTATATTTTTAACAGTTTACTTTGCACACTTTTGTATTAAGTGATAATTTCATGATGTAATGTAGTTCATTTTTGAGTTTATTTTATCTACAGGTAAACGTTCCTTTTTTATTGGCACTATCTGTCACGACAAACCTTTGCTGTCTATGATTTCCCAAAATTAACTTTTGGATAAACAAGTGACATTTGTTCGTCTGCACGCTTTCGTTTCTTTGTTAATTTAGTAATAGCTACAGATCACTATGATACTTAGTTCATGAATCATGGCGTTATAAAAGTTTCATAGATTTTTTAATTATTTATGTTTTAATTCTTCTCTGATATATGTTTTGGAATATGATCTACAGTCAGAGAAATTGAATCCTTTGAAATTTCTGTAATTGAGCTTCTGTTTGGACGTGTTACTAATTATTTATATTTACTACATATATTTATATTGTAAGGATATATATATTTTTACTTTATATGGATAAATGAATGTTCATAATTTCTTGTCATATCATATCACTTTTACATATTATAATTCAACCTAACCCCATGCCATACCACATTACTTGTACAGTCAAAGCATGGCCTGTTATGACAGCTAATCAGAAGATTGTACTTTCTCAGCATGGCCATTCATCTATGTGCTTTACTGTTGTACTATTTTCACAAATACACACACACATACACACACACATACACACACACACACACACACGTATATATCATATCATATATAATCATGTAAAAAACAGACATAAGATATCCTTGCAGAGAAAAAAACAAGAAGCAAGGTAAATTATTTTCTCTCTTTCTTTACATTTTCCCTTCTCTCCTACCGAAAAAGAGAAAACTGCTTTACTTTGCAGAGGTACAAGAAGCGAAAGAAATGTTTCTTTCTTTATATTTTCCTTTCCTTTTTGTGCCCATATAACTCTTAATAATATATGAATGATGACACCTATTACATTACTGTGTTTACAATAGTCTTATAATTGTTTCTCCCTTCTTTCCATTAACCAGTCATGAGCATGGAATCAAATCACAAATTAATTCCTGAAATAGCAACACGAGAAACTGGATGGACATGTAAAGTGGTGGTTGTGGAAAAAACGGCTTCAAGATCATCACAGAGGGGAATGGAATGTATCAACATCTGTGGTTAATGGATACTGCTGTAAGTTTCTACAAATAATAGCTTGTTGATGTTTTATTTTTCTTTCTTCATTTACAATAAAAGATTTCTTTGTAATTTAGTACTCTTCTTTTCCCCCATTAACATCAGCTCCTGTTAATGAAAGAACATAGTTATTTCTATGCTTATATGAAAGAGTTGCGAGATTCTGTCTAATAGGATGAAAATATTATTTCAACTTTCATTTACTTCTTTCAAACAACTTCGTAATGTCTTCAAAATTCGTGTCATATAAACTGATGATTATTTTTTTTATTCTAATTCCAATTTCAAGTGAAAAAATAAATATAAAGAATGTGTTCAGAATTACCATACACCAAACTGCGTAGTTTAGCTCTAAAATGTTCAGACTTGTCTGTTTTATTTTTCATACATACATGGATTTGAAAATGACTTTATCATGTTACCTTTTATCTTATGTGTATATATTAATAATAACTCATGCAGGAAAACAAAGTGCAAGCAACTATATTTGCTCAAAATATTAAAGCTCTTGAAAATACATTGGTACCATCAAAGACGTACTTGATCTCAAATACATATGTGAAGCAAACAAATGAACGATTTAGATCAACTTGTGGAAATACCCAGTGGACAATTAGTGATTCAACCAGGATTGAAGAAGTGAATGAAAACCACATTCCTCTTGTAGAATCATGTTTTCAGTTTACAACATTTGATGAACTTCACAAGTACATAGACATGGACACTGAAATAGGTAAATCAAACCATTAGCACAAATGTATTCATTGCACAAGTAAAATTTCACACTGATGGATATCACAAACAACTAATGATTCTTCATTTTGTTCCTTATTTTCTCCCCAGCATTTGTAGGTATTGCAGTTGATGTTAGTCCAAAAAGGAAAATTTCGAACATAAATGCAAATTCAACTGTCCAAGACATTGTTCTTGTTAATGAAAGTTAAGTATACAAGAAGCTAAACTTTTAGAGACAAACCAGTACATTCCCAGCTATAGAAATTGACTAAATTTTCTATAATTTCATGTGCAGGTTGCAAGCAATTGTATTAACTATTTGGGACAATTTTATAGACCGTGAAGGAGTTGAGATTACTGAGTGCCTTATGAAAAAACCTATCATTGTCGGTAACCATTTAAAAGTGACGTCATTCAAAGGTAAATAAACATAGAATTAATTCGTTTCTTTAAGCAACTAACGTGTTACATATAGATTTGATTTTGCTTACACAATTGTGACATATTAAATAGGAATATCATTGTCCACAAAGGCAAACAGCTCAATCTTCATAGATCCAAAGTTTGAGAAACTTGTTGAACTGAGAAAATGGTTAGAACACTTATTTTGTTATTATTATTTTTGAACATATTTCACTTCTCATTTCCTAGGACTTTATTCTATTTCAATGTTTATATATTTTCTCACATATCATTAACTATTGTTGAAGGACGGAAAGAAACAAAGAAATGTTGACAGAGATGATAGTTCAAACAACGTATGATTTACCAGATACTTCCACTATTCCACCTCCTCCGAAAAGTAGAGTCATCTACATTAAGGATCTTTTAGAAAACACGTCAACGGTATATTAAATAATGCAGTTTAAACTATGAAAGTGAGCTCTGTCATTTGAATTCTTCCAATTTTACAAAAGCAGGTCTTTCGTAAAACAAATTTGTATTAACGTTCCTTGTATTTACTTCAACGCAAACCATTTTGGATCAAAGGTAAGGTAGAAATGAAAGCAACAACTCAATCACTTTGGTATATGGCATGTGACACTTGTGGTTGGATGTCCTTTGCTCAATTGAATGAAATGTATCTCTGCAATTATTGCAAGTACATGCATGCAAGAGCAATTCCTAGGTAATATATATTTTCCTACATAACAAAGATAATCATTCTTTGTGTAGTTTAACTTCATCGAAATTCAGCTTTTTCTTATTACACTAAATTTAAATTTTTTCCCTCAGAGCAAGGTGCAGTGTTAGCATTGGAGATCACACTGGAAACACTACTGCATCGTTATTCGGTGATCTAGCCGAAAAATTCTTACATCTTCCAGCTGAGAAAATAATGAAAGATAATTTAATGGTAATGTTTATTTGTATTTATTTATTACATTCAACAAGTGTCCTCAACTGTTTAGCTTGATACTATATTGTTTATTGTTTTGCATATAGCCACATCATGTCATTGGTGATCATAAGTCTAACTATGTGGATGAAGACCACTTCATTTACATGATATTAGGAAACCCGGATCCAAAAACTAACCAACCAAGGTTCGATGTAATATCTATTCTTCATGACAACCGCGAACTTGAACAAACGCCTCCAGTAGTGTCCCCATATGATGCGAAGAATAGAGCTCCATTCAGTTGCACTGGTCCTTCTAAAACCAGTCAACAATTCCCACCTCCTGCACGAAGAAATCCGGTCTTTGAAATAGAGATTCTTGAGCAACCAAAAAAACAGAAGATGGTGTCATCTGACCTTCTAAAGATGATACGACTGTAGTTCATCAACCTGAGAGCACCATTATTGTAACAAAATAACTGTCCCAGGCCTTCAGCAGTTCAACTAACAACTGAGGTGTTTTTGTTCTTTTGCTAAATGCAAATGCTGGGAATCATTGTGCAGAAACTTTGGCAACAACTTGAGCAAATCAGCAACAACAAAAAAAGTTATTTTTTGAACTTCTTTTGACTAAATGCCTATTTTGTATAGAACTCTATTGCAACTTATGGATGACATGAGCTTTATTCTAAATTTGGTGCACTACGTTTATGTATTGAACATGGCCAGTGTATTATGTTAGTGTATATAAAGTGATTGCATGTATGCAATTTGTTGCACTTCTAACTTTTGTGAATCTGAGTAGAGACTCAATTCTTACTTTCTTTGTATTTTATTTAGTTATTTACTGAATATATTTGCAATGCTAACAGAACTTTATTCTACCAGGTTGTATGATAGTAAACACAAATTATAAAGCACTTAGTTTTGTATATATCATTAAATGCTTATATATCCTAAAATGAATTTAACAGTATCACTTAGAAAAAAATATCTGTAATCGTGCAACGCACGATGCAGGACTAGTATATATACACACACACGAAGTAGAGCTGATGACGTCAACCTAGTCATCTTGATTCGGCTTAACTCACCATGCTAAAAAACGGGCGGAACCGAGGTATTTTTGGGTAAGAGGTGAAACTACATTCGTTGATTAAGGACTTTTATTAGGGATGTTATTGTAGGTCAACCCATGATTAGAAATTCGATATCAGCAAAAAGAAAAATCTGAATTTTATTTCCTGAAGCTCTTTTATAGCTAAACATTCCATCCAACTATACATTTTAGGGTTGAACAAAACTTCCGAACCGAATTGAACCATTCTTCTTAAATTAAATATTCGAATTGATATCTAAATCGAGAGCTAATGAGTTTGGTTTGGTTCTCGGTCCTAAACCGAGAATCAACAAACTGTATAAGAACAGAATATCCCTAATTTTTTTAAAAAAATTATTTTAAATAAGCCAAATTATTATTATTATTATTATTATTATTATTATTATTATTATTATTATTATTATTATTATTATTATTATTATTATTATTATTATGTGTGACTTTGCTAACTAATTAATTTAACACAAATCCAAAAAATTATTTTACTATTTCTAATTTCCAGTCAAGCCCAACTTAATCAAATTGACCCCAGTTTTACCTAAATCTCTCATTCTACCATAGTGCCGTTTCTGTCGTTATATTATTGTAAACTCGTTATCCTCCTCTTCATGTAATTTTAACAATCATATCTATGAAGAATTCAACAAAGAGAAACTCAAAAGATATCACGAAATTGAGCTACATTATTTTGTAAGAGCTGTGATTAAACATGTCATAATTGAATTAATGTATTTTTATTGTAAATATGAAAACAAAAATGGTTATTGTACGGAACCCGAGAACTGAATTGAATGGAATCGAACCGAACCCGAATGATTCCATAATTAAATTTGGATTCGACAGTTTCACTTACTAAATATTAGAAAACTCGGGTTCGAGAAGCGAATTGAATCGAATCATGTCCAACCCAAATACATTCTTTAACTACTAACAACTATAACTAACTACCCTCCGCCTTTGTAATTACCTACCGTGGTAACAGCTTCAATCACATAACCTTCTTTTCCCTCCCTTTGTGCTTCACCCATTCATCTTAGCTATCCAGAATTTCTTCCTGTAATTATCTATCTGTTTCCAGTCTAATGTTTTCTATGTAACAAATCAATTGCATCATGGCAATCAAAGCACGTTTTCAACCACAAATTACCAGCATTAAGTTCGAAAGTGTGCGAAGTTTGTTTATAAATACAGAGCAATTTTGAAGGTGAAAGATGCAAGCCCCAAACTAGAAAGTTGAGAGAGAAAATACATATATTTACTTTTTGTATGTTTCTTGTGTAGTTGCCAACTTACAGATCAGCATGAATTGATTTCCCACCAAACAAAATAAGAACAAGAGTGAAAAGAGAATATAGGTGCACTTGCTTGGCCTCTTCATATATATAAATATATTTTTATTTTGAGGACTTGTATTTTTTTTTTAGAGCAACATGACAATTATTGGGCAAACAATCATTGATGAAATTTATTTATTTACTAGTTGCAAGCAACGTGCAAAGCACGTTTGCCTAGTTTATATTTAATAGTTTTGTTTAAGAATTAATTTGTTATTAATAAAAATGTAATTTTTTTAGTTAATTAAATAATTAATGATATAATGTTTATGTAATTGATAAATAATTAGATGTGTGATTTTGATGTTGTGATGTAAGTTGGTGAGATCGAAGAAAATAAGTAAAAGTTGACAAATTTGGAGAAATTGCTAAATTGTAAGGGATCCAAAGTTCGGGGACTAAAATATAAATACTTAAAAGTTGTGCCGAACTTCACGATGAAGATTTGAGAGTGCTCGGAGTCAATTGGATAAAGGAAGACGTCAATGGAATCAGATTTAGTCAAAAGATGATCAATTTTCAACCGAAAAGTTATGCTCCGATGTTTTAGTCTCATATTGAGATCTATTTTTGGCATAGAAAGTGATCGAATTGGAGAATGATGTCTGAATCAAAGTTGTAGCCAGATGAGTTAGCTTTCCAACGCATTTTGAATCGCCTCAATCGGACATCAGAATACAAAGTTACGATAAAAACACTGAAAGAAGGTGCAGCTGCCTGTTTAAAACAAGAAATTCCGTTACATAATCCGTTAAAACAACAAATTCCGTTAGTTTTTCCGTTAAAAACAAGAAATTCCGTTACATAACCACTTTTAATATATAGAAGATATTTTAATTAGTAAATGACAATCAAACTTGAACCATGATCATTACTTGATCTGACTCTACGTTATCTGAAAGATTTTATTTTGATTTTATTTTATTTTTGGAGATCTAAGGAATATATAGATATATCATCGATGTCGGGCTTTGCAAGATCCTTAAATTCTAGTAGCCAACTTGCTTTTTATCTGCTTTATATCCAATCAGGTACAAGACACCAGGATGTTGTTTTTTCTATGATTGTTTGTCTACTTGTTTAAAAATAAATACTTGTAGTTACTTTGTGCTTATATCCACGCCCATGTGAATTACTCGATCAATCCTGTGGCTTGTGAAGATTAAGAATTGCGTACTCGATTTCTAATCTATACAGTATGCAATACACAATACAACAACATTACTGTTTTTACATCATTATAAACATAAACAAAAACAAACGACGGTCCATCCCATTATAGAAATGCAGTCCGTTATGGATTTCTAAAGTTCGATGTACATTAGGAACTTGTCAACGTATAATTTGAAGTTTTCTTTAAACATTTTTACAATACAAGACATTGTAATTTCAATTCCCATCTGAATCCCATATGCTAAAATTATCATCCTTGAAGATCCATTCTGAGGAGCAGATGTCAAAGTTCTACAAGTCCCCGTCTGTCTGCATTTTACTTTCCTCGTTAGACAAGTTTGAAATCCATTCAATTGTTCCAGTTACAACTGAATAATAGAGTGATTTATACTTGTGATAACAAAGCGCATTAAATAGGGGTATAATAGAAAACTAATATATTAACTACACTCTCAAATAAGAGACATAACTATAATTTGAGTAACAAGAAATAGGATAATCTTTATGGGACGTGGGGAGTAATTATTAATCACACATTTCATGAAATTCACTATTATTTCTCTTTGTAAATAATTTATTCATTTGCAAAAAGAGTAAATAATAATACTTTTCCCTTGTAATAAATAATAAATATACTTTATCATGTCCTTGTTTAATCCTCATTTCTTAATCACACATTTCATAACTCATCACCTTTTATCAACTTTTTAACTACATATTTCAACAATTTTTTATCAAAATCAATTTTTTATCCACACCAAAGAAAGGCTACTTGTATAACATGTTAACCTTCGTTGAATGACATGAACATTAAAGAGGAAAAAATTAACGCTTGTGCCACATGTATTATATAGAGCCCGTTTGATACACATTAAAATGAGAGAATGCATTTTTTTGAAATGATGTGATAGAGAATATGTGGTTGAAAAAGAAAGAAAAGTTATTGATGTGATGAAAAATATTATTTTATTGAAGAATGTGTAGTTGAAAATGAGAATGAAAAAAATAATGTGACCCAAACAGGGGCATAATGATTTACATACACGCAGGGGCGGACCCACATGGGGTCAAATGACCCTACAATTTTTTTTTTTTACCTAAACATTTTTGAATTCTCATTTTTAACCCCACAAGAAAAATGGTCTCGATCCGCCTCTGCATACACGATGTGGAGATATGATTCGATTAGAATTTCTTCAACCAAAAAAAAAAAACTTCTCCACTTTTTTTTGACACATAATATGTATGTAAACTATTATATAATTTCTTATATACAAGTAGTAGTATTCTGAAATTAATAACAAAATTTGTCAATTGTTTGATCAAATTCTTTTTAAATCAAACCAGAACACAAATTTTCATGAATAATGCTATTTATTATTAGAATAATGATATTTATACCCACTGCCCCAATGTGACCCCCAATGTGACGATTACACGACATTAAATGAGTCATGTGAGTGTATTTAAATGAATCTATCATTTAATGTCATGTAATTGCCACATAGATTGGGGCTCAACCCCAATGGAGATGAATAGCATTACTCTTATTATTATGATGTCACAATCTATTTGGAACAATGTGATTGAACAATAGCCTTACTCAATTTTCATTCTATTTAAGTTTTCTCTTTCTTTTCTGTCTGATTTTCTTATTTATTTATTTATTTTAATTAGAATAGAAATATCATTGTAAGCCAAACTGAAAAGTGGGTTTCACTTGATTTAAATATTGGGGCTTGGGGAGTGACTTGATAATTTTTTTATTTTTATTTTATATAAAATTTAACCGGTCAATGTAGAAAGAAAAGCACATTGAAACGAGCATGAATTTCAAGAATCAAGAGAACCATCGTATAACTAAGACGTGCTCGCAGAAGTTAAGACTTCTTTTACAAAGAATACAATTGACAATTCAAGTAAGAAGCACATTTTGACAAAAAAAATAACAAAGTCATCCATA
Organism: Fraxinus americana; assembly: GCA_035079005.1. NCBI lineage: Eukaryota > Viridiplantae > Streptophyta > Magnoliopsida > Lamiales > Oleaceae > Fraxinus > Fraxinus americana. The sequence goes on along the minus strand of CM068717.1, from coordinate 10,433,190 downwards.
GAACTCCAACCAATCATCTTCAAGAGTAAAAACACGGGTTAACTAATTTCAACACGAGAATAAAAAGTTCTCAAGTTGGGTAATATGGTAAAAACCAAATGCAAGAAATACTTCATAAGCCAATCTTAATCTGCAGCACATATTGATACATCTAAGTTACATTACTAGCTGCTTAACCTGTAATCCTTAATGATTGGGCAAAGCAAAATTATAAAGGAAAGAACATAAAAATGAAATACCATGGGAAAGAGGTTCGCCTTTCGATCTTGGATGGGGACTGTTCATTGCACTCCAAAAAAGTAATAGCCATATCCCATCAGCCTTCTTGTGCAGCAGCGGCGCTCAATCTCTGCCACGTCTGTTCTCGTTGTTCTTCCAACTTTATCGCCTTCGCTTCCCTTTCTGTATACTGCCTTTGGCATTCCTCGAACAACTCCACATCCATCTCGAAAAACATTTTTCGAACGTTAACAGTGAGACCATGTACTGCCTGATTCCAGTGGGACTGGATATTCTTTTCTAAAGCCTCGAAGATAATTGGCAAAATGACTTTCCGGTTCTGGGCAATCAAGCTTACTACATGTTCATTATTCCACAGAAAGAGTGCTCGTTCCGCAACCTGAAACATTACTTTGCCTCAGAAAATACTATGAAACTCATGCAATTGCCTCAATTAAAATAATTGATAAACAACTTTAGAACAAATAGTTTTCTTCTCTAGGCCCTGTTTGGGAGGAATTAAATTTTTCTACAGTAAATCAATTCTCATTTTCAACTACACATTCTTCAATAAAATAATATTTTCCATCACATCAATAATTTTTTCTTCTTTTTCAACCACACATTTCCCATCATATCACTATTCAAAATCAATTCTTCCCCCAAAAATCTCTCCCAAACAAGCTCCTAATAAGTAATAACAGACGTGAGATTTATTTCCTCTACGCTCTGCATGCACAAAGGTGAAAGAAAAATAAAACCTAGGATCCAGACCCAAAACACGCGTATTACTTATTAAAAGAATAACCCTTAATAATCAAACCAAATTTGTAGTTGGATCCATGAAACTTGAACCTATCATTTCAAAGAAATGAAATATCAATTCCCACCCAATAACCAATTGAAAATATATACAATAGCAGTTGTATTGTTCTCTTACTACAATATATACTAGCATTCCACAGCAGACAACTTTTTCTCATTAAAAATCACATGCCACAGAAAGTGCAACAACATAGCCAATGACTAACAGGTTAATCCAATCAGTTCATCAATAATCCACGAGTATGATGATAAAATCCATAAACGTTCCAGTGGACATTATGCGTTTGTTACACAACTAATAGGAGAAAGCGCAAAACAAGGGGTACAACAAGTATAAGAGTTGGACAGAACCATTTACTTTAGTGCAGCCTACAAGCAAAGCCACGAAAAGGGCACAATGGCCAACACACACACACACACACACACACACAGAGATGGAAGCTAACTGATTGGGAAATTTCAAGTGCTGATTCTGCATGTTCCCAATCTTAGATTCATTCAATCACAATGTCCTACTATTATGTTCATCTAAATAAGAGATCAGCTAAAGGAAATATAAATATGGAGTTTTGTATCTTTAATTTATGTGGCAATTTATATTCCAAAGAACTTCAAATGACCACATCTTAAGATAAAAAATATCCTTGAGAGCTTACTTCCTGTAGAATAGAAGCTTCACACAAATTATCTAACAATAAGAGGAGATATCACAAAGAAGGTAATACTAATAATGTGACATGTAGATCCTAAATTTCAAAATGCGGCACTCATTTTTCAGTCAGCTCATGGAACCTTGTCCAATTTTTTCGGATAAAAAGTAGTGCAATTTTGTAATACTTTTAGGCTTTTCCATTATACAAGCCAAAAGTTTCATGGAAGAACAGAAGGCAACAGCGTGTGATGAAATTATGACTAGGTTGATTCAATGTATTTAGCAAAATTATTTAAACCATTAGTAATGAAGGGTAGTGTACTCAGATGATGAGGAGAGTTCTTCTAGGTGGAAAGTAATCCGAGTGATTGATATGTGTGTTTTGGCGAGGTTGCGTATTGCTAGTTCTAACAAAAACATAAGTTGGTAAAGTAACTATATTGTATAGCATATACTATCAGCATCACTCATTTAACAAAATGAACAGTGTGGATAAAAGTATTAACCATCCCCACCTTCAACAGAAAGACAATTAACAGCTACCAACAGCACTAAAAGATATCTAAGAATCCATATGTGGTGCCAACAGTCACGGTAATTTAAAAGAAGCTAATGCCAGAAGAAACTTTTCTTTGATAGACTGTGTGTTCCTCATGCTACACCTTATCAAATATTTCCATTTTCTTTATAATAGCATGGAGAAATAGTTTCCAACAGCACATGGAAATTGATACATTTTCTCTCAAGATAAAAAATTACTACAAAATGATTATGGGCAAATAAAGTTCTCAGCGTCAAGAAAAATGCAGTTCTGAAGTCATACATTCCAAAAGCAATCAAGCTACCTCCAACAAAGATTGAGATCACAAGTGACATAGAGTAGTTGTATAGATGATGGACGCTCAAAAACAAGAACTAGAATTGTAGAAGTAGAAGGGGGTGGAGCGAGAAAGGGAAGACGAGAGACGAGAGAAAGTGTGTTTTGTTTGTGAATAGTTCCACACAAATTGTTGCTATCTCGTTTTGCAGTATTGGTTACAGTTTTGTAAGGAATAAATTCCACGTTGAATAAATATGAAAAATATAAAACACGATATAAGGGTTTGGGCCACCTCTTAACAAGGTTGACTTTTTAGAAGTACTTAAAGTAGTCCATTAAACACAAACGAGTAATTCAATCCGATTAAAACTCAAATGAACACACAAATTTCAAAATTAGTTTGCTCAAACGAGCCACCATCATGGGATAAATCTCACATTGAATAAATATGAAACATTAACCAACATATAAATGCTTGTCCTACTCATTTTAACAAGGTTGACATTTTAAGATGGATTCCTAAGTCTTAAAAAGTTTCAACAACAACTACATATGATCACATGTCTACACATATATGGAAAATTGAATATGAGATTCTGTTTAGTACGAAATATGTAAGCGGCCTTTTTTATTGAACCAAATGGTTCTAAAGCTTGAGTTCATTGTACATGAAATGGTAGACAAAATAATATTTTGATTTTGGAAACCAAGACTTTTATTTGAAATTATACGTAAATGAAAGAATTAAGTCAATTAGCATGCAAATGTTGAGAGAAATTAGAGGAAAATCTTTGTTTATTCAATAATCAAGTGCGTAAAATAAAATGCAAAAGTCCCCTTTATAATGTTTTAACTAATCTAATTTAAGTTAGAAACAACTAAAGAAATAAAATAAAATATTAAAAAATTTATACGATAAACCTTTTTCTTAAAATAAGAATCCAAACTTGGAAAGTCTTAAAAAATGTATCTACTATGATCTCCATCATACATATATGTTCCACCATGTAACAAAGGAATTGGGTGTATCTATTTTCAATACAGAAGAGGTTTCCATATTCTTCTCGTATCAAATCTAACAAAAATATACAAACAACGGCTCATTAATTTAATGAGTATTTTGCAATTGCTCGTGCATGCAAAATCCAAGCAAAAATTGGCATTATGACGTGTATGCATGAAATAGGACAAAAGACCCCCCCTTCCTTTCATAATTTGGAATGGGACGCTTATTTATAATCCTGCAAACCATAGATTTATTTTGCAAATATATAACTAATAGGTTCCAAATACATGTACTAGTTTTATTTTTTCTCGACAACACCAACTTGTTATTGGAGAACACCTTCTAGTGCAGAAGGATTCTAAACTTGTAGTTTAGAGGTAGGCTTTCCACAGGAAACACCTTCAATTAGTATTGATTAAGCAATAAAGGAAGTTTCAAAAAACCACATCGATGAATCTACAAGTTGAAAAAGACCAAGATGGGATTCAAAGATCATTTCTGGCCCAGGATCAGCGACCAGCTACAAGGTTCTTCAGCACTACATTTTTCTACTGCCCAGTATCAAGCTAAGCATGATAACTAATTTATCAATAACCATTAAATAAATTGAAGTGTACAAGCACAAGAGGAAAAGGCTAATGATGAAGGGTATTAAAACAAAAAAGTCACAGTTTCTTAATGTGAGTCAATTAGAGTGAAAAAAGATGTTGAATGTCAACTCTGCATTACTTTGACCGGGAAACCTTTAGTTGAGCAAGTCACCTAAAGTAGTGGGTGAAAATAAATAATGAGGTCCACGTTTCTCTCCTCATCACAAAAGGATCAGGGTTATAACTTATTGCCAACCTCAAGAAATTGAACTACACAAGATAATTTGAGGGAAAAAAATCATAGTATATTTAATGGGACCAAGCTTACAACATTCCTTTAGGATAACTTTTGTAGCCAAAACTAAAAGGGAGACATACGATCACATCCAAAATTCTAATGTCCATCTTCCAGAAATGGTGAATAGAAGTGCTAGTTATGAAAAAAGCTGTATAAAGCACTGAGATTATTTACTAAAGATCAAATCTGATGATATATCCAAAAGGTGGCAGAAATTGAGAAAAAACCAGAAGACCAAAATGGACTATAATTAAAAATTTAAAATTTTCCATCACTAAGGCAGAGTCAACATTGCACAAACATGGGAAGTGCATCATATTTAGGCTCAAATCCTTACAAATGAACCAACATCACGCCAAAAGGTTCATGCGCCAACATCATTATTCAATTAAGTGTGAGATACAGATCGAAAAGCATGTCTAGTTTGACAAATCAATACATAAAGTAAAAGCTGAGTAAATGTAGTATCTTGAGTAAAGAAAAAGTGAGGACAACAATGCCAGGCACAAAAACAACAGAAGCAAGAAAAGATACCATCACTATCACCACCGAAAGAATAACAATTAAAACAAAGATGCATCCAGATCACGAATATTTTTACCATCCAACCAGTATTCATTATTTCATGCAAAGAAAATCAGCAGCATTAATCGAGCACATTAAAATGTAACACTAACAAGATTCATACAAAAATTTGCAGAACAAGTAATATAAATCAAGAAGTAAATGTGCATAGAAACTGACTAAAAGGAACCAAGTGATTGTGTTGCACCTGAAAGTGAGAGCTGTTGAGGCAACGAGCAATCTGTCTGAAAAGAGGGACCATGCAACGCTGGAACTCTGCAGCCTGGGTTGCCTCCAAAACTTCCTCGAGTTCCCCAAGAAAAAGAACTTCCTTTTGGCAATTGGTCACTGGCCAGTACTTCAACAAACCCCTTATAACAGTATCTGCCAATTTGTAGTCTTTTTCCACAAACTGCGTAATGCAGTACGATAACTGCTGATGGTAAATTGCTACTGTTTTGGGCTTGTGGAGTGGTATCAAAGCCCGGACAAGAAACAATTTGTGCTCCTCCTTCATTGGCAGTGCAAATCCATTAATTATACTTCCAAGAATCTCCAAAAGTTCTCCAATTCCACTGTGCCTCTCCGTTTCATATATAAACCGATAGAAAATATTATTTATTGCCTTCCTAATAAATGGCCTATGCACCATGAACTTTCCATATATTCTATGCAGTATTGTCTTCAAATACTCTCTCTCCCTCATATCCTCAGAATCAAACAAATCAAGCAACTTCAGCACAAAAGAATGATCAATATATCGCTTTGCAATCTTCGTATCTGTATCAGATGAAACCACATACCGCAACAGCAATTCATAAGCCAACTGTAAATGGGGCCAAGAAGGGTCGAGGTAAGACTCTTCCTCTTCCGGGTCTAGATTTTCCGAGCCTGTGTTTTCATGAGAGGCTGGAGGCAAACATCGGAAAATATTCAAGGATATCATTCGAATCATTTCCTCTTGATTGCTTTCAGAAATTTTACCCGACCCGGATTGAATAAACTCTACAAGCTCCACAAGGGTTTGTCTTTTAATCTCCTTTTCTCTCACCATCTTAAGGGTATCCAAGAAATCAAATTGAAAGTAGCAGATTTGGAGTTTCCGCAAGAATAAACTCTGCCGCTCGGCAACTGGGACATCCCGGAACATAGGTAGATTCTCAATGGTTCCGGGAAGAGGAACCATTCCGGCCGTGGCAGGAAGTTGCTGCAATTGGGATGAAACAGGCGGCGCACCACCTCGGGAAGCATGGTTAACAACAACATTGGAGGTAGAGACAGGACCGGAACTCCGTCCAGTCGGAGCATAGGCATAATCAACAGTGGCTCCATCCGATTTGGGCACCTTACGGTGGCCTCTCTTCATGATTTTATTGAACATCTTCCCCCTCTATAACAATAAAAACCCTAACCCTAAACACCAAACATGCATGTATATATATAACTAATTGATGTGTATAAAAATCTAAATCATGATAAAAAGAAACCGGAAAGGGAGATCAAAAGAAATAAAAAGGTAATTGTGTAATAAATAAAATGGATCTAAACCTGTAATATTCAGGGAGGGGGGGGATATAGCAGGGACAAGGAGAACGGGAAGCGATTATAGATCGCCGGCGACTGAAATATCCCGGCGATGAAACCGGCGAGGGTGAAGTATAGATATTGAGAAATACATATACATAAATATTCGGGGGCAGAGACAGAGAGACGAAATTAGGGATTTTTTACTAAGGAGGGGTGGAGGGTGGGGTGTACAGTACATCCATTTGACATTTTGCGGAAAAATTTGTTCCTAATTTTTTATGTCATAATTTTATTTCTTTTTTAATTTTTTTCAAGTCAAGAGTCAACTCAATAAAAATCGACGTGATGGTTATGTTATTTACTGATTAAGTCACGTTCTCATTCTTCTACTCATTTTCAACCACACATTTTTCAATAAAATAATATTTTTCATCACAGCGATAACTTTCCATTCTTTTTCAACCACGTATTCTCCATCACATTACAAAAAAAATGCATTCTCCCCCTAAAAAACATGCATCAAACACAAGCTTAGTAGCATGACAATCCATTTCACTTTACGTTTCTTGAAAATAAAAGCAAATTGTTAAAAGTATGTAATGTACTCAAGATGTCTCTCTAATTCCTTATTTGGTATAGATCAAAGATTTTAATTTGAGTCAAATTCAATTATTCATTTTAACCACATATTTAATGTTTCTTACAACTTGTCGATCACACATTTCATTTACTTTTATCAAAATCTGGTAAAAAACTGATTCTAATTCCCACCAAACATGGGCTAAATGAGTTTTGATAAAATTAATGAGCAAGTAATTCTAAGAAAATTGTATTAATATTTTTATTATTTTTAAGTGAATTTAAGGAGTATTTTTTGTTTTGTATTTTCAAAATGAATAAAAGACATTCATTGGATAGATTTTCATTTAATCTTCTTCTTTAATTTCGATTACGAATTACAAAATTCACCCGTGCAAACGATAAAGAAAAGTGATACATGTCACTATTCTTCATCTGCATACCCACTCCTTCATGCCAGTGGTTCACTGGCAATGGTGGTACTGGTCGGGGCCGCGGTTTCAACTGCCTTAACCTCCTCCTTGAACTTTCTGTATATATCTCCCTTGTAAAATTCTCTTGTTCTGAACACCAGAATTAATGAAACAACGCACCCAAAAATTGTAGCAGCTGTAATAATAATAAAAGATAGTCTATAACACTCTCCTCCTGAACATGTTAGATCTTGTCCTTCTTCCCTTATAAGCCCTTTGGCTTCCATTTGCCTCAGTGCCTCTTTATCATAGAGCTTTCCAGCTACAATCACATTAAGAACATATGCCCCAACTGGGCTCGCAACAGCTCCAAATTGGAACAGTGTAGAGTAGTATTTGAGGCCAAATATTTCCGATATTATCGCAAAAAGTAATGGCCATTGCGCGCCAAAGCAGAACCCGATGATCACAGAGGCGATATAAAGAGAATTTGGAATGGAAAAGGCAATTAGAAGATGACCAACACACGAGAAGAGCAGGACAAGTGTAAGCATTAAGGGTCGAGGGAATTTGTACTTTGTCAAGAAGATTTCAGAGACGAAGCCAGATGTAACACGTCCAAGATAATTCCATATGCTCACTAGTGACACGAACGTTGTAATGCTTCTAGTAGGGTAGCCTAAAGATTTTCCGATTTGGCCTAAATTGTCTATTGCTGTTAATGTCCCTCCTATGCCACATGATGTTGCAATGAACAGGATTAGCATGTCTATGCTGAAAAGTCCTTGAAGTATGGTATGGTCCTCACCTCGGTCAGGTGGATTGAATATGTCTTTCGTGCAAGAGACTGGCTTCTGAGGATTTAATCGAGCCCGAGAAGGTGATGATATAGGCTGCAATTCTGCTGGTAATGGTGTTGATTCAATTCTAGGAGGATTTTCAATCACTGTTTTGAATTGTTTTTGGCTCTTCCATGCATAGAATTCTTGTTTGATGACTATGGCAAGTGGAGCAAAGACAAGAATAAGCACAAAAACAGCACTTCCAACATACTCAATCCTAGTAAAAGTAAGCTTGTTTTGAATAACAATAATGATCATAAGAAAACCAGCAAGGCCAAGTGACACAAACAGTATGCTACAGAAAACATCAACCTCATTCTTTAGTCGAACATTCTTGATGAGTCGAATTGTTGGTAGAAACACGATTGAGACAGCAGCTGGAAGCCAGGCTATCAGCAAAATAAGGGACTTGGTATCATTTCCATGAAGGGCATGGTATAACTGCGTCATAATAGCACCACTTAAACCAACAAAACCTTTCAAAAGGCCTAAAACAATTCCTCGACTCTTGGGGAAATTCTTGACGCACGTAATCAGAGAGCCCGTGTTTGCAAAAGCCTGCGAATCGGCTCCTATCCATATGTACAAACACATTTGCCATACATGGGGTTTTGCAGTCCGATCAGTGACAGCTAACCATATCATGAAGTAGCCGAAGAAGTTCATAACTGCACCGATGGCCAGAACCACCCAAGGTGGAGTAATTTCATTGATAAGCCCGGATATGATTCCGAGGTTGCCTCCCAAGTCCTTGAAGAAGCTTACTAGGTTAAGCGTCGCCTGATCATAGCCTAACGAAGACTTGAGGTCGTTGGAGTATACACCAAACAAGTATGTTGCACCATTTACACACATTATTAGGATTGAAGCAAAGATTGTGAACCATCGACTAGAGAGCAAGTGGAAACCAAAGCCTGCTGTCCCCCTCCAGAAACTACCACTAGCACTAAGATTAGCCATTGCCAAACTTATAGTTGTCTCATATCTTTCAGCGCATCCAGCAATGAAGTTAACAAAGTGACGAAAAAGATTTAGGTAGGCGACCCGACTTTCTAGTGACACAAGTGAATCAACTTAGATTTGATCTGCACCCATATAGCTTGATCCAGTCATCAAATAGGCATGCAACACTTAATATAAAGAACTTTCACAGTATATTCCCAGATATGACATATAGGTGTTTATTTCTTTCGTATATCATATAATTTTCTGAAAATTCAGCCAATATTGAGATTTAATTAAAATGTAAATGGCCCCATATTCCCAATTTCTAAATTAATATAAATAGGTTTGGTATTGTTTGGAATATTAGCCTGTATCATTGTGTATATGAGTAAAATAAACTTAAATAGCTTATAAGCAGTATTTATCTAATGATTGGACTGTTTCACTTAAATTCTAGTGTTTAACGTCATGCTGCGGTTGCCTTTCAAGCATAAAGATTCCACAAACCGGGAAGCAAACATATAGATACGTTCTAACTTGTATCTTTCCAGATCAATAGTATAGTCCTAAAGTTTTAATCCATAATAAAAATTATTTATCGTAACGAAAATAATTCTACACGTTCAATGTGGGTTCTTAATAACTCGATGGATAATCGATAAAAATCTTTGCTACACCAATTTCGACTTTTCCCGAGGGGTTAACTATTACACTAGTGAAAATTTATAATGTGTCATTTTATTCGAAATTTTCTTAGAAGGTTTTTCTTCTAGCCCTCACTGTATATGAAAGTTTCATGAATGTTACAAATTTTAGTCATCATTACATGTATTCAAGAAGCTGTAATCCTGTCTTATGAAATGTTCTTTTCCCTTTTATGAACTTTTTCATATCTAATCGGCAACAAATGTCCAGGTAATTGGTTTAATATTGTATTGTTAAACAATTCTACACAAGTTCCTGAATTGTACTCGTACAGGCAGGATCAGTGCAGAGTCGACAAGCTTCGAGTACGTGAGTGTTGTTTCAATCTTTGTGTGGTTCTATACAGGACACTACACAAAGTTTCAAGAAGGAAAGTGATACATATCTGTAATTTACTACAATTCTAACTCTCTGTTTAGATGTCTGGTTCCTGAAGGGAAAAACAAACGGACGTCTATCAGGCAGATTTACGGTCACAAACGTCATTTTAAAAGATAATAGAAACAAAGCATTTTGGGCAATCCCTCAGAAGCCTGGTACAAGGCACAGAATTCTGAGAAAAAGACAGTATGCAAAGAAGCTGCTTTGCTAAATGTAAATTTTCACACCAGTATGTGACACTACACGAACTAAGCACAACTAGGTCTTAGAGTAAGAAAGTACATATCATTGGTCGAACTTAAGTTAGCTTACATTGATTTAAGCAATATGTGAACATCCATCTTTTTATGCTTAGGGCATTCCATCAATTCGTTTTTTTTAAGTTCAAAGAGAACGTACATAATATTTTACTTAGACGTTCATAACAAAGAAAACTCCCAACTTCAATCTTGCTTGACATCACCCACTCCTACAGACTTTTGTGAAGGATCTGGGGCTATACCATTCTGTTCTCCTGTAACCTGTTGATAAACAAATTGTAGCACAATAACCATTTGGGAGTCGGTGAAACTAAAAAGTAAGATGTAATAAAAATTGGTAACAGAAATTACTAGCAGAAAGGAAACACCGATACTGAAGAATGCGAGCCGAAGAAGGACACGTACTAAAATCAATTGACTGATTAATCTAAGATTCTAAGCCAATCACAGTTTCCAGCAACTTGCAACAACGATTCACAGAGCAGCACAGACAATATTCAACAATCATTTTACGTTGCAGATAGAAATGGCCTGGATCCAGGATGTGTGCATTTTCAAATTAAAACTTCCAAATACATGTAATTGGAATTTGTTGTCTGTAATCCTTATTCTAAATGACAGAAAATTATAATAAATTTCTATATGGACCTTTAGTATATATTGAATTCTCAATATACATCTATATTCAAATAAAAGTAGTATAGAAATACCATTCATTACCAGGAAAAATAAAAGAGAGAGAATGAAAGCAAGGTACAGAAGCTATATAAAACATATTAGGGCATAGAATTTACGTATTAAATTTGAGAAGAATAACTCCACGGTGAAAAGAAAAAGAAAAAAAACAACAGAGAGAGAAGCACAGATCATGACCGATAAAATAAATTCACAAGTCATAACTGTAGCCTGTGGATTCTAAAACTTAATTCTAAGAAAACTCATAAATGACTTCTAGCAAGCTGTCACTACCAATTTCAAAGCCCATAAGTTTATAATCCATGAAAGCATACAGCAGCATAACCAAGAAGGTACAAAAATGTCCACTTCACCATCGCAATTTTAGAACTAGCCGTCATAGGATAACCACAATTCCACATCATAACTCTCAAAGGTTTACTCTATACTGAGAATTTCCAAAAGCAAAGTCTTGTCACGTTGGGCATAATATTTGACTATTGCTTCTTATTTAGTAAAACAAAACAATACATCTAACCCTCAATTGGAGTATAACTTACAGACACAACTGCAGCATGTCTTTGTAGACTTTCCACATTTATATTTAAAGCTTTTTGAACCCCATTTTATTGGAAGAATGCATTTTAGAATGGTAAATTGATGAGAATGTGTGATTAAAAAATAAAGAAAAGTTTTGGATTTGAGTGTAATATTATTTTATTGAAGAATGTGTGGTTGCAAAGAATAGAGACAAAAATGTATTTTAAAAATAATGGGGATCAAACAGGGGCTTAGTATATCCACGTTGGTTACAAATTAAAGTTTTAGCTTTTATCCAAAAAAAAAAGGAGATACTAAGCCCCCGTTTGACATCCATTCTCTTCCCATTCTCTTTCTCATTTTTTTTCTCTTTCTTCATTTCAACCACACATCCTATCAATAAAATAATATTACACATAAACCCAAAAATTCTTTTTACTTTTCAACCACACATTCTTCCCATCAATCACTATTCCAGAATTTATTCTTCACCAAAATGGGTGTCAAACACACCCTAAGTATGATTACCAATTTGTGCTGCTCATTTTCTATTAAAGTGGACATTGGCAGTAAGCCTTATGAATCTTCCTTAATATTGTCTTATTTGTTTCTTAAGAAAATATATTTTATCTCAACATAAATCTGATGACTCTTCTTTCCACTGTCAAGGACTCAGCTATCTTTAAATTCAACTATCTACTGTTAAAGATAAAACGGAACAGCAACCATTATTCCTCAATCACATGCTCCAGTAACAGCCCTTCCACATTTTTTTTCTTTCAAATATCTTACATTTTTTTACTCTTTTTTGCTTTTCTTTTTTCTGAAAAAACCCTAAACATATTCAACTCCAGTTTGCATTTTTAAGTGATATTTTGTCATACTAACATGCTCTCAGCAACAAAAACTTCGAATTAATTGATCCTTTGAAATGCCATTTGCTTAAGCTTTAGAAAAACAGGCACACCTTAGGAAGAGGATGAGAGAACAAGTGAGTAGCATGATAACTAAGTGTGGAGGGCGTTAAATAGAACCTAGATAACTCAATGTCAACAGCCACGAAAGCACAGAAAAAGTGGGAGGAGGAAGGGAGGGGAACAGAAGGTACAATTCACACAGGCAAATATGAACCTGAGTACATGTTTGGCAAAGCTTATAATTGCTTATAAATTGGTCAACACTGTTTTTATCCACATTATGTAGGACCCACCACTTTTACCCACTATTATCCACACATTTCGTGGATCCACTGCTTATAAGCACTTATAAGCAATACCAAACAAGCACTGAGTTGAAGTTGGAAAGTTACGAGTTTTCCACACCAAAGGGAAACCTTGATAACTTTGGCAGGTAACTACAAGAAGCCTTCTTTTTAATCATATTGAAGTCAGTCACTTCACTCATTTTTAACCCTTCAATTTAATATACCTCTTGTGAAACATCAAGGAAAACTAATTTTTTACAACTACCTTGGGCCATATTAATTATAGTCTACAACTTTTATCTTCTAAATTGTTCTACTATGATTGCATAACTCTTGTGTGTGAAAGTTTCTTTAGATTTACACAAGACACACCCTTATGATCAAAACATGCTACCTAAATTTATTCTTAATTGGTAACACCTACAATTTTTGGCATATAACTTCAATTCTTAATTTTATTCTGAAAGATGCACGTGTAACCCAAAAACTTCCTTTTTTTCTTCATTTATGATATAGATATTTTGTCATTTGATGTCACAACACTTAGTACCAAAAATCACAGCTAGTCTAATAGCCACTCTATAAGACTTGCATTTATAACTTGATAGACATTTTGTGATGCAACTGAATTCTCGTAGAGCTCAATATTTGGTCCAACCTGCTAAGTAATCACCCCTCACGTGCGGAATTATAGAAGATCTCCTTTAAGATCAAACAATTCCCCCTAATTCACATACCTGGAAGGAATTGGGGCAGGAAGTAGTCAATCGAATCGGAGAAGGTGTTGAACCTCTTTTGTTTATGACAACTTAATGCCATGATACTATCCTTCCTCATGTCTCAATCTATAAGGAGTAAGACCCCGACTGCCCTTTGGCAAGGCCAGTATGGGAACAACTCGCTGAGCTCCACATATTCGTATACAGTTAAAAAAGGATGATCGATTATGTAAAAGATAGGATCAGTTAACCTTGTGCTGAATTTAGCAAAGATTTGCTCATGGATCACAAAAGATGTCCATAGTATCTATATCTTCTAATAAAACTAATCACATTGCAAACAACCCAAAAAAAATATCATAGGATTACATTTCAACAAACCAACGACTAAAAGACCAAAAAAAAAAAAAGAAAAAAAAATTTGCAAAATAAAAGCACGCTTGCCAAGTATGACTTACTGAATTGTTGGTAGAGTTCTTATTTGCAGTTGCAGATGGTTTATATGGACAAGCAGGGGGCGCTCTCTGCGGCTTCCGGTATTCCCACCCGAATAACCTATATACCTTTGCCTAAAAACATTATATATGAATAAAATTAATTTCTTAAAAATTGGAAACCAAAAATAAAATTTCATAATAATAGCCGAGCAACAAACATACCATGATCAAATCGAAGAGGACAGGCAATAAATTGACGATCGGCACAAGAAAGAGTGGTAACAAACACGCCAAGCAAACCTACACCATATTAGTTTGTGTGTGAGAGAGAGATATTAGTGATTATAGATATACAAATACAAAACCAGATTGAACCAAAGAGGTGAGAGGATTGAGAATTCACCATTTTTGCAGAGGTCAATTTGCTTTAATTTCTTCCTTTTCCTTTTGCCCTTAGACGACGATCGGGGTTGTATTATAGAAATGTTTATCTGCACCGAGTCTTGATGGCGAGTTTGCGCTGGTTAACTCTTTGAAATTCTCATTTACTCCCCCGAGTTTTGGATAAGTCAAACACGCCCCTGTGCTCAAGAAAATTAGGACGAATCAACCGGTTCTTGAGTCGTTGTAATGGGTGTTAAATTTCTTGTTTTGCCCTATAACCGAACTGGTTTTTGAATCAATTCTTAATTTGTTTTGATTAAACTAATTCATCTAGTCGCATACTTGTAATACTATAATCAGTGTTCTAAAAAAGGTAAAGCGTAACTGGTGCTGGAACGAAACTTGAAGCTTTACGAACTTAAGCGAACCTAAGCGAGACTTAGACGTAAAATAAAATAAAATAAAGTGTTTTCATATTTTTAATATTATTTTAAATTTTTAATCATTTTAATCATTTAATAATAAAAATAATACATATCAAATATTTAAAATTATAAAATACCCTATTTACTTAATAATTCCTCAAATATACAATTTTCAAGTTTTTGAAATACAAAAATTAAAATATTTTTCATAGTATCAATTTTTAACTAGACAAGTCATACTTATAGATTTATAGGAATTTCATATATGTTTTTAGAGTTTGTAACAAAATAACGAGCTTTATCATAATTATATAATGTAGATAGCACCATATTTTAAATCTTATTTAACTATTTAGATAAAATCATTTTTAACTTTTCTACAGATAAAATCTTTTAAAAATTTAAAATTAAAGCCAAATGAAAAGAAATAAAAAAATTAATAAGTTAAAGTCAAATAAAAGACTTTTAAAAAAAGGAAATAAAAAACTAATAAAGCGCGCTTACGGAAACAAAAGACAAGAAGGAAAAATATCAACCGTTTAGGATTGGAAAAAAATGGTTTCTAGGCGCGAAGCAAGGTGTATTGCCCAAGTTTCAGGCCTAAGTGAACTTTTTAGAATATTGCTACAAATAACTGATATTGTTTCTATTGTAGAGTTCAACCTACACGTGAATTGCCCATCAACAATGATTTCTATTTTAACTCTTTATTTTGCCGTTTTCAAGAAATATTTATTAATTTCTTCTCATATTTTATTTAATATAATTTTTTTATATGTCAATGGTCAATCAATTTAAATGTGATTTGAATAGTTTAGAAAATAGAACATTGAAATCTATCACTTATTAAATGCAATCATTGTACATTAACAATAAAGAGGGAATTTGACTCTTTAAATTTAAAGAGCCAAATCCATCCACTATTTTATAAAGTTAAAATAAAGAATTTTTTAGAACTTATTTTTAAACATTAGCTCTTTAAAATAGAAGGCAGAGGCGGCTCGACAAGGGAGGAATGGGAAATTGTCTCTCTTACGCCATACCTTAAATTATCATCACTTCTATTGCCTTAACAAGAAGTTAAAAAGTTTCTTATATGATGTAGTACACAATGCTCACATATTCATCAATATTGATGCTCTCATAAATCCATATACTCTCCCTCATGGTTCAAGACTATATTGAATTTATTTTATTTTTGCATTTAACACTACTTCAGACTTGACTTCATTCACCCTTACAGGGAGTCTCGGTGCAGCGACAAACAGGCCTTCCTGAGGCTTCCCAACCATTATAACCGCGTTCCAAAACCATGATATTTTTTATCTCCATATCTTCTTTCACATCAGCAAGATACTCGGCAAGCCTTCTAGCACATTTGGGTCCACGAACCTGCAGCAGAAGCATTTGCTAGTCAAACATCAATTTAACAATCAGCTAAGTAGAAGATTTATCGAGTGTTCGAATCAATTGACAAAGTGAAATAATTTATTAGCAAGAATTAAGTTGAAGTTGAAGTTCCATCTAGTTGGAACTCCAAGAGTAAGTAAATCACAGTGATGAACATGTGGTAATTTTATTTTTTTAATTTTTCACAGGAAAACATTTACCAACAAATTGCTAAGAGAATTCGACCCAAGTACAAAAACTGAAACTTCACATTTTACAATATCCCAAGAGCTTGTAAAACACACAAACCCATATCAAACCCCAACACAAAACTAACACTATACTCTCCGTCAAAACCTTCAACCCATTGCATAAAAATCTACAACAATTAAAAGAAAGAAAGACATCTTATATGTATAACCCAACAGCAGAATCATTTCCACGAGAATATTTGAGTCCTGTATTTTCTTTCTTCATTTGGAGTTGTCTTTGCATTTTGATTGAGCGCTCAAGCATTTAACTTCGTCTGATGTAAGTTTGGTTCTGTATCTAGATAGTTTGTTCTCCTCCTTCTAACTGCACACCACCAACTTTTTGTGCCTCTACCCTATCTGGGAGGCACCATCAAAAATTTAAACAAATCTTCAATTTCCTTCCATTCATCTACACAATCTGTCAATCTCTAAGCAAAACCCAACTGTTTAATTTAATGCATCTAAAGCACTCTAGTTGGTCTAAATGCAGTTCACTTTACTTAGCTCTAACCCCTTATCAAGTATCTTAACAGCACAGTTTTGTCTCCATCCATATTCCACATTCCTCATTTCTGGAAGTAGTTGACCCACCTTTTCCAACTCCCAACTCGGATCAGACCTTCCATTGCTGACATTCCCTCCTGAATTTACTTCCAGTCCATCCCACTTAAATTGACACACACATTACATGGTATTCAATACCCAAAAAAACACATAGATTACCTTTGGGCAAATTTGAAGGGGTTTTATCCATCCAGGGTAATTCCAAGAAAATATTCCGAACTGAGTAATACAGTTGTCAATAAGAATAAAAGCTCAAACATTTTTTGAAAATAAGGTCAATTCAAAATACTTATCAAAAAACCGGAAAGAATTGAAATCGCCAGCCACAACCCATGGTCGATCAATGTTATCATTTAGAGAGACGAGATCGTGCCATAGCTTTTTTCTTTGCCGCTCCTTGTTAAATGCATAAATGAAAGTAGCCAAGAAGATTGTTCCCTCATTCAGGACAGATGGAAGCGGGTTATGGTCAGAAAGACAAGTAAATCAATAAATAGGTAATCTTATCGTAAGCATAGCATATATAGGGTTTTGAATCTGCTAGTTGATCTTTCAAGAGTCATTTCACATAAGAAATTCAAGCATTCTATCATTGTGATTCAGGTGTCGGATGTGATGTAATTGCTTCCAAAATCTTAATTTTGAAGCAGAAGGAATGAAAGAGAGAAAAGAAAATGCAACAGGGAGTGGCAATTAACACTCAGCATGCGCTCACAACCTGATCTGTTTTTGTTAATCATATTATCTAATTATGAAACCAATGACTGGCAAAAATGAAAAGAAACCTCAGTTGTAATAAAGAGAAAACAAAATTCGACAACACTTGTTACCCAGTGACACACAGTTAGGGATGGGAACGGGGCGGGTTCGGGGCAGGGCACCCCTATCCCGCCCTGTCCCGTCATTCCCCCGCTTCGCCCCACCCCGTGCCCCGCCTCATCTAAGATGGGGCGGGGCGCGGTGCGTTGCAGGACCGTTTCCCTACCCCGTTTATTTTTTTTATAATTTTTTTTTTTGCTATAAAAAATTTTCAGTTACACGGTTAAGGAAAAATATAACTCTACTTCCAAAAAAAATTGTTCATCAAATTTAAGAACATAAATTCATAACTCTACTTCCAAAAAATATTTGTTCATCATGTATTCTGCCAGAGAATACATGGATACTTTTTTTTTAAACGGTTCACGGGGCGAGTTCGGGGCGGGACATCCCCGCCCCCTCCCCACGGCCCGCCCCGCCCCGCCCCGCCCTGCCA
Source organism: Fraxinus americana (assembly GCA_035079005.1). Lineage (NCBI taxonomy): Eukaryota > Viridiplantae > Streptophyta > Magnoliopsida > Lamiales > Oleaceae > Fraxinus > Fraxinus americana. The sequence goes on along the minus strand of CM068717.1, from coordinate 10,414,718 downwards.
ACCCGCTTAGGGCGATTTTTTTCGCCCCATTCGAGGCGGGGCGGGGCGGTTTTTTTTGCCATCTCTACACACAGTCAATGTTACTAAAGAACAAAGGGCCATCGGGCAGTTTAGACTGGAAAGTCTGATGGATAGACAACAAGCATAGCCTACAAACTAAATTTGTGTCAAAGCATACTCCTTCATAACAAAAACAAACTTTAGCGAAGCATTACGTCATAGAACTAATCGTAAAACAAAATTTTAATCAATGAACGGTGAAATACTTAATGATGGAAACTAATTAATGCAAAATGATTATACCTTTATTCCTTCTTCCAACTGGCAACACAGCCACACTATAATGACACACGGGCAAATAAGCAACAAAGATAATAAACAAATTTCAGGAGAATCAAATTGCATCACAGTTTCAGGCCAAAAGGAAAACCACAGATTCAAATTTAAATGAAGCCCAATCAAGATATCGAGCAAAATTGCAGTCTTGGGGTTCTATCTCTTTCCATATTTATGCCATATAAGATTTTACCCTTAACATGCAGTGTCTCGGTAAGAACACCAATCATGAAATTTGAATGCTCCTTTGAACTTTAGACAATCAAATTGCTCGTTTGAGCTTTTTAGTCTCTTTGGGCTCCATCGCAAAAGCTCAAACTTCGAAGAGCTCTATCTAATTATTGTTTTCATATTTAAGCCAGGTGGGTAATAAATGATAAACAGCTTAGGAGGGAAGGCGAAAACAAAAGATACGAGAACCAAACCTGGCTGAGAGCACAATGGAAAACAAGGGTATCTTTGCCCTTGGCAGCTTCAATAAGACTGGGTATTTTGTCAAGAAACGTATCGCTAGCAAAATGAAGGGACCCCGCTATGTGCCCATCGTAGTTCCTCTCGTCGTCCCTGTAAAAAATCAAATCCCATAAATTCGATCACACCAAAACAAAAGGATCGCTAGAATTTGATATATTTCAGTAAATTATAGTTGAAAACAAATTGGGGTACCTGACATCGACGACGGCAATGTTGGGCCGGCGTTTGACGGAGAGAAGCTGAGAACCGGTTATGTATGCGATGTTCCGAGCCATCTCTTCTCCTTCACTCTGATTGGCAACGTACTCTTTGAATCCTTTTTCTTTACTGTCTCTATAAACACGCTTTTAAAGTGGAATCTTTTTCGGTGAATTTGACAATAAGTTTGACAATATATGAGTTGACTGTCATTATGTCCATTGAATTGAAAAATTATTTTTGAATTCAATGGTAATGATCTATATACCTCACATATTGTCAAAATCATTATGCAAATTCATTGTACAAGTAATTTAATTCTCTTTTATATAGTCCCAATTTGAAAAATGCTTGAAACTTGAAAGTGAAAAGATGCTAATGAACAAATATAACATTTATGTGATATCTAGAAATTTTCAATTTTTAAGTTAACGAATGTATGGCTTATAATTATAAGCACCTAAAGTATTCCCATTGATTTGGATAATTGACACAAAATCTTCCTAATGTTTATTATACAAATTATTCTTACCGTAGCCCTAAGATCGACTCTTCTTTGCACGAATTACTACTATCTTCTCATTATATCCAATTGCTCCATCAAATGATTGCATGTAATTCATTCGTATGACTTGTCCAATACTAAGTTGGTCAAGACATTAATTAACCATCTTTTCCTGAAAATTCGAGGTGTGACATGTTAAAATAAAATTCAAAATTTGTAACTCAACAAAATTCTAGAGTTATGGGTCACATCTCGAATTTGTCTTGGCGATTTAGCCAGTCAAATCTCGATTGTGCTAGGTAAAACTTGAATATGCTGACAAATATGGAATTTTATGTGTAAAACTCGAATTTACTATGCAAAAATCGAGTACGGTGTTTGTTGCATAAATATCGAGTCTACTCAACTATCACTCCAAATTATACTTCATTTGTTTCATGTTGAACTTTAAATTCAATTAATAGTCAATGGCATATCATTTCCCTTTAGAGAGATGTAATAAAAGTTGTGCATTAATTCCCTCATCTGCTCTGCATTGCATAATGAGGAACCTATGTTCATACTACATAAGGAAATTAGCTCATAACTTTTGTTACATAAATCTCCACAGGAAAATTATATAACTGGAAATATATAGTTGAATTTAGAGTTTAACGTAAAAAAGGAAATTTAAAATTCAATAGTCGAGCAAATTCGAGATTTGTGCAGCCTACTTGATATTTATCCAGTATATTCAATTTTTGCATTGATAACTCGAGATTGCAACTCGATATTTACCAATCATATTCAATTTTTGCATGGCAAACTCATCAGGACAAATTCAAGATATCATTCCAGAACATAAGACTCGTGTTAAGTTGCAAATCTCAAGTTCTAGTAAGGAGACCAATCTTAACCAAATTACCTTTGGATAAATCCCACGAGTGGACTGCACGTGACCATTTTGACGGAGTAAATGAACAGAATGAGATGGTGGAGTAGGTTACAAAAAAAAAATGGTTGATGCGAGAGTCCAAATGTCAAAAGTGAAACGATATGGACAATTTGCGAAATGAAAGCAAATGATAGGGACATTTTATGCCAATTAACCATTTGATATTAGAAAAGGTCAACACAAGTAAATATGGACTTATAAACTCGAGATAAACTCTAAGGGTGTGTTTGATTGCAAGCATAGAACTTGTATGGAAAGAAAACGTGCAAATTATTAATTAAGTGCATGTTAGACACTCTTTAATTTATTTTATGGTTTGCTACAAGACCATTTTCACATTCTCACAATAAAATATTTTACACATATACCAAAAACTTCTCTCTCATTTTTTACCACACATTCTCTTAAAAATCACTATTCAAAACTCATTTTTTCTACCAAAATGGTTATTAAACAGACTCTAAATGGGTTTGATTAGTTTAATTTTCATTACAGAAAATGTTACACTTTAGTTAGTGGACGGATGAGAGAGTGGTGGATGAGAGGGATAGTGTGTGAATTGCCTAAAAATAAAAACATACATCTCCTTAAAGAAAACGTTTTTCTTATTTTTGAATAAATTATGATCACGTGATCAACTTTTGGGAAAAAAAGTTAATCAAACACTCCAAAAATATGAAATATGGTGAAAATTGACATTTTTCATGGAAAATAAAATCAATCAAACACAACGAGAATTCTAATCCAAATTATATATTAGGCATATCCCAACATTAACTGTCTACTAATTTTTTACATTAGTCACTAAAGCATCACGTTGTGTTCTATCTTAGCGCGTTAAAAACCATCATGGAAGGGATTTCTAGACTAGAGGAAGTCATGGTCGCTAGTAAAGTAGTCCTCAAAATCATAGGTCAGAAAATTTCCACCCCTTTCATGGGTATTGTCAAAGTAGCTCGATCACCAATTTTGACATCTGTAATCTATATTTTCAAGCAAGTTTACCAAAATCCAAGATATGCCCATGTTCTAGAACCGAATGCAGTAATTTCACAAGACAGTTTGATAACAAAGCGAAGGCACAAAGGTTGGGAATTAGGCAATTAGCCTGAACGCAGCATTTTAGTTTGATAAACACTACTCCAGCATAGTATGAGAGTCAACCAGGCCACGAGCATAGTCTCTGATCATGGCATTGAACAAGGAAATGTTGGGTGAGTTAAATTCGATCAAAAAATAAGCAGGCGAAGGCTAAGTGCATATTTCGCAAAGGTTAACAAAATATACTTGCTAGTAAATTTACTTACAGTTATGAGCTTAAAAAATATCACTAAAATGCCATATTTCTAGAAGTAGAGATATCTGTTTCTCGAGCAAAATAAAGGGAAAAATAAAGTATATTCAGACAGTAGTAAATAAAAATTTATGGTTCGATGAAATAAAACAGAGTAATATATATCAAAACACAATTCAGGTGTTGCAAGACACATTCTGAAAATAAAGAGGAGAGACGAAGAAAATGGAAAGAAAACACAAGAAACGCATTAACAAATACTCCACGCTCCCAAAACCCTCAAATTCAAGTGCGGAAAACGTTAATCCAGGACCTAGAACGAATCATAGCTATGTATCTCATGGAGCTCATTTTTATTCATCTGAAACCTGTATGATTTGTACGCAAATTCAGTTTGCAGAAGTGCTGTCTCGCTGACAGCCCACTAACTCAAGCTTTAGGCTTGAGAATCTTGGATGTCTCCCAAGTGAAATCAGCATCCTCACGGCCAAAATGTCCATAGGCAGCAGTCTTTTGGTACCTGAAGTTCCCTCCTCTTTTAAGATCAAGGTTGATGGCAATCATTCCGGGCCTAAAGTCGAAATTCTCTTTAATAAGGGCTAGTATATCCTTGTCTGGAATCTTACCCGTCTTGTAGGTATCAACGAACACTGAAAGTGGCTCTGCCACACCAATAGCATATGAAACTTGCACTATGCATCGACGGGCAAGTCCTGAAGCCACTACACTCTTTGCCGCCTGCCTAACAATGTATGCACCACTCCTGTCCACCTTGGTAGGATCCTTGCCTGAGAAGGCACCTCCACCATGAGCACCCCAACCACCATAGGTGTCAATGATAATTTTCCTACCAGTGAGTCCTGCATCTCCATGTGGCCCACCAATAACAAATCGACCTGATGGGTTGAGGTGGAAGATTGTTCTGTCATCGAGGTACTCAGCAGGAATCACGGGTTTGATCACATGTTCTTTCAAATCCTTGGCTATTTGATCATTTGTAACAGTCTCATCATGCTGGGTTGAGATGAGGACAGTGTGAACTCTAATAGGAACCATGGCACCACCATCATTTTTGTACTCGATGGTAACTTGGGTCTTACCATCAGGTCTCAGCCATGGGCAAGTCATGTTCTTTCTCACTTCGGTGAGCTTGGCCCCAAGCTTAGTGGCAAGGACATGAGTGAGTGGCATGAGCTCTGGTGTTTCATCTGTGGCATAGCCAAACATGTGCCCTTGGTCACCAGCTCCAATTTCTTCGGGTTTCTTCGTGAGATGACCGTGAACTCCCTGAGCAATGTCAGGGCTCTGTTGCTCAATATTAACGAGGACCTTACAGTTGTCAGCATCAAGGCCAACATCAGCTGAAGTGAACCCAATACCTCTGCAGGTATCCCGAACTATCTTCTCATAGTTTACATTGGCTTTGGTTGTGATCTCCCCAAAGACCATGACCATATTAGTCTTCGTGCAGGTTTCACATGCAACTTTGCTATCTGGATCTTGAGCTAGGCAAGCATCAAGAATGGCATCTGAGACTTGGTCACAAAGCTTGTCAGGGTGGCCTTCATTGACAGACTCCGAGGTGAAGAGGAAGGTATCCATTTAGAGTCTAAGCAGCATACAGAGAGAAATGTAAGTTTATGCTAAACATTCAAACAATTTAAGTAATAAAAAAGTAGGAACCTTTTTTGTTTCAATTTTTTTGTGAATTGTTAATAATTTCATGAACACTAAAATCTTAAAAAAAATTGATCCTTCTGATTTTATAGTAAAGCTTTAACAAAGGCGACCGTAAGACTATGGTCTCAACTTAGATTTTTCTCATAATCTACAATGAAATACGCAAAAATTCATCTCAGACGCTCCCAGGTACCATACTCATGCAAACACATTTCCCTTTGGAAGGTTGATGCATTGCTCAAAACAATTAGAAAACAGAGGGATAGTTACGAGATGTTTATAATCACAGCATAATAATGTGTTATGGATTCATTCTTCAACTTTGGTATGTGATTCAAAATAATGCCTCTTCATGGAAATGCAGCAACAAAGCAAAATTTCCCCCGGTGCTATAGTAAAATTTCATTACAAGAAGAAAGGTGAAAGGTGGTTCAGGTACCGGCTCCAAATTTTCCATGCCCGAAAAATAGAGTTCGCATCCTCTCAACAAATTTATGGACTAACAATATTACACGAACATTGTAAAGATGTATAGATCTACCGCAGAAATCATACTGGTATATCTTCAGTTGCTGGCCTATATTTTCACATTTTCATAACTCAAATCAAAGCTTTGCATCTTAAAATCCAGATCCTTACCAAAATTACTAATTCTGACTTTAAAACACGTAATAGATCTGCATAATGAGCAAGAATATGAAATCCTATACGTCGCTATTCTGAATCAAACAGCATTTCTTCAATCCGACCAATTGAATACTTAGCGTATTTTTTTCCCGAAATCTAAGAATAAATCAAAACCAAAGACACTCTATTTGAAACAAATGGAGGAATTTATAATCAGAACAATTAATGTAAAAAAACTCAATGGATCTGAGCAAAAATGAAAGTAATCTCACTGGATCTTGAATCTATGCTTCCAATAATAGAAAATGCATACCTTTGTATTAAAAAATGTACAGCAGATTACGAGGAAATGCCGTGTGATTTGTGGGTACAGAAGTAGGATATAGGTGTACATATATATAGGCGGATATGAAGGCCTGCGGTGCGGGCCACGCGGCTGACTCGGTCCGCATCTCACCAAGCACCAACCACCCCACGGCTACCTAATTTTACCAACCTCGGTGGGTCCCAAATTGAGAAGTTAAATCTCTATGATGATGAAATCTGGCAAGATCAATGGTAAAAATTGGTTGGCTTTTTTTCTCTCTCTTTTTCTTTATTTTATTTTGGTGGAATTAGTGTCAAAGTTGGGAACGTGTACCCCGTGCTCCAAAAATAATGAATTTTTGAACTTTATACAATTTACGAGTGTGGGTGATATAGGATGGTATTCACGATTTTCCTCGAAGACCGCTGCTCAATGCACCCCCCCATGGTGACATCGACCCCCATGGGCCGTCTACCGTTAAAAGGCCAGCGACGTCGACCCCCACTATACTTAGCCAAATAAATGGCCATGAGATAGACAAGAATCACCCAACATCAAACTCGGCCATGACCAACCGCTATGCGAGTGGGTGTTAACGCTACAGAACGTGGGGGAGTGGGAAGGCATACGTGGGACACGTGACACCGTAAATCGCGGAGCAGGGGGCGTGCCATCAGGTGCCTATAAATACCCCAATGTGAGAAAAGGTATGGTTTCTTAAAATCCGAACTATTTTGCATTCCATACATACTTCTCAAAACTCGTTACTAATTCTCACGCCGGAGGTACAACGGGGGAGAAAGCCCCAACCTCATTTTGCAGGTAGCAACCACCAACTAGAGCAACCGGACCACCGCATTCTTGCTACTATTTCATTGGCGCCGTCTGTGGGAAACCACTGAACAAAAAAGCTATGTCAAGGAGACGAACTAGGAGTGAAACACGCATGGTCGGAAACACCGCAGACACGGAGTCAGAGTCTGTCGCTCGAGGTCATGTCCCGCCACCGCCACCGCAATATGTAACACAGGGTCAATTCAATGCCTTGGAGACACAATTGGCGGCCATGATGACCCTCTTGCAAGGCCAGACGCAGAGAATTTCAGCCCCACCGCAGAGTTCGTCGGAGGCCGTACGCGAGCAACCACCCCAGGTGGCACAAACGGTTACCCCGCCGGTTACCCAACCAACAACAGGAGACATGGGGGCTTCTGGCTCTATGTTTCCATATGTTACCCAACCCGTGACGGAATTGGAAAAGAAGATAGAGGAAATGATAACCCAGAAGATAGACGATGCCTTTGTCTAGGAGGAAGGACAGAGACGCGAGGCAAATGGTATTAGAGGAGGATCCGTTTGCTCCGAGAAATAATGGTCGTCCCTTTACCGAAGGGTTTCAAACGACCCATGATAGAGACATACGATGGAGTCAGACCCATTTGGACCACTTGCGTACTTTCGTGGATTTAATGAGGCTATATGCGGCCCAGAGACGCGATAATGTGTAGGTCGTTCCCAGACACTTAGGAGGGAAGCAAGAAGGCGGGTGGCCACACCGGCACCCAGTCTATAAAAACTTTTGATGAGCTCTCCAGGAGTTTCGTCGCATACTTCATGAGCAGCAAGAGAAAACGAAAGACAGCTATTGGATTGATGCAAGTGGTGCAGGAGAAGGATGAATCTTTACAGGAGTACTTGGCTAGGTTCAGCCGGGCAACCCTAGGCATAAGGGATCTTCAAATGTCTGCAGTAGTGACGGCATTAATGAACGGGACACGAAATAGGGCATTCAAAATGTCACTCTCCAAAAATCCTCCAGAGTCAATGCATGATTTGTTGAAAAAGGGTGACAAGTATGTTGACGCGGAGGAAGCAGAGAAGGTCACGAAAAATCTTAGAGAGGGATGGGAAACGGGAGCCCATAAGCGGAAATCAGGTGATGTGCAAATGCCCGTTGATAAGGATAAGAAAAGAAATGAGCGTGTAAGCAGGGGGTATCCTCAAGATCGTTTTGTCAGACAGAGACGAGAGGAGGACAAAGCCTTCACCCCTCTTAACACTCAGCGAAATAAGATACTGATGGAAATTCGAGACATGAAAGAGCTTGAATGGCCGAGGCCGATGGCGACATCACCAAGAAAGGGATAAAAACAAATGCGCCATTTCCACAAGGACCATGGGCATGAGACCGAAGAATGTATGCACTTGAAGGAGGAGATCGAGCGCCTCTTGAAGCGGGGCTATTTGACCAAGTATGCGAGAAATGGCCAAAGCAAACGAGAAGGTCGAGGATCGACCACGCGGGCCGGAGTTATAAATGTAATTGTTGGAGGAGTTGCCTCGGGTGGAGACTCCAACTCGCTAGAAAGAGCTATGCGCGAGCAATGACGCGATCTGTTCTATTCGAGAAAAGGTTTGAGTTTGATCATAGCATCACTTTTGGTGAAAAGGACACGATAGGCGTGGCGACCCCCACGATGATGCCTTGGTAATAGTCGGCGACATAGCAAACTATGATGTCAAAAGGGTGTTAATCGATGGTGGGAGCGCAGCAAATGTACTCACATGGGAAGCATTTCAAGGGTTAAAAATTTCGACGGAAAGGTTGAAGGTTGTGTCAACCCCCCTTGTAGGATTTGGAGGAGCTACTGTGATACCAGAAGGGGCAGTAGAGCTACCAGTAACGTTGGGCACCTACCCAGCCAGTGTGGTCACCCTAGCAAATTTTCTGGTTGTTAAAACCCCCATGGCGTATAACGCGATCTACGGTCGACCCCTGTTGAATGCGGTAGGGGCCATCCCATCTACTTACCACCAGGTGATGAAATTTCCAACCAGTCGAGGTGTGGGATGTGTGAGGGGTAATCAACAATCTTCAAGGAAGTGTTATGTGGACAGCATACGAACTAAGGGATCCCCACCAGTGATGATGTTGGACCTCGAACCCCCAAAAGGAAGAATTGAACCCCTCAACACTACAGAAAAAATCAGGGTAGCGGAAGGACACGAATTCAGTATGGGGACAGGACTGGAGCAAGGTGAAAAAGAGGTGTTGGTAAAGTGTCTAGCAAGTAATTTGGATGTATTTGCATGGAGTCCGAACGACATACAAGGGATTGACCCGTCTGTTGCACAACATCGCCTGGGTATTTTACCGGGTGCTAAACCGATTAAACAGAAGAAAAGAAATTTAGCCCCGGAGCGGCGAGCGGCGAAGGCGAGAGGTCGATAAGCTACTGCAGGCAGGATTCATCAGGGAGGTACAATATCCCGAATGGTTAGCAAATGTTGTCTTGGTGAAAAAGCCGAACGGGGCATGGCGTATGTGTGTAGACTACACCGGACTCAACAAGGCATGTCCAAAAGACTCATACCCGCTACCCAGAATAGATCACCTGGTGGATGCCACATCGGGTCATGAACGGCTAAGCTTCCTAGATGCATTCTCTGGGTATCATCAGATCTCCATGGCGAAAGCAGATCAGGAGAAAACCTCTTTCATAGTTGACGCGGGGACATATTGCTATACGGCCATGCCGTTCGGTTTAAAAAATGCCGGGGCAACCTATCAGAGAATGGTGAACAAGGTCTTCAAGGATCTGCTCGGAGGGGTCATAGAAGCATATGTGGACGACATGGTCGTCAAGAGTGTGAAGGCCAACAACCATGTTAGTGACTTGCAGAAAGTGTTCGACACTGCCCGACAAAACAAGTTGAAGTTCAATCCAGAGAAATGTGTTTTTGGAACAACGCGAGGCAAGTTCTTGGGTTTTATGATCACGCAAAGGGGCATCGAAGCAAATCCGGATAAAATACGAGCTATTTTGGAAATGAAGAGCCCAGAAAACAGGAAGGAGGTCCGAGAGATTGACGGGCGGGGGTAAAAGATTTGAACCGCTTTATGAGCCGAGCTGCGGATAAATGTTACCACTTCTTCAAGGCGATTGGGGGTTCTACTAATTTTGAATGGACCAAGGAATGTGAGGAGTCCCTGGAATCTTTAAAACAATCGTTACAGCAGCCTCCTGTCTTGACTAGGCCCTGCCCAGGGGATGTGTTGAGTCTGTACTTAGCCATGTCAAAACGGCGATCGGTGCGATGCGGTGAAGGAGTTTCCTAAGATGCGAAGCACATTTACTACGTCGGCCAAGTGTTGAGGAGCGGAAACTCGATACGACCTTGCGAAACGGTTAGTGCCGGCATTAATTGTAGGCGTCGAGAAAACTAAGGCCGTACTTTCGAGTCCCACACCGTACAAGTCCCGACCGATCAACTTTGTCAAGCAAATTTTGCATCGACACGAGACGTCGGGTAGGATCTTTGAAATGGGCGATCGAATTGAGTGAGTTCGATATCGAGTTCGGACCGAGGACGACCATCAAGGCGCAGTATTAGCAGACTTTATCGCGAGCTAACGACTCTGCCCGACCACCCCCAACAATCGAAGCGATGCGGAAAATTTTCGTGGATGGATCCTCACATGGTAAAGGGTCGGAGCGGGCATCATAATGATGGGGCGAGAATACGAAGAGCCGGCGTATTCGTTACGCTTTGAGTTCCCGCGACAAATAATGATGCGAGAATATGAAGCGATCATAACGAGGCTTGAGTCGCGAACCCGGGCTTGGGATAACATCGGTCGAGATTTGCGGCGACTCCCAGTTGATCGTCGGACGGGTGACGGTGAATTTGAGGCGAAGGATGGAAAAATGGCATCCTATCGATGAAGGTTAGAGATTTGCAAAGGGGGTTTACAAGTTTCAAAATAACCAAGGTCCCTCGCAAAGACAATGAACGAGCAGACGCCTTGTCAGCGGCGTCGACTAATCCAAAGCATCTACCTAGCAACGCTAATGTACAAATCCTACGACGGTCGAGCATCTTGCTCATACACGATGTCGCAAGCCCGGAGCGAGAAAGAGTTTGGATAGACCCGTTGGTAGACTACCTGACGGAAAACAAATTGCCAATTGACGCACATGAGTCTAGGAGGCTGAAAATACGAGCGGCTTCATTTACCATAATCGACGGGCGGCTATACAAACGAGGTTTTACCATGCCATACTTGAAGTGTTTGCATCCAACAGAAGCTCAGGATGTACTGCTCGAGATACACTCGGGGATTTGTGGCAACCACCCGGGGGCAGCTACCCTTGCCTTCAAAGCTCTCCGACAGGGGTACTACTGGCCCACAATGAAAGAAGATGCCAAGACATTGGTAAAGAAGTACGACGCGTGTCAGCGTCACGGAAATTTGATTCATGTTCCTGCCGAGCAGCAGTCATTAATTTTTGGGGTGAGTCCTTTCTTTCAATGGGGAATGGATATTCTGGGACCTTTGCCCATGGCTAAAGGACAGCGGAAGTTTTTGCTTGTGGCCATTGATTACTTCACGAAATGGGTTGAAGCGGAACCCTTGGCCACCATTACCACGGCAAAAATGCAAAGCTTCACATGGAAAAACATAATATGCAGGTTCGGTATACCAAGAGTCCTCATTACCGACAACGGCAGGCAGTTCGACAACCACAGCTTCAAAGCTTTCTGTTCGAGCTACCACATAGATCACAGACTCACCTCGGTGGCTCACCCTCAATCAAACGGGCAGGCAGAAGTCACAAATCAAACAATCCTGTGGGACCTCAAAACAAGATTAGAGAAGGAAAAGGGAATTTGGGCCGACGAGCTACCTAATGTGTTGTGGGCATATCACACCACCCCACGAGACTCTACAGGAGAAACCCCTTTCAAGTTATCGTTTGGAATGGAAGCCGTGGTTCCGGTGGAAGTCTTGAACGAATCTGGCAGGATGAAAGCCAACCAACTTGATGTCTCAACCACCAATGCAGAGATCGATCTTCTAGACGGAGTAAGGGAAAGATCGGCCATGCGAATGATGGCTTATAAGCGAAGGGCAGCTAAGTACTTCAACCGCAGGGTAAAACCAAGAGTCTTCCAGCCAGGAGACCTCGTTCTTCGGGAATCAGCAGCGGCGGGCCACCCTCCAACCAAGCTTGGACCGAACTGGGAAGGACCATACGAGGTGATCCGAAATCTCGGGAAGGGAGCTTACAGCCTGAAAGACTTAAACGGAAAATCCTTAGGCAGGCCATGGAACGCTGAGCACCTCAAGCAGTACTATCAGTAGACAAACAAAAGGGGGTACAAGCAACATAGATACGGATTTGTGAGGAGAATTGTTTTTCTTTGAATTGTTTTTTCTTTGTTTGTCTTTGATGTAGTGACCGATTGTAAATATTGTAGTTAGGAGTTTTTCATGATGTAATGCCTGCAATAGGCACACCTGATTGAAATTTATTTAATGGAAATGCTAAGTGGCGGCAGATGATGAGGACGCTACGGAAGGGCCAGCCTAGCTGGGACGTCCTGGTGCGCCTACTGAGTCCCCAAATCTTGGCAAGCTAAATTCCACTGGAAATGCTGATTCATAATCAATTGAAGCAAAAACACACAGCGGTGAGCAAAAAAGCCTAAAAATTGGCTAGCTCAAAATCGCTATGGGCTGGTGGTGAGTTCTTCAAAACCAAAAATGGTTAAGGCTCAAAATCACCCGACCTCGACCTCGACCCTCCAAGATAGCTCGACACACAGTGGTGAGCAAAAAAGCCTAGAAATTAGCTAGCTCAAAATCGCTAAGGGCTGGTGGTGAGTTTTCAAAACCTAAAATGGTTAAGGTTCAAAATAACCAGACCCTGTCCTCGACGATCCAAGATAGCTCGGTACATGGTGGTGAGCAAAAAAGCCTAGAAATTGGCTAGCACAAAATCGCTAAGGGCTGGTGGTGAGTTTTCAAAACCTAAAATGGTTAAGGCTCAAAATCACCCGACCTCGACCTCGACGATCCAGGATTGCTCGACACACAGCGGTGAGCAAAAAAGCCTAAAAATTGGCTAGCTCAAAATCGCTATGGGCTGGTGGTGAGTTCTTCAAAACCAAAAATAGTTAAGGCTCAAAATCACCCGACCTCGACTTCGACGATCCAAGATAGCTCGACACACAGCGGTGAGCAAAAAAGCCTAAAAATTGGCTAGCTCAAAATCGCTATGGGCTGGTGGTGAGTTCTTCAAAATAAAAAATGGTTAAGGCTCAAAATCACCCGACCTCGACCTCGACGATCCAGGATTGCTCGACACACAGCGGTGAGCAAAAAAGTCAGAAACTTGACTAGCTCAAAGTCATTAGGGGCTGGTGGTGAGCTTTCAAGACCGAAAATGGTTAAGGCTCAAAATCACCCAATCCCCCCCCCCCCCAACGATGCAAGACAGCTCGACGTATAGTGGTGGGCAAAATAGTCAAGAAATCGACTAGCTCAAAATCGCTAGGGGCTATGACCGACTTCTCAAAGCTTAAAAGGTTCTAGGCTCAAAATCACCTAGCCCGTCAATCAATGCTTCTCACCACACACCAACTATATATATATATATATATATATATATATATATATATATATATATATATATATATATATATATATATACACATCATGAAAAGAAGGCAAACCGAGAATGGCAATCAATAATCAAGCTCTCATACTTGGAATGTAACAAAAATATTCCTACATACCGAGCCAGGAAAACGTGCAAAATAACTAAAGTGTCCACATCCGGACCAGGAAGAATGCACAAAATAACCAATTGTGAAACGTAATGGGAAGTGCTCAAAAGCAACTAAAAATCGGATCGGCTCGAGCGAAAAGTCTCCTCGCTCCGGCTCGAGACGTACGCCCAAATGTCTTAGTGGGGGGCTCGCCTTCCTTTCCCTTACGCTTTGCCAAAAACTTATCAAAACCTGCGGGATCGATGGGAGGATGCTCAACGAGATATCCACTCCTTAGTCAACTTGATGGACGTTGCCATCACCTTTCCCCCATAAGAATTCGAGCCTTAGCAAAGTCGGTAGACGACTTGTATCGCTCTATCGAGGTCTCCAAATCCTTAGCGTACTGCGAAGCCTTGTATTTCGTCACCGCCTCTGAGGAGCCCGAGGCCAAACGAGCGCAAATTGTTTATCTCAGACTCTTGCTCTATAGAACGAGACTCCAAATCTTCGATCGACTTCCTAGAGGAAGAGAGTTTCTTCTTGTAACGGTGAGCCTCTCTCTCTTTCTCTTCCGCAAAAATCTTCAACTCCTTCAACTCTGACGCTAAACGACGGCTGGACTCGGCGAGCCCAACCTGAAGGGCCACAGCCTGAAACGAACAAGAAATCATACAATCAAAACAAAAAAAAAAAAAAAATAAATAAATATAAAAAAAAAAAAAAACCTACCCTCTGGGTGTGAACTGACAGAACCCGTTCGATGTCATCGACACTCCGACAAGCGATCGACTGAACACGCCTGGGCGCAACCAAAGATTTAACTGCCCTCATCTCCGAATAGCCTCGAGAAGGAGGAAATTTGAAATCTGGTAAAGGAGAACCCTCACGCTCGGACGCTACACGACACAGGCCGCCCCTATGTCCACGGGTGGTGGGACCGCATCGGCGGGGTCGTCCGAAAGTTGAGTAGCCTCCTCATCTGCAGGCTGCTGTGCTCCCCCATCGCGAGCCTTTCTTCTCTTCAACAAAGCTGGAGGTGGATCATCGTCGCTCTCATGACCGCGCTCCACCAAGGAGTCCATGGTCACCCCTAAGTTGAAGTCCATGCCTACGTCAACAAAATAAAGACTATCAAGCTTACAAAGTAACATGCCAAGGAGTGCAACAAAGAAGAAGAAAAATGAGACATGTAAAAATCTTACCATCAATAGGGGCAAACCCCTCATCACTCCCGGGTTCGGGCAAAGACCTCAATACCTCGTCCAAGTCAAGATCCATATCTGTGCACAAACCATCAAGTCAGTCCAAATCAACCAATAGAGAACAACACGAAAGAGACTCCAAAAAATAATACTTATAAGCAAGGTATGAAAACCCACCAGTAGGACGACCAATCCCAACCAGCAACATGTTCCTCATGGTCAGAACCGACTCCAAATCAGGCGCAAGGGGTGGAATTTTGGTCAACTTTTGGATTTGTGTATTCAGAATGGGGGTGATCTCGACTTCGCTATTGAAAAGACGAATTAGGGGGTGCCTCCAATAGGTGTTAAACGGGAATTGGCCCTCATGAGGACGAACAAAGAAAAATCGGGATTTCCACCCGCTGTTGGAATTCCTAAATTTCGGGAAGAGCAATGGGACCCTGGCGGTGAAGTAAACAAAGGCATTGCTTTGGGCTAACTCGTGCATCTCGAAGACACACTTAAAAAGATCCATTGAAAGAGGAATTTCCTTGAGAAGGCAAACATATAGGAAATAAAGCGCTTTTCTCCATGCGTTGGGATTTATTTGGCTGGGAGTAAGGTGGAACTCGTTGAATAACGATACAAAGAAAGGATGTATGGGAAAGCGAAAACCACCATCCATGACGTCTTTGTAAACGGCAACTTCGCGGGGATCGGTTCCGGGAAGTGTTTCGTCCGGCCTAGGGGCTCTATATATGTAGTTGTCTACCCGCTCATACTTCTTAAGCGACTTCTCTAACTTAATTGGGGAGTTGTATAAGCTATGATACTTGGGAATCTCAAGAACCACCTCCTCACCCGCGGCATCTCGCCCAATTTCTACGTTTTGATTTAAAGATTTAGTGGACCCAACATGGCGTTTTGGAGAAGTCGGTTGGAAATTTTGAAGTTCAGTCGAATATATTGAAGTGTTTGACTCGGAAAGGACTCGCGAATTTTCGACAAAAATCGACCCCCGAGGGCTAGTCGACCGCCGGTCAACCTCGCGGCTGGACGACGGCCGAGTGGCCGCAAGGCTGGCCGACACTCGGCCAGCCTCATAGCTGGCCGAATGTCGACCAGCCGTGCTGGTCGACCATCGACCAGCAACGTTGCTTGTCGGCGATGGTCGACCAGCAACGCTGGTCGACCGTCGACCTGCATTGCTGGTCGGCGAGGCCGGGGGCGGTTCGCCATCGGCCAACCCATCAAACAACGGGTCGGTCGACCCCCTCACCTCCTCGCCTTCGCTTTCATCGGATGAGGATATGAATGTCTTGTACATGATGAAATTACAAGATGAAATGAAAAGGAGAATGAGATTACCTTGGGTGGAAGTGGAGAGATGGAGATTCTAGCTAGAGGAGGAAATGATAAATGAATGCCCCACTAATATTTAAATAGTAGGAGGCTTTGAAAATTTTGAGATTTGTGGGGGAAAATTTCCCCCCAAAACCAAGGACCAATGGTGGAGCGCCACACGGACGATTGGCATTTGAATTAAAGAAACGGTCATAACTTTTTGCACCGTTGTCAGATTTTCTATTATAATATGTTTTCGCGATTGAGGACGTTTCCAACCCCAAATTCGCACTCTAAGGCCTTCTACCGGACAGTTGAAGTTTTAGCGATACTTTCGTTTTTCCATTTCCAGTTGGTTTGAACCCAAAACTTCCATTCGGCGTCATAAAATGCTACCTCTTGTCGATAAGTCTCAACAAGAGGCAGAGGGGCTAGTGATATAGGATGGTATTCACGATTTTCCTCGAAGACCGCTGCTCAATGCACCCCCCCCCCATGGTGACATCGACCCCCATGGGCCGTCTACCGTTAAAAGGCCAGCGACGTCGACCCCCACTATACTTAGCCAAATAAATGGCCATGAGATAGACAAGAATCACCCAACATCAAACTCGGCCATGACCAACCGCTATGCGAGTGGGTGTTAACGCTACAGAACGTGGGGGAGTGGGAAGGCATACGTGGGACATGTGACACCGTAAATCGCGGAGCAGGGGGCGTGCCATCAGGTGCCTATAAATACCCCAATGTGAGAAAAGGTATGGTTTCTTAAAACCCGAACTATTTTGCATTCCATACATACTTCTCAAAACTCGTTACTAATTCTCACGCCGGAGGTACAACGGGGGAGAAAGCCCCAACCTCATTTTGCAGGTAGCAACCACCAACTAGAGCAACCGGACCACCGCATTCTTGCTACTATTTCAGTGGGGAACATAGAACTTGCAGTTTGATCATTTCCATCAAGGACAATTTCATTTGTACCGAATTTTTTGCATCGAAAATGTTACACCCTCTCACATGAACGTGGGCCCGTATAAATAAAAAATAAATTATTCTTGTTGTACATAATTTTTTACATAATTGACAAGTGACGGCCCTCATTGTGGAGCACCGGGCCCACAGGAGCCCCCCAAGTAGGGGGCCGCCACTTGTCAATTCGGTAACACATTATGTACTTGTAGCATGGTTGTTAAAAAAATTTCAAATGTGTGGTTACCACACCCTATTGTGAGTGTTGTTAAAAAATTAGGTAAAAAAGTGAATATATATATATATATATATATATATATATATATATATATATATATATATATATATATATATATATATAGCATTGTCCTTCTATTAATCGTTTACGCTATTGTGCTTTGATTTCTTCTCTTAATGAAAGAGAGTACGTAAAAGTTTTAATGTGTAACAAGATTTTCAACATATACTAAGGTGTTCATAGTTGATTAATTGACGGAGAGACATAGTTCAAACGAGTCTTAAGTAAGAAAGGTGAAGAGCTGGAAAGTCTAGAATTATGCACAATCTTTGAGTTTTTGCCCCATTCGGGGCGGGACGGGGAAAATTGTCATCTCTGAGCCCAAAACTTCAATTCATAGGACAATCAATCCAAAATTTGAATGACTAGCATTGACATCATTTTTTACAAACTGATGTTGCAGCCCTTTTGTATTCATCCAGGACTATTGGAACTAGTAAAGGTGTTGTATTCACACAGAGAAATTTCATTGCCACATTTCTAATGGTAACATCGGATCAAGAGGTTTATCGCAATCCGAAGAGAGGGGAATGTCGTGGTGGAGATGGAGAAATACGATATGAAGAAGATGTTAATGGCTATTGAAAAGTACAGAGTGAGACATATGTTTGTTGCGCCTCCCAGTGTTATAGAGGTGGCGAAGCAGCCGGAGATGGTGAAGAAATATGTGTTTTGTCCTTAAAAGGAGATTGGATCAGGGGCTTTACCATTGAGAAAGGAAGTGATGGAAGATTGTGCATTGCAGATTCTGTGATTTATCAAGTTAGTAGAAGATTTAAGTTCGAATTTGCTATACTGTATTAAACCGAACCGCAATGGACATTATAAAGAACAAGATTTTAGCTTATTTAGCGCCGTCTAATGCACCTTGCCAACGTGCCAAAATTATTTTGACAATGTTGATGCGAAAAATGAACAAGACTTGAGTAATAAAGCCATTTTTTATCAGTATGATGCTAAAAAAAAAGAATTTTTGTTAGATTTCTTATTGTAAGAATGAGAAGAGTAGGCATTTATATAGGAGTTGTGCTACAAGTATAGAAAAAACTTTCGTAGAATTCCACTTGACACATTATCATTGATTCTTGTTCAAAATCACTTAAAAAAGGCACTACAGGTACTGTTAACGCAACACCTATGAGTAAGAAAATCCTTGTACACAAGGAATAATCCATTATATAGCCATTATGTGCTAATAAGTTAATTAAACAAGTCTTTCACGAACAACGTGAGATTCAAACGTAATCTTGCAAACCACTCTCTCAAAACTAAGTCCACCACAAAGCCGTCCCGTCACAAAACTAAGTCATTTATTATACCAAGATAATTCATTTATTAGTTCATTTTATGCTTCAACAAATTTACTTGCTAGTTGGATTTTTTTTTTTTTTTTTTAATAATTGTGGATGTGCCGGCTTGTGAGCACCTCGACTAATCCTACGGGGCTCTGAAATTTATGGTCTGGTGCTCACCTCAGTATCCATAAGGGGACTCAAACTGGTAACCAATAGAGAACAAACACAAGGCATGACCAATTGACCAATCCTTCAATGTTACTTGCTAGTTGGATTCTAATGGCTCTTTACAAGTAAACAATAATTTATTGATAATATGTACAAGAATTGTAACGTTTATATTTTATGAACTAATATAGATATTATATAGTATTAAGGAAGAAAAATAAATATATTAATTACAATGCTCGATATTACATACCGAATATATGCGAAGAGAACACGAAAAATCAGCAATAGTAAACTTTAAAGGTTCTATAGTGATGCAACTTTTGTGGAATGTAAGAATCTTCTCCAGATATTCTTTAGATGCTAGAAACATTATGGACTAAAATATCAATGTCATATTCTCACAATTGGCAAAACCTTTATTTTCAATGTAATGAATGATCTAATGAGATCCTCATTTTATACTAAACACTAGTGATATTTCATAATAATTCATTGGCGAAAAAAGATTTGATAGGCCTCAACATTTGTCATCGGTGTTTAGTATAAAATGAACACCGGTACTCTTTAGATCATATATATATATATGTACATGCATATATATATTAGAGTCAGAGAGATTTATCATTTTTCAGATTATGAAATGATCTTTGTTAGGGATAAAATGTCGATCACATTCCCATGGACTATAGTGCTGTCGATTGATACGCGCAAGAATATTATTCTCAAGATAACGGGAAAGCAGAAGAACAATGCTATTCAACTTTGGGTTACAATCACATTTTCAAATTATTAAACTATATTTCTATTATATAAAAAATGTGACAATTATCTCACTGCAGACACGAGTACTAGAATATTATAATCGGCAATATAAAAATTGATATGGGTTTAGCCACGCGATAAATCATATATAGTCTCAAACACTATAATACTCGAGCAAGAAGCGAGATTTTTATGTCTCGACTTAATTCGTTACTCGTTTGCTCTTGTTTTATAAGTTGTTATTTACAATTGTAATTGATATCACCCTAATTGGAAATAGGGCTTGGTTTCTAAGAAATTGTAATAGTGCAAGTTTAATAAACTAAAATAAGATTTTTGACATTTTGCTTAAATTAATGGAACTTGAGCAAATATTCACCTTTCCGCAACACAATATTTTGAGCCATAGATAATTAAGCTCTTGTTTGAACTTCATTTTTTCCATCAAAATGCATTATTGAACAGTGATTTGACCTCATTACAACCATACAGTTTTCAATAAAATAATATTGCACGTAAATTCAATTTTTTTTAAATTTTTTAACCACGGATCATCTATCATAACACTATTACAAAATACATATATTTTTTTAAAAAAATGAAGCGAAAGCAAACCCTAAAACTAAAACTAAAAAAAAAAAAAAATGGGCTAAAACTAAAACAAAAATTGAAAACGGACTTTTTTTAGGGGTGGGAAAAAGAATCGAAATCATTAAAAACAAATCAAATCAAGTCAATCAATCTTAATCCAATTAAGATTAAAAAGGAAAGAAAAGAGAAATAACTTGATACGATTATCAGCACACGTGCATACAATAACTCGAGAATAACGCAGCAAGTGTAAAAATACTTTCGTCCTCTTTTACAAAGAGGTTCGTCAAATAACATTTTTTCTTAATCAAAATTAAAAATGAAATACTTATTTTGAAAATACTTTTTGTGCACGTAAGTAAGAAAAAATAAAAATTGGAGCATTGTTACTTACCTTAAAGGGATTCAAGATGCCATTTTTGTCTGCAGAAGCATCTGCACCTCCCTACAATAATGAAAGCACAAATACTATCCAAAATTGCCTTGTGAGAGAGAGGTGCAGGTGCAAATGCAGATAAACAAAGCCACCTCGACCGTCAGATTTAGATAAATACATACTGAAGTATCCCATCCTCCGATCAACCACCACCCACAAGAATCACATGAATTATGAGAGATTAAAAATTAAGGTTACTCTAAAAAGAAGGAAAAACTTGGCCAGTATAATAAAGGGAGTTGGAGTTGGAGTTGGAGTTGGAGTTAACCTTCCTACCCTACCATGGATTTGTATGTATATGCTGTGTGTATAGATGTGTATACGGGAACGAAGAGGCTCTCCAACACAGTACAGGTGATGGTGGTGGTGGTGGTCGTCGTTGTGATATTTATGGAAAAAGGCAACGTGCAAGGCCACGTGATGCAAAGGGTTAATCACGTGAAAATAGGCTTCTTCACCAATCAGGTTATGACATGTCACCAATCAGGTTATGATATATGAAAAAGGCACATTTCTAGTCCATTTGATTGCAATAATGGAATTTGGGTGAAAAGAATAATGAATTTTAGAGAATTGAATTGCTTAGAACTTGTCTCACTGGGAATTGTCGATTAATTTTGTTTGATTGTTATAATTTTTCACTTGAAAAATATTGAAATTTTGGATCTTTTGACGTTCGTTTGACTT
Source organism: Fraxinus americana (assembly GCA_035079005.1). Lineage (NCBI taxonomy): Eukaryota > Viridiplantae > Streptophyta > Magnoliopsida > Lamiales > Oleaceae > Fraxinus > Fraxinus americana. The sequence goes on along the minus strand of CM068717.1, from coordinate 10,393,063 downwards.
TATTTTTCATGAAAATTGTCCATTAAAGGAATATAATTTGTTACAATTGAAGATAAAATTTGTTTTAAAAAAAAAAAACTGTCTAGAAAACTTTTTCCCACCAAATCCATGGGAAAAACTTTTCCTCAAAAATCAAGAAAATATGGAAAACAAATTCCATGAAAAATTTAGTCAATTAAACATGTAAAAAGATGAAAATGGATTTTAATTTCCATCTTTCATGGAAAAGAAAGAGCAATCAAACAAGGCCTAATTTTTTTATTTTTTTTTTTTGGTATTTTTAATTTTATCGTTGTTTTAATTAACATATAATATTCCGATGATCACCTCGTTAAAATGGAATAAAAAACTTATTTATCATTGTACTTTCAAATAAACGAAACAAGCAATAAATATATAAGGTCGACAAAATATTTTCGACACGTTAGCATCATATATTAAGATCTCTTTGTAGTGATACTCTGTATGAGAACAACCTTCATACAGTGAAAAAATTGATCCCAACTTAAACATGTTATAATTTGTCTAGGTAAGAATTCAATTCCATGTGTAATAATTATTTGTATATTACTAAAATAGAAATATTCTTATGCTCATAATAGAAAGTCTCATCTTACCTTCTTAAAGATAACCTTACTTAAAGTTATCACATCTTGAGAGAACCGTAAATAAGGTTTTCCTATCAATCGTTCGATTAAGAGAGTGGGAATCGGAACGGTTGCCTAGGAATAATGATTGGATCTGGTGGTCAAGATTGCCATGAAAAATTATATGCTATGCTAGATTAAAGTTGACGATATCAGTTACAAGTAATGAGTTAGATATTAAGATAATCAAAAAATTATATGCTATGCTATATAGTTTGTGACAATATAACATCATAACAACAAAACTTGAGCAATACGATAATGAAAACAACATTCGCTAACATTCAATACCCAAATAACAACAAAACTAAAAAACTAATTTCCACCATTCACTACCCACATCACAGCAAAACCACACAATAATTTCCACCATTCACTACTCATTTATATAGTATCAATTTCTTCATTTTGGTTGAATCGTGAGTTTTTTCCATTCAAATGGACTTCTTATTTCTCTCTTGGTTGGTTTCTCAAACAAATAGGGCCTCACGTGAGTATTTGAATTTGAAGAAACTGAAATACCCTTCAAGATTCCCAAAGCCTAGCTTTCCTCACCAACTTCAGGGGTGAATGCGGTTTCAGTTTGGGAGGTTTGTGCTATATTTTCAACTCAAACAATTTCACGCGGTTTGATTTTTTTCAAATCAAACCAAACCAAAATTTGCGGGTTGGTTCAATTTTAATCCGCGGCTTACCCCTTACCTATCGACATTATAATAATATATTTAAAATAAGTTAACATATAAGTTTAAATGAGAATTACTAATGTTAAATATTAAATTACATTCATCTTTCCCACGAAATCCGTGAATAAATTATTTTCAAAATTGGTTGCTAAAAGATGTTAATAGAACGAATATATATTTCTTCATTTTTATTTACCTTTTCATGTTTGTCTTTCATATTATTATATAGTGGTTGGTACAGATAGAGTCACATTCTGCTATATTAGTTTGATTTAAACTCTTTTCGTCCTACTAATGAGATGAAAAATAAGGACTGAACATGAAAAGTTTAAATGTATAAAGAATAATAGAGTCTAGATTTATAGAAAATTGACAAATTTTATTCTCTAACGACTTTACGAAAGCAGAATGTAGTAGTACTAGTTAGTGAACTTTAACATTTTCACACAATCAATACATTCTATCATTTGTTCTTTCTAAACGACAAACAAGTTCATTAATCACCTAGGTGCACACATAATCATTTTTTTAATCCAAATCACAACTCACAAGTTTATAATAAGTTAAAAACAACAAATAAAAGAAATAATAATGAAAAAAATGACTTGAATGAGAATCTAAGACTTATCAAGAGAGAATAGAGAAATGGTGATTCGGGTAGAAATTAGCAGACTAACAAGCAAAATGCGACTAACGATTTGCAATTGGGAATTGCATGTTGTTCAGCAGTGGCAGCCAAGCATCAAATATTTGAGAAATGAGAGTTTAGGTGGCTTCTAAAGTTGTAGGCGTGGTTTGCTATCGTAGTTTTGTTGTATTATGATTTGGATTGTTGAAAATAAATGTTTTTTTTTTTCATATGATTTGGGATTTATTTTAGTTTGGATTAGATATCGGGTCACGACGTGTGTTGTGGATTTATAAAACCATCGACCAATAATGATGAACTTAATTTACTTTATATGATTATTTTAATGGGATGGTTGTAATTTGTATTGCTAAATTGATTTTTTTTTTAAAATGTAAAAACTCCAAAATTTGTAAGTTAATAAAATTAATTTTTTAATTAAAAAATTAAAAAAACATTTCATTTCGATTTTATGCAGTTTTTGAAAATTGGAACCTAAACCAAACCATTTTGAAACGATTTGGTTCAATTTGAGGGAAAAAAACCGCAGGTCCACGTAGACCCGAACCAACGGTTTCAAATTAACGATTTCGATCCAATTTGCGATTTCGCGATTTTTTTGTGCAGCCCTAATCAACTTACAAGGAGAAGGACAAGGACCTAGGGAAGCAGTCCATCTAATTAAGTAAATTAAAAGCCTAATATAACGGGAGAAATGATCTGCTAAACACTATTGCTTAACTTATGCTTAAGCAACGGTGACATGATAATTCAATTAATTGGTAGATCATTTCATTCTTGGGACTTGTCACGAACTTTATTCACCAATTAATTGATGTGACATGTAACCATTGTTTAGCGTGCTTCATAGATAATTTTTTATTATTAGAGAATGCTGGAAATATTACACATATACCAAAAGAAACCAATCCAACAGCTGATTGGTTTGACATTTGCCAATAAGGGAGTTCAAAAAAAATAAGTGGGGATAATTACCCGAGCAACAGGCACAATCTCAAGGATTTTGAGGACAGATGGGCTAGGCATTCCAAACATAAGGGAGGGTACCAAAATAAAGAGTAAAGCTGCTTGCATGCTGCGAAGAATTCAAGAAAAGTGGATGACTTGATCATTATAAAAGACTAAGAATCATTTCCATTTATGCCTGTGATGTGCGCATGGAGGAGGTATTAGCTTTAAGAATCCTATAATTTCTATATATATGCCCTATGCAGTAATCATTTGTGCGAATTACCATATTATATATGATATATCAATCACCAATCTGTGAATGCTTTTTACATCTCTCATATATATTTCTGCATAGAAAATGTGTTCAATGTGTATATGTTAATAAGATAAGGCGTGTATTAATGATACTCCCTCCGTCCCAATTATATAGGCTTGTTTGGTTTTTCACACGGATTAAGAAAATTTATTTAATGTCATTGGAAAATTAATTTTTGCCAAGATCTTTCCTAGTTTACCCCTATTTAATTTTCAGTGGGTAAAACTAAATTATTGTTGGAATTCATAAAGAATTTGAATTTTCAAGAAGTTTGCATATTAAGTGGGGAAAATTTAATAAGGGTATATTAGTAAAAGAATACAATAAAATATTCTACATTAGGAAACAAGCCTATATATTTGGGACAAGAGAAAAAGGAAACCCAGCCTATATAATTGGGACGGAGGGAGTATTATAGAAGATGGCATGTGAAGGAAAAATTAAGAGTAAATAGAGACCTGCAAGAAAAAAAAATCCGACGAAAGAGTTACAAATATGGTTCAAACTCTCTTGAAATCAATAATTATAAGCAGACTTGGCATAGCTCAGAATAGTCACTAAATAAGTACAAAAACAAAGAAAGAGAAGCAAACTACAGTCCAATTGCTAGAGACTCAACAGAAACAAAGAACAAGAACAATTTTCAATAATGATTTATGAAATCTTCCAGTTCCATCGCAAATTTGCTTATTTGATACTCCAGTCTATTTGATTATAACTAACCGGAAGACAAATTTCCACTTTTAAATTAATGTTTTCTTAATTCGAGCAATTGACATTAATTCCATAGGCAAGGAGGTCATTAGAAGAGAGAGGGGACATCAGAACTCCAACAACAAAAATGTCTAGGATATTTAAAAGAAAATTAATTGACCTTGCTTCCCTTCCCTGAAGTCTTAGCAGAAAATAGACAGAAAAGGCAGCAATAATTGTTAGTGAAATTATCACGCTGTTACTCCAAAGCACACTGAATACATGCATATAGATAATTATCAGACATCAGCCATTCACAATTGGTAATAATTAACTAATAGTCATAATGCGTAGGAAAAAAAAGAAAGGCAAAATATCATTAATGAAGCACCATTCTAATGAGAACAGATTGGCATGATTACTGGAACATCTGGAGTTTATTGATAGAAAGAAATGTTAAAATTCAAAAAGCATCGAAGGTTATTGATCGTAAATGCTAAAACAGTAAAAACTTCAAGTGAGCTATAGCTACTCTTTGTACTCAAGTAAAATATAATGTGTTGCAGCAACCCTTGTAATTTGGTATTAGAGCAAGATTAAACCTCGAAATATCCAATAGTTCACTTTAAAAACCATCATTGAAGCCGTCTGAAGTAGTGCATAAAAATTTCAGCAACGATTAAGAAGTGCTGAAATTAATTCAGTAAGTGAGAGTGCAACAACAACTTTTGTGTGGCCTCTCTAGTTCCAGCAGCAATCAAATTATTCTACTATCAGCATTTAAGAAGAGAAAAAGACTTTTTCTTTCCTCTCTCAACACGAGCAAAGATCAATCATTTAGCAAATTGATCAGCAGAACAAGTTTTTAGTCAAATTCTGTACAGATAATCATGGAGAAAACAAAAATGGAGGCTCGTGTTAAAAGAATGGAAATCTAGTAAGTGGAGGAAAAATGAGAAGCAAGGCGGATAGAAAGGCAATAAAACAGGCCATTGGTATAAAACGGAAATAGTAAAAAGGCGGCTCAATTTAAATTTTCAAAGCACAAGAGCTGACTACAATCCATTGTGAAAACATATCACCAATTGCAATGACAAAAAATCTAGGGTACGTTTGGTTTGCTATTTTCAAGCTCTTTTTAGTTTTCAATTTTGCAAAACACTGAAATCGCATTAGGTCTGGTATTTTCGAAAATACATTTTCGAAAACAAGGTTAAACTTATAATATAAAACTCAAAATGCATTTTTCACGTTTTGAATGTTTTAAGTGAAAATTCTGAAATACTAAAAAAATGAAAAACAAGCGTTTAAAATATATTTTATTGAAATAAAAATTTAAAGAATAAAAATATAAAATTCTAACAAATAAAATTAAAAATATAAAATTTTGAAAAAATAAAATATAAAATTCCAAATACCTAAATTTCTAAAAAAAATATAAAATATAAAAAATAATAAAGCTCTTAATGATTTACATAAAAATTCTAAAAAAATAAATAAATAAACACATAAAAATAAAACTTTTGAAAAAAAAATCCTAAAATTAAAATTCTAAAATATTCTAAAAATATATAAAAAATAATAAATAATAAAGCTCTTAATGATTATTTACATAAAAATTCTTAAAAAAAATTAATCGAACACATAAAAATATTTTCAGTCTACATCATTAATTTCTATTTTCTATATTTTGAACTCAATTTATTATTTATTTTAATTTTAATTTTGTAGCGAGAAAGAATTATTGTAAGATTCACTAACTTTAAAATGTATATATTACTTTATAACATATTAACATAAAATTGTTCTAACTTTACTAAATGATTAAATTTCATGGAATAAAATCTCATAAAACAATTTCAAAAATTTAAAACCAAAAGTGATTTCTAATTTTCTGTTTTGAGAAATAATTTTTCTAAATAACAAGCCAAACGCATTTTTAGCCATCTTAAAACAGACTTTCAAACAAAAACTAAAAATGAACTCAAAACTGAAAACTAAAACACAAACCAAATGGGCCCCTACTATTTCATGTGTGATCCAAGCATATTGAACTTCGATATTTAGTAAATCAAGGCAAAATTTTGCCGGGAGTTCATGAACACCAATGATCAAGATTCAACCGGTTGAACATTCTAGCAAAAGCACTCATGACTGCTAAGTTTGATAAATTCAAGGAGCAACTAAAGATTAAAAATTAAAAGCGAGCATTAAAAGTGTGAGACTAACTTCCAATCTTTAAAGACATTGAAATATGTTGAAGACTACTAATCTAAAGATAACTTTGGAACAAGAAGCTTTGACCATGGAATTTTTAAGTCTTAGCTTTGGAAGATGGAAATCTTGCCTAGGAAACTAGGAGCTCCATTTTGAAATACGAAGTCTTAAATATTAATTTTTTAATGGCTAGTATACTCCCCAACAATCTAAAACATTTCATTAATAGCTCTATAAAGAGGCTAACGTTGTAGTATTGAAGAATCACTAGTAAAGTCATCGTAAAACTCCAATATGTAGAGTGAATTGTACCGACTCTACTTATAATCAATCTTAAAATTTTCATAAATAAAATTGCAGATTACAAAAAAAACACCTAGCTTCTGCACCCAACATTTACTAGTGATAATTCAACATTACAAAGTCGGCCTCTTTACATAAGCATCAACGAAGTGTTCTATAATGTTACAAGACTTTCATGGATTCTAATATGGGTTTCCAAGGTCAAGACTTCATCTTCCAATGGTCAAAACTAGTATTTTCCGAAGCCATCTAATGTTGTGATTTTTGATAACCTTCAAATTATTTTGAAGATTGCAAATTAGTATGACTTTTTATCACCCCTCTTAGAGTGTGTTTGATATATATTAAAATGGAAAGAATGCATTTTTTGTGATATGATGGTGAATATGTGGTTAAAAAAGAAGGAAAAGTTATTGATGTGATGAAAAATATTATTTTATTGAAAAATGCATGGTTGAAAATGAGTAGAAGAATGAGAATGAAAATGAGAATGTGGCTCAAACAGAGACTTAATTTGCAATCTTCAATTGTTTCAGGTTGGAGCTTCAAACTCTCTCGTTTTCAAAGACATCCTAAAGATCTAATGAGATGAAGAACGTTTGCAATTGACAGCTCCAATATTCTTAATGCTCTCTTTCAAAGACAAATGACTTGGTGAATATGTGAATAGAGAGGGTGTTGAGTTTAATGCCATTTGATTGAATTTCGGCAATAACCAATGATATTGCTATAAAGAATAATTCACTAGAAAGATGGACAAAAGTTTCTGAATTAAATAGTTTTGCTAAATATTTTAAGATTTAACTTCCTCTAATACCAAAAGCTAGGTATTATATTAAATCTACAATTTTATTGTCGAAAATTTTAGGATTGATTACAAGAGTTGCTATAGCTCACTCTGTATTTATTGTTTTACGATCACTTTGCTCATGATACTTCAACATTGCAAATGTAGCCTCTTTATTGAAGCATCAATGGAGTGTTCTAAGTTGTTGGGGATTATACAAGTCATTCAAAGATCAATATTTGATATTTGATATTTCAAAGTGGAGCTTCTAGTTTTCAAGGCAAGACTTCATCTTCCAAAGCTAATACTCCAATTTTCTATGGTCAAAACTTCGTGTTTATAAGTTATCTTTAATGTAGTATTCTTCAACATATTCCAATGTTTTTAAAGACTGCAATTTAGACTTTGACTTTTAATAGTAAATTAATCATAAAACAGTAAAAATAGTAAATATTGAGTAAGTTGTAGCTATTCTTTGTACTCAAGGAAAATAGAGTGTTTGCTGTAACAACTTTCGTAAAATTTCAATTTATGAAATTCAGATTTCTCAATTATCTAGCTTCTACACTCAACAAGAAAAATACGCTAACAGGTTATCAGAGTACAACAGCTTAAATTGACAAGTAATACTTGTAAAAGTAAAATTACATAGTTTTTATGTTCAAATGAAGGTAACAAAACTAGAAAGTTTTAAGTTTACTTTTTATGCATACTGTACTATTTAAAAAACTGGAGAAAAGAAAAAATTGTTACTAGCCTCAGCAACAAATTACTTACCAACTACAAATTGCAAATCTAGGGGAAGAAAGATAGTTCCGCTCAAAAAAGTTTAGCATTCCCAAATCACTAGAGTACAAGTTTGGAATGATCCTGTGAATGCACATTTTTCCCTGGATCAGATTAAATGGTAACTTTAAGGTCTCGTAATGTGAAGAAGAAAAAGGATTCCAGGAATTAGATAATAATCAAACCAACTAATGCAGCCTTGAAAGGAGAAATGTTTAAAAGGGAGAAACAGGATCTATACAATCATTTAAAAGGTAAGCAATCTATTATCATATGATATGGCAGAGTATGAAAATTGTACTCTGCATATGTAAAAAAACCAACATATCAAATCTTTTTAATATATTGCCATCCAAATTGGCTTTCATCAGCACATTTAGCTGTCTGTCTAATACTAGATGCTCAAGAAGTGAATGATCTCTAGTACTTGATAAATTTCTTGTGAAGCAACTTGATTCTAAATCTCAAACTATGCAAGTTTATAACAAATCATTGATAACACTTAGAGAAACTCCTTCTGTAGTAGTACTAATTAGAAATGGAAAAATTAGCATATACTGAATGTACTTAAAAAATTTATTGTTCACTTGTACAAGTTCATATTATTACTCTTAACAGAAATAGAGAATGTTAAATAGTGAATCCAAAATTTCAAATATAACTCAAGAGCTATAATAATTTTAAAATGCCTAGCTGTTTGCATTATGTAATGAATACATCTTGTCTCATCTCACCATCCTATAATTTATGAGACAAATGCATACACTCAGTAAATGTCATATTGTATGGTTACAATTCTACCGTATACATCCTATTCACTCGGTTGAAAATTGATTTCATGACCTCAACCTTCATGCCTGCTGCAAATATATCTATCTATTCTCTGACTTTATAAACTATACCAACAATCATGCTGTAAATAGATCAAAATAGTAACAGACCTTCTACCAATTTTCATTATCATTTATGAATGGGGAAACAAAAGTCTCAAGGTCTTGACATTTATGAAAGTGATGCTAATGTCAAACCAGCCAACCGCCTTTTATTACATATTGTATTCCTTCGGAAGCTCGATCATTGTGATAAATTGTTCCCGATATTGCTACTTTTCTTGCATTATTACCATTGACTTGTGAACGGATTGTTCATGAATGCAGATATCTATTAAAGAATTGTTCGACTCAAAGATGAGGCTATAGACGTCAGATTTTATATGAAGATAATAACAATCAATTATCAAGTTTGGAAAATCAATAGTTAGTACCATGTTCGAAGAAAGTGCTTATGGATATCACAATTCATTTTATTATATAAGAATATTTGATATCGAAGAGCATGAGCAGCAAACATTAATTGTTCCAAAATGATATTACAACTTCTATTAAAGCTTAAGTTCTGTGTACTTTTTGTTTAACACAGGAGATAGTTATGTCCTTTCAGGTTCAACACTAAGACTAGAGAATTGGTTTTCTCCCTTTTTTTCTTTTTTCTTTTCATTTTGTTCTGTGGGGTAGGGGTACAGAGGATTAAGTTAGTGTAAAGATGACAACATGCTCCTTTATTCCTGTTTCATTAAGACCATAACAAAAAAATAGGTTTGTAGTTGTTTTCGTAGCTGAGTATTATGGATGCAGGAATTTTCTTTCCCTTAGTACTATGATCCATTGTCACTCTTACTATGGTGGCATGCCATGTCAACACATGGTGTCGTGTAGCACACCAACACTTGATGACATGGATCAACAAGCAACATGCCATCTCCTATATTTTATCAAATTTCTAACGCTGGAGGGATACTTCAGGAGCATTCTCGGGTGAGTGTTGATATGATATGTGGTGTTTCCTATATTATAAAAGTATATAATATAGTTATATTATATTAATATAAATTTTAAAGAATTTAAATGCCATGTCTTTGTCTTAATGTGTCCATGCAACTTAGCTGTTTTATCATTTGAGCTTTCGTCATGCTCCAATTTCAATTTTACATAAAATGTTTGCATTATTGAGGTAGTTAATTGATAGCATCATAAGGAAGCTGTTCCTCTTATCATCCATGTGATGAAAGTTGCAGATCATTTTCTCTCAACAAGGCGTACACGTGATTATAATAACTATAATTTGGTGTCAGCTTCTTTGAAGACTTGTACAAATAACAAATGTAACAATTTCAGAGTATTATGCACGTCATGTAAAATTAAAAAAAAAAAAGTTATAGGTCCTATCATTGGACACCACAAAGGCTGATATAAAGTATTTATACATACATGTTATTGTCCACTAAATCTGCTATCTAAAACTAATACATAATCACCAAGAACTAAGTCATGTGTTATTGAGATAAATATGTATGAAAATGTTCGTGTGCACCAGATAGAGGGATTGTATGTTGCATTTAAGAATTCAAACTTCCTGTAGGCATATGTTCTACTTTGCTGAATACTTAAGCAGTGCATATAATGAACAACTAAATTCAGAGAATGGGTAAGAGTGTGTTTGGTAGGGATTTTTAGGAGAAAAATTGATTTTTGAATAGTGATATGATGGGAAATGTGTGGTTGAAAAAGAAGAAAAAAGTATTGATGTGATGGAAAATATTATTTTATTGAAGAATGTGTGGTTGAAAATGAGAAGTGATTTACTGTAGAAAAGGAGAATTGTTACCAAACAGGCTCTAAATTAAAAACGAAAAGATCTCGTGTGAAATTCGAAAGTACACAAAAAATGAGATTTTCAGTAAAATGAGAATGAAAACATATTAAAAGTTACAACAATACATTATAACAGTATCAACTCCTTCACCTTTAACATCAATCTAAAGGATTACAACACCAGCAGTAATCAATCAATAATAATCAATGGTGCAGTAAAAAAATCCTAGCAGAAACCAGGGTGCAAAGACATGCGGACATCATCATTGTTAATCCAAATCTTTCAACAACTATCACTAATTAACTATTATCTTTTGCATCCCTAACAAGCTTTAGAACTTTATTAGATTTATAATAAAGAATTACAATAAATTAATGAGCAGACACCTAGGTCTCATGAACGATGAAATCGAGCATTGACCTGCTTACGTTAAATGAATGACAAAATCAAGCATTGTGGTCGCTAGCTTTAAATTACTAACAGGACTTGCTCCCTTTTGGATACATTAATATCTAGAGTTACTGAAGAAATCCATCACCTTCAAAAAGAGCAAGACCAAACAATGTACCATTTATACACTAGTAAAGACATTCATTTTATTACGTGTCTATATTATAGCTGACATGACAAGGGCGGCTAACGCAGAATAATTTTGGGCAAAAAATTGATCCATGAAGAAGAAACCATAGTACACACGATATTAAACATTCATCTTATTAGGTTTCAAATATATTATTTGGCAGACAATTGATCCGTGAAAAAATTTCTATTATATGAGGTTAATTTGGACTTTATGAGAAATCATGCACTCTAAACCAATGTTCAAAAGGTGGGCCTAGGCATGAAGCATGAGGACCCCCATATGGAAAAGTAGTAGAAAAGCGGTCAATCCTATTATGATCATCTATAATGTGGGCCTAGGCGCCAAAAGGCATGCGCCGTCGTATTTTTTTCCTTATATTAAATAAATTAAATAGGTAAAGGGAATTATTATTAATAATCTTCAAATAATAATAAAAATGAGGAAACTGCTTATTACGCCTAGGTTTGTAAAGCTTGAGGCTTGACCTTACCGCCTTGGCATGCCTTACACCTTTTAAAACCTTGCTCTAAACATGCATATGTTCAAAATATTCAAAAACGTTGTATATTTCTCGAAGATTAAAATTCAAAAAAGTGCGCAGGATCATGTTTCTACACTAATTCAAAAATGTTTTGGCAAGTGTAAATAAAAGAACCATACATATATATAAGCTAAACATCTTTTTCCATTCTAATTACTTCCCAAAATTTTTTATATTATATACAAATTTGGAAATTATTATTTTCGATTACTATTCCCCCCCTACTCCTTAATTTATAAATTAATTTATTTCGAGAGTAAAATAATGAAGACTAGTGAATGGTAGATCACAATAGATGTCCATACAATGTTAAAGAAATATCAGAAAAAAAGGGGGAAAGTCTATGAAGGCTGAAACTCTACTCCTCTGGCACGCCAGAGAAAATTGAGGGGGGCGTATCTTAGATGCACATTAAAGGTGAATCCAAAGTGCAACTCTCTGCCACAATGATGTTGCCCAAAAATAACAAAATTGACAATGATCTTTTACCTGGATTATTTAAGTTTCATCCTTTTAACCGAGTCGGCAGGAAAAGCCAGAATTCCAGCTGGCAAGTGATACGTTGCAGCAACATAACTTGCATGTAGACCCGTGTCTCTTGTAAGAAAGAAGTTTCATTTTTGCGGATTACTCATACCTCTATATTCTTCCACCTAATCCCCACAGATTTGTCCTTATCACCTATGTATTTCCCTATGCCTATTTAAAGCAAAAACTTGAAATGCCTAAAGCATGGTGTGACTACTTTCTGCTGCTCTCGTGTAACTCCACATTAGTTTTATTCCTCTCTTTTATTTCATCCCCAATCTTTCACCATGAGACACATAGTTTTTCAAGATCCATATGTGAATGAGACCTATGATGCAACAAGAAGTCTCAGCAATCTTTGGGAGAGTATACGAGTGCCAATTATCGTGCCTATTCTACGCATTGCAGTTTATATATGCATAGTGATGTCTGCTATGCTTTTCCTTGAACGGGTTTACATGGCAATTGTGATTACATTTGTCAAATTTTTTGGGAAGAAAAGATACACCAAGTACCAGTTAGACAGCATAAAAGAGGACCTGGAAAAAAACAACAACTACCCTACAGTGTTGGTTCAAATCCCTATGTTTAACGAGAAAGAGGTAAACAACTAGAATATCCTTTGCACTGCTAGTATCTATATACATTTTATTAAAGGCATAGACATGCATCAAGCATACAGCACATGTATACAGAAGCATACAAATTCTGCATTCTTTTATCATTTCAGAAAGGCTAATCAGTATTAATCCCTATTAAATGCCTATAATGACCAAAAAGCGTTTTCAATCAGCCAAAAAGCACCGGCAAATGAATTGTATAATAGCAGCATGTAAAGCATGCATACAATTATACAGCCACGTGCAATTATTACTTAGGAAAGTTAACATGATTTCTAGATGCGTACTTGTATGAAAGAAACGATACAAGTGACGTGCTCTAATAGTGTTTTTTATACTCTCATCTTACAGCTTTCAGGTCAAAATTTATTCAATCATTAACATACATACTATTAAATCTGGATAGCAATTCATACATCCTTTTACTTTTTTTTATCTGCGTTTAATTTGAAAAACTGAAAAGAAGAATATTTCTTCCAAAAGAATTAGATAAATTTAAAAAGAAACTCAAAAATGAGTATCTGAATCATGCCTGGCGAATATCAAAAATCAATTAGAGTTAAAAGACAAATATCATTTTTGACGAATCACAAAATAGTACCTTCAAAACCTCGCTTCATGCGTGTTTGAGTGACCGTGCATCGCTTTTCTGTAGAAGAAATAATGAGGAATTAAAGGTCGATCGACGATATTTAAGTGATTTTTCTACAAGAAGGTTAATGATCCTTATTTAGATAAATGAACAAGATTAAAGTAAAAGTTGCCTATTTCCCTCTTTAGTTTATCATTATTCCCATGTCATGCAATCTTAGTGAATGTTAACTATAATTGCTTCCCCTCCCTTCTAACTTTCAACTCTCAGGCATAAACATTTTGTCTCTCCTTTCATAAGGTAGAATATATCTAGTTGGGAATTTTCATTTATGTTTAAGCAAGGAAGTTTCCAAATAGATATTGAATATAACTTTGATGACCCAACATATTTCATTAATATATCACTGTTGTCAACATTAAAACCATATCAATAACTGTGTAAAGCATATCATGTGTTAATTTAATAGAGTGTAATTCCAGCTTGCTTGATGATTCCCCATTTAAGGTAAGTTTTACCACTAAAACACCAGCTAGATAAGGAACAGATAAATCCTATATAAAACCATCTAAAACAACCTAACTTGGACTGCATTGATTTATCCCAAACATTCATGTCTCTGATATTGATGTATATAAAACATAGAAATATACGTAATCACCTGAAAGCTTCACACAAACAAGCAAATTAAACGAAGAAAATAAACATGAATTCATGATAGATTTTCATATGGACAAACAGCTGGGATACAACACACTGTTAATCATGTGAGAGCTCATACTTTGAGCAAATATGGAACTTAAAGAAAAGAAGAAAGATTTAATTTCTATTTCAAAGAATTTAAACTAAATATGAGTAAATAAATCCAACATCTTCTTTACGCCTAGGTTTACAAGCTTTCCATAGGAGCTGTATGTGCGCTTTCATGGCCATCAGATCGACTCATTGTGCAAGTTCTTGATGATTCCACCAGTGAAGCCTTAAGGGTATCCTTTTGAACCAAATGTAATCTTCAATGTAAATTCTAGTAAAATCATGTATCTGTGCAATGATTCTGGAGAATATTTGTGCAGGCAATGGTAAAATTGGAGTGCCAAAAATGGATGGCGAGAGGGGTGAATGTTAAGTATGAGACGAGGAACAACAGGAACGGATACAAGGCTGGTGCTCTTCGAGATGGCTTAAAAAAGCATTACGTTGAAGATTGTGAATTTGTTGTGATCTTCGATGCAGACTTCCAGCCTGAAGGAGATTTTCTCTGGAGGACTATCCCCTACTTACTTGAAAACCCAGAGCTGGGCTTGGTTCAGGCAAGATGGAAATTTGGTAAGGCATATGACAGTAATATATATACTATAGTTGAAAGATCTCTAACTAGATTTACCTCCAATATAAAAGTATGCCGTACTCCATAAATGAAGATCAGAGATAAAAGACAGAAGGTAATTGGTTTAGTTAACATGTAACTCCGAATGTGTAATGCAAATAAATTAAACTAAAGTGGATATTCCTCGTAACAGCTTCAGTTGCTCTAAAAATTAAGCATGTTTTCAAGGTATTGACAATGACTTAATTTTTGCAGTGAATGCAGATGAATGTATGATGACTCGGCTCCAAGAGATGTCATTAGATTATCACTTCACTGTTGAACAAGAAGTGGGCTCCTCAACGTGCTCGTTCTTCGGATTCAATGGTTATCAGCATATCATGTTTCCCTTTAAACATATTTGTTTGCTAGCCAACTAGTAAAGTAACAGAGGTAACAGACTTAAGATGTTGACATGAATTGCAGGAACTGCAGGAGTCTGGAGGATCCGAGCAATAAATGATGCAGGCGGGTGGAAAGATAGAACCACAGTAGAGGACATGGACCTTGCAGTCAGGGCTGGCCTTAAGGGCTGGAAATTCCTCTTTGTGGGTGACCTCGAAGTAAGCATCTAAACTATCACTGGGATACACTATCTGCAGTGTGAAGAATAGATTCCTCTAAGTTGAACACAATTTACCTTCCATCAGGTAAAAAATGAACTACCAAGTACGTTTAAGGCGTACAGATATCAACAGCACCGCTGGTCATGTGGACCCGCTAATCTTTTTAGAAAGATGTTTATAGAAATCATCACGTGTGAGGTATTAAATCTACAATTGTTTCCTTTTACTTTCAGCAATAAACTAGTGGTATGACACTGAATTTGAATTTCCCCGAGAAAATTCAGTGTGCCTTCCTAATGTTTGCAGCGCGTATCACTATATAAGAAATGGCATGTGATATATGCATTCTTCTTTGTAAGAAAGATCATCGCCCACTGGGTCACATTTTTCTTTTACTGCGTTGTCATTCCTGCAACTATATTAGTTCCAGAAGTTCATCTTCCGAGGCCACTAGCAATTTATCTCCCAGCGTGCATAACCATTCTCAATGCAATTACCACTATAAGGCATGAAGATTCAGATAAGCAAAATACAATTTCCTATTCTTCCATTTTCCACAAATCTCCCTAAGAATTAATTAATTTGAAGTCCCACTTACTTTTGTCACAGATCTTTACACCTTCTCGTTCTTTGGATATTGTTTGAGAACGTGATGTCATTACATCGATCCAAAGCAGCCATTATAGGACTGCTTGAAGCCAACAGAGTTAATGAGTGGATCGTGACCGAGAAGCTAGGTAATATGATGAAGCAGACGTTCAGTGCGAACACAGCAAGGAGGCCACGATCACGCATAAGAGAAAGGTATAATGTCTAGTATGTGCTTCATAAGCACCATTTCATTATGTTGTAGTGTTGATCAACGAAGGTTTGGTGATTGAAATTGGAAAGGCTAATCATTAATTGATAAAAACATGATGTCTTTCAGATCATTAAGGTATAGAAACACCCAAATGTGCCTACAGACATGAACCCACTATGTTAAAACTTTTATTATTTTCTTGAGCAGTAACCGGCAGAATCTTTTATGCATCAATAATTACATCTACGAATGGAGGTTATTTAGAATCTCCTTGACATTGTTGTGCACTAACCTCGCATTTTGGTTTCAAATCAGGATCCATATATTGGAGCTTATAATGGGGATGTGCTTGCTGCATTGTGCTGTGTACAACATGTTCTATGGGAACAATCATTTCTTCATTTATCTACAGCTGCAGGCAGCGGCCTTTTTTGTAGTCGGACTTGGATATGTTGGAACAGTCATACCCAACTAAAGATGATGATGCAGATGAGCCGATGAAGACTGGTTTTAATGACTACCTAATAGAGTACCATATACATGAGTGTCAGGAGTGTTTGGTTTGTTACTCTAGTCTAGTGTATTATACAATTGTACAACAAGTCCATGCCGTGATTGGAATAAATAATTTGTCTGGTGAGATGGAAATCTTATGCACATGTTTAATGTTTTGCATTATTAGTTAACAAGCCATGCTACTGTAGAAAAGGGTAAATCTTTATACTACCATCAGATGTTCCTCAATCCAGTAATTATTTACTCAAACGTCTCAACCATAAACCTGATCAAGTTTCCAGTGTTCAAGGTGAAAATAAAATTAAAATAAAGCAAAATACTATTCATTAATTGATAGATTTTTCCTTTTTGGGCACGGAGAAGGGGAGAAGAGTGATTCTACCCTACTGGTCACGATACTCGAACTCATGAGAGGAAATCAGTATTTCTTCCAACCTATACAACGTGCTTGGCTCATTGATTGGTCAATCCTTATTATACTCTATCTTTGTAATCTAATAAATGAAACAACATCTGATCATGAGACTTGCATAACATAAAACTGACAATTATTGAGACGGGTTCATATAGTAGATTCAATACGACATAACTTGAAACCGAAACAAGAAATTTGGATCAAGAACTTGCACTGGGAGGCTAAATTGTACAGACATCTACGGAGAAGTAAAAATGATGTGTTTGCTTTCCAGATGTAAAAGGTGTGCCGAAGAAATGGTTGCTTAACTGTCTAAATGCAGAGATCTTAGAAAATCCCAGATTAACATAATTTTTCAGAGTTTTGCAATTTCTTATATAAAATGTATAGTTGATATGTTAAATAAGTTTAAGATTACTAGATTAAAATTTTTATGTTGAAATTAGGGACGGTACTAAATCTGAGATTAACAAATGTCACTCCAGCATTTCCATGATTAACAAACAGGGTCCCTTTGTCTCTTTTTAAAAAGGGGATCGATGGATTTCACCCCTCCCTCCAAAAGGAGGCTCAAACCCAAGTTTCGCTCTTATCACTTGAGCTAGGCCTTGGCCTTTAATGAACAGTGTCTAACATTCATACATAATACTACAATATTTCACACTCAACCAAATGAAATATAGCTGACTCCGATTAGCCACCTTTCAATTGCAACAATCCACCTACGATCCCATGAAATTCATTTGCCTGTCCTCTTGTGGGTATCCAGATAGTTAAAATCATACATAAGAGGCACCTAGAGAGCAAAAGGAATATTAGAGTGCAGATTTTCTTGCAAAATTTGCTTGTTTAAAGTCCCAAATGTTGAGATAAATCATGTCACCCCAGCAACAAATAACAATACGTACAATCTCCTTAGCTCACTAGAGAGAAACTATGAGAACCCTTATCTTTGAGGGTTGAGTTCTAAGAATTTGTGAGCATGAATAAATCAATATCCATTGCCATTTTCTAGGACGCTAGGTTGGACTGCTTCATGACCTAATGCACTGGAAACAAGTGATCAATTAACTACATTAATCAATTTCATAATAGTGAACTCTTTAGCTTCCATAATCATTCACAAATTTATACCTTATTATAGATTATGGATCAAAGGAACTATACCCTAATGTGTTTTTTGCGGTTTATTCAAAATAGTCTAGAAAAAGATCCTGATTCCGATTATGGGAGCCTTTACTAAATGCAGGTCTATGGGTGCTTAAATCAGATTCTATATCAATCATGCTACAAGTAAATTGTTTTTGACATCAAATTTGACATTGTGCCACATGTTGTAGCACAATTGGCCAGTTTGAAAATTCAATACACTTTCCCGCCACTCTATTTTTGAATTTGCAAAGAAGTGTCAAACTTCATGTACCCAAGGGAGTGTAGAAGGAGCATAATTCTTTCAATAATGTATCTTCACAAACGCAGTCTAATTAGTTGCATGAGTGGATTCAAATAACTATATCAACGAAATTTAGAAATATACAAAGATTTCATCCGGTCAGATTTCATCCGGTCATAGTGATATATGTTAATTAATTAAAAATACAGAATAAACCAAATATAATGGCAAATTCAAATCGCTGGATATTTCATAATCAACAAACATAAACATACCCCTAGGAAACGCACCACAAATGTATCAGAATTCTGCCTGGACAGCAGCCGGAGGAGATGGTTTACCCCCATTTTCCTCCAATTTCAAGCAGTTGATAAAATTGCAAATAAAATCGCACCTAGTGATTAGTAAATTGTGGGCGTTGCTCGAAACCGCAGTCCGAAGGAAGGCGGAAGAAAAATTTGTAATTTTTTTTTACCAGCAAGATGTTCCAAGGGTGAACAGATAGGACATCTTTCGTGTAAATTTTGCGAGACTAGATTTTGAAAAAAATAATTTTTATTTTTTTTAGAAAAAATGTGTGATTAAACAAAGGAGAGAATTTATGGCAAAAAAATATTGGATTATGCTACGTGTACATAATCTTTTACACCCCCTCACATGAAGGGGGGCCACACACAATAAAATATTTGTGGACCCCCTCCTTGTGAGGGGGTGTAAAAGATATAGCATTATCCAAAAATATTTGACTCAACAAAAATATTCAACAAAATGCTTACTAATCCGCTTTTATTAGTTCTTTAGGAAAATAATGATTTCTTATTATATTTTCTTATGCATTTCAAGAAAAATATATCTTATAGTTGAACTTTGTATAATTTTACTAATTTAGCCCCAATTTTGTACTCCCTTTTTCGAAAAAGAAAATTCTACTTGTATATCAAGTTTTGTACATAGGGGATTACATTTCGTTAACATGAAGGTGGGACTCACTGCATAAAATATTTTTTTATTTAAGCTGATCCCACCCCATGTGAGGGGGTGTACGCCCTGATGTACATTGTGATGTACAAATAGCAAAGCCCTTTCCAAAAATTCATTTTTTCAAAATTAAATTTGGATCGTACATTCTCCATAAAACAATTTTATACGTAAATTCAGAAAAAATTGTTTTTCAAAAATCATTATTTCAATTTTATACGTAAATAATTTTAATCACGCACTTTTCAAAAAATCATTATTTCAAAACACATTTTCCCCCAAAATTGTTTTGGTTTGGAACTTTTTCAAGCCGTTTTAAATGGTTCTTTTTTAAATTTAAGCCACTGTTTGCTTCTTATTTTTATCCATAAAAATGAAAAATATGACTGTTATTCATCACATTAATCCATCAATTTTGAATTTCTATCTCTTGTGTGGGGTCCAATAACGACTATATTTTTCATTCTCATTCTACAATAATGAGAATCAAACAGGCCATAAACTTCATTTTCAAATCATTAATTTAGATCCATGTGAACCCATCAAAATTCTATTTCTGAATTGAACCATTAGGTTAAAAACTACTTTATACCAAATTGAACATTTCACCTAACTAAAAAAATATTTGTACCCAATATGTGATTTATTAATTCAATTTATGTTTTAACAAATTTACTTAGTCGACTTCTATTGGCTCTTTAAGAATAAATAATAATTCACGATAATATTTTTTTGTTGTAAAATTATGAGATGATTATTTAGTTTTATCAGAATATTTAGATAATTCTTACTCGCCTTCTAACAATAGCATAATTTCTCTTGAATAAGAATCAATTTATAATCAATATTCCAGTAGAGTAGTTTTATTGCTCTTGAAAAAGCATAAACCCAAAAATTAGAATTTCTTGGGAAAAAAATGCTTGTTTCGTAATAAGACAGTTTAATAGAAATCACTATTCTAGAAGAATATTGTGTTAGTATCACTTTATACAAGTTTAACTTTGATAAATGTGTTAATACGTTTTGAGAAACATAATTTTCGTACAAATAGTCCAATATTCTTAAAGAATATTTGATTATTTCAAAATAACGACTTTATACATATTGATATTTTTTAAAAATATATATATTATTATGTTATAATATCGAAAGAGTAAAAGTCTCAAAGCAGGGGCGGACACAGAAGTTTAAAGTTAAAGGACACAATCGAACTTTCAAATAAATTGGGAGAAATTTTATAATAAAAAATTTACGTCCAAAAAAATCATACCCATGTAATTTTTCATCTGAAAATTTATATGGATATGACTTTTTCGGATGTAAAATTTTGAAAAATTTTGATGTCATATTCCATATAAAATTTCATAATAAAATGATGAAACTTACATTGAGAAATTTGTATCGCAAAAATAATAAATGTTAATGAAATAATTGAATTTTTTTTTTTTTTTTTAAAAATGCGAGTTAGACATCTTTCTTTAAGACTCACGTTTAACGTATTTTTAACTATTTTCGATATTTATTTGGGCTATTCGATATGCCCATAATATAGTTCTTGAAATAAACTTTGAGATGACATAAGCAATTTATAAATTCAATTAGCGTACGATCGTTGGAGAATTTTTAAAATTAGCATGTTATCGAAATTCAAATTTATTGTGATTTTGCCCTGTTTGGTGGATATTAAAATTGATTTTTTAGTAAATTTTGATAAAAGTTAAACAGAAGGATTCCATGAAATATGTTATTAAAATTAATTGTTAACTTTGACTTAGATTAAAATTTAGATTTCAATCGATACCAAACATGATTTTGAAAAATAAAAAAATTCTCAAAAGTTGAGGGGTCACGTGACCCCATGGGTCTGCCCCTATCTCAAAGGATATCGTACAATTTAATCTCTTGAAGAGAAATGATTCACATGCCAATATTACGAATCAAAATGCTTATCCTAGAGGGAAAAAACATAGCATTTATATGAATGAGTTTCAAATATTTTACTGCATAATAACATAATAAATTTCGCAACGACTTCATTGATAAAATATCATGTAGTGGAAGCAATTGTATATAAATTATTGAATAATGTAATATGCTTGAAGTATATACGCATTATGAGTCAACTTTGTAGCTTATCCAAATGAATGATATACAATTTTTCTAACAATAGGATTTTCCTTCTAAGGTTTAACAAGGTAGATTAATTGTATAATGAATAATGTCAATGTCTACAAGACATTTACTCTTAAAATAATACTCTTATATGTAACAAATTATGTACGAAACTCGTGAAAAGAACAACGTCCTTTTTTTATCAAACTATAAAATATTTCAGACGAACATGATGTTGCTTTAAGATTATAACAAGACAACATAAAATTTACTTTATCGGAGTTGTGATATTGAATACATTGGTTTACAATAAATGGATGACTTGAAAAAATGATCTTCGTTAATTAAAATTAGGGCGAGTAGTTGTACTCCTTTTTCTTTGTTTAAGTTTTATTACGTTGAATTTTTTTTATAAGGTTTTACTAAAACAATATTGGATAACTCCATTTTTCAAATAATTTACTCTTTTTTTCATTCGATTGGTAATTTTTGTCTCATTATTTTTTTCTCAAACTGAATTTTTAATGAGTGAGTTATTGTGCAAATTGTCGTCAATTGGGAATCATTGTAAGATTATAAGATAATTATTAATAAATATATGGTCTTATCAGAATACTTAAATAACGTGTATCTATTAAAATTATAACTCTCATTAAAATCCCACGTGTGTGTAGTTTACTGTGGTTACGAAATATACAATTGAGTTCTGACTTATTACTTTTCTTCTATTAATATTCTTTTTCTCCTCTTGATTTTAGAAAACAATCAGTACGTTGATTTATGGTTGAATTTTAAATGAATTTTTTGCCATGAACTTGTACAAAAACTAATTAAATCTTATGCATCAAATGTAACATTTACTGATATAATTTGACAGTATGTCTCAAGTTTAGGCAGAACTACTCATTCTGTCCCCGTCAGTTGATATCCATTGTCCGGGGTGGCAAAAAAGTTCGATCCTAGAGCAATCAACTAATGGTTGTCTGGTCCATAACTTGGTTAATGCAATACAAACCTTTGGCAACATTCCACATTTTCCCCGCATTTGTTCCTCTTTTCCTCCGATTTTCTTGTGTTCACGAAAATCTTTTTCGAATTAAAATCACCGTAAGTGTACGGTTCGTTAACAAGTGATAAAGTGAATTTTGAGTCTGAATGTCATCCCACAGTGATTGATTAGTTTAATCCTAATTATTGCGATCTTAACCGAAATAAGAATAATGTGATGTATTTGTTTGTGACAAAATTATAACTAAAATAATCTACCTATGCAATGATGTGTAACTTGACTAACTTAAATGCAATTTATTCTAAAGGCAGATTAATGCGTTTAATAAATAATGAACATATTAGGATCCCGAATTCCCATGCAATAATCGACTTTAACCCTGATCTTTCACGTTGACAACACGATTGAAATTTGACAAATCAATGTTCCTATTTTATTTTATCTCTCTCAAATAATGTTAAACATACTTTTATATATGATCCAACTATATTTTTATAATTGATGCGAACATATAAAAGTGCATGTATTTTTATGAACACTTAACGATTCACATAAGGTGTAGCGGTATATATCTATGGGTTGTGCTATTAGTACATAATTGTACCCATAGGGGTGTCCATAATGGACACCCGGCGCCCCCTATTGGTGGGGGGCCCGACAGCAACAGGCGCCCCACCAATAGGGGGCGTCGGACACCCCTATGGGTACAAGTACACATAGCATTTTCCTATATGTATAACCTATCGGACCCTATGACAATTTATATATGTCGAACCTATTTTTCCTTTTTCGAATGTATAAAATAAGCTACCTAATTCACACAACTAACGTGCACAATAATTGTGGAGAAAATAAAATCATATAAATTGTTCAATATACAAAATACGTATTTCAATGTCAAATATATAAAACTAAAAATTAAAACTCATATCACATGGTTCATCATTCTCCTAGTACATAGAAAACTAGCCTAACATGTTATGAAAAAGAAAACAAAAGGAATATTGAAGAATCGACGTCATCCAATATAATTCTTGAATTGATTCTCGTGTTCTTGGATTCGATCTTCGTATTCTTGGCTTCTTCTCTGCTCCAAAAGTCTCTTAGAATGTGTTGTTCTCCGTTTTGGATGGCTTTAGGGTTTTAAAAGGCGCTCCCAAACTCGTTTCCATAAGAATTATATTGAAATAAGAAAACCATATTTTTTCATTCGAAAATGTACTATGTGACCGTATAGTACATTGCTATGCGACCGCATAGTTAAACCAAATTCACTTTTGAGATTTGCTGAAACCAACCATGCGACAGCATAGTTTTTACACTATGCGACCACATAGTTGAGCTTAACTTCCAACTAATGAGTTATAGTAGTCCCCGAACTCATTTTTCTCGTTCTTTGATCTCTTTTTCCACTTCTTCTTCTTCCAAGACTTTATTTCTTCACTTAATTGGTTTTCGACTCTTTCACATCATTGTTTCTTCTTTCGGGTCATCTTTCGTCTATTTGCACTTTGGTCCCTAAACTTTGATTTTTTTTTCTATTTAGTCCTTTTTCCTCTTCTTTTTCTTAAATTCCACTATGTTCATCAATGTTATCCTACAAAACACAATTTATATAGAATTAAGCCATATTTTGATATAGTTACCAACAATTATCTATATTTTGTGACATAAACAAGTGTGTAAAACGCACTTATCATCTTGTATTATAAATGAGTTAATGAAGTTTGTCATGGTATTCGAACTTTATAAGTGTGCACTATTTTAACTAAGGGAAAGCATAAGCACTGTTTATTGATCAAACTTGATGAAGTGTGTACATTTCTCCCTGAATCTCTGGGACTTCCCCTTTCTTATTTGCCTGAAATGTAGTGGTGGTGATAGCATGGTAGTGTTGCAGTCATGGGCAAAGTATTAACTATGTATTGAAGACTAAGCCCCTGTTTGATCTAGATAAAAATCAATTTTTAAGTGAATTTTGATTAAAGTTGATGGAATGTGTGGTTGAAAAGTTGTATGGTCCATGAAATAATTTTGTAGTGGAACCAAACAGAAGCTAAGTCTTGTTACTTTAAACTTATTAAGCATTTTGCTACAAAGGTATTGGACGCTTTGACTGCGACAATTTTTTCAACAACTTTGTTCCTAAGACATTGGAGGTCGACTTTTCCCATTAGGCCAGTCGAGACGAACCAACATCTTCTACAGTGACGGAGCCAACATCGGGCGAACCGACATGATTGCTCGTGCTGAATTCACAGGTGATGTATATATGCAAGTCGGTCACCGTGAAGAAGTGGAAGTCACGGAAGAGGAGAAAGAAATGATTGGTTTGGGCCTTTTATGTATTGGGCCCTTTTTAGTTTTTGATTTTTTGTGGGTATGAATTAAGCTATTTGTACAATTTCGTTTACAGCTTGGTTGACAACTTGATGGCATCGAAATGTTATAATGGTTTCATTAATTGTGTGAAATGTGATAGATGATGTGACATAGTGTTAAGTGTAAATTTGGTAAGTCAATGTGTAAATCAAGTTGTACATGTGGCAAGATTGATACATGTATTGCCCCAAGTACAATTTCTAAATAGAATTAGATTACAATTTACACACACGACAATTGCAAACCAAACTAGTAGCCAAACCCTAATTCTCTCGTATCTCCCTCCACACATCCGTAGTGGTTGTGACCCGTCGCTGACGTCGAGCCTCTGCCACTCCCTGTCGCCGACTGCCTCCTCCTCTGATTTAGTTTGTTGCACAGTGAGTGAGTGATTTAGTGATTTTTTTTTAGTTCATGTTCATGCTTTAATTTGATTGATGATTTAGTATGTGAATTATGAAATTTGAGGAATTTGAGAATCTATCGATTGTGATATATGTGATCTATGATAAATGATAAGTTGGAGATTTTGTGATTTGTGAGAAATGTTCAATTGGTGCATCTAGTATTTCAATTGGAGATTTTGTGATTTGTGAGCAATGTTCAATTGGTTGTTTTGGATTATATATATGTACATATATGATTTTTACTTTTAGTGCATTTATATATTGATTGAAATTTTTTAAATATTATTTAATTAAATATTAATAAACGATATCACTATTACGGCCGTCAACAGTCGACGACTGCCCTAGTTCACCAACAATCCTGGATCCGTCATTGATCTTGGGTTTCAAAAGCAGAGATCACTCGAAATTGTTGAATCAGACAAGGTTACCGTGGCCTCATTTTATTTGGAAGCAGATGCATTGCTTTGGTTTCAAATGCTGGAACATGAACTCATCTATGTTATCTACTAGTAGGATTTTAAGGGCGGCATTCTTCCTCATTTTGGACGAAAACAGTTTCAAGATCCTTTATTTCAACTTATTAGGTTTATGTTTGTCTCTTTTTAAAATAAAATTCTTTAATTTTCGTCCTCATTTTCGAAACACGCATTCATACAATAAAATATTTTACAGGTAAACACGAAACTTTTTTCTAATTTGAACCACACATTCTCTAAAAATTTTGAAATTCAAAACATAATTTTTTTCTCGATAATTGCTATCAAACAAGAGCTAACTTCGCCAAAACTGGATCAGTGGTGAATTATTTGGGAAGTTTGAAAGGTTGCTCTCTGAAGTGCGTTCTCTAACTCAGGACAGAAAGGTTAGTAATAGTTTCATGAACGTGAAAATTGATATAATTTAACCTCATGATTATTACAGTAATATACCTGAATGTTTTGTGATTTTAAGGAAAATAATAAATATCTATAATATATTAAATATCACATCAAGTGAGAATCATTTTTTGAACGATTATAACCCTACTATAATTCAATTATTTCAATAATACCTTTTTTCTTTTAATTTTTTAGTACGTATTTAATTTACTAACTTTGGCAAATACTACAAACTTTGTTCATGCATGTATAAACTGTAATAAATACTACAAAATCATTGTTCTTGCATGTATTTCCCTAACATTAATTCTCAATTAATTAACATTAACATTCACATTCATTTAATCAATTAATATTAATTAGAATTTTTTCATTTCAAGAATGTAGTTTTTTATTTATGTCCATGCAAACTAATTAGAATTCAATTTCACTTATTTGGAAATTAAATTGTATTAATTTAGTATAAATGATTTAACATTCATTGTAATGTATATATTCTTTGGTATTAATTCTAAATTAATTAATATATATGTTAATTCATATATCGTATTTACCATTTATCTTCATTTCTGCATTTAACAGTAATTCTAATACTCACATTCAAGTATGCATTTTACTATTTACGTGCAAGTATTATAATTAACATTTATTTTCAAGGGCTTTCATTTATTTCATATTTAGATCAAAAGGGGTAACTAGAGGGTTAAATATTATTTTCAAAACATTTATAAAACATTTTAAAATAACGTGCAACGCATGTTCAATTCTGACCAGTCAATAAAAAGGTTCCATCACACAACATTTAATTATTGGTAGAAACCAATTATAATTGACAACTGAATTCTTGGGCCCAAATTAGAAAAAGCGTTCCATCACACACCTTCTCATTATTGGCGCAAACCAAGTTTATTACGCAATAAATAATTTGGCACCAAATAAATAAACAAGTTTTCTGTCGCACAACATATTATGATTAGTAGAAATGAAGTATAATTGACAATTAAATTATTTTGATAATAAGTTTCAAATTCATTACAACTAACTACCATGATTAACATATTTCTAATCTAAATGACGCAACCTTGAGGGTTACTCAATTGGTCATGTCTTGAGTTTACTCCCCAATGATCACCCGTTCGAATCCCCTTAGAGCCACTGATATGAGAACCCGACCTTAAACTTCATATCCCCGTGGGATTAGTCGAGATGCAAATAAGCTGGCCCGAACATCCAAGGTTATAAAAAAAAAAATAAGGGTCCGTTTGATTGCAATGGTGGAAAATGGGTGGAAAGAAAATGTTTTACAGGGAATTGATTTTTCTAGAAAATGTTTTATTGGGAATTGTAATTAATTGTGTTTGATTGGTATAATTTTTCATGGAAAATGTTGAAAATTCGATGTCCATTTGGCTTCGTTTTTTATGAAGTTTGTCCATTAAAGTAATAATTTTTTCTACCATTGGGTCTAAAACTTGTTCCAATTGTAAAAAAAAAAATTTGAAAAAACAAAATTTATTATACCGAATATCAAACGTTTGACTTTGTTTTATATGGAAGTTGTCAATAAAAGTGAAATTTTTTTTTACCATTGTATCTAGAATTTTTCCCATTACAAAAAAAAAAAAAAGGTGGAAAATGTTTTCCCACCAAATAGGTGGGAAAACAAAATCAAGTTTTTGTGTATCAAAGGATTGTACATAAAAAAAGGTGGAAAACATTTTGTTAGGAAAATTTGTGCTATACCCTTAATTGGCTAAAGTTAGAAAATATTTTCATTTTCCACCCATTTTCTAGGCTATCAAACGGACCCTAAGCGACACTTAACATTCATTTTATTTCAGCACAATCATGTTACTCATAACACAATTAAGGGTAACATGGTCAAACTTAAGTTACAATTTAGGGGGTGTTTGGGAGAGATTCTCAAATTCTACAGTAAATCAATTCTCATTTTCAACCACACATTCTTCAATAAAATAATATTTTTCATCACATCAATAATTTTTTCTTTTTTTTCAACCACACATTTCTCATTATATCACTATTCAAAAATCAATTCTTTCCCCAAAAATTCCTCCCAAACAAACTCTTAATTTATTCATTCATGTATTAGCGATCGACATGAGATATCTACATAATGATATCTTTTCATGTACATAATCAGGGGCGGAGCCAGGAATGTGCCGTACGGGGGGCAAAAATTTTTAAAATTGAATGTACGAATAAAATTTATATATAACTAGAAAAATTGTAATATAACGTTACATATTACAATTGTACCCGACGATGTTTTATAGCATAATATTCATCTATAATAGAATCTAGATCTAAATTAATACTAAATTCTCGTTCAATGTTTAGTGTTAAACAATCAGCAAGAAAATCATCATCCATTCTGTTACGAATTTTCGTCTTCACATGTTTCATTGCTGAAAATGCTTGTTCCACTGTCGCTGTTGAAACCGGTAGTGTCAGTACTAAACGAATCAATTTAGTCAAAATAACGTAACTCTCAGACCTTATGCTTGCAACCAATTCCCGACATAAATTAGAAAGTGTAGGCACTTGAAATTGAGGTTCGTTAATCACATCATTCTTATAATGTTGCAACTCAATTTTCAAACAATAAATATCTTGTTGCGAAAAATCTTCAGGGTAAAACTTCTGCGCAAGCTTACAGATATTATCCATGTTAAATGATTCAAAAGAATTTGCTGGATCCAAAGCCGAACTGAGAGAAAGGAGTTCTAATGATGTCTCATTAAATCTTGTATCTAACTCCATCATCTGACAATCTATGGCTGCATTGAAAATATCAAAGTGATAATGATGTTCAACTGTAGGATACTCACGACCACGAGAACGACCAACCATGTAAGAACCATCAAAGTCCGGTATATGTACATCATTTTTTGAGCAAAATAGTTTCACTTCTTCAAGAAATTCTTCCCAACCATCTTCTCTCAATGCTTGAAGGATACTTTTTGTAGTATGGACAAATCTCATAGCAGTTAAGATGTCTTGAGTTTTCTTCTGAAGGGCCTGACAAAGTACATCAGTAATTGCCAAAATTCTACGCATTAAATGCAAGATAAATACAAATGCAAATGTTGTCATGGTTTTGTATACACCATCAACTTCGGACCGAGATCTTGTATTTGGAGAATGATCACTAAGATATTCAAACACTTTGCAAGTTGCAACATACATATCAATCAAGCTCTTTACAGAGTTGTAATGAGAAGACCAACGAGTACCTCCGGCTCGTTGCAAATTACCAATCTGATTAGCCCCACTTCCCGACTGTCGTTCTCCAATTTCCAACAAATGCTCAATTTCTTTTCTTTGGGCACTTTTCAACTCATTGATACGCTTATGAGATGATGTAATCATATTAATAACATTGTCCAAATGAGAAAAAAATGAATTAATATCCGAGACATCCCTAGCTGCAGAAACCAATGTGAGTTGTAAACGGTGGGCAAAACAATGGACATAGTATGCATATGGACAATCTCTAAGGAATAATGCTTGTAGTCCATTCCAAGAACCACGCATATTACTAGCACCGTCATACCCTTGACCTCTCATGTTTTGCACTTGAAGGTTGAAACAGACAAGAACATCAGAAATCTGATTCTTAAGAGTTAATGAGGTAGTGTCACTAACGCTTTTGATTGCAAAGAAACGTTCTGTCAAAATTCCATTACTACTCACAAACCTCAAGACAATGGCCATTTGTTCTGCCGAAGATTCATCACGTGCTTCGTCAACAAGAATACTGAACTTCGCATCCCCAACTTCGTCACAAATTTTTTGTCGTACTTTATTGGCCATAATGTTTAAAACCTCTTTTTGAATGTCTAGAGACGTGTATGTAGCATTTTTGGGAGCATTACCCAAAACAACGTTTCCTACTTCCACATTCATTTTTCCAAATGCATCCACCAGTTCAATGAAATTGCCACGATTCAAGGAAGATTGATATTCATTATGGCCTCTAAAGGAACAACCTTGAAGTGCTAACCACAGAACACTCTGAATGGTAGTCTTTAGACGCAAACAATTTTTTTGTTTTTCCTCGGCCGATACAGATTGCATTACCTTATCAATATGTTGAATTGGTTTCATTAGATCTTCAGCTCTTCCCTTACAACCATTATGATACGATGACGATGTTGTACCAATATGAATAAGAAATACACATTTACTTTCTTGGTTAACCCTCTTCCAACTGTCAAAACTGTCACCAACGATGAAATAATAGATGGAGCACTATCATTGAGGAAAAGGAAGCAATAAAAACAATATGCTTTGTGTGTTGAAGGTGAATATTCCAACCAAGGAAACTGATTGTACCAACGCTCCTGAAATCGACGTTTCTGCTTTCCACATTCTTTACTCTGATAGTCCAAAAGTTTCGGTTGATAAGGTCCAACATTTAAATAGGCTCGCCTAATCTGATCGCGTTCATTTAATGGATGTTCACATATTTGCTTTCTTTTTCCTGGGTCACGTTCAATAGAATCAAGTGGTTCCACATTAAGATTAGAAGATGATGCTCGTTCAACATCAGGGGATGAAATTGGATTTGGAGTGGATGCCGTAGGAATTGGAGTACCCTGACGTTTGTTACTCTTTGAAAAGAAAGATAACAAAGTTCTTCCTTTTTTGGAAGAAGGTCGATCTTCCTCCATATTAAACCTAAGAGCATAAATGTCAAAAAAAAACTTTAATATCCTATAAATTCCTACATAAATTGCGGTTGGCTAAATTTCCAAATTCCAAACTAACATTTCCTAAGAAAATGCCTAATTGAGACTCAGACACTTCCAAATTCAATTCAAAAACTAGAACTAGAAGCATATGTGCTATCAATTTCCAATTTTCCAATGCAGACTAATTGAGACACTTCCAAATTCAATTAAGGCAGACTAGGCAGTAAGGCTAAAGCACATTCAAACACACAAATTCAATTTGGTTTGGTACAAATTCAATCCCACATTTAGACACACAAATTCAATCCCCACAGGCCACAGCCACGGCCACAACCACAACCACAACCACATTCAAACACACAATTGACACAAAGACAGTAAATTCAGTAAACAATTCCACAGACTCCAGTCACTCCACAGTCCACACCACCCGGTCCTGAAATCGATGGTCCACACAATTCACAGCTCCAATAAAAAAAATTCAGTAACAAAACTACAACTCCAGCCTCCAGACAGTACGTATCAAGTATCAACTATCAACAATCAGTAAAAAAACCGAAAAAAAATTACCTTTCTCACAGACTCGGTCACGGACGACAGAGAGCGAGAGAGCAGCGTGTTGAGGAAGGGTTTCGCCGTTTCGCCGTCAGACAGGGAGAGAGCAGCGTGTTGAGGGACGAACGGAAGCTGAGGGCTGAGGCTGAGAGGCGAGAGCAGAGAGCGAGAAGAAGTGAGAGAGGAAGTGAGAGAGAGAGGGTTCGCGTTTTGGGTATGGGTGGGATTGGGAATTTGGGTTTAATTTTAGGTGGGTCACTGGGTTGGGCTTTCAATTTTCAACTGGGCTAGTTTTTTTTTTTTTTAAAGGGTGGGCTTGGGCTTGGGCAAGGGTGGGCTGGAAAGATAATTGGGCTTCAACAAATTTTTTTTTTTTTTCAGCTTCTGGGCTTGGGCAAGGGTGGGCTTGGCTCCGCCAGTGTACATAATGATATATTTTCATTCCTTCCCCTCTCGAGAAAATTGACAAAGACGAAATTTCGTAATCTAAACAACTCAGTCAAGAGCCAAATATCCAAAAAAGGGTGTCATCACTTAGAGCTATGGTGGGGTCATTTACATTATAATATGGTCTACTCACCCTCAAGTCTCTCTATCCACCATCTACTTTTGGTCAAGAAGTGGCATTAAAGTCAAAGAAGTCAGCCTCTATATTAAAGCCCACTTGAGCTTCATTAAAATGTTGAGATTGCATTTTAAAATAATAGATTAATAAAAAATATATGGTTAAAAAATATTTTGAAATTACGTGTAATATTATTTTATTAAAAAATGCATGTTCGAAAAAAAAAATGTATTTTGAAAAAAATGAGAATTTTTAGCATGTGGAAATGGCTTAATTGCAATAGTCTGGCTCTTCAATGTGGTGTATTGAGAGACGTACATGGTTCCATAACTGGCGGGCACAGACATTTTCACGCAAGTTAGATTTTCATCATCCGTCCAACATGGCACGAGACAAAAATGTGTTATACCTTAATTTCATTAGGCTACTAATATTGGCCGTGTCGGTCATATGGCATGGGTCGACATGATTCATTTTTTTATTAAATCAATAGAATTCGATTTTTGATACGTAGATTCAATCATTCTTAGTGAACGAATAAATTCGAATAGCTTAGTTTCTTCGGCATCAAAGGATTTAAAATAAGTTAGATTAAATAGGCATGAATCGTGTGAATCAGATGGTGCTATAATTAAATCCCTCTTCTATTAAAAGAGGGAATCTGTTGGTTACTATTCATTTAGGACGTATTTTCATTTCCCATTTTATCCCCACTTTTTTCATCCCCATTTCCCCACTTTATCCTCATCATTTTGAAATATTTTTCATCCACATTTAATCAAAACAAAAGGGTAATATCGACTTCTTCCTTGCCCACAATTGTTGACTTTTTTCAAAAAAGTAATATGAAACAAAAAAAAAAATCGATTGAAAATAACGGTAGTTGCTCAGACAAAAAAAAAAAAAAGATCATTTTCCAATCAATAACATGCCTACACTTGTTCATCCCTCTTCTATTAAAAGAGGGAATCTGTTGGTTACTATTCATTAGGACGTATTTTCATTTCCCATTTTATCCCCACTTTTTTCATCCCCATTTCCCCACTTTATCCTCATCATTTTGAAATATTTTTCATCCACATTTAATCAAAACAAAAGGGTAATATCGACTTCTTCCTTGCCCACAATTGTTGACTTTCTTCAAAAAAGTAATATGAAACAAAAAAAAAAATCGATTGAAAATAACGGTAGTTGCTCAGACAAAAAAAAAAAAAAAAGATCATTTTCCAATCAATAACATGCCTACACTTGTTCACTTTAATATTAAAAAAAAAAAAATCCAATTGGCATTTGCTCCAAAGTCTTTGGAGCAAATGCTCCGCACTCTGCGGAGCTATGTTCCATTTTTTTTTTTTTTCCTTAATATAACTAATAATACAAAAAAAAAATTAAAAAAAAAAATATATATATATATATATATATATATATATTACATGTTTAATATTAAAAAAAAAACACTTAACAATGATATGTTTAATTTTGTATTATTAAACAAAATTTAAATTGTAAATAAAAAGAATACATATATTTATTTTTAATAATAGGTGTGGAAAAAAGAACGCAAGAAAAAAAATAATAAAGTTTTATACTGAAATTATGTATAAACTAAGAAGGAAAAAGAATTGATTTATAAAATAGTACTAAAGTTAAAAATAAGTGTGATGAATGAATTAACCTAAATTTATAGTACTTAATAAATCATTGTTAAGTGTTTTATATTTATTTTTTAGGTTCAAAATATTGTGAAATTGAAAACGTAGTGGATATGATTAATTTTATTGTGCTTTGAACAAGGATAATGTTATTAGTATCGTGTTTTTTTTAAAAAACAATTAGTTAAATTGAAATATAGAAAATTGAGGGGAAAAAAAAAAAGCAATGCACAAAACAAAACAAAAAAAAAAAAAAAACATAGCTCCGCAGAGTGCGGAGCAAATTTGCTCCAAAGACTTTGGAGCAAATTTGCTCCAAAGTGTTTGGAGCAAATGCTCCGCACTGTGCGGAGCTATGTTCCATTTTTTTTCCCCTCAATATAACTAATAATAAAAAAAAAAAAAAAAAAAATATATATATATATATATATATATATATATATTACATGTTTAATATTAAAAAAAAAAACACTTAAAAATGATATGTTTAATTTTGTATTATTAAACAAAATTTAAATTGTAAATAAAAAGAATTCATATATTTATTTTTAATAATAGGTGTGGAAAAAAGAACGCAAGAAAAAAATAATAAAGTTTTATACTGAAGTTATGTATAAACTAAGAAGGAAAAAGAATTGATTTATAAAATAGTACTAAAGTTAAAAATAAGTGTGATGAATGAATTAACCTGAATTTATAGTACTTAATAAATCATTGTTAAGTGTTTTATATTTATTTTTTAGGTTCAAAATATTGTGAAGTTGAAAACGTAGTGTATATGATTAATTTTATTGTGCTTTGAACAAGGATAATGTTATTAGTATCGTGTTTTTTTTTTTTTAAATTATTAGTTAAATTGAAATATAGAAAATGGAGGGGAAAAAAAAGCAATGCAAGTAAAAAAAAAAAAACATAGCTCCACAGAGTGCGGAGCAAATGCTCCAAAGTCTTTGGAGCATTTGCTCCGCACTCTGCGGAGCTATGTTCCTTTTTTTTTTTTTTTTTTTTCCTCAATATAACTAATAATACAAAAATATATATATATATATATATTACATGTTTAATATTAAAAAAAAAAAAACACTTAACAATGATATGTTTAATTTTGTATTATTTAACAAAATTTAAATTGTAAATAAAAAGAATTCATATATTTATTTTTAATAATAGGTGTGGAAAAAAGAACGCAAGAAAAAAAATAATAAAGTTTTATACTGAAGTTATGTATAAACTAAGAAGGAAAAAGAATTGATTTATAAAATAGTACTAAAGTTAAAAATAAGTGTGATGAATGAATTAACCTGAATTTATAGTACTTAATAAATCCTTGTTAAGTGTTTTATATTTATTTTTTAGGTTCAAAATATTGTAGAGTTGAAAACGTAGTGGATATCATTAATTTTTAGGTTCAAAATATTGTGAAATTGAAAACTTAGTGGATATGATTAATTTAATTGTAGTTTCAACGAGGATAAAATTTGTGTTTCCCTAATTACTATATTTCCTGAGTTAATATTTAACCTATATATATTTCCTATATATATATAGGACTGAGGAAATCCGGTAAGCAAAGAGGAAATTCGGTAAACCTTTACAAAACCGGTAAGTTCCTTGCAAATACGGTAATCACCTCAAAACTGGTAAGAACCTTCTCCGGTAAGAATATGCAGACCCGGTAAGCCTCTTACACATTCGGTAACTTGTCCATAACCAGTTAGAATCGATTTCTTTCACTCTCTTTGAATCAATTCGAAATCAAATACGATAAGCATAAGGAAAATCAGGTAAGTTGTGTCAGTCAACAATTGTGGGAAGGGGAAAATAGGGAATAAAAACTCTTCACAAATGAACAGTACAAGGTGGGCTGGCTCTTTTATTGTGGGAGGGAAGAATGAAGGGTAAAATGGGAAAAGAAAATGCTTTGAGAAAAAAAAGAAAAGAATGATGACGAGAATGTGTTAAAATCTGGTGTAAATGATACGATTCAAAGCTTAAAAACTAATCCTTGATGATTAGAGTTGGAAAACTGATTCTAAACTTCAAAAAATTGGAAGAAAAATGTTGAAACAAATGGCTGAAAACAAGCTGAAAAGGCTGAAGAAAAACAGAGCAACAATGTCAAATCCGGAAAGTTGAGTGCAAATACGGTGAGATTACTGCAAATCCGGTAAGATGACTGCAAATACGATAATTTCAATATTTTCTTCCATAACCAGTAAAACCATTACCAATCCGGTAAGACCCTTGCATATACGGTATGAAAAATATAAATCCGGTAAGTTCAATTAAAATTGAACAATTCTAAATCTGGTAGGTAAGAAGACAATCCGGTAAGCTGAGTGCAATACCGGTATGCTCATTGAAAATCTGGAATGTTCAAGAAATTCAACAGCAGCTACTTCATTCAACAACTAAAATCAAATTTGGAAATGCAAAACGGAGGATTTAAAGACTGATGATGCAAGTGAAGATTCTTCTTTGTATGTTTAAGCTGTTTGTAAGAGAGCAAGAAATTAAGGGTTCCACACCTATTATTAAAAATAAATATATGGATTTTTTTTTATTTACAATTTAAATTTTGTTTAATAATACAAAATTAAACATATCATTGTTAAGTGTTTTTTTTTTAATATTAAACATGTATTTTTATTATTAGTTACATTGAGGAAAAAAAAAAAAGAGGAACATAGCTCCGCACAGTGCGGAGCATTTGCTCCAAAGACTTTGGAGCTTAAGCTCCAAAAGCTCCAAAGACTTTGGAGCAAATTTGCTCCAAAGTCTTTGGAGCATTTTCTCCGCATTGTACGGAGCAATTTTTTTTTTTTTAATCTTTTACTTGTATTGCTTTTTTTTTCCTTCCATTTTCTATATTTCAATTTAACTAATAATTAAAAAAAACACGATACTAACAACATTATCTATATTTCCTTGGTTTTTTTTCTCGCCATTTTCTATATTTCAATTGAATTAATAATTAAAAAAAACGAAGACAACTTTAAAACGTAGTTATTATGTTTAACTTTATATATGTATGAAAAAAAAAAGGGCAACTGTATGTTGAATAATAAGAGCATTTATTATGTTTAATTTTATATAGAATATTATTCAATTACTTGCATTTCTTACTATCGAATATGTATTCGCTTATTTACAAAGTAATTTATTATCCTCATTGAGAGCACAATAAAATTAATCATATCCAATATGTTTTCAACTTTACAATATTTTGAATCTAAAAAATAAAAATAAAAACGTAGTTATTATGTTTAATATTTTATCCATCCACTGTTCATTCAGGGAAAAAAACTGAGAGTAAAAAAATGTAGGCGGTGAATGGCGGTGCAAAAAAGTGGGCGGTCAAAGGCGGTGGAAAATACTATGTTTCTTCCATGCTAAGATACTATAGTGATTATCAACCAACTATAAAATATCATATTTGTTCCATGCATCCAGTACCGACTTCATCTTTTCATTCTTCAGTTGACAAGCCTGAAATTAATCAGTAGGTGGTGAGTATCTATTTCTTATTTTATTACATGCAAATTAATCTGTTAGTTTGATTTCAAAAAACGAATAAATTATTTGTCTCGTTGAGTTTTATGTTTTGCTATATTATTGTAATTTATTCTTCCATGGAAGTTATTTTTGTATTTTTTATTTAACTGTTACTCTGGTTATTTCATAATTTTTGAATTTTTATGTATTTGAAATTGAAAGTTTTGACAGAATTGTTTTCTTTGATAAATGCATGTTATGGTTGAGTTTTATGTTTTGCTATATTATTGTAGTTTATTCTTCCATGAAAGTTATTTTTTGTATTTTTTATTTAACTGTTACTCTGATTATTTCATAATTTTCGAATTTTTATGTATTTGAAATTGAAAGTTTTGACAGGAGTGTTTTCTATGATAAATGCATGTTAGTTGAACTGTTACTAGGAATTTTGAAGTTTAGAATAATTTGTCTTTGCTCTTAGAATTACATATTGGAATTGTTTTGGTTTAAAAAAAAGAAATTTGTAAGTTTATAAAAAAAAAAAAAAAAAAAAAATTGAATTTTGCTCCGCAGAGTGCGGAGCAATAAGTTTATAATAAAAAAAAATACATTTTAATTTTGCTCCGTACTCTGCGGAGCAAATGCTCCGAGGTTTTTTTTTTTTTTAAAGGCCATTAAAAATGTTATTTATTTCCTACTGTCATCGTCTTTGGCCCCGAGCCCCTGAGCCCTCACGAGGGGCGCTGCCCCCTCGACCCCCGCGACCTGACCGGGCAGGTCGATCCCCGTCGGGGGAGTTGCCCCCGAACTCCCACGAGGTTACGAATTCTTGATTATTTGTGATCACCGCACGCTAAATTTACGAATTCTTTAACCATTCACATGTAGAAGTTTTAATTATTCTTTATTTACTTCACATATTTTGATTTTTTATTTTTCTTATGATTTTCTTTAGTTTGTCATAATTTTTGTCATTCCTGATTCTGACAATATTGAATTTGTTTTCAATTTTTTTTAGGTTGCAAGATATCCTTCTCAAAATAAAAATATTAAAAGTTTCAACATCAATTCAATTGTGCTATCTTCAGGTATGATATTTTTTTCATCTTTTTTTAGATTTTGTAGAGTTTAATTTTTAGTTAGTCTTTGTATTTTTTTCCCTAAAGTTTATATTATAGTATTTATCATTCAACTATTACTGACAAATTGTAGCTTCTAATTTGTATTTACTGTTCTCTTGTATACAGTGTCCAATTATTTTTCTCAATGGTTGTACTTGACTACAATAGTGCACTCTATCTTGGGTAAGTTTTCTCAACTGAACTATTTAGGTTTTTTTATAGGGTTATGTATTTTAGTTATTTATTTATAATAACTTGTAACTTTGTAATAAATTGTCGGTTCCCAATCTTTTCTTTGTGCATACTACTTTTTTTCCTTCAAGAATATATTTTCAGTCACTGTTCACAAATTTTGATATTTTAAATTTTAGTTTTATTTTTAATATATATACAATTACTTCTTTCTAAAACTATTGCTTTTTACAATTACGGTTAAAGTTCAACTATTCTAAACAAATTGTTAGTGTTGTGATGGATATTTTTGTATCATCTGATGATGGAGAAGTTGATTCAACTATTCTACAATTTTATTTTAGTTGAAGTATAAATATGTTGATAACATCCTTTAATTCTTTTAGTTCCTGTTGGTTACCTTGGACTCCAACTATTCGATATGGATACTTCGAGTGATTGTCTTAATTTTGAAACAATGTCACATCGCCAACAAGAAAATCAAAGGAATAGGTATCGAATTAAAACGATCAAGTGGCTGCAATGATCGTCGTAGAAGGATAGATAATCCTATATCATCTGGACATGATATTTCGAATGATGTACAAATGCACCAATCTATAATGCATCATGATTTTGAGGCTTCTACTTCAAACCAAGAGACACCTCGTATTTTCAGTTCTACATTACCAAGTGGTTTTGATGTGTCGAACATACCAACGATTGCATACGTATTACCGACATGCAATAGCTGTAAATATTGTGGCGCAAGAAAAATTTATAGAGAAAGTAAAGGTTTCTGTTGTTCTGATGGAAAAGTTCATATCTCTATGCCTAATTCACCCACTGAATTGTACAACTTGTTTACTTCAAAAGAATCTAAATGTATAGAATTTAAAAAAATTGCACGGGGATATAATAACCACTTTGCTTTCACTTCATTTGGTGTCAAATACGACAAAGATCTCTTTAAAGCATACCGAGGTATTTACACATTTAAAGTTCAAGGACAAGTATATCATTATGTAAACGAACTTATCCCACAGGACAATAAGCCTTCTTATATGCAGTTATATTTTTATGATACAGATAATGAAATTCAAAATCGTATGAAAATTTCAAAAAACTTTGATGAATATACTTTAATTATTCTAATTGAAATCCTGAAGGTAAATCCATACAGTAGATTCTTTCGGACTTTAAGTAATATGACTAACTTACAAGATCATCAAATACATATAAGATGCGATCCAGGACTTGATCAAAGAGTATTTAATACTCCTACCTCATCTGAAGTAGCTGCTGTATGGGTCGAAAACGATGAAAATGCTAATATTCGCTTTCGTGACATTACTATATATGGCCACTCTGGTGATTCACATAGAGTTCATTATTACTACGGTTGCTATGATCCTTTGCAATATCCTTTACTTTTTCCATACGGAGAACCTGGTTGGCATGAAGGCATCGGGAGGTGCAGAACGGCTGAACATTTGTCTGAATTTGTTCAATTTCCTAATACAATTACCTCTGCAGCTGAATTTATTGAAAGAGAAAATCAAGGTTTGCAAATCTATGTTATTGTACATTTACCTAATTTTTCCAGTGTCAACATTGTAATCTAATGACGAATTCCTTTTTGTAGTGCTTACAGGAATGAAGAAACGATCACAAGTTTCTTGTCGAGAATATTATTCATATAAATTGCAAATTAGGCCTTCCGGTAAGTCTATTTTACTTCACAGTGGTAGATTGCTCCAGCAATATGTTGTAGATATGTATGTTAAGATTGAAACTGCACGGTTAGACTATTTTCGCAACAACCAGAATCAAATTCGAGCTGAACTTTACCAGGGTATTGTAGATAGTGTTCAAAATGGAGAGACAAGAGGGTGCAAAATTGGAAGAAAAATTGTTTTACCTCAATCTTTTACATGTGGGCCTAGAGATATGTTAAGTAGATATATGAATGCAATGACTATTGTACAGGGTTATGAAAAACCTGATATCTTCTTGACTATAACATGCAATCCAAATTGGCCAGAGATTAAGCAAGAACTAAAACACAATGATGAGATTCAAAATCGACCTGATCTAATTGTGCGTATATTTAGAGCAAAATTAGAAGAGTTGAAAAACGATTTATACAAAAAAAATATCTTAGGCCCAGTTGTTGCGCATATATACGTTATTGAATTTCAAAAAAGGGGACTCCCTCATGCACATCTATTGTTAATTTTCAACTATGGCCACAAAATCTGTTCTGCTCTAGATGTTGATAAGATAGTTTGCTGTGAAATTCCTAATGAAAACAAAAATCCTTATCTTCATTCCGTTATTGTTAAACACAATATGCATGGCCCTTGTGGACACCTTAATCCAAAAAACGTATGTATGGAAGCGAACAAAAGTTGCAAAAATAAATATCCTAGAGATTATTGTGATACTACTATATTCGGTGATAACTCATATCCTTTGTATAAACGTTGTAATAACGGTATTTCTATTAAAGTTAGAGGTCAAATGTTAGACAATCGATGGGTTGTACCGTATAATCCTTACTTGAGCGCAAAATATGACTGTCACATTAATGTTGAAGTATGTTCTTCTATTAAAGCTGTAAAATATTTGTACAAATATGTGTATAAAGGACATGATCGTATTCATTTTTCAGTTTCCACAAATGAAACAGGAAAAGAAACCGACGAAATCTCAGCTTATCAATCTGCTAGGTGGATATCTCCACCTGAAGCTATGTGGAGGATTTTCTCGTTTAATTTGGCGGAAATTTATCCAACTGTTTATTATTTACAACTTCACATCGAAAATCATCAACAAGTAAGATATAACAACGAAGATGATTTATGTGCTATTATTGACAACGAAAATACAAAAAGAACAATGTTGACAGAATTTTTTGAGGTAAATAAAGCAAATGAATTTGCTCGTACATTGTTGTATCGAGATTTTCCAACACATTTTGTTTGGAACTCAACTAAAAAGATTTGGACCCCCAGAAGAAAACACGTTGTTATAGGCCGAATTGTCACAGCGAATCCATCTGAAGGAGAACGATATTTCCTACGCGTTCTTCTTAATCATATTCGAGGTCCAACATCATTTCATGATTTACGAACTTTGAACGGAGTAATGCTTGTTACATTACACATCGAGAAGCAAAGACTTTTACATGGTTTGTTAGGCGGAGACAATCATTGTGAAGAATGTCTGTCTGAAGCTATTATTTATAAAATGCCTACTTCTTTAAGACGCCTTTTTGCTACGCTTCTCACACTTTGCAATCCTGATAATCCAAAACTACTTTGGAATAAATTTAAAGTTTATATGATCGATGATTATGTATATAAAAATATACCTTTAAGGGCTGCTGAACTACGAGCTTTAGAAGACATCAATTCTATTTTAGAATCATCGGGTAAAAACATAAATGACTATGAAATAGTATCATTCAGTGTAAATATAGATGAAAATGAAAGGTTGAGAAGAATGGTGGCAGAGGAGACAACAAATTTGGATATAGAAGGAGGCTATGCTTGTACATCAAGCTTAAATAATGAGCAACAATTTGCATACGATACAATTATGGAAAAAGTTAATTCCAAATCGAGTGGGATCTATTTCATCGATGGTCCAGGAGGAACGGGCAAAACGTTTTTATATAAAGCTCTCCTAACAGGTGTAAGATCTCAAAATTTAATTGCTTTAGCTACATCATCTTCTGGAGTATCTGCATCTCTTTTGCCTGGAGGTCGAACAGCTCATTCAAGATTTAAAATTCCTCTAGAAACAGTTGGTGAAGTTATTTGTTCTGTTAGTAAACAATCGGCTCTAGGGGCTTTGTTAAAAATGTCTACATTAATACTTTGGGATGAAGCACCTATGGTGAATCGTTGTGCCGTTGAAGCCGTTGATAAAATGCTCAAAGATATTACTGACTGTAATTTGCCTTTCGGTGGAAAAATAGTCGTTTTAGGAGGAGATTTCAGACAAGTTTTACCGATGATATCAAGAGGAAAAAAAGAAGACATAATGAAAGCTACCTTAGTCTTCTCTGACTTATGGCCTTTGTATTCACATCTACCGTTGGTTGAGAACATGCGAGCAAAATTGGATCCCACATTTTGTGATTATTTGCTTAGAGTTGGAAATTGAATAGAGGAACAACACAGTTGTAACAACATTCAGCTTCCAAGCAATATAATTGTACAATTTGATGATGAAATTACATCTCTGAAAACTTTTATAAATCATGTTTTTCCAAATATAGAAGCATATGTTGATAATTTACATACGATGGGAAATCGAGTAATTCTTACGCCAAGAAATGAATGTGTTGATCATATTAACAGAATTTTACTTGATCAAATTCCTGGTGAAATTTCCACATATTATAGCTTTGATGAAGCAATTGACAAATCAGAACAGGGCCTACAGGAAGATTTCTTAAATACTTTGACTCCAAATGGTATTCCACCGCATGAATTGAAGCTTAAGTTAAACTGTCCTGTAATGTTATTAAGGAACATCAATCCTTCTGAAGGGTTATGCAATGGAACACGCCTTACTTGTAGAAAATTTGATAAGAATGTAATTCTTGCTGAAATTACAACTGGTGAATATTGTGGGAAACATGTTTTCTTACCAAGAATTCCTTTTGTGCCTCTGAAAAATGATCAAACTTCAATTCATTTTAAAAGAACTCAATTCCCAATTAGACCATGTTTTGCAATGACGATAAATAAAGCACAAGGTCAGACACTTGATTACGTTGGTTTGTATCTTCCTGAACCAGTTTACGTCATGGTCAGCTTTATGTAGCATTATCAAGAGCTAAAACGAGCAAATCTTTAAAGGTTTTACTAAAACTATCAAGCACTGACAATTTACACAGTACATGTACGAAGAATGTTGTGTACAGAGAAATTCTGTCATTCATTCATTTGTAGAAGTATAACTTCTTTGTAAGTATTTATCACATATCTTAGTTGCTCATTGTCATAATTATATTGCCGATTTCTGTTATTTCGTTTTTCCATAAATAATTTACCTTTGGAATATTTCAGGCTTTATGATATTTGTATATATTTTTCGCACATACTTGGATTTATGGCAACAATCCAAACTTGTACAATTGTGGCGAAGTATGCCTAAGCCTTCTCAACACTTAGAGTGGTGGTCAGAAGTAGAAGTGGATCCCTGGTGTGTCAACTATGCTACAAGTTTTGGTCTCTATACAATGCCTAATTTTGAAATCGAAGCCCTATTTTAATGAGCTCGGACATACAAATATGAATGGTTCAACAAGTGGAGAAAATTGTTCTCTTGCATACAATAAGAATACTTTTATCCATTCTCTCTAAACGATGGTGTACAGTATGAGGCAGCCACCAAAGGTAACATAAAATTGAGATCATCTCTATGTAATACTGTTATTATTAGGCCTTTCGATCATTGCATGTTTTCATGGTTAATTTCAATTTATTCTTTCCTTTTGAGTAACAACTTCATTATATATTGATTTGAGTTTTGTATTATGTTGCTCGTAGCACTTCGAGAACTTTGTGGTAGAACATTTTTACAATCGTTCTCCTGATATTCTCGTAACATGTAAAGCCTACATAGAAGGCGCTCAAGTGGGTTGTATTGTCAAAGGAGGTGCTCAAGATGTTGACGAATGTAATAAGATCTTCTTACAGGATTTTAAGGCCAATTTGGCACGGTTCATCGCTACATTAGTAAATGCATTTTCTCAAATTGGCGTGAAGGACTGTCGAGAGTTCCTTTGGTTAGCTCAAAAGACAAATGTACAAGTTCCTACTACATCCGGGGTCCAAATCTTTTATTAGTAAGATTAATTAAATTAAAATTTAGACTTGGGCAACATATTTTGCATGCAAGACATGTTCAAATTGAATTTGGTTTTTGTCTTAACTTATATTTAAAATTGCAAATCAATGAATGTTAATGCTTTCAGGATGCTCGCCATGCATTTTAGCAAATAAAATGTCATAAATACTGTATCTTTAACTTTGTTTATCCTTGTAATATTTATTTTCCTATATTCTGTATTATCCTATTGCCCCGTCATTCAATTTTTCGTAGTTGTATATAATCAGTTGACCAATTACATTTACTGGGATAATTTAAATTGCTCATATCTAACATTCAAGATATAATTCACGATAATTAATATTAATT
Source organism: Fraxinus americana (assembly GCA_035079005.1). Taxonomy (NCBI): domain Eukaryota; kingdom Viridiplantae; phylum Streptophyta; class Magnoliopsida; order Lamiales; family Oleaceae; genus Fraxinus; species Fraxinus americana. The sequence goes on along the minus strand of CM068717.1, from coordinate 10,348,189 downwards.
GCTCATATCTAACATTCAAGATATAATTCACGATAATTAATATTTTTAACACACTAACATAACCTTCAAAATCACCCAACCCGTGCATCGCACGGACAAAAACTAGTTATCTAATAAAAGATCTAATCTCCAAAGTTGTAGTGTTGAAGGAAAGGTCCAGACCATCTAGTCGATAAAATGAGTTTTGCTATGGTTACCGGGAGGGGTTGACAACCCCCCTGACCGGCCACTCACAGCAATGGGGCCCCGATACAATTATCATTTCCCCAATAAGATTCATCTCAAAATGGTCCATGTTGTCCCGTCCATTCCTCCAGCTCACGAACCTTTTAGAGAAATATCTTTGTAGCTATTATTTACTCAGATATTTTAGCAAAATATCAATTTCAAAATCATCAGAGTTATGAATGTGGTCCATTTATCTACAGGTGGGATTTGTACTCATGAGAAACACGAAATCTCATCCAAACTATTTTTTAACTCACATATATTTTAGCAAAATATCGACTGCCAACGTATGTGGTCCGTTTGCCTACAAATGTGTTTTGGACACACGAGAAACACGAAATCTCGTCCAAACTTTCTCGAAGTCTTAATGTACTAAATTATTGTACATTATACGATAAAGTAATTGAAATTATTAATTCTCAGAAAAAAAATGAAAGATAGTGACAAGAGACTTCATACAAATGGGTAGGGGCCTAACCTCACTCAAACTTTCAAGTTGCAATTGATCATTAATTAGAATAATTGAGGCCGAACTTTGATTTTCATTTCCCTATTTACTTCAACTCTCTACTTTTTACAACTAGATTATTTCGCCTTTCTATATCAAATAAAATTAATTGGATATTATTAAATACATATTTTGTTAAACATAATTTATGAAATGTGAGTTTCTTAATCATAAAAATACTTGCTCGTTGGAATATATTACTTAGGGGTGTCCAAAAGTCCCGAACCGAACCGAACCGAACCGAGCGGTTCTTTATAAATTAAATACCCGAACGGGTACCCGAATCGAGAACTGATGGGTTTGGGTCGGGTCTCGGGTCTAGACCAATAACCGAAGAACCGAATAAGAACCGAAACTAAATAAATTTTTTATTTTTTATATTGAATTAATTAAATTATTTTATTTTTTTCTATACAAATTACCAAATTAATTAAATAAATCAGATTATTTCATAATTTTAATTTTAAAGCTCAAATCATTTTTAAAACACATTAGCCCATTTTAATTTGAAGCAAATGAATATACTTTATGTAGTTTTGCTGTAATATTAATATCTACTTTTTGGTATTTGTATGCATTAAATTAATCTTATTGGATGGCTAGTTATTTATATGTTTTTGAATTGGGCTACGTTAATTTGTAAAAGTTACGAATGAAATGTCATTAGTTGTATTTATGTAGTGTTGCTGTAAATATTAAAAAAATTGATTATGGTACGGAACCGAACTGATCCAAACCGAACCCGAACGGTTCCATAATTATATTTGGACCCGACGGGTCCATTTATTAAATACCCGAAAATTTTGGATCGGTTCGGGTCTCTTTAGAATCGAACCGAACCGACCCACGGACATCCCTAATATTACTCGAGACTTATATACTATAAAGACAAAAATATCTTCATAATTATGTTGCCACCTAAAAACGCAATGCAGTCACAAAAAGAAGAAAATGAAATGCCACCTAATTGCATTCACTAGTGTGCTCGTCTTTTTGTGTAATATTAGTGATTAAATTTCCACCAACTCGTACTAGTAGCTCGTCGAGACGAAATAGTTAATCAATTCATCTGAAAGTTTAGCTCTGTTTGATACCGATTAAAATCTAAATTTTAATTTAAGTCAAAGTCAACAATTCATTTCAACCACATATTTTATGGATTCCACAACTTTTCAACCACACATTTCATCCATTTCTATCGAAATCTACTAAAAATCTGTTTTTAATCCTCACCAAACTGGGGCTTAAAATCTTATAAAAAAAATATTTATTTATATTTACATATCATTTATTAATTTATGATAAACATACATTTCGTCCATGACATGAATTTGCTCATTTTCAAGAATTCATGATTTTGGCTCAATGAAGTGTAGTTTGAAGTTGCATGTTTATTCTTTCTCTTATCGTTGTATTGTTTAAACACATACAATGCTAATGTTATACAAATGTAGAATACTCCTTGAATAAATACAAAATGCTAAAGTTAAATAAATAAACGAATAAAAAAATGCTAAAATAGTTTATTAAGATTATATTAGAATTATCAAGAATCCTAAGAACAAACATGTAAAAAACATTGTTATCATCGTATTATTCTGAGACTTTTGGAGGTGTGTAAATTGTGTGTATATGCCGTACTTGGTATATTCTCACCTAATTTTGGATTAGAGTAAGAGGACAATTCAGTCATTTTACCTGGTCAAAATTGGCTGGTAAACCGGGGCCCGTAAAACCGGTTTAGTCTCGTCCGACGGCCTCTTATCCCAACACCATGCCATTCCATCCACATACATACATATACACACGCATATACACTCTCTCTCTCTCTCTCTCTCTCTCTCGAGTTCTATATAAGCAGACGGTTACCTCCATTCGCTCTCTTCAAATCATTCAACTTATGTTGTAATTATACAATAATCCCATAAGAAACTACTGCTTCTCTAAGATCACATCGAATGGGTGAGGTAATTATTTCCTTCTAATTTAATCAATTTTCATGGAGATTCGTAAATTCAAATTCATATAATCATGTATGTATACCGAAAAAATATCATTTTACTCAATTCGTTTGGTTTGGTTTCAGAAAAATGAGAAAAAGAATGAAGGCGAGAAGAAGGCGGCCGGCAGCGGTGGCGGAAAGAAAGACGACGGCTCCATCACCGTCGTGTTGAAGCTGGACTTGCATTGCGAAGGCTGTGCGAAGAAAGTCAAGCGCTCCGTTCGTCATTTTGAAGGTACAGGAAATAATTCTTTTTTTTTATATTTGCAAAATTTGTTTGTTTAATTCAATGATTAGGTGAGTTGGTGACAAAAATTGGCTGAAAGTACCAATTTGGCAAGCAAATTAACTGAACTGGAAATTATTTATTGTCGGTGGAGTGTGAAATCAATTCCAAGTCCCATTTTCTTTAGAAACAGATAATCCAAAACCTAAGATTTGTTTCATAATCCAATTTGTTTCACTCATAATTCAAACAGTTCGCTGAGTCGATTACAGCAATCGTATTTATCACAAGTTCGCTGAGTCGATTAGATTAATCCTGTTTATCACACACTTTGTTGAGTCGATTACTTTAATCCTATTTATCTCCAGGTTCAGTTAATTGCACAATTAGAATCTTCGTAATTACAATAGACGCTATTAACTTTGATGTTATGTATCTTTCCATGAAAATTCATATGCTAATCATGGGGTAGTAAAACAATTTTTGGTGGGTACATTCTTTTCTGGTCTCTGAAGGGGTTGTCTTTAGATCCACATTTCAGTTCAAATTCTCCAACCAAATTTACTGTTACACTTCATCAATTCAATATCAATGTCAATTTCAACATTTTCTTGTATTTTTAGTGGTGGTGATTAATTAAATTAGACTTTAGTCTGGCTCAGACCTAACGTTTTTGTGCCGTTCAATTTTGAAGGTGTTGAGAACGTGAAAGCAGACTGGGAAAGCGGCAAACTGACAGTGACAGGGAAGGTGGATCCCTCGTGGCTCCGGGAGAGAGTTGAATACAAGACAAAGAAGAAGGTAGTGCTAGTTTCGCCCCAGCCAAAGAAGGATGGTGGCGGTGGCGGTGGCGGTGGAGGTGACAAGAAGTCTGAAGAAAAATCTGAAAAGAAAGTTGAAGAAAAGAAGACTGAGGATAAAAAGCCGAAAGAGGTACTATTTTAGATCTCTGCCCAGTCTTTATTTTATGTAATATGTCATATTACTTGATTCATTGTTTTGATTTGATCTTGATCAATTTATATCTATTATGTGGTGATTATTTAGCCCATGGTGAGTACGGTGGTTATGAAGATTAAACTGCATTGTGACGGATGCGCACATAAGATAAAGCGGACCATATCAAAAAACATTGATGGTGAGTCGGTCTAACTATATTTGATTTAGTTAGTGATTAATCAACTCTGTTTATACGTCAACAAAAAAATATATATATTTCAGTAAATTTGTTGTCATGTACCCGAATCTATTTTGCCATTCTTTCTTGTTTTATTTACAGAACAATTCCGTCAGAAATGTTCTTTTGCCCACAATGGAAAGTCTTATCTCATCCACCTGGAGAAAAGCAAGTGGACAGTCTTATACTACACACTGTGGGCAGGAGAACAATTTCGACAATTCCATACAATTAGATATTTTGCAACAAAATATGTCGTCGTTAATTAGGCACGGCATTACATATTTTACCGCTTGGATTATTGTCTTCATTAGCTTTATTTTGCTTATTAAAGATTGTGAAGGATATATGTTGTCTTGTTCAACAGGGGTTAAATCAGTATCGACAGATTTACAAAAAGATTTGATAACAATAATGGGGACAATGGACGTGAAGCACCTCACAGCATACTTGAAAGAGAAACTACAGAGGAGCATAGATATTATCCCTCCAAAGAAAGCTGAAGGAGGCGGAGACAAGAAAGAGAAAGAAGGCGGAGGTGAGAAGAAAGACGATGCCAAAGCCGCCACCGGTGGTGGAGAAGGAAGCAAAAGTGAAGGGAAGAAGGTGGAGATAAACAAAATGGAGTTCCATGGGTACAATCCAGAGACACACTATGCTGTGCCTACGCACAACCAAAGTTATGCACATCAAGGCTACGGTGTGCCAATGTACCAACCGCACCAAGATTATGCCTATACTGGTCATGTGGCGCACTATGCACCCGGGCCGCCGCCACCGACTTACTTGAACGAAACTGATCAAATGTTCAGCGACGAAAACCCTAATGCTTGCTTCATCATGTGAAAATGACACAGCCTTGTCAATTAGGTAGCAAGTCAAATTTCAATTGTACAAAAAGAAAATAGGGAAGAGGAAAAAACAAGCAGAGTATATATTCAGAGAAGTATACATATAATGAGAATAGTGTTTTCCTTGTATGTTTTTAGTTAAATCAAATATTCAATTTTCTTTCACTTATGTATTCATGTTCACATATTTGTTCGTAAAAGTACACCTGCTTACATGTTTTCCGTCCATGATTTTCCTAAGCCCTTGTTTGGGCTCCAAGTTAATGGAAATTTGGGAGAAAATTGTGTGCTGTGTAAGGAATTGATTTTTCCGCGTTATTCGTACTATTGGGTAGTTGAAATACGACTCTCTCTATTTGACTAACGAAAGAGATGGCTGGGCCGAGTCGGCTGGTCCCCTATGTATGGAGACAAATATGTGGTACCAAATGCTAGGAGGTTACACCTAATTTTCTTTAGGCGTCCTCAATTTTTTGCAAAAGTGTGTCATGTTCTCAACTTTTTATTTGTGAGACTCGTCACTCGTGACATCAATGTGTGCGGTTCGTCGAGCGTGTGGTATTCTCAACAAACAAGGCTGTCATAGGGAGCCCAACCACCAGTATTACAACATTACGTGGCATTAAACGAAATTTATAATTAAAATGAATCATATAATTTCACATCTAATTGAATCTATGACATAATATTACATAAACTAGTGTTAGATAACATTATTCCAATATAATACATAAGAGTCGCTTCTTAAGTTGTGGAAGTCCCATCTTGTTACCTCGACGTGAAGAACAAGGTTTGAATCTTAATCCTCAATTTTGGCATTATCTTATTTCTTTGAAAAAAATATCATAATTAGTCTTTACTTTTAACGACTCCAACAAATTCAACATCAATCTTTAAAATATGACTTTTAATTCCTTAACCTTTCATCCTTTTTATATAATTTCTCTAAATGCTAATTTTTCGATCGGTACAATATGCACCTAACATAATTTTTCAGACCATTTCTTTCATTTTCAGTTTCAAGATCTAAAAGAAAAACCTTTGTTTTTAACATAAATCTCGTTAAAATTTGGTTTAACGCACGACACTTTTAAGAAGAAAGTTGTGCAAGATGTTCGTCGAAGACGACTCTGATAATGACAATGAGGTTTTTAATTTCAGTATTTTATGTGCATTAGTAAATGTGATTTCCATTTATTTCTTCATCCTTTTCGATTTTCAGATTTTGTGGTCAAAACTTGATTGTTTTAAATAAAAATGTTGTTGATTCTTTTCAATTTTTTAATTTTTTGAGAGAGAATTCTGTCGTCCCTAATTTAGATGTTTATACGGTTTGGCCTATCCCGAAAGACCATATTATGTTTAGATTGTAATTCTCATTAAAATCGTACATACATGGATCATTTCTATAATAAATTTACACGCTTATCTCTAGTTCTCTTCTTTTTTCTCTCTCAGTTTCATAACATGTTTCAATATTATTTACTATTTAGGAACCATTTGATTGCAATAATGAAATTTGGGTGGAAAGAAAACGAATTTTAGGGAATTTAATTATCTAGAACTTGTTTTACTTAGAATTGTCAATTAATTGTATTTGATCGATATAATTTTCACCTGGAAAATGATGAAAATTTTTGTCTTTTGATGTTTGATTGACTTTGTTTTCCATGGAAATTGTATTTTTTTCTCCAACTATTGGTGTTTGATAGCCATTTGAAAGAATTTTCCTAATCTTCAAATAACCAGCAACCAATGCCAAGAAGACGAAAGAATGATTAAAATTGAATAGTGCAAAGAAAAATAATGTACTTTGCGAAGCACTGATTTGGGAATAAAAAACACAAAAACAATGTTTTTCTCCCTTGACGGATACATATTTTTCATGGTAGGTGAATTGAAGAAAAATTAGGTGGACTAATGTTTTCCACATACATAATTGACAAAAGAAAACCACACCATATGTTACAAAACACTGCACACTAGTTGTTACGTGTGTGCATTACAAAAAATATTCAAAGTACTACTTATGTGGATTAAATTTTCCAAGTACATACAATTTAATACATACTAACGCCATAAGTCATGGGCAATCTAAAGTGGTGGAGGCGAATCACAACCAAGCTTGTCAAACACCAAAACACGCAAGTATTTTGTACTCGTCAAGTTCATAAATACTTTAGCCAAACCATTGTTGGATAGAAAGGCTTTCATGACTTGCACGATGTCATCCATGTCTAGGTTCATAGCCTCTAGCTTCTCTAGTATCAACTACCGTTGACATGATTTGGTGTATCTAGCGTAGCTTGCATTTTCATAGCTTGAGCAATTTTTGTAACTCGATAGGGCGATAGTACTCTCATCCACCGGTTGTGCACGTCGACGCTTGGCTTTGTTTGTCCCTTCTTCGACGGTACGTTTACGACATAAACAGGGCTAGGATCCATCTCCACATTTTCCGTATCTACCTCATTCACACTTTTATCGGTTACTACAAAAAAGAGAGAACAACTTGTTAGAAGTTTATACATGAATACAATCAAAGTGTTATACTATAAAATATATTGCATACTATTCATTAGGGAGAAATGGTCGAAGCCATAAACCGTGCGATCTCCGATGGCAACATCATTGCCAAAGATAGTCTCCATCCCATCATATATTGGACACAGTTTGGTCCTAAGATAGTCTCCATCCCATTATATATTGGACAAAGTTTGGTCCTCCACTTCCCAAATTTTGACTTTCCCTGCAAAATAACCTTGTGAGTGTATTGTCACTGTCCCAAAACATCTATATTTCCTGTAGCTATTAGTAGCAATATCGAAAATGCGTCACAATTCATACCTTAATAAAATCATCACAAGCAACAACATCGGCTACAATGCATCTAGTTTCAAGATCCAACCCAAAATCACTCATATTTAGCAACGTGTGAACTTCAGCATGCTTTTTTTTTAAGAGTCTTTAACCTTGCCCTTACATTCTTATCTGAGACCATGACCCCCACATCTATTGAGAACCCTGTCAATTGCCTTAGACACTTGAAATGAAGTAAAGCCATTGTCACTTCGTTTGTGTCGAGCCAGCAATTGTTCAACAAGTGAAGTGATCATAAAATCATCAATTTCATCGTTCCAACGTACGTGATAAGTCCTAGCATTAGGATCCACTTGCAATCTACCAAAATCAATGTCATTCCCGTCCGAAGGGGTGGTCGTTTTGGGAACTCAAAAAGGGCCCGTAGAGCTTCGTCGATTCTGTGCCATCAACACTGTCACTTGAAAATAGAAAAATGTCAATATTAGCATAACTAGAAAGAACAATAGTATTGCATGAAAAAAATCTAACAACGATATAAACTAGGCAAAGAGATTTGAAACTATCTCATAGATGCAAATGTAGATAGCCATGGAAAGAAGAAAACATTACAACATAACAAGTATCGAAGACAATATTACAACAGAACAAGTATAGAAGAAACCTTAGTACGAGACAAGAATACTAGAAAGTTTATCTCCAAACATTATAGGGAAACAAAAATAATGAAATACAACATAGTATATTCAATCGAAATCAATTCCCGCATCATGACTTGGATGGTAAATGGCCCACATGTCATCAGCCATTGTATCCCTATTACTAGACCATGCAGCTTTTGCTATGAAAGATATATGAGCATTTTGTGTGTCATCTTCGGGTGCATCAACATGTCCAGGGTTTATCTCATCGTCGCTACTATAATAGTCCTCGTTACAAAGATCCTCTACGTCATAAATCCTTAAGAAGTTGTGAATGGCACAACAAACAAGGATAATCATTGCTTGTGTCTCAATGTCGTGGTATGGTTGATACCTCAGATATACGAATATTTTTTTAAGCAAACCAATAATCCTCTCCACAATATTTTGTAGACATGAATGTCAAAAATTAAATAGCTCTTTCTTGCTTTCAGGTCCAAGTACAAATGCCAACAAGGGCTGTGAGTTCAGGGTTCTGAGGCGTTAAGCTATTGATTATAATAAGGCCCTTAAACATTAATTTTTACTAGCGCGGCAATACTTACTTATATTGAAAATGAGAATAAATTTTAACTTTGACAAAGGCAAGAAAAAATCAAGAGAAAACTTCACCATTCGTCAACCATTTTACTATCTAAACTTATATATCTTATTCTGAAAATTCAATCAGTAACAATGGAAGCAAATCATTCAATAAGAACAAAATGAAGTCCTAATCACTCACTGAATGCATCCAGATGCAAACCTTCTGAATTTCATCCCCTAAATCCAATATTCTAAACCCTACACCCCAAGAAAAAAAGATTATGTTAAGTTTCTAAATTAAACTGCATATAACTCCAATTAAATTGTAGATAAGCATGTCTAATTAGTAACAAAATTAAATAGAATATCTAACATTGATTCCATCCAGCAAATGAACATGAGGAGATGTACAAAACCAAGGCCCGACCTATCAAATTTGGGAAAAATCACAAAATTCTGTTGCAATGCTACCTTTTATGTCCGGAATTCAGAATCCCAAACCACAGTATCGGCAGTCCCTTCCTTCTTCGGCTCTCCCTGTGGCAGTGGTTCGACGAAATTTCTAAACCCTAAATTATGTAAACATTACTAAATTTCTTGTTGCAAATACAGTACATATCGCATGTGCTATTGACTTGTTTTATATACAAATTCTTAAATGTTATGGAGTTATTTGGGGTTGTTCGTTAATTACCTTTTGTCCCTCCTAAAGCTAGTTTTGTTTCTTCTCTATCTTTTTATTTTCATTCCCTTTCAATCTCAACTTTGTTTCTTGTAATTGCTCCTTGGCGTCATGTGCTCTATTCCACCCCCTCTCCATCTATCTCTCCTCCCACTATGTTTTTATATATTTATCTAAGTTCTCATATATGCATTAATAAAATATAATCACAATAACTCCAATTAGTTTGGTACCAAAATCAACACAATTCATTTTTCCCCCGATGCACAAAATTCAAAACAATAAAAGTTGAAAAAAAATCGACAGACATTGCACAAAAAATTGCTTACCTCGGCTGCAAATTGGCCTGATTCCTTATCTTCCACCCACACAGCCGATTGAGTGTTTGAATGATGACTTCAAATGTATTTTTGGTGGTCTTCGTCGGCGGTGGACGTTTTCGCAGTGGTAGCCGACGGGAAATTCGGTGAGGGGAGCGAGTTCAGGGTTTCTTCGTATTCCGGTGAATCGAATGAGTGAGAGGACTGAGTTCAGGGTTGGCTTCTTTTTCTTTAGGCAGTGGTAGTCGACGGCTAAGGGGATTTCCGATGATTCGAATGAGAGGGAGAGTGAGTTCAGGGGTTGGGTTCTTCTCTTTTGGTCTGTGGAGTGAGTTTAGGGGTTTAATTTTCTTGTTTTTGTTTTTTTTTTTTTTAATCTCCAAAATTGACACAATATTCTGACAACTTACACATTTTTTGTACAAATTTCTCATCAAGTCAAACCTCATTTAATGAAGGACGTGTTAGGCATTTAATTTATCTAGAGGGGCAAAAATGTTCAAAATTGACAAACTTTCAAATACTTTTAAAAAATGACATTTTTGTAAATACAAAGCCAAAAATTGACACCCAGTACAAATTCCTCAATATAATAAATAATTGGTAAATGGAAAAATGACATTTTTGTAAATACAAAGCCAAAAATTGACACCCAGTACAAATTCCTCAATATAATAAATAATTGGTAAATGGATTGCTGCATCAATTCATTTCCAATGACCATGACTCGGCAAATTTCAGTGCTCAGCTTCACCCAATTTATTGACTTCTTCTCAACATATACATAGTGCCTTCTCACTGTGTGTAATGTGTATGTGTATATGATGACATGGATGTATGCATGTAATGCATGTCATGGGTCATAGTATTTGGGTCGGATCCGAGACTGAAAAGGGTCAAAGATTTGGGAATCCTGCGGAATAATCAAAGAGGAAAATTTATAGAACCTTGCTACTTGTCCAAAAAAAGTTGTACAAAAAAGTTGACAAACACTCACATGGGGGGGTCCACTTTTTATTTTCAATTTTTTATTCACGTGGGGGCCGATAATCATGTGAGTGTTTGTCAACATTTTTGTCAAATTCTTTTTGTACAAATAGCTTTTTCCAAATTTATAAGTTGGACGCGAAATATTTGTGTGGGTCCCGATCCACGTAATTCAGATTTGGGATTGAATTTGGACGCCATTCGTGGCACATTTTTGGGTTGTTTGACACCCATTTTAGTAGAAAAATGTATTTTTGAATAGTGATTGGTGGAAAAATGTGTGGTTAAAAAGTAAGGGGAATTTTTAGGTTTATGTGTAATATTATTTTATTGATAGAATGTGTAGTTGAAATGAAGAAAAAGAAAAAGAATAAGAAAAAAATGGGTGCCAAACGGGGGCTTTATGTGACTCGTACATGGGTTTGGTTTGTGCATCCACAAACACATTGATTTAAGAGCAAACAATCTCGAGGAGGAAAAAATATCGTTTATACGAAAAAAATATGAGTGATTGAGACAATCACGTGTAGGTTTGATATGTTAAATTGAACAACACCGAAAACTATAATTAAAATGTACAAACTCTCTAATAAAATCTCGACATTTTTATTATCTTTTGTATTTAAACAATTAGATTTGGGGAGTCCATTTGATTTGACGTAAAATTGACTATAAATTCAATTTCAGCTTTGCTACATGTACATCAAATTTGATATCATTGATGTGACAAGCATAATGGCCATTGATTTTAGAGTCGTGCTATTTATACATAAAAGGTTGACAACCTCTCACATGGGGGATCCACTTTTTTTTTTTTTTTTTAAAACATGCGGACCTCGCACGCATGTGAGAGGTTGTCAACCTCTTATGTACAAGTAGATTAACTCTTGATTTTAACAACACCCTTTCAAATCAATGGTCATATTTCTTACACATAAAGGGGTGTCAAACTCGATGTACAAATTGATTAATTTAATTCATAATTCTCAACAATGGGTAAGAATAGAATATACTAGAAAAATTTGCAGAATTTGTTTTCATGTAATTGTCTAAAGTAGCAAGTTGGGCTCAACTTTATACAAAAAAACAGAGCAAGTTAATCCCCAATTTGTCATTATAGTTTCATAATCAGTAAAACCATACAATATTTCGTTAAATTGTGATGTAAAAGGAAATATGTGCAAATTTGGACAATATTTTAGAAGATGTTAACTTAAGATAACTTTCAGGAAATTCTTCTATAAGAAGTAGAAGTCGTTTTTCAACCACATATTCTTCTGTAACTTTTTCTACGTTTTAACTACACATTCTTCTGAAATCACTCCCACGCAAGCACCAAATACGAGTCAAAGTTAAGAAGCAAAATTGGAAACCGACTTAATGATATACTCTTTTCCCGTCTATGGCTGCTACTAATGGCAGACAATTTTGATATTTAAGTCCAAAAACGTTGAACACGGCGGCCTCTGTTGTAAACATGTTTTCCAAATTATTTTCAAGGTTTTGAATGTAGAATTGTTGACTTTTTAAAACGTGGGAAAATACGGCTGTCAACATTCCTAACCTGTTTTTGACTGTCTCCAATTTATGGATAAGCATGAGCTTATTTTTCAATTCTGTTGTTTGAATTCTCGCACGATTCCTATGATTAAAAAGTCAACAAAAGTTATTTTCTTCATGTTGATCTTTTTTGTAGAAAAACGAGGGAGAAATTTAGAAAAACCGGGGCATACCTACTTTCCATGTTTACTTGTACTCGTAACATGTTAAGCCCCTGTTTGTCATCCATTATTTCAAAACATTGTTTGCTACAGTAAGATTCTCCACCACACATTTATCTAATAAAATATTCTACACATAAACCAATAAAGTAACTTTAAATTTCAACCACACATTCTCCAAAAAATACTATTCATTACACAATTTTAACAACAAAAATGGATGACAAACAGGCTCTAAATTAGTGCCCATGTTTGATTCACCAAAAAAAAAAAAAAATTAATTTAAAATTTAAAGGCTAGTCCATATTTGACTCTCTTTACATTAAAACTCTTTATTTTTTATACTCATATTGAATTATACATTCACACAATAAAATATTCTGCACGTAATCAAAAATTTCAATCTGCATTTTAACTACATATTCTCCAAACAATCACAATTCAAAACATCAATTTTCTCAATTTCTCTTTATAATGACCATCAAATAGAAGGTTTAATCACATGTACATTCATGGGAACCACAACTTTTAAACAAAACATTCCACAAATTTTGTCAAAATATACTAAAAAAATGATTTTAATATGTAGCTGTGAAACCTAATTATTGTTGTTGGGTGGTTAGAAGGCAGATAACCATCGTTAAAATTTTGAATAATAATAAAAAAGAAAGATGTTTGAAAAATATGATGTACGATTTTCTCATATAATTTTTTTTTTTTTAATCACGGTGAATTATTACAACGATTGACGATAACGTAGTCTCACGTTCAAGTGAACCTATATAAATCTTGCATATTCTTGTATCTATATTTCCTTCCTGCAATTTTATAGCTCTTGACGATATAGAATTAAGATTCCTAATTCTCAACGCTAACAAGCAAATAGGAAGTTACCGAATGTTTAATAACCCTCATCCTTGTTCGCGGATGTGTCCAGTGCGCGCTCGTGTGTCGAAGGGCAAGGGAAATCAAGAAACACATTAGCAGTACATACCGTTAGAGCAAAGTTAAATTTTTTTATGCAAATAATCAAGTATTACGTCACATCAATGCCCGTTCATGTTTCACATAAATATAGTGACAAAACCAGAAACATTAAAGAATAAATTGGCAGCCCCTTTGTTGTCTATTATCATATTCTTTCCTTTGCTATACAGATCCTCCTGGAAAAGAGGTTGTGACTCTTATAGAAAATATTGTCCTGAGGAAAAGAGTTCACTTCACCTCCGAGCAATTATTTGCACCTACTGGTTCTCTTAAGCAGGCTGATATTGCCATAACAGCAGATTCAATAGATGCATCTTCTCCCTGTTTAGTAGGAGCAGAGAATACTTATTTATCACAGAAATACCACATAAGACGAATTTTTTTAATTGAAAAAAGAGGTGAATATGTCAAAGAAATTTGACCTTTTCTTTCCAATAAAAGATGTTCCCATATTTCCCGGCCAATCGGCTCCAGAAGCTACGTGGTACATCTAAATCCACAGTAGCTCCAACATTGAAATTCAATATGTTTCCTGATCAATGACAAAGCAGAATGCATTAGTTATTATTGCATATGTATGGAGAGCCATCCATTGCTCTAGACATTTACCAAAGGTAGGATCCGCGACAAATACAATTGTTCTATCATCCACTTTCCAGAATTCTTTGATTGCTAAACCTGCAGAATATTCAATGGAGTAATGCCTAATTTCCAATAGCAATAATAAGCGAATAGAAATCAGAAACATACGAGCAGGTACAAAGATTTATAGTGGTTCATCCTCATGTCAGAGGTATGTGTCGCCATTGTAGGTTTTTCACGACAATTGAGGAGTATAAGTTTACAAAGGAGATCTAATGACTCTCAGTTTGCATCTCAATAAAAAATGCCCCTATCAAGTTCTTTATATATCATTGGAAATTAGGTCGATCCACTATTGAGAGGATAAGTGAACATTATGATTAGATTTCACATTCTCCAACACAAACTTCTCTTATATTCATAATTCAAATAAATTTATAGGAAGCTGTTCGTACGCAGTAGTCCTACCTGGTGTATCAGGGTAATTCTGAGCCAGAACTCTCAATTTAAATCCAGTATCCTTTTCAAGGGCAGCAATCTCTTGTGCAAGTCTTTTCTCCTGCAGATCACTCTGAAAGTTAGGACGTGTGGGGATAATTGTTGTAATTAGTTGTATTCCTTTATTATATAGTTGACTTAATTAGCAATGTAGCATAATAATAGGATCGATGTTAGAAAGTAATAAAAGAATAGATGTTAGGGCACGATTAAATGGAAAATTTTAGGAAGTTGTTAGTTTTTCTAGCCCATATATTTATTGTTGTATCATTCAGAATTCACAAATGAAATTTCTCAAAATTCTTCTGCGTATCAGGTGTCCTACTAATCCAGCCTAAATTGTTGGAATTTCAGTCTTCTTGCTATCTGTTTTATGTCGAAATTCTGTTCTTCGTGTTCTTAATTGCTTAAAAGAAGTTTCAAGATTTTACAGTCTTCAACTTTCAGAGCAGTTCAGCCTATTTTCAGCATGGTTTAAATGTTCTTGAGGCTGGTTCAGAGGTAATTCAATCAGGTTCAAATGTTCAATTGATTTTTGGGAGATTTATATTAGTTCTATGCTGGTTTTCATTTTTCTGGCCATTTTACACCAGTATAGACCATTTCTTAACTGTTTCAAGCCTATTTCGGACTGTTTCAACCTAGTTGAATTCTAGTTTGTCATCTTATTATCAATCACCTCTTACCCAATTGTGCTTTATTTTTGTGAGTTCTGACATGTCAGTATCTCATCCTTTAGTGCATTTGCTCACTCGACTTGCTTAATGTCACTCACTTTTCAAGCAATTCTTGGGTCATTGATTCAAGATCCATAGATCACATGACTAGCCACTCAAATTTGTTTTTTTCTTATACTCGGTGTTCTAGCAGACAAAATTTTGAAGTTTTAGATAGCCTCATTTATTGCTTAGAAATGGTGTATTCGTACGTCAAAATCTCTTTCAGTAAACTCCATTCTACATGTTCCAAATTTGTTTTGCAATCTTTTTACAATTGCAAGTTATCCAAACATTATCCAGTTCATTTTCCTATACAAGGATATAGAGAATTCTGACACTACTCATTGATTCATTACGATATTTGGGGTCCTTCTCGTAACAATAATATCTCTAGGGTCAGACATTTCTAAAGATTCTCCTCCATCTTCTCCACCTTCTTATCCAGTTCTAATAGCTCCTCTTGAGTGTGTACAAGATAAATATCAAGAACTAAAGGTTTATTGGAGAAGGAATAAAGCAGATTCTTCTCAACAATACCAATCATCGGAATTGAGTACAAAAATACTACAAATCTATCTTCATGTGATTCTGTTTCAAGAAATATACAGGATGCTCTACTTATTCCAAGGTAGAAAGAGGCTATTTATGATGGATGTGGACATCGAAAAAGAATGATGCAACATAAGTTCTTGACCTTCCACCAGGGAAGCCAGCTAGTTGTAAACGAGTATTTATTGTAAAGCATAAAGCTCGTATTACAGTTGACAAATACAATGAAAGACTTGTAGATTGCACAAACTTATGATCGGCTACCATGAAATTTTTGCTCCAGTCACAAATTTGAAATCAATAAGAATCCTTGAGGGGGTGTGGAAAATGGCTGTAATTAGTTGTATTCCTTCATTGTATAGTTGACTTAATAGCAAAATCATAGGAGAGATGTTAAAGCATAATTTGATTATGTTAGGGCGTAGTTAGAGGAAAGATGTCAGGGCGTGATTCAAAGGAAAATTTTAGGAAGTTTAGGTTTTATTCCTATATATTTGTTGTTGTACCATTTAGAATTCGTCAATGAAATATGTGAAATTTCTAGAGATTCTTTAACTTGTGGAGTTGGAAACTATATTTTTCTATAAACTCCCTACTATTTGATAGAATGTGATGTTAGAAGGATAGGGAACATTGACATACTGAAGCCCTTTGTGGAGAAGGCTTTAATGCATTATTTTCGTGCACCAAAGATGCAAATGGAATTGTTCTATTAACAAGATAGAGACTGGGAGTTTCCCATTGCTTGATTTAGTTATAAGATGCTCCCAATGGTTGCATTTAACAATCTTTTATACAAGTGTGTTAGCAATTTAAAAGTGCACCCACATCATCAGGCTCCAGGAACTTTATAGGACATTTCAACTACATTTATGTGGGACGAGATACAACATAAATAACAACAAACTAAGCCTTGTTCCCAGTAAATTTAGGGTTGACTAAATGAATCCATTTTCGCCTCTCCCAATGACATACAAACAAAATTTGCACATTGCAAACCAGAGATTTAGCAACCTATCAAGTTTAACCACTCAAAATGACTATTGATGGTTCTCAAGTTGGACCGATAACTTTTCAACTACTCATTTCATCAACTATCATCAAAATCTATTAAAAATCTGATTTTAATACCCACCAAACAGGGGCTTGTGAAGAGATGCAATAATGTTTGGCGTGCTTAGAAATTATTTTCTAGAAAGTTAAAACTTACTATTTAGAAAAGTAAGTAAAATAAGTATTATGAAAACCAAGTTTGACACAATAAGTAAATTAAATGTAAGTTTACAGAACCAAACATGCTCATTATCTCCCATATTAATCAGCACATGAAAAGATGTATACCACACCTGCCCATCTGAGAGGAACCCAGCAACATCAATAACAGAAGTGAATTCTTTAGGAAGCAATTCTGGCTTGTTAACCCCAACCTTTCCTTCTGCAAATCCAACTCCTACAAAGTTCAATGTATTCTCTTTATTGCCAGTGCCCTAATTAAACAAAAAAAGCCCCAAACAAGCATATAATGTACATCTTGTTTTATAACAGAAAGAATCAAGTGATCTTTAATGTTAAAAATTCCACTATTTAAGGGTCAATTGGTACTGACTTTAAAAAATGCATTTACATATCAAAATTTACATCACTGTAAACTCGATTCCAGATATTTCATTTTCACATATGCAGTGTTTTACATGTAAGTTTCAAAAGCAGCAATTCACAAATCACAGTTTCAAATTCACTCATTAAAAATCTACCCAATTCTCTTGAATTATACCACTATCTCGATTAACTTTCTATTCGTAACAATGTCCAGCAAACTGCAAAGTTCGAGGGTTACAGAACAAAGATGCTGACCTGTGAAGGATAGAGCGAGAGCAAGGGAGCCAGAAAGCAAGAAATTCAAAGACTTGGATTGAAAATTAGGAACCCATTTGGATAATTGTATTGAATTTTGGGTCTGTGTAATTTTATGGGAGAGTGATGCTTTGGTGGGACTTGTAAAGGCAGGGAGAGGATGGTTTCGAAATGTACAGAGAGGTGAAGGCAGTTGCAGAAGAAACGCCATTCGGTCACTGAGAAAAAGCGAAGGATCTTTTTTTTTTTTTTTTTTGAGTTTTATGGACCAGAGTTGGATAACGGGATAGTTCACTTCCTGCTTTATTAGTGTCATTTGACCCGTTAATTTAATTCATAACTTACTATAGCCACCGTTTGGACCACTTTTTTATCTCATTAAAATGAAAAATATGACTGTTATCCGTCATATCAACATTTAAATTCAAATTTTCTATCTCTTGTGTGGACCCCAATAACGACTATATTTTTCATTCTCATTCTACAATAAGGTGGATCAAACAGGGCCATAATATCATTTTCAATCAGTATTTACAAAATTAAATATTCTACACGTATACAAAAATTTTCCTTACTTTTAACTAGATATTATGCTAAAAATCACTATTCAAAACTTCTTTTTTTTTTTTTTTTTATCCCTCCGGGTGGGTTTGATTAGTAATGAAAATGAGGAACTAAATCCATCCATCATTAGAATGAAATCTAGACTATAAAAGGTCATACCATGTTATACAGGTACAAGTGTCCTAAAATATGGGTATTCATATCTAACATAATGGATATAAATACCCATATCATAATTACTTAGGGTTCGTTTAATTCAAAGATGGAATTTAGGTGGAAGGAAAATAAATTGCATGGAATTGAATTGTCTAGAATTTATTTTATTGGGAATTGTCAATTAATTATCTTTGATTTGTATAATTTTCCAGGTAATACTGAAATTTTTCATTTTCTGGTGTTCGTTTGATTTTATTTTTCATGAAAATTGTCAATTAAAGGGATATGGTTTCTTAAAATTTGAGATTTGTTTGGATTGCAAAAAAAAAAAAAGGAAAATTTTTGGCATTCGTTTGGCTTTGTTTTACATAGAAATTGTCAATTAAATGGATAATTTTTTTTACAATTGGGGATAGAATTTGTTTCTATTGCCAAAAAAAAAAAAGATGGAATTTCAATTCCCACCTAAAAGGTTGGAATTTCAATTCAACTAAAACCAAGAAAATTAGCAAATGTGGAAAACCAATTCCAGAGAGGAAAAAAAGTGCCATCAAACATGACAAAAATAGGAAATGAAATTTCAATTCCAACTTCCATGGAAAATAAGAAGCTATCAAACAAGCCATTAGGACATTTAATTGTCAATATTTTTTATGAAAATGTGTTTTTTCACCAAATTTTCTATTTTTGTGCTGTTTAATTGACAATATTTTTCACGAAAAATATCTTCTTACTTTTAATCACGTGATCATATTTTCCTTAAAAATAAAGAAAATATTTTCTTTATGGAGGAGTGATTTTTATTTTCTATGTAATTCACTATTTATCACCTATCTCTCGTCTATCACATCTCCCTCATTTATCCATCAATAAAAAACAAACAAATATAATATTTTCTAATCTGATTAATCAAACGCATTTAATTAATAATTTCCATACAAATAATTTATAGGCAATTAAATTGCTTAGAATTTATTATTTTTTCATGCAAATTTCATAATCGCAATTAAAGTCACCCTAAATGATTTTCTCAGTGTTATTTTGAAAAGAAAGCATGCTATTTATTTCTGTCATCATCTTTTTGTCCTTTTCATTTGAAAACAATTTATATTTAAATAAATTTGATCATGGAAATATAAATAAATATCGAAAATAAATGTTTTACGTCATAAGAACAAAAACTCTAAAATATTGGTATGTCCACACTGAAAAATAGAGTTTACATGGATATTAATACCAATGCACGAAAGTATAAACTATTTTGGTCAACTTGAGTTCGTCATCTGGAATCTTGAAAATCTATTTTTTTTTTTCAACTTTAAGCAATATAAAAGCTAACTTGTAACTCAACATTAATCCAGTGACGGAGTAACAATTTAAATAGATGTGTCAGCAATGAGTTTTTTTTTTTTTTCCTTCTCAATGAGTAGTTGATAGTCTAGAGATAATTAATGAGGTATTTAATTAACTCGACAATTAAATATCGTCAATCTGTCACATTTGATATGTCATATACGTGATAATTTTCGTCTAGTTGGAGTAACGAATTTCACTCCAATGATAGATTATTAACTGTTCAAATAGATGAACGAGTAATAGGTAAAAAAATTCTGTACAGTAAGTGATTGGTAGCGTAGAGGTAAGTTTAATGATCATTCATTTAATTAACTCATTAAATGAGTGCTGTGTTTATCAAAGTTCGACCTATGTTATATTATGTATCAAGACCATGACTTGTTGCATGATGATATTCACCAAGCAGTAATGTGTCATTTAAACAATTTAATTGATACATCATTTTAGTATGATGTATACTCAGGTCTGTACGTGTCCGGATATAGCGCACACTATTGATATGTGAGGAGATATTTAAGTAACTAAGGAATGAATTATTGGAAAGCGGCCAAATGGATCGTGCGGCATTTACAGAAAACAAAAGACTACATGCTCACATACATGAGATCGAATCGGTTGGAGATCATCGGTCATTCTGATTCTGATTTCACGGGATGCCAAGATAGTAAGAGATCTACTTCAAACTATATCTACCTACTTGTTGGAGGTGCTATTTCTTGAAAGAGTGTTAAGCAGACACTCATAACTACTTCCACCATAGCAGCGGAGTTTATAACATTTTATGCGGCATCAAATCATGGAATATGATTGCGAAATTTTGTCATTGGGCTGCACATTGACAGTATAGAAAGATCGCTCAAGTTATTTTGTGACAATAAATCGGTGGTGCTATATTCCAATAACAACATGAGATTGACAAAGTCAAAACATATAGAAATCAAGTTCCTGATTGTTAAAGAAAGAGTTCAGAGTAAACGTGTGTCAATAGAGTATATTGAGACAAACTCTATAGTTGCGGATCCACTTACTAGGGGATTGATACCCAAGGTCTTTCATGTGCACGCTGCGCATATGAGTGTAATATCTCTTGAAAATATCGAATTTTAGTGTGAGTTTGTATTTCTGTGTTTTTCATTTTTGACACATGTACTGTCATTTTGGATATAGTTTATGGTTAAAGTTACTTTCGGTTATAAAGTTTTTAGTTTATTATCTCTGAATTCATTTGAAAATGATCTCACCAAGATATTGAGGTGGACCAGTTGGAAATAGGCATGTTAAGATCACATCACATGTAATTTTCATGCTACACATCCATACTTGATTCATATCATTCGGTTATGTCAATATGTGTAACCATTGATGTGTTTAGTTACGATATAAGTAGGGAAAGCCGCTTTGATCTTATGTTGATATGATTGATGAACCGATTGTTTGGTGATGCATTAGGTAATGATAGCAAAATTCTGAATACTCATAAGGTTATATTTAAGGGTTAATTTCACAAATGGTCACTCAAGTTACATCAAAATACCAAAACAGTCACTGAAGTTACAAAATTGAACTAACGGTCACTCAAGTATCAGCCAGTTTCAAGAATGGTCACTGAAGGACCAAATGAGTTGAAGCTTGAACCATGAGGACCTACATCGCAAATTTGAACAAGAGCCATTTTTGTCCATTTTTCCAACGACTTTGCAACCAAATTCCGGCGCCGTTCATCCTCCTAAGCTGCCGAAAATTAGTACCGGCCGAAAGCACTCATCTTCCTCTTCAATTACCATCCAACCTCTCCTAATTTCATCAACCTATGTAGTCGGAATCGATGCTCAAAGTTCACTGCCCATAAATATGAAAATCGTCAAATAAGTTGAGCTCCGGTCGAAATTGGCCACGACCCATACCTGGGCAAGCTTCTCCAGGTGAAGACGACCACGTCCATGGCTCCAATTTGACACAAAAAAATCAGGAAATTGTAATTGTGCAGCAAGTTCCTCGCCAGTCGCGAACTTCGCGACATCGTGAGCTAAAACCCAAAATTCCGGAGCCTTCCGACCAATCCCCGATCGCGGGCCACCATGGACGTGGTCGTCTTCACCTGGAGCAGCTTGCCCAGGTATGGGCCATGGCTTATTCCGACCGGAGCTCGACTTATTTGGCGATTTTCAGATTTATGGGCAGTGAACTTTGAGCATCGATTCCGATTACATAGGTTGATGAAATTAGGAGAGGTTGAATGCTAATTGAAGAGGAATATGAGTGCTTTCGGCCGGTACTAATTTCCGGCGGCTTAGGAGGACGGATGGCGCCGAAATTTGGTTGCAAAGTCGTCGGAAAAATGGACAAAAATGGCTATTGTTCAAATTTGCGATGTAGGTCCTCATGGTTCAAGCTTCAACTCATTTGGTCCTTCAATGACCATTCTTGAAACCGGCTGATACTTGAGTGACCGTTAGTGAAATTTTGTAACTTCAGTGACCGTTTTGGTATTTTGATGTAACTTGAGTGACCATTTGTGAAATTAACCTTTATATTTAATGCACAAATATAAGGTAACACATATAGCCCAAATGAGGGATTGTAAGAATTTTAATCGAACATGTTGGCTTATATGTGAAATATTTTGTATTAAATTAAAGGTCATCAATTTTGATTAAGCCCGTTTAAAGTGATGTAATAGGGTTTCGGTATTTTGAATTTTGAAACATTCAATTAAAGTACGCGCCTTTATGTGTAAAGACCATGCATGTTCCTAATTTCATGATGAGCCGAATTAGGTCAATGAGCCGTTAGTGTGTGTATATATATATATATATATATATATATATATATATATATATATATATATATATATATGGGGTTATGGTCCCCGGATCATATGTTTTGGTTCATTCTGACTCCCATTTTTCAGAGAAATAAAGAAACAACATGTTGATCTGGAAGATTAAAATCACACGATTCATCTACTGTGATAACCATGTCTGATTCGGTACCCTTTCGCTTCAGTCCACATATTCTTGATGATCCAACATGAACGATCATTATGACGATAAAGTATTTTTCCAACAAATAGCTCATCCCCTTTGCATTTTAGAGCAAGCTTAGATTGCAGATATGCATCTAACTTTTATGTAGTGATAATTGACTGTTCACGAATCATGATCTATGAAGCATTTAGAGTAAATATATTAATTTCTCAATTGTGACTTGTTTACAATTCAGTGTGTGTTTAGGACCACAATTATTGTTTGTAAAATTCTATTCGATTGGGGCACTTTAAAGTGTCAATTTAAATTATGTTCGTTATCAAGAAAACGTGTATAAAGACCAATCGTTTTTCTGTGTGTTACTGCCTCACGTCTCGTCGACTAATGTTTGATATATTATTCAAAATATTTCGATTTTTCCAATATTTTTTCAAAAAGGCATGGGCCTATAAATACCGCCGTCCCTCTCTCTTATGCCCCTCTCTCGTCTTCCTCTCTCTCTCTCGCTCTAGATCGCTCTCGATCCGAATTTTGGTTTTCAGCTTCTCACTAGGATTTTGTCACTGTAATAGTAAATCCTTAAACCCTCGTTAATTCCCCCCCCCCCCCCCCCCCCCCGCCACAAACTTCTTTAAAAAGAACCCTAGAACTGAATTCCATTTCCTCTCTAGGGTTATCAGATCTCAATCTCGAATTTCACATATCAAATCCATCGAGAATTTCGGTTTTTGCTATCCAATTTGAAGTTCCCACGCAAAATGTAAGTGACCTCTAAGTGTACTCTTAATCCAGCAACATTATTATTATTATTATTATTTTTACCGTTGTAAAGCGCGCCCCTAGGGTTTTAAAAGTATTTGAATTAGAGCTGTGAGTTTTCGGCGGCAAGGGTTAAATTTTAGAGCTGCGTTCCAGTAGGGTTTTTCGACGTAAAAACCCTAAATGATTCTAGAATCTGAACATGAGCGATGGAGGTAAAGTGGAGAGTAAGATAGGGGAAGAGAGTTCAATTACTCGAGCTGGTGAAAATGACTTCGGCCGAGCAATATCGAAAATTGCAGTGGCACAGATATGCGAGAATGTTGGGTTTGATAGCTTTAATGAGTCGGCACTTGATTCTCTTGCTGACTTGGCAATCCGTTACCTCCTTGACCTAGGGAAAACTGCCAAATTTTATTCAAATTTAGCTGGTAGGACTGAAAGTAATGTGTTTGATATAATTCAGGGGTTAGATGATTTGGGCATGTCGTCAGGGTTTTCAGGTGCTTCAGAGGTTGAAGTTAATTGTGCAATTAGTTCGGGTTTTGTAACAGAGATTAGAGGATATGTGGAGTCAGCTGATGAAACACCCTTTGCGCAGCCAGTTCCACATTTTCCGGTGGCCAGACAATGGAGATTGATACCAAGTTTCTTGCAGATGGGTGAGACACCTGGCTTTAAACATATTCCAGAGTGGTTACCTGCATTTCCTGATCCCCACACTTATATACACTCAGCCATGTGGAATGAAAGGGTTTCCGATCCTCGCACAGACAAGATTGAGCTAGCAAGGCAGCATAGAAAGGCAGAGAGGGCTTTGTTGAGCTTGCAACAGAGACTTGTGTGTAATGGGCTGCCAATGGCTTCAACATCTGCTGAACCAGATGATGATTGGAATGGGTTGGAAGTTAATGATATTAAGAACCAAGTTTTGGCTAATCGTCTAGAAGATGAAGAGCAAGACGAGTCTCCTGCTATTCTGTCTGGTAAGCTCTCTGGTGAAGCAAAGATGGAAAATCATGTTTCTTTGCTGGAGACGTTTGCTCCTGCTATTGAGGCAATGAAGGATGGGCTTTCTGATTCTGGAAATGATGGAGAGAAGAATTTTTTGAGCAAGAGGCCTGCTAAGATTTCTGGTGAGGCGCACACGGAAAAACATGTTTCTTTTCTGGAGACATTTGCTCCTGCAATTGAGGCAATGAAGGATGGACTTTCTGATTCTGGAAGCTATGGAGAGAAGAGTTTCCCTGGCAAGAGGCCTGCTGTTTGTTTGGAGTTCAAGGGATGTAAAAAGGTTTTTGGTGAATCATTGGATTTGAGGATCCGGAACAAGAATTTTGGTAGAACAGCACCCTGGTTTGGACGCGAGGACGAGAAGGATGACAAGAAGAGGAGGGTTGAGTTTATACTGAGACAATCCATGGAAAATCAACAGGAGCTGACTTAGATGTATATTAGTTAGTAGTTCATTGATTGACTTGGTGGAAGGGAATTGTCATACTCTGTTCAGAAAAGTAGCAGTTGATTAGGTTAGTCAAAACATGAACTGTAGCTCGGCTTGTGAATGTGTTGAGAATGCATTTAGGAACTGGACCCCTGTTTTTCGAGGTACGCAAATGGTTGTTTCAGATTTCTCCATTCATCTATAGTGTGATTTTTTCACAAAGGAAATTGTAACTTTCATTATTTTTTATATCGATATGTTAATCTTAGCTTATGCATTTTATTCTCTGCTTTTGATGATCTGTTGGTCATGAACCTTATTTTATAGCTTACATGTCATTTAAGGTAGATCTCTCCAAAATCTCATGTGGTGCAAGCAAAAGTAAATAATTTACTCGTGGACATCTGCACAAGGATATTACAGTTTCTCCATGAATCCACACTATCACCTTTCAACATATAGGAAAGAAACATCTAGGGTTTTTCTTTGTTGGACCTGTTCAAAAAAAGTTTCTGTGCACATCCCATCCATTCCAAACTCCAAATAGGTTCCCTAAAAACTGGCAGCCCTCGTCAAAAGTCTTTGCTTGCTGCTTGTTTCTACTTTCATACACGTGGATAATTTTTAAATTCCTAGCTGATGTGCCACACTTTGGTTTGTTGCGGATTAATTTTGACTGAAACCTTATATAAATCATTACTTCAGCATATATTGCAACAAAGAAAAAGATATAAACTATTAATTATTAATTTCCTAATTAATTACATGTATTTGTTCAATCTACACGTATAGAAAATTGAAAGAATTTCTTTGATCGGCACACATTATACATGAACTGAACTTTTGTCTGAAATTTCAAATAACTATCTTATAACTTTGTTGTTATTTATACAGAACGGATTTTAAATAAGCTAATCATAATTTCCTTCGGTGCATAAGAGAAACGGCGGGTACAAATCATAAAGCAATGATGTAATTAAAAATAAAAGATACATTCCCTTCATCTTTCATCTATAACACTCATTGTTTTATCAAGTAGGCTTAATTATGAAAAATGACATCGATAAAGCGTCTATACTAGGAAGAAAATCTCGACATGTAAAATAGAAGGGATAGATTCATTATTATGGTAATGAACCACAAACCATGCAAAACTCCTATTTTTTTGCTAATGGAAATTAAGAAAACACACGATTTACCAAAAATAGAAATTCTCCATTTGTTAATAAGTGCCTTAAATTACTGACAACAAATCTATGATATTCTCCATCTATATACATGCTAGCAAGTCAATTATATCTTTTGAGAGCGGACATAATGCCATATGACATGAATGATTTTGGTAAATAATTTACTCGCGGAAGGAAATGGGTGGTACGATGTTCTTGATAAGTTGATTTTGATAAATAATATAAATGAAGGAAAAGAAACAGGGTGAGGGGGCATTGATATATATCAAAATATTATTCCAACTTTTGCTGTAAAAGATATGAATCTTGACTTATCTTTTATGGTCAAATATAAACATATAACAAATAAAATGTGATGAAAAGTGGCGAAATAAATGATAAATTAAGAAACTATTGGATATGCGTTTGAATTTGTAGTTGTTCACAGGAATTTTAATTAAATACACAAGCATATACTGAAAGGTTTTCTTTTATCTTTTTGTTGTTTTCAAAGTTTTTTTCTTTTGCTTTTGTTTTCTTACATTCTGTTTTGGGAGGCTGGGGAAGTGAATTTGGGTCTCTGTCTCCTCCAATGCTTTATTTTCTGATTTTCTCTAGTCCTTCCTTATTTCGTCATTGCAACATACTAATAGTTATTTGCCTTCGTTATTCATATAGAAGAAAAGGTATCACTATTCAGTTACCTTTTTGTATTTTTCAAAAATAATCTTAGCAGCAATATGATGTAGATGGGTTGGTTATGCATTACTGTGCCTTCGTAGTGCATTCATGTGCTGATTTTTGTGTTTAAGAAGTTTTCACATCTATGGAAGAAGATTTGAAAATTGAATTGGGCTTCTCTCTCGATTATCTTATTGGTTGGGGACACCTGTTCTGTTATTAATTTTTTAATTCTTTTGGGTCAAGGGGAAAGGCCTGATACCGAAATTTTAATTCCCTGATGAGTTAAGCTAATAAAGGGGCATAAAGCATTTTACTGTTCTTATTCATCTTGCAAAGTCTAGCCTCTGTATGTCATAAATTCTAATTCTCACTTCAGGAAAGCTTTGCTTGCGTGCGCATTGGTAGATTTTGGTATTCCGTTTGTGGTTTTTTGCAGTTGAATACTGGATTACACAAAGTGTGACATCGCAGCCTCACTTGAGATGGGATTCCAGTGTCTGGAGTTCCTATAGGTCTCTTTCTGGGAACTCGTTCACCAGGTATTTTCTATTCCTCGGTGGTCATTATAATTTATTCTTTTACCCCAGCCTGGAAGCTAGTGTATATTTGAAGTGCAGTCTCCGAAAGTATAATGAACAAGATTTATGTTTTTTAATCTTCTTTAACATCTCAAATTCTATTCATTCCTCCATAGCAAACATGCCAAAAGGTGTTGAGCAAAACGTTGGTAGTTGATGTTTGCAATTTCGACCAAATGACGAAGCCGAAAAATCACTTGAATTTGAAGCCCCGAAATTGAGTATTTTACTAAAATATGAGTTAGGTCAATTATCAGAATATTTTAGGAATGCTTTAGGAATGCTGACTCTGATCTCAACAAATATGGATGATATTTTTCTGCATTTGGCAATGGAACTTCTATTGTGGGCATGTTGTATTAGAGTTCCACATTGGTTGATAATATTTACACGATTCACTTCATAAAGTGAGAGCAATCCTTCCTTAACAAGTCGATTTGTTAGGTTGAGTTATGCCCAATATCCTTTCTAATATGGTATCAGAGCAGGTTTAATTTTGCAATGTTGGGTGCAGCTAATATCGATTTGTTCACAGTTGTTTGGTATGGTTCACGCTGTGCGTGAGGGGGCGTATTAGTGTCCCACATTGGTTTGTGATATTTATACGATCTATTTAATAAGGTGAGTGCAATCCTCTCCAAACAAGTCGATTTTGTCAGGTTAAGTTAGATCCAATATCATTCCTAATAGATTGTAAACTTGTAAATACGTATGGTGGTATAATTTGAAATGACAGTCCTGCCACTTCTTTTTTGACCACCTAACGTGGGTCTAGGCGCCAAAAAGTGCGAGCTTTTGCTTTTAAAATATTTTTGTAGTTTTTTTGATAAATTTTTGGAACTATTTCTTGGACCTAATGGGTAATCAAGTGTGGTTAGGCACTAAACTAGTACGGACGATTTCTTGAATCCGTTAACCTAAAAAATGATGTTTTAATTTTCGGTAGTCTAATTTTTTTAAGACTTGGATATTGCCAATTGTAAAAATTATTACATAACTGGCTATGTTTTCAAAATTGATTTGCACATTGACCCGAAAAGGGCATTGGATCAAGCGTGAAAAGGGTGATTGAAAGAAAAGGAATTAACACATTTGGTGTTTTTCTAATAAAGTGGGAAATTGTTACCTGTTCAACATGAAATAGAAACAAAAATATCAAAAAAAAAAAAAGGCCCAAATTTTCAAAAGAAACTAAATGGCCCAACATGTGGATATTAAACCCAATTAGATTTGAGGTACTTACAAAAATAACATTAAATTTATGGACGTTTTGAAAAATCATATGAAATATTTTTAGGAAGTAAAAAATATTATGTAAAATGAAAAAGTGACACAATGTCACTTTTTTTTATAAAAATTGTCATTTTTTTACTTTTTTTAAAAAAGTAACAAAAACTCAAAAAAAGTGACAAAACTAAAAAAAAAGTGACAAATATCAAAATAGCATCATTCATTTGGGCAGCACCAATAATCATGTTCTTAAAATAATCGCCACGTTCAGGCCAATCAACATGCCAATTATGTTAGGAAAATATAACATATTATTTCATTTTTTTTATCTTCTTAAAAAGTGACAAAAACTTAAAAGGTGACAAAAAACTAAAAAAGTGAGAAAATTCAAAACAAAGTGATAAATTTTAAAAAAGTGACGAACTTAAAAAAGTGGCACAAATTAAAAAAAGTTATACAGATTAAAAAAGTGACAGACTATAAAAAAAGTGACATACTCAAAAAGTGACAAAATTCAAAAAAAGTGACAGACTCAAAGAAGTGACGAATTTTTATTTTTATTTTTTAAAAAAGTGACAATCTTTTGACGAAATTCACGGGCTTCCTCCTTCTGTAACAACTGGAGTCGAATTTTTCCTTGCAAGAACATTGGGCTGTCTCTCAATATCCTGATATTCTTCGATCTCCTCCTCTTCATCAATTCCATCCTCAGGATAAAAACACCCTAAACTTCTATCTGGTTTGTAATTATGCTGGGGAACAAGTGATAGTTTGGATGATTACGCAAAATTAACCAAAAGCTTAATTCATACAGCGTCATTAACACAACACAATTTAGTCATCAATTAGTTCATTGGTGGGTTCTATACTCGTGATGATAGATTAATAGTGATAAATTAATCAAAACGAACTCAAAACATTTTTATAAAAGCAGCAATAAGTCGAAAGTTTTTGCCGCTACTCGGGATTATGGTTGCAACAACTGCAACTACCAACCTTCATATTACAGGACAAATATTGTAGGAGCAAGTCAATAATAAACATTTTGTTCATTAAAATATCATAAAAGGGGGACTCTTATTTCTAGTAAAGAGTAGAAGAGAGTTTAGAATGCACTCAGACAAAACCACTAATAAGTTATAAAATTGCTTTTGCAATTCCCAATTGGAAACAATTGGTCAGGAAATAAGAGATCCATTAACGATCCTCACCTCCTTCATCGTCATCCTCCCCAAATCTCGTCACTGTCACTTCTCCATGCCACAGACACAACCGTTGCCCCTCCTCTTTCTCCATCCCCATCACCTACTACTACCAGCAAGCCCAAGCCTAAACACAAACACTTTCTATTCTTCACATAAGTTTGTTGCAAAATTTGACGAATAGATAAATTACAAGGCATGACTTTAGCAATCAGCTAAGAGCTAAGGATTCATCAACCTAGGACATAAAACCAGCAAACCTAGACACAGAATTGGCATGACCAATTGATCCAAAAATCAAACCATCTTCAAATTCTACTAAATTCTTCCACTAAATCTTGATTCCTCCTCGACCCATCAAAAGTACTACAATGGATTTCGACAACTTGGGATCCTCTCGCCACAAGTCCAACATCAGAGGCTCCAACAGCTAAAGAAATGAAATACCCAAACCCTCGAACGAATCCTTGAGCAAATCTTCAGAATAAATAAGCAATAAATCAACACAAACTAACACAAAATCAAGAAAACAAACAAAGACAAATGAGATAGCAAGTTAGAGAAGAAGAATAAGTCGAGGAAGCAAAACGAGGATCTGTTGGTGGAAGTTTGGCTGGATTTATGGGTTCTGAATTGAAGGGGTTTGAGTGGGTATTAGCGTATTAATTACGAAGAAAAGATTTTAATTAGTTTTAGGGGTAGTTTTCCAATTTGTTATTTTTAGAGGGTAGTGGACCTAATTACCTCATTAGATTTTTTTAATTTGAAATTCAAAATTCAGACTTAAAATAAATTTAAAAAATCAGATAATAATTCCGTTTTTAAATGGGACATTCTTTTCGTGTTTCAATTTTGTGTTTTTAGTTTTGAATTCATTTTGTATTTTCTGCTTTGAGTGTCGAGTTTTGGAATTGCTGAAAACGCGTTCTCTTTGTCATTTTGAAAAACTGTTTCTCAAAATAGAAAACTTGAATACGTGCTTACTTTGAAATTTTAAGAATATTTTTTTTATAATATTTTATTCAATAAATCTAATTTTTCAATAAATTTTAATAGTTTAATGTGAATCGATTGAAGAAAAAAATCAATGAGATAAAAGTACTAAAATTCTCTCGTCTAATTCAAATGTTTTGTCTTATTTCTGTGTCCAGAACCAAAAAAAATGCATATATTATCTTTATCACATTCTTCATACAAAGATAATAAATTTTTCGAATTATTTAATTTCAGACAAGAATCATTTTTCACTCTTATGTGCAACTTAAACTAAAAAAATGATAACATAATAAGTAAAACAGAATATTTTACAAATAAGTAATGACCATTACAATGAATTCAACTTATTAACAAAATTTATAAAACATTTTTACATGAATAAACAAAAAAATTGTCAAATGTTCTAATTAAAAGAGGAATAAATATGCAGCATTTGATCATTTGTACAAGTAAATCAACGTTAGATATCTACTTTGACCCATTGAACATCAGCATCCATGACCCACAACTATTATTCCAACTATTGAATCCTTAGATGAATATTTTTGTTCTCATGCAGGCATAACGAGTACAACATTCAACCTCCAAGGCAGTCGAGATCATTGTGCTCACTGCCAGCTTTTTCCCTCTCATTTTGAGAGTTTCCATCAATGTCAAAGTGCAAAAGTTTTGGATGGTTAACAAGATATCTGAAGTAGGCATGAAGATGATTGTCATGCATCAAGAACCCCAAAGGTTGGATTATCTCCATATTTCACCCGCAGAACAATCTCTGTTGGAGGTTGGAAAAAAGAGGCACATAGCAAGAAAGAAAGAGAACTCCATCAAAAATGAGAATCTCAGAACTTCTCAACATTATGTCAAGAGAAATGCTATTCATCCCCACTGGGATGCATCCCCAATCTATGTGGCGTTAATGTGGCATTAAATGATAGGTGAAATTAAATAAGTCATTTAATTTCACATATCATTTAACCAATCATTTACATCCACATAGACTGAGGATGCATCCCTACTAGGGATGAATGCCATTTTTCTTATGTCAAGGCTAAAATTTGCAAAACATTAATTAAGACATTAATTAATATATTACAACATAAGATACCTGAAATCATGCAAAAATACAACTGAGTTAATTAACTATCAGATAAATGGTAACTAATTGAGAAGCTAATAGTAAAAGAAATGACAATGGAAAAATGAAAAAAACTATATTAGAACATCTGTCCAAAAAACATTCCTCGAAATTTTTTTAAAAAATGACTCCAATGCATATCATCTATATTTCAGGAGCATCACACATAAATAGGTCTTCTCCAACAACTAATGGTGTTAAGTCTAATGTCAAGTGATTCATTTGATCTTTTTCCCTAACAAATGATAATAATAATAAGAAGTTCAGTTTAACAGGGAATCGGTACAAGTTGCTTCCACATTATAGGAAGTTTATATATTCTAGGAACTAGACAGTCAACTTGAGTGCTTGAATTACTCCTTAAAGAGTTTAGAAAATGCAATTTTAATTCCCAAAGCAACAAAAACCCATTGCTTATACAAATGTGATTAATCTCAGCACCCCCATGCAAACTGGCTCATATCATTTATGCTCACCCTGATGGGGAGAGAACGAAACTCAAAGCTCAAATTCTAGGGAATATAAGCAGCCTACATATGATAAAGGATCACATTCTAGGGAATCTTCCTCATCAAAAGTTCAAATTCAAAAAGCTGTTAGGTCTCACATCTCAATATATATGTTATGATTTGAAACATTGCACGTATGCGTCCCCACTCATAAACTCAAATATAAAAACTCTTCAGTAGCAGTTATAATTCAAAACCATATAATACATTTTTAAAATAAGTAGTTAAAAAGGTCCTTTCTAATCCTCGAAAATTTGAGAAATATTCTGATACTCAAGAATAGAGAGAGTAATTATCTACAAACCCACCAACTAGATACTCCCTGACAAAATTCTTATCTAAGCAAAGAGAAATGAGTGCCTCAATAATGTGGAAACTTAAAATAGTGCATTAGACAAAAAAGTGTATATCTTTGTTTTCCTTTTGTCAAAACTGAATTAATGAAAATCATTTCCAATGAAAATTACAATAGACTAAATGACAACCAATGCCCTACTATATGCGCAGGACATCACAGGATTTACAAGATTCGTGGCACAAAGATAACGTCATGAATAATTTCTGGACCTTGAAGCATTTTCAATTTTAGCAAGTGAATCAATTTCACTTTTGACACCAATAGCATTAGGTAATTCAATAGCCAGCTCAAAAGGGAAAAGGTGAAAGAATAGCACAGATTTTCACCCAGTTTAAAAGGCGCTACCAAGATATTTGAACATCTAGACCATAGCGCAAAAAAAATTACCAGAATTCACAGGCTTGTAGAGCTACTACATCGTCAGAATCCTCGTTAACTACCAACATATATTTTATTGTTTTAGACGAGATATATTTGTATTTTTCAAAATTTATAGACTATTGACAAATTTTTTTTTCTTGTTGTTTTATTGCTTTCTTTTATTTTTATTCATTTAAAGAGAGAATTCGTCTTTTTAATGATCAAAATGAAGAGAATAACAAATTTATCACATAATCGAAATGTTAAGAATGAACCATGTTAAAAAGTTTGCCTATATTTGAGCTCTTTTTTTTTTTTTTTATAATAATAATTTCCAACCATACATTTTACCATAAAATAATTTTACTCATAATCTTTTTAAAAAATTCTATTTTTTAACCCCCCCCCCCAACCCCAACACACACACATATATACACTAGGTGCAAGCAACGTGCAATGCACGTTTGCCTAGTTTATATTTAATAGTTTTGTTTAAGAATTAATTTGTTATTAATAAAGATGTAATTTTTTTGGTTAATTAAATAATTAATGATGTAATGTTTATGTAATTGATAAATAATTAGATGTGTGATTTTGATGTTGTGATGTAAGTTGGTGAGATCGAAGAAAATAAGTAAAAGTTGACAAATTTGGAGAAATGGCTAAATTGTAAGGGATCCAAAGTTCGGGGACTAAAATATAAATACTTAAAAGTTGTGTCGAACCTCACGATGAAAATTTGATAGTGCTCGGAGTCAATTGGATAAAGGAAGACATCAATGGAATCAGATTTAGTCAAAAGATGATCACAAATCAATTTTCAACCGAAAAGTAATGCTCCGATGTTTTAGTCTTATATTGAGACCTATTTTTGGCATAGAAAGTGATCGAATTGGAGAATATGTCTGAATCAAAGTTGTAGCCAGATGAGTTAACTTTCCAACGCATTTTGAATCGCCTCAATCGGATATCAGAATACAAAGTTATGATAAAAATACTGAAAGAAGGTGCAGCTGCCTGTTTAAAACAACAAATTCCGTTACATAGCCACTTTTAATATATATATATATATATATATATATATATATATATATATATATATATATATATTAAAATCATTATTTCAAAACCTATTTTCCCCCAAAAATAGTATCAAACATGACTTAAATTTGTTAATGGTGTGTTCGGTAGAGATTAAAATCGGATTAAAATTGAATAACTAGCCGTTATTGTTGACTTTTATTAGACGAGCGAGATTCAATAACGACTATATTTTTAATTTTAATTGGATTTTAAGTTGTACCAAACATGCTCTAAGTTTCTCGATGATTGAAAATAAAAAGTGCAAATTTCCCTAACGTTATTGTAATGTATTGTCATCTCTACCTTGGACTTGGACCATTGGATGAGGTTATTAATTATTTATTTATTCGGGAGCACGTGGAACATTCTAGAGCATTATTTCCTAGCATGAATTATTTGACCACGAAATATTCTAGGAAATATTTTAACCAACTCATAATGTATGGGCTATAGCATTTTATTTTGTTTTTGTTTTCTTCATTTCCTTCCCCGCGTGTATATAAACATATCTCGAGATAAAATAAAGAGTTTGTTTGGGAGGCATTTTTGGGGGAATAATTGATTTTAAATAGTGATATGATCGGAAATGTATTGTTGAAAAAGAAGAAAAAATTATTGATGTAATGGAAAATATTATTTTATTGCAGAATGTATGGTTGAAAATGAAAATTGATTTACTGTAGAAAAATCTAAATATCTCCCAAACATGGCCAAAAGTCATAATTATTTTGGATTCACAAATTGTTTATTTCGAATCGAATCACAAAAAGTCTCGATGCTATAAACACATTCAAATATGCGCATCACAAATAATTTTATCGCATTAAATTCAATAGACTCTCGCTAATATTTTTCACATTTTCCTTTTCTTTTTGTTTCATATGTTTTATTTTATGCTTTTGAAAGAAAAAATGCATTTCCTAGTAAGGACATGATAATTATTTACAAAAAACTTAATTTTATAATTTTTTGACATTAGTGAGTCTAATCCTAATTCTCTTTGTATTATAATTATTGCATTAAATAAAATAATAAGTTCAATGATCAGCTAATTAAATTATTCATATTATATTGATTTCTTTTTCACATTAGCATCTAAAAAGAAATACATTAAAAGTGTGTTTGGTAGAGATTAAAATCGGATTAAAATTGAAAAATTAGTCGTTATTGTTGACTTTTATTAGACGGGTGGGACCCAATAACGATTATATTTTCAATTTTAATTGGCTTTTTAGTGTTACCAAACAAGCTCTAATTGAAAAATGATGGAAAAATAAATGATTGTTCTAAGAAGT
Source organism: Fraxinus americana (assembly GCA_035079005.1). Lineage (NCBI taxonomy): Eukaryota > Viridiplantae > Streptophyta > Magnoliopsida > Lamiales > Oleaceae > Fraxinus > Fraxinus americana. The sequence goes on along the minus strand of CM068717.1, from coordinate 10,312,387 downwards.
CAAAAGAACAAAATATTTTTTTTTTTTTTGGACTGTATAAAAAAAATTACTCTTTATTAACAAAGATGATTTCTATCGTGACCGATATACTCATTAAAAAAACATAGCGATGCCCCTTCCCAGTTTGGTCCACATTTAGCCCCCGTTTTTTTTCATTACATTACATTAATTTTTTTCTTTCTTTATCTCAACCATACATTCATCAAATAAAATAATATTACACACAAATCTAAAACTTTTCATTACTTTTCTACCACACATTCTCCCATCAATCACTATTCCAAAAATTTTCAACACCCCAAAATGGGGGCCAAACAGGGGCTTAATATTCATTTTTTTCCGAACTCAAATTGAACTATTAGGGTGCGTTTGATTGCAAGGGTGGAAAATGGGTGGAAAGAAAATGTTTTACAGGGAAAAGATTTGCCTAGAAAATATTTTGTAGGGAAAATGATTTAAAGTGTGTTTGATTGGTATAATTTTCCACCCGGAAAATTTTTAAATTTTCTATTCGTTTGACTTTGTTTTTCATGAAAATTGTCCACTAAAGTGATATTTTTTTCCACAATTGGTTATAAAATTTGTTTCCATTGCCAAAAAGTAAAAAAAAAAATGAAAAAAAAATTATTTCCTAAAAAATCATTTTTTTCATCAAAGTTTAGTGTTCGTTTGACTTTGTTTTACATGAAAATTGTCCATTAAAGTGAATTTTTTTTTTACAATTGGTCATAACATTTGTTTCCATTGCCAAAAAAAAAAAAAAAAAAAAAAAAAAAAAAAAAAGTTCACCCGCCGGCCGCAAAATATTTCCCCACCAAATGGGTGGTAAAATATTTTAAATTATTGGGTGTAAATTGCTGAGGTGGGGGGTGGGTGGGGAAAATATTTTCCGTGGAAAATTTAGGCTATCAAACAGCGCAAAAGATGGAAAATGGAAAAAATTTTCCATTTTCCATGGAAAATGTGGCTAATCAAACAGAGCCTTATTTCTTCAGATTCAAGTAGTGGATAGCAAAGTTGTTGAGAATTAAATTTTTTTTTTTTTTGTTTGTCAAATATTTTAAATTTTTTATGTGACACGTAGGGAAAGAAGAACTACCAAAATTACCAAAAATTCATTAGCATTAGAAAATAGGAAAGATATCCAAATAGAATGGTAGTAATTCGAAACAACAAAGTTAAAGTTAAAAGGGTAAAAAAAAAGAACCCTTTCTTTCCCAACAAGAAACGAGCCAATTTTACTTATAAATATCCTTTACCCAATCTCTAGATCTCCCATTCTTGTTCTTCAATCGACAAAAAAAACCCAAACCACTCCACCAGTTTTTTCTTCAATCTGCATATAATTCACCATGAGCAATCAAGCTGAATCCTCAGATTCGTAAGTCCTTCAATAGATTAGCAGATCTCTGATTATTTACATACGTATATGTACTCTAGGAAGTATTTTTACCTATTTGATTTTTTATTGAATTTTGTGGGTTTTGTTTATTGTGTGCAGCAAGGGTGCGAAGAGGGATTTCAGTACGGCGATTTTGGAAAGGAAAAAGGCGGCGAATAGGCTGGTAGTGGACGAGGCTGTTAACGATGATAATTCCGTGGTGGCTCTCCACCCTGATACTATGGAAAAGCTTCAGCTTTTTCGAGGAGATACCATCTTAATCAAGGTTCGATCTTGTTCGTCTTTTGTGATTTTAGTGTTTGAATTTATAAGTGGGTTGTTTTCTTTCTTCTGTACTATGTTTGATTTTGTATGATTTTGAGTGTTGATTGTGATTGGGAAGTTGAGGGTGTTGTTGAATTTGGGGTTTTGGATGGAGGATTTTTGGAGTTCAAATCTAGGCAATTTTAAAGTTTTAACGAAATTTGGCCTCTTAGACATAATAAGGCCCTGTTCGGGAGGGATTAAAAGCCAATTAAAATTGAAAATATGGCCGTTATTGGACCCCACTCGTCTAATGAAAGTCAACAATAACGGCTATATTTTCAATTTTAATCTGATTTTAATCCCTCCCATACAAGCCCTAAGTTTGTTCTTTGGCTGACAATGTGTTTGAAGTTGGATGTTTAGAGGTACACCTTGGATTCTGCAATCCGTTTGGCTTTTGTTTTTTTTAAAGCCTCTAAGATTGGGTCTCTTTAATCTGTCTTCCTTTCTTCCATTGAAACTTTTTCAAACGAGTATCATTATAGCTGAACCAGAAGCGGTGATTTAGAGTATTAAACTTGCTCTGTGTAATTGGAAATTACTGTTGTGGAGTGTTCTTTTAGCAGACAGGTTATATTTGCCAAAACAACGTATCGATTTCTTGGAGCTTTAGAATTATTTAAAATAATTTGAATACTCCAGAATGTCTCTGTACTAGAGTGGATATTTTAGTCTTTGTAGACCTTGGGTTGATTTAAGGACTTCAATGTTAATGTCTTGAGACTTATGTTTAATATGATTTTCCATAGTTATATGTTTGTTAATTTAATTCTGATTTTGTGTGTAGGGTAAGAAAAGAAAGGACACAGTTTGCATTGCACTTGCTGATGACACTTGTGATCAACCAAAGATTCGGATGAATAAGGTTGTGAGAACCAACCTCAGGGTTAGGCTTGGAGATGTGGTTTCTGTTCATCAATGTGCTGATGTCAAGTATGGGAAGCGTGTCCACATTCTTCCCGTGGATGATACCATTGAAGGTGTTACTGGAAACCTGTTTGACGCTTACCTAAAACGTAAGTTTCTAAAGCATTTAAATTTGTGTGGCTTGTCGAAGTCTTTTAGTCTAATTAAACATTTCTGCTGTTTCCTTTCCGATACTATAGATCCTTGTTATTTTGTGGCGAATTCAAATTTGGCATGTTTCTAAATTCTAATTCGGCAGAGTAAAGTTTTTCAGCATTTGATGGATGCCTTTCCTTTTTTTATTTTTATTTTTTACAATTTTAAACCATACTTCTCAATTGTTATAATAGTAAATTGCTTTAGCGGATCACAATCAAATTATTTCTGGGAACTGGGAAGTGGTTTGTCTGCTGAAGCCATTACTACGACAATATGATTTGACTTTTTTTTTCTCATTTGAATATAGCACGGTAGCCTTACATTAATAGGGTTCCCAACTAAAACAGTAGTAGAGGAAGAAAAGAGCTTCTTTACGCATGGTAGAATCAAAGAATGAAAGTTAGCAGCCCAATTATTTTAAGACATGCTTACATCTTTTAACTTTTTCATATTGTGTATCATTTGATACAATATTTCATCTTTTTTTCCCTTAATTCTTAGAATAGGCAATGTATTTATTCTTTTCTGTTTTGTCCGCAGCATATTTTCTTGAGGCATACCGACCGGTAAGGAAGGGCGACTTTTTTCTCGTAAGGGGAGGAATGAGAAGTGTAGAATTTAAAGTTATTGAGACTGATCCTCCTGAGTACTGTGTTGTCGCCCCTGATACCGAGATATTCTGTGAGGGAGAGCCTATCAGAAGGGAGGACGAGGATCGGTTGGATGAGATTGGCTATGATGATGTTGGTGGTGTACGTAAACAGATGGCGCAGATTCGGGAGTTAGTGGAGCTGCCACTCAGGCACCCACAGCTTTTTAAATCAATTGGTGTCAAACCTCCTAAAGGAATACTGCTTTATGGACCTCCAGGATCTGGGAAGACATTAATCGCCCGAGCTGTTGCTAATGAAACTGGTGCTTTCTTCTTCTGTATTAATGGACCAGAAATTATGTCAAAATTGGCTGGAGAAAGTGAAAGCAATCTCAGAAAAGCATTTGAGGAAGCTGAGAAAAATGCACCATCAATCATATTTATCGACGAGATTGATTCAATTGCTCCCAAGAGAGAGAAGACTCATGGAGAGGTTGAGAGGAGGATTGTTTCCCAACTCTTGACGCTGATGGATGGACTCAAATCTCGTGCTCATGTTATTGTAATGGGTGCCACAAATCGCCCTAATAGCATTGACCCTGCCTTGAGAAGGTTTGGGAGATTTGACAGGGAAATTGACATTGGTGTTCCAGATGAAATTGGGCGTCTTGAAGTTCTTCGTATACATACCAAGAACATGAAGCTTGCTGAAGATGTATGTTCAAATATCTCGATTTCCAAGATTTTTGTTGGATTCTATCTTCTTTCCTACTTCATAGTAGACTTAGAAATGTCATTCTAATCCCTGAAACATTTTCCAGGTTGATTTGGAAAGAATTTCGAAAGACACACATGGTTATGTGGGTGCTGATTTGGCAGCTCTGTGCACTGAGGCTGCCCTTCAATGCATTAGGGAGAAGATGGACGTCATTGACTTGGAAGATGATACCATTGATGCAGAGATACTCAACTCCATGGCGGTTACTAACGAGCACTTCCAGACTGCTCTTGGAACTAGCAACCCCTCTGCTCTACGTGAAACAGTAAGTGTAGTTTTTTCTTTTATTCTTCTATCCTGTTTGATTCATGCTCAACAGATCCTAATTTTACATCTTTGGGTGCTACAGGTTGTTGAGGTACCCAATGTTGGTTGGGAAGATATCGGAGGCCTCGAGAATGTCAAACGTGAGCTCCAAGAGGTACCATTTTATTCATTGTCTATGGATTCTGGTTTTAGTTATTTATACATTGACCAAATTTATTGTCAGAGTAGAAATCTCTCTTTGAAACTTAACTTTTGGATGCACCATTTGTTATGTAGACTGTTCAATATCCAGTGGAGCATCCTGAGAAGTTTGAGAAGTTTGGCATGTCACCTTCAAAGGGAGTTCTTTTCTATGGCCCCCCGGGATGTGGAAAGACTTTGCTGGCCAAGGCTATTGCCAATGAGTGTCAGGCAAACTTCATCAGTGTCAAGGGTCCTGAATTGCTCACTATGTGGTTTGGAGAGAGCGAGGCCAATGTTAGAGAAATTTTCGACAAGGCTCGCCAATCTGCTCCTTGTGTCCTATTCTTTGATGAATTGGATTCTATTGCTACCCAGGCACGGATCACTTCTCTCAGATGTGAATTTTGTTTCTGCATGAGGTTCTAGTTCCTTATTCGCACAGGTTTTCTTTTCTTTTTTTCTTGCAGAGAGGAAGCAGTGTAGGAGATGCTGGAGGTGCTGCTGACAGGGTATTGAATCAACTTCTAACAGAAATGGACGGAATGAATGCAAAGAAAACTGTCTTCATTATTGGTGCCACGAACAGACCTGATATAATTGATCCTGCACTTCTTCGTCCTGGACGTCTTGATCAATTGATTTACATCCCTCTCCCTGATGAGGAGTCACGCCTACAGATTTTTAAGTCTTGCTTGAGAAAATCCCCTCTTTCCAAAGATGTAGACCTGACAGCCCTTGCCAAGTACACTCAGGGTTTCAGTGGTGCTGACATTACTGAAATATGCCAACGTGCAGTCAAATATGCTATCAGAGAGAACATCGAGAAAGTAGGTTTTATCAGCTTTCCTTCCTTTCATGGTTAATCGTGCTGTTGAATAATGATTTTGAATTCTGTGTAATATTTTCAAGATACGTATAATTTTAAAGAATGGAGTTTGTGTTTGTTTTTTGAAGGATATTGAGAGGGAGAAGAGAAGAAGTGAGAATCCCGAGGCCATGGAGGAGGATGTTGAAGAAGAAGTGGCAGAGATTAAACCTGCTCATTTTGAAGAATCGATGAAGTTTGCCCGGAGGAGTGTCAGTGATGCTGACATTCGCAAGTACCAGGCATTTGCTCAGACGTTGCAGCAGTCAAGAGGGTTCGGAACTGAATTCCGATTTGCTGAGACCAATGCCGGTGCTACTGGGTCCGACCCTTTTGCTGCTTCTGCTGGTGCAGCTGATGAAGATGACCTATATAGTTAGGTCGTTTATCTACTTCTACGCGTTATGATACTCTTTCTAGCTTATGCTTTATTAATGTTTACAGAAAAGGATTTTATCATATTAAAGCTGTAACTTAATGTTTCATAATTTTGTACTTTGAAGATTGGAAAAAATGGTGAAAATGATTATGACTTTCTTTATGATTATTATTGTTGTTGTTGTTTTTTAATTGTGTTTTCCACACTTGACACCCACACCCTGTTGATTTGGCAGATTTGAGCCTAAAGCAAAGTTGTGTAACATCTGTGCATTCTCTTGAATAGTTTTTAAGTTAACCTGTTTTGTTTGCTTCAATCCAACAGTGCTAATACTTATTCATATGTGATTCATGTCATCTTATGATTAAGCTAAACCAAACTTGGATTAAGGATCTGTATAGGATTTTTGCTTATGCTTTTGCTTCTTGTAGAATAAATTTTTGAGAAAGTTACATTATTTGTAAATTTATTTTTAAAAGAGCATTCTCTTTTTGTATTAATGTAAATTTATTTTTAAAAGAGCATTCTCTTTTTGTAGAGTTTTTAGGAGTCATTGAATTAATTTTCTCTAAAAGTTATTTTAATTAGAAGAAACACTTTCAATAAATTAATTGGGTTCAAAAGGAAATATTAAACTTTTTAAAATCCACGTCAAACTGAACCTTAAGATATGCTGATCAGATTCCAAATTGGCATAATTACAAAAATCAGGTGTAAAATTTACACCAATTCAAAAATCAGGGACCAAACTTTATTTTTCAAAAATCAGGTAATATATAAACATTCTAACCCTAATTTCTTACCCTACCCCTCTTCTCTCTCTCTCTCTCCCTCCCTCCCTCTCTCTCTCCCACTCCCTTCTCTGCGTCCCCTCCCCCCTCCTTTCTGTCGGCTCTCTCTCCCCCTCCCTTCTCTGCGTCCCCTCCCCCCCCACCTTTCTGCCGACAACGGCAACAGCAGCACCGGCCGCTGCCGGTGCAGCGGCTTCCGGCGGCAGCGGTGGTTTTTTGTTGGCGGATCTGTGTGGTGGTTGGATGTTTATATTTGTTGTTGGTGGTGGCAGACTTATTGTTGGTGGTGGCGGCGTCGCGGTTCAGTTTTCGTCCGTGTTTTGTGATTGGTTAGTTTGTGTTGGTCTATCTGTGACTTGTGACCAAGTATTTGTAGTAGTGTATTTAGTCTGTGACCAAATGTTAGGTGATCTGTGACCAAATGTTTGGTAATATCTGTGACCAATCAATCAACTGTGACCTAAAAATTTAATAATCTGTGATTCAAAATTAATATGTGACCAATTAATTTAAAATTTGTGACCTTGAAATAATATGTGACGTAAAAAAATTTTGATTTGTGACCTCGAATAATCAAATTTGACGATATGTGACTATTAAATAAATCTGTAACTTATAATTATGAATCTGTAACTATTAATCAAAAAATGTGACTTTATTATCATTATTTAATAAATATTTTTAATTAATTAAATTTATACCTGATTTTTGAATTTTCAAACTATCTACCTTATTTCTGAATTGAGGTAAAGAAAACACCTTAAATATGAATTTTTCCCTTCAAAATTTAACTTAGATTGGATCCAAGTCATCTTATCACAAGTTGCAAGTTGGCCCAACCACATCTGTTTGTATACATAATTCAACAAAGATTCAATTAAGGATAAAATTACTTTGCCAGAAAGTTTGACATAATTATATGTGACAGTAAATGATTGAATGAAAAAATTGATTGTGTTTTAAAATATTCAATGATAGAATGTCACGTGACATTATGTCAAACTTTATGTCAACCCTGATGTTCATGTAGCATGAAAAATTATAAATAACAGAGAAAAAAACGTTTGTCGAAGAAGAATCTCTTATTCGCTGATTTGATTACATAGAACTTGTTGTATTTATACAAGTAATTTCTACTATATTGACAAAACATTATGAGGAAAGAAATAATGTGAAATATCCTACATTGATAGCAGAATCCATAATATTGTCAAATATTATATTACTATGATGTTATCCTATTATGGAGATAAAACTTTAACACTTCCCTCAACTTGGAGCATGAATGTTTGAGATGCCCAATATGCCCATATGACTCTTGAAAAGTGACTTTCCAATAGCTTTTGTAAACATATTTTGATAGTCGTCTTGCCGAATTGACAAAACTGCATGGTCAAACGTGCTTTGATCTTCTCTCTAACTAAGTGGCGGTCCATTTCGATTTGTTTTGTTCTTTCGTGGGCTCAATTATAATTAACAAACTCAGTATATATCGAAAGTAAATAAATTAGTTGAGAGATTTGTTGGGGTCCGACCTTAAGAACTACCACGAACAAAATGATTAAAGAGAATTTAAGTACACAACTTTGGATAAAGGTTAGCCTGTGAATTAATAGTCAAGTCGACAACAAGTCGCCATTTCAATATATATAATTATTACCCAACCGAATGTTTGCTCCCGATGACGCCAACACCCCCAGCAACCATTCTAAACAAGATAAGTGACACCTTTCACGTCAGCACCATATTATTTACCAATTAGGAGAAAGTATTAAAATCATGACATAGGTCACATCTAAGACTAGGTGCAATGATAGCCTAATTGGTCGAACTTAACATCCAATCAAATTCCTTCAAATAGGATAATGACACACAAGTCAAGGTCAGACGCTGTAGTATGATGGGACAAAGGGCGGCAAGCCTTTGATTAGAGGATTATAAATAGGGGCAATGGTTTATTACAAAAAGGCCGAGCTAAGAGATCTTTTGAAAAATATTATGAACACACTTTTAATGAGGTTTTTCTCTTTCTCTTACAATATTCTCGCAATTATTCTACTAAATTTACTTTAAATTGTTCTAATTCTATAAATTGTCACGGCAATTTTAATTATGAACCAGATCCAACTCAATTTTGGATATAATAGCCAAATCAACAAGTATAAATGCAAGGCAACTTCAAGTTAAAGATTTTAAGTTAATCGTTGAGAGGCATATTCCTGCAATGAACAAGATAGTTCGACTCCAAATCATCTAGAGTGGAAAGTGATAATAATCCATTTCGGTCAAACATCATACATACATAACTATTACTCTTTTGTTATCTACACGTTCTATAAGACTCTTATCTTACAATCACTTCATTTAAATTCAATCACTTGCCAAACATGCATTTGGAACTATGTTTGGCATAACTTATATTATAACTTTGGTCAAACATATTTTTTTTATCTACACATTCATAAAATCCGTAACTTATTACATACTTATTATTCACGCATTTCATATGATTCACAACTTATAAGCAACTATCAAAATATGCTAAATTATGAATTAATTATTTTTAGCATATTTAATTATCACTTGTTAGTATTTGAATCCCAATTTAAATTGTGAATATCAAAATTTTAGTAGTGGTATAAAGTACTTCATACTTCGCAATTACTTTAAAAAAAGAAAAAAATTTCAGTAAGACCCACGACTTATATTATAGAATAATGCTATTCATCTCCATTGGAGTTGAACATCAATCTATGTGGCAATTACATGACATTAAATAATAGACTAATTAAATGAGTCATGTGACTTTGTATTTAAGTGAATATATTATTTAATGTCTTGTAATTACCATATAGACAGAGGCTCAACCCCAGTGAAGATAAATATCATTACCTATATTATAAAAAAAGGATGAACAGTATCCTTAGCGGCCCCCACCTGCCATGCCCTGGCCCTTGGTGAAGAAGGTGAATCGCAGGTTATGCCTCCAAGCGTACATGGTGGAAGACTACTTGTACACTTGCACTTACCCAATGACCAAATCTATATTTCAGGACTCGAACCCTTGACGTGGCAGCCTCAAGCAAAATTAGAATTTTTCTACCTTCCCCTTTTACCACTTGAAAATATGCCTTGAGGGCGCATTATCTATATTATTGGTGCTACAAAACGACGTGGAAATATGAATTTATTTATTTTTTAAATAAAAGTGCAATTATAACGTGTCTGGTGGGATCCATGATGACTGATTACTGTTGCAGACGAAGATATTAATTCTATTGGTAAAGACCCACCAATTAGTCTGAAACTGTGGGCCCAAAGCCCATATGCCAAAACATAAATAGATGTTATCACCTAGAAAACGGACCCCACTCGGTCTTTTGTGGGGCCATTTGTCTCCTAACTATAACATAAACTCAGTTTTACTTACAATGTCCTAATTCCTGTCCTGAGTACCAAAAACCCTAGTCCTCTTTTGTCCTCTCTCCACTGCGCTCCGCCCAACACATGGCTTCGGAAACGGCCCTCTACAAACTCTCATCTGATAACCACAGCCCGATGCCAGTGCAACCCTCCCGCCACCACCTTGTTCAGCCACTCAGGACTGTCCTTCCACATCCCGCCATCGCCGCTGCTGTTGAGTCCTCTGCTGCTAAACCTGCTAAAACGAAGTTGGGTCTTTCAAGAACTGCAAATGGGTCTTCGTTGACAACCAAGGACAGGCACACTAAAGTCAATGGCCGGGGCCGCCGAGTGAGAATACCGGCTTTGTGCGCCGCCCGGGTGTTCCAGTTGACGCGGGAACTTGGCCACCGCTCTGACGGGGAGACTATCGAATGGCTTCTCCGCCAAGCCGAACCTGCTATCATCGCCGCAACCGGCACTGGAACTGTCCCTGCTGACAACATTTCCACCGCCCCCACCATTCCCCTGTCCCGCTCTCCCGCTTCTGTACAGGCTCCGGTGAATAGGGTGCTGCAACCAATGCTTCCGCCGAGCTGTAGGCTGGACCTCTGCCAGTCGTCGCCGCCGCCGCCACCGCCACCAATGGGGCTGGAGTTTGATCCCAATGCGTATCGCCATATGCCGTTCACGGCTCTGCTACTGCAGCCTGCGGTTGAAGAGGAGGAGGAGGAGGAGGAGGAAGCAGAAGAGAGGCACCGTGGAGTAGTTGAGGATCATTAGATACTAGTAATTTAATGGCAATAATGGATAGGTAAAACATAATCAGGGCCATTTAAGGAATAAGTTGAAAATGGGTCTCATCTCGTCTTGATTATTCAATTCTTTATGTGGTCAAATGACGAACGAATATGAGAAATATGTACATTATTGATAATTATATAATGGCTCCTGTTTGCACATTTAACTCCCAATCCAACAAGATACAAAATGCTGAAAACTAACCTTTTTTTATGGGTTTCAATTCATTAGATTACAATGTATTCTATTGTATTTATTGCTATTAAATTCAAAGGAAATAACTATCTTTACGATGGTTTCAAAGTTCAATAGAATTGGACGGTGCTAAGAAAGAAAAAGAATTTCCGATATTGTAGGCCAAAATCACACCAACGGTTCAATCAGCTATTGAGAGCAAAATTTACTTGTTTTGTGAAAGAGATTGGGCAGCCATAGCCAAGAAACAATTTGACTATGGCTATTCTATTTCTAGCATGTGATGGCACTGCCATGGAACTCAGTAAATATATGAAAGGTAAATGTGATGGCACATTTAAAATGGCTTGTAGAAGGATTTCTTAGTCAAACATGGTTTATTTTATAGTGGACCACTGCACTGCCATGGCCCATGGGACCCGGTATATATGAAAAGGCTAGGCAGTACCTGTGTGGACCACTGAATTTCCTTCTGTGGTACTCTGCTGTTGTGAAGAATACAATTTTCATATTCAAACCACCCCACCAATTTAAATTTGGCTATAAGCCAGAAGCACAATAATAGCACCGCGTTTGCAATAAGAAAATGCTATATATAATGTTACTGATATAATTATATATGAGTACAGAAAAAATATATAGTGATTGATAAAAAAAACAGTATTAAAGTTCTTCTCCATAACTGTACAACTGAAACAGAGGTACAGCAAAAATCAGCCTAAGAAAGATTATGGAGATTTAACCAAAATGGGAACTAAATACTTTCCAAGTATAGTTCAAATGGTTAAATACTTCTAATGCTTGTTACGAAAGTTCCACCACTTCTTCTTCTTCTTGAAATCACTTGGGGGCAAATCTGAAAAATGAAATATAACTTAATTGGACTAGTATGGACTGAAAAGCAAGTTGTATTTAATATTAACTTGTGGATTTCATAAATTAGTGATTTAGAAAGCTCAGTATAATGCATAATGTCATGCAAAAACCTTGTTTATAGAAGTTAGGTTAACATTAAACACAAATTGCATGTGAAAATGTTTCATTTTGCTCTCCTCTTATTCCCAGTGTCTTTTAGATCTTTTAATCAAATCAAGAGAGATTACTTATCAAAAAAAAATCAAATCAAGCGAGATTGATTACCTCCTTGAGGATAGATTGAGTTGTAATGTACTTCTGCCCAGAAACTCAAATATATGACTGCACAAGAACAGACATAACTAAGGCGATAAACCATGCCAAGGGAGAAATAAGATTCAGCAAAATCAGTCCTATGCCTGATTGTGTGTTAAAACAGATTCTTAAATTGATAAACGCATAAGGTGTACAACACAATCATACGTGAACAAAAAAACTGCACCGCGTTTGCAAAGTTGAGAGTGAATGTCTAAACTAGATGGAGTTCTGGTACTTCCATACACTTACTTCCCTTGCAAACTTTATCCAAACCCACCCACCCACCCACCCACCCACAAAAATAAAATAAAATAAAATAAAATAAATGATAAATAACTAAATAACTTGCAATTTACAAATAGAAAATGTGAGGTCTTAAGAACAAGTCTCATGAGGAGCAGGGGGTGTGTGTACAGATTTGGAGTTAATTCAATATTGACAAATAATCGGTGGAGTTTCACACAATGTTACTTCGTATGTGTTGTTTTTGTTTTGAAGTGCAGAGACCATTTTCCAATGAGCATTGAAATTCTTACATTACTTTCACAAGAATATAGATATTCTTACATTCCTTTTCTTTGATAAGCTAGTCAAAATATTTTGATTAAGAAACTTTCTGCAATTTGACCCGCATGACCGGTTGCTACTGTGAGCCCTGATGAGTGCTATTTAAGTTTGGTTTTTCCATCTAGCTGGAGGCTGAGTTTTGCCATTTTTCTGACATTGGAATCGTGAGCACACGCGTGAGCATTCCATGTGCCCTAAACATTGTTCAATGTGTGGAGCCTAATTATACTACACCCATTTCCTTGAGGTGAAAGCTTTCAAGTGTTATAGGGGTAATTTAGAAAACTCACACATGTATTAGGTCACCCTAATATTTCCTCCTCTATAAAGGGTATTAGGGCAAGACTCTTTTGGTCACTGAGAAAAAGAGAGGCTTGAGTCTAGAAACAAGTTATAATTCTCTCCTTTGATATATAAATTTCTGCAGCGGCATCAAGTCGATGTAACTCTCGCACTGCAAGTGAACCACCTTAAATCATGTGCCCCTCTTTCTTATGTTTCCTGTTTCAGGTTACTTATTGCTCTCAGTAGTACGGATTAATGATATTTCCCTTTCCCAAAGAGATAGAAATATTATTGCAGCATGAAGCATGCCATCAAATCATTAAAACAACAAGAATCTCAACTGTCAATCGCCTGACTAGCCTATAATTAATACTCTATCAATCATTGGCAAGAACTACAACTATTAATTCGTGTAACAATTAATAACGCAATATTAAGAAACCCAAACAGTTACCTCTTTTTGACTTCTGGTCCTTGGGAAGAATCTCAATGTAACAGGTGTCTTTAAATGAAGTTAATACAAGAATTTTCACACCATACTGACAACAAAGAAAGATAGGATTGGTCAGTTATAATAACATATACCATCACTTAAATGAATGAAAAAAGATAACAAGGTATGGTAATGAATACTGAATCAGCAGCAGCCTGCAGTGTGACGTGATCACCCCACTCCCCGCTCCTGTACATTAAATATTCAAAAGGTAAGCATTAAAGCGATTTCCAGCACAAAGGGAAAAGAAATTTAACTATTGATATAAAAAAACAAGGCAAAGACTTTAATAGTACTTGGACATCCTATTCAGGTATTCACCATATTCCATGGGAACATATCCCTCGTAAATTTCTGGATGAGCTTTAAGCTGAAAATACCCAACCAATGTATAGGAAAACAGAAGCATTAGATGAACTGCAGGAAAAGAATCCAAGTATACAGCAAGAAATAAATCATGAAAAAAAAAAATTTATAACTAAAAGACAACCTGATGAACAACTTGCTGTCTCACAAATTCGTGGTGCTCAGGAGTTCGATAGAATTGATCAGATAAAGCACGGAACTGGAGGAAAGAGAGGAAAGGTAAAGCATAGTTATCTAAATAAAAAATCAAAGGTTATCGAAACATATAGAAAAATTTCTCATTGCTATGCTAAAGCAGAAATAACCAGAACAACTTCAGATGATCAAACTTACCACGACTTATGTTTCTAATGCAATGAAAACTTATAAGAAAGATAAGGGGCCATGGCTTTTGAGACCCAAAAATTGCTTTTGAAACTGTTTGACCAATTTTATAAAAGTGTTTTTTTTAATTAGAAGAGTTTTTTTGAGAAAGTTGATCAAACGTGCCTCTTCTAGAAGCACTTCCAGAATAGGAAGCTCTTTTAAAAATTAGTTTCTAAACAAAAATAAAGGCAACTTCCTCCAAAAGCTCTTCTACAAGAGGCAAAACCAAAAGAAAAAGCAAAAGCAAAAGCCATGCCACATGGGTCCAAAAGCCAACATATTTCCAAATTCAAGCATAGAATTCAAGAACCAACAGAACTGCCCAAGAAAAGCATGCAGGGACATGAAAGACAAAATAACTAATCCTGATAAAGAATCAATTGACATGCTGAATGGATGAAAAGGGCACGTGATGGAGAAACTTCGCTAGAGATTTTTTTAGTAAATCATTAATTTTATTGTAAAACAATTAACAATACAGCCCTTCAAATCCATATTAACATAAAAATACTAAAGGAGACTCAAGTGTTTTCTTGAATGTCTTTCAGTGTGGTACTCAAAAATGATTTGCATACTACATAAAAGGATGGTTATATTCTATCTCTATGGAAGTGAATAAGCTGTATGTAACATAGTTCTTCTTCCCAGCAATTAATTTTTGCATTAGATATAACTAAAGAGATGACTCTGGGAACATTTTACTTTAGACTTCCTTTACGACAAAGACGGGGCAGTCATCAACAAAATGTTTTCGGGAAAAAAAGATGTATCAATTGACCTGACAGTTCCCATCTCCTTGAACTTTGTGCTCAACCAAGTCGTATACCTGCAATCTGAAACCAAACACCATCCAACACCAAATGCTGATCATATGTTCCGCTCATTCACTTATCATGAAGCAAAACAGAATGCATAACTCATGAAAACAAACAATGCAATTCAGGTCTTAACATCTGCAAAAACCCAAGTGAGCCATAGTTGATATGCATGATGGGTCAGGCCGTACAGAAAAAGGCTTATAACTAACAAAATATAAATTTGTCCAGAGTGCAAAGGCTTATGTCTAACAAAACATAATTTTGGCCAGAGTGCATGGATTCTCGTGTATTTCACAGTAACTTCAAATACCACCATATCAAGAGAGGTTGGAACCAGTGGGTAAGTCATCAAACACTGGCAAGCAGTCACAGTTCAAGTCTCAAGGGGTGACACAAACAGGGGATTCAGTAAATATTCGAACACTGGCTATCCCCTACTTTCTTAGCCCATGAGTGCATGGAGGAGTTTCACGTATTTCTCAGTAACTTCAACAACCACCATAGCAAGAGACCAACACTTGGTTGGAACCAGTGGGTAAGTCATCATACACTGTCAAGCAATCACAGTTCAAGTCTTGAGGGGTGATAAGGGATTTGGAAAGTATTCAAACACTGACTATCTCTATTTTCTTAGCCCATTCCATGTCCTCAACTATGGTAACTGAGCCAGTTCCAGATTCAAATGTACACTAAACGAGATTTGGTTAACGTCTTTCATTTGCCATTAGTAAAAACTGAGATTGGCCACTAGAGACCTGTCATTTTGTTCAGCCATAAGTTGAGTCTCCCTGTCCTTTCTAACCTTAATCTGCATACTCGAAAAAGATACCTGTGCAGCAGTCACAACATTTAAGGGGAAGGGGGTTGGGGGTGGCTACCCACACAAGCATGCATGCACATGAACTACAACTCTACAAGTACCTATCTAGCAGCCTTTGATGGTCAGAGGTTGCTTCATCAACTGAAGGTATGTCTCCATTAATTCTTGGAATGTGCTGCATTAACAAATGAATAATTGCCTTTAGTTCTACTTTAGAAACTAATATCATTCAAGCACATAAAAATAAGACTCTGTCAACTGATTGTCGGAAGTTGAAAAGTTATAATTGCATTATTTCTTCATATATTTGGTGCATCAAATATGTTTGAATAATAGCATAAAACAGATTCAGGGTGTATTTATTTGCTTCGGTTTGATGAAGGTCCTGATTCTGAAGCAAGTTAAGAATCCATATCAAGATTTGCTGAAGAACCCCTTCGGGGTCTGAACATATTTTTTGCCAATGGGCACGAGGTGCAAACGACAAATGGCTATTGGCATAACATATCACCATACAAAAATCAGACACTAAGACATTAATAGAACTATACTCAGTACAAGATATCACGGACTTCATAAGTAGAAAATATAACAAGAAGTTGTTGGTATTCTACTCATAATAATCACAATTTGTGAAATAAAATGGGGAAAAAAAAATTACACAACTTCTAACACTGATACATAATTTTTGAATAAGACATTATTAAACAAGATAAAATCATAATACTGTTTTTTACAATTTCTATACAGAAGGAGGGCGTCAAATTTTTTACGGGACTTTGCAATTGCAAGCACTGTCTATGTTACTACGCCAATATGGTAACTGTCACCAGGTATTATTATATTCAACAACGTTAAAGAAACCAACAATTAAAAGGCTGAAGTGAGTCACAAGATCCATACGGCACTAAAAGCCTGCACAGAACCTATACTTACAGGAACAGGAATCATTTGGTATAACCTCTTTTCGACTTCTCCATCAAGCTCTGACTCATCTGTAATTTCCAAAGTATAAGAATAATCTTCTCCATCACATGATCTATCACCAGGACTGGAGCATAAACTTCCCATATCATCAGTCTCACCAAGACCATCTTGTCCTGCATAGTCTGTAGATTCTATCAGAAACGTATCAGCATAGATTATCATATATCAGACAAGCAGGGATCAGAGAAGCAACAACCAGGATTATAGTTACTTGAAGGGCTCTGCCAATTCGGGACAACATTGGAGTCTTGCGAGTAGTCTTCCACAGAACATGATAATTCAGGAGCTTCTGCAATTGATAATTGTGATAATTCTTCTTGAAGAAGAGCATGTGCAATACTCGCATCAGTGTCAATGTTGTCACACTCTGTATCATAATGACTATCATTCGCATACCATTCACGGCTGATTGTCACATCGTGTTGAGTGTGGTCCCCATAGTAATTATTATTGAAGATTTGGTCCAAGTTGAAAAGACCCCAAGAAGCAGCATCTGATTCTGGCTCATACATTATTATTTGTTTCAAAGACTGCTAAGCGATATGCCTTTGTCCAAGAAAACTATGGTGATGCCAGTTAAGCTTGCATTGACACAGCTCCCAGCTACAGAGGATGAAAAGGCATAACTAATCTACTCAATAATAGAAAAATATTTGCCCGACAAGTAATGCTCTCCAAATTTCATAAGCATTAATGCAACAGTAATAACCATAAGGTTAAAACTGGAATGCAGAAAGGTATTCAGCTCTAGCATATAAACTACTAAAAGAAATATCCTGCATAACACTTCAAAAGACACGCTACGTGAAGCATTGATGGGAAATTCTAAGGGTGCGTTTGATTGTAAGGGTGGAAAATGGGTGGAAAGAAAATGTTTTACAGGGAAAATGTTTGCCTAGAAAATGTTTTGCAGGGAAAATGATTTCAAGTGTGTTTGATTGGTATAATTTTCCACCCGAAAAATTTTTAAATTTTTTATTCGTTTGGCTTTGTTTTACATGGAAATTGTCCATTAAAGTGATATTTTTTTCCACAATTGGTTATAAAATTTGTTTCCATTGCCAAAAAGTAAAAAAAAAAAAGGGAAAAAAAATTGTTTCCTAAAAAATCATTTTTTTAATCAAAGTTTAGTATTCGTTTGACTTTATTTTATATGGAAATTGTCCATTAAAGTGAAATTTTTTTTTACCATTGGCTATGAAATTTGTTTCCATTGCAAAAAAAAAAAAAAAAAAAAAATTTCAGCCAGCCTGGAAAATTTTTTCTCACCAAAAAGGCGGGAAAATATTTTCATCAAAAAGCCGAAAAATGCACACGTGTGGGCTAAACCCGGAAAATATTTTCCGTGGAAAATTTCGCCTATCAAACAGCCAAAAAAGTGGAAAGTGGAAAATATTTTCCTAGTTGCCTGGAAAATAAGGCGTATCAAACACGCCCTAATATCTTCAATTATTTTCTCCTCTCCTGCACCAGGTCTCTTAAATGTTTTCCAATTCAGAGTACATTTAGCTCTAATTTACTCATAAATCAAGTTATCAAGATCTAGCTTCAGCAAAATGATTTATTAAACGATTAGCAATTAAGTCTTGGCACAGGTTGAATGTTGTTGAAATATTAATGATTGGCAATATCTTGATTGGGAGAATATAAATCCGAGCAACTTTGAAGCAGGGGAGCAGTGAAGGCACAATTAACCATTTTGGTTTTTTGGAAGGTAGGAAGCAGAGAAACCTCAAAGCATAATGTAAAACGAGCTGTTAGGCCCCCAAATGAAAGCCAACAATTGTCGAAATGGATCGGAATGCATGCTCACATCCACATGAAACATCCTACTTCCAATTAATATGGTCCTTAGTACACTTTCGGTCCGTGTTTAAAATAACAATTCTTAACTCACACATCCAGACATGGTCAAAGGCATCATCACAATATGTTTAAAGAATGATTCACAACTGTCTGAAAGCAATCTGTGTCTGGACAAATAAGATGCTTCACAGAAGTACCTAGGATTGAAGTCAACTAGATCGACATTAACACGTGAAAAATAGAGCATCAAGACAGCTTCAAATGAATAAATATATTAAGCTTCTGTTTGTCTCCCTTTAAAGCAAAACTATTTAATTCTCATATTCATTTTCAACCACACATTCAAGTAATAAAATATTTTGCACGTACACTCAAAACTTTTTCCTACTTTTTAACCACACATTCTCCAAAAATCACTATTCAAAACATCATTCTCAATAATGGCCATCAAACAGGGGTTAACTGTCAACCTAATCTCCCAAAAATCAGCAGTTTTTCCTTAACCATCTTATGAAGCCAGATCATTCATAAAAATCTTTCTCCTCCAAATCATTAGTTTCCAGAATTGTTCTTGGAAAAACAAGATCCCTCAAGTTTCAACCGCTTTTATAGTAGATGAATTTGAAAATGATAACCACTAAGAAATTACTAAATAACAATTTCATAAAACTAGTGAATGCATCCACATAGCAAGTTTTTTTATGGCTGATTCCTATATGTGCAAGTGCATGATGTGTTAAACTTACACTCTCAGTGGCTTGGAATCAACAGCTTGGGAATGGAATTCTAAAAATATCAATAGCTCTAAAACCACAATTCAAGTCAGAGCACATGGGATTGATTGATTTCCATACCACTTGACAAAATATTATCCGGAAAAGTTGTGATCTTCACTCTAACGTAGTTCCCCCTATTCAGAAATGCTAAAATTGAACCTCCCCATCACATCTTAACCACGCATATGCTTTCCTATAAAGATTCAATCCACATATATTTGAATATACTCATCCCCCTTCACTTTTAGTTCATCCGTTAAGACCTCAGTCTAAAGTTCTAATTTCAAATAATTGGTTTGGAATTAAAAAAAATCCATCAAGGCCTTCCTTTTAATCCTTTCCAATTAAAATTTCACTTTTGAAACACAAACAAACTCACGCGAACATAATAAAACACCCCACCACTGCAGACACCTTAAATCTAGTAAATCAATCGTTTCCATTAGATATCCAAGAGAAAATTTACATCTGCATCAGTAAGAAAACGTAAAAAGCACTTAAATGTATACATGAAAGATAGTAATTCGAAACTTCATCCGAAAGCAATTCCAAATCGCATTCAGAATCCAACGCTGACTTAATCAAAAAAATCACTCAACCACACAATCAATTCGACAAACTGAAACTCACCTTCAATTAAATGCTAGCAAATTCCAAAATGTATATATCGTACGTCATGTGGGAGTGCCTGTACGTATTTTGTATACATATGTATAGTTTGTGGGGGATGTGGGTTAAAGGGGACAATAATGATTAGAGGAAGAAGAGAAATGTATATATACAGTTTGGGTAAAAGGACGGCAACTTCTAAGTCAAAATTGTACATAGGTCCTAGGAACTACGTAGTGGATGAAAAAGATTGGGAGAAAAGATGGTATTGTCATGTTTCATTATATAATCTATTATGTAACTCTTTAACGTACCTGTAGCAAGAATGCTTTATCTTAAACGACACTTTTTCCCGAACAATGGCCAATTTTTTTAACATATAGATAGGTGCGAAACAATGTGTAGACAATGAATGGACACCCAGCTTAATCCGTAGTATAGTGTAGTATAGTGTTACAAGTTTGGAGGAAATCCTCAATTGTTTACGCTGATCACCCAACTTTAAATTATTTCTACTTGATCCCAATTTGCACTTATGTTTCTCTCAAGCTCGATATTAGTAGTTTAACTTATAAATCGATAAAAATCTGTTGTTGAATTAGTTGATCCATTAAAATGTGTGGTTGAAAATAAAGTTTGACAATTTATAAATTTTGTCAAATGGAAGCTAAGTTGTGGTGGGTAGAGTTTTTTTACTAAGTTGTGGTGGATAGAGTTTTTTTACCAGCAGTACAATAATTGTATAGTAATGACATATATATCGAAGAGAGATGCCACAAGTAAAAACAGGCCCAGGTTACACACATGTGGATGGGGACCACATTTTTTAAAGACAGTGCGTGGGGTCCGTCGCTACAGTACAGGCCCCTGTGAAAAACTGTCATGTACGCAGGACATTTTCCTATATCGAATAAGGTGGGTGCTAACTTTTTCACATTTTGTTCTTGACCTTAGCATCAAAAAATTTAGAAAAACATTTCTTATACGTAGTGAGGAAGTTATTTGATTGATGAAATTTTGATCTAATTAAATCTCTTTAAACCATTTATTGATAAACTATTATGTAAATTGTTATATACGTGTAGCACAACCCAAAAATTTATCAATACTAATTGATCTTAAATCATAGGTTGTTGTCAAACAAGGATTTGCTTTGGTGCTCCAAGGGTTTTGTTCTATCAAACTCTACTTACGCTTACTTCATCTTCGGACCAGAATAACTAAACAATAGCATAAGTGAATAAGTGATTGATGTATAGCACATGGTTTTGATCAAGTTGTCCATCCTTGCGCTTGGACGGTAAGTCATTGTTTTATTCTTTTCGTTCCAACGTGCAAAAGGCGTCTTTGTTTTAGACGTTTCTTCTTAATACTTTGAAATACGCATTTTTTTTAAAAAGTAAGTACTAATGATTTTCTTGAAATCCTCGCTATTGCTCACCTTTCATCCGATCCCCTCAACTATAAGAGTGTTACCGTAGGCATAACACATCGATCATAATAAATCGTGTTAATTTTTCTACTCTCCCTTTTTCTTTTCTTGATTTTATTAGGTGTGATGCACTATTATCGCGAAACAATGTTGGTTGGTGTACGATGTACACACACTAATCATGATTCTTGCTGCCTGAATTTGGCCATTCCTATTTACCTGACCCACAGTGTGACATGAATGGTACCAGAATAAGTGATTTCTAATTAATTCATCAAGGAATTTAAATTATTCCACTGGATCTAGGTGCAGTTTCAGTCAGCAAATGGTCCCATCTTCACACGGGGAAAAAAATGGTCACATTTTGATCTTTATTCAACTTAAAAAATATATTAGATTATGAAGTAGATGCTACAAATTACGTGCATTTCTATCCAGCGGGTCAAACATATTGGTAGTCAAATTTTCTTTTTAAATTAAAATATGTATGCACTTATAATTAAATGATAAGCTACGGGATGAATAAAGTCGAGAAAAAATAATATATTTTGCCGAATGTGAAACAAATAATAGAATAGTATTTTGAAGGAATGCAAACGATGTAACTAATGGTCTATTTTAAAGATGATGTGTTCAATTTCACGAGAAAAGTCTCATCTCGCACATATTTTTAAAAGATTTAGTCCATGTTTGGTAGGAATAAAAATACAAATTTTAATTTAAGTCAAAATCAACATTTAATTTTAACTACATATTTTATGAGATTCACAACTTTTCGATCACACATTTCATTAAATATTATTGAAGTCCATTAAAAATCTTATTTTAATCCCTACCAAATAAGGGCTTAAAGTTATTTGGTTGGATCCAACTATTTTTTTTCATATTCTTGGTGTGTATAGCTTGAAAGTTACCTAGGAAAGTTTTTGATTCTCTCTTCAAAAGTATGTAATATTTATTTGAAGGATAAGGCTACATGTGCCGAATTTTTTTATCGAATCTTTTACTTACTACTCACAATAGGGATGGAGACCACATTGTCGAAATTTTTAAATACACGCGAGCCCTGCGCATTATGTGAGAGGGGGTAATTCATTATGTACAAATGGACTAACCCTTATTTGAATGACATTAAAATTTCGACTTTACGTTAAGCTTGTCAAGAAAAATGCCAAACTATTATTCTTTCCTTTCTCCCCAACCAATCACAGCTCATACTTCCCAAAAACTAGTCAAGGGCGTGGCCGGCTGGCCGCCCATAGTGTTGTTGGGGTGGAGTGTTTCATTGGAAATTCGATGTTGAAATCTCCAACTTCGGGCATATTTAAGATCAAGAATACACGAAAGCATGGACGGATAGTGTAGCTTTCTGATGTTGATATACGCAAAATAATGAGCAAGTTGGCTACTAAAAGTTCCTACTTTTTTTCCACACGTGGGTCCAAAACATCTCCATCAAGGAAAAAAAAAGAAATCTTATCCATCGTAACGTGCAAGTTGTGTCAAACCCATATTACTCTTTCGCAAGCAACCGGGTTATTATTCATCCAATGATATCCAGTTTGATTGCATAGTCCATTTTTTCACAATGCTCGTTACTAAAATACTCTTTCAAAAGTTTGTATCCAATGAATACATCTCACTGTTCTTTCCTTTCGTTATTTCTGTACAAGATTACTAAAGCTCTACAATCATTCAAACTCATTGTTATAACGCATTGCAAGAATGTAAGGTTCAATGTGATCGTTGGATTAATAATTGACAAATCTTCTTGATGAATAAAACTCAACAAGTTGAATCAATATTTCCTTGTCAAAAGTAGAGAATGGATCTTGTCAACATAAACAAGTTCCACAAAAGAGTGACTTCATATTTACTTCATAGAAACGATTATTCAACTCTTGAAACTACATATTCATAAAATAAGTCTAAACAAAAGTGATGTTTGTCATTTCTAGAAGATTACGCTGTGGCAGCGATCGTGAGGTGCACAGCTTATGAACAAATTATCCATATTGCGAACATCAACATATTGCCCGAATAGATTTGTTGGAAGAATGAATCCACCTATTGGCTCTCATAATTTGGAGCTGTTCTTCGCTTATTTTCATCAATTCCATTGCATTTACAATATCTAGGTTTCTCAAACACAACAACAAATGCCTTGATACCAAACAAAAATTTCGTTAAAATCTAAATTCACATAACACAGTTGTCATTTCCATCCATCCAGATTTTGTAATGTTTACAGATAGTAAGACGACAAGCTTTCTTATCCGTGACATCCATCACAATCTCTATACTATCTAACATTCCTGTATCTATCCGACAACCAAAGAAATTAGCAATTATTTCACAATTGGAACGTCTTCACAAGCTTTGTTGACCACATACGAACCAACCAACCAGCATCTCCTATTTTCACATCCGTAAACCTCCTTTTGCTTTTAGCTTCGGTTTCCTCAAAAGTTGACATCGACTCAGTACTCCTTAGAGGTGGTTGAGGATTTCCTGTCCCAGTTGATGCCTCCACAATTTGATTCACCATTTCCAAAACCTCGCTCATTTTTGGGCGTGTTTTTGGGAGTCTGGCCAAGCAACGGTTGGCTACAATTGAGAGCTTGTGCACAGATTTAAGCACATTCTTACTTTCAAGCTTTGGATCCAATATCATCTGAAACTTCTTAGCATCAGATAAATGCAGTTTTACCCATTCTAGGAGCTTCTGCTCGCTTCTGGGACGATTTCTATCCAATGGTCGTCTGCCTGTGATTAGTTCATAGAGAAAGACCCCATAACTCCACACATCACTCTTGGATGTTAAACGACCAGTTTGAATGTATTCAGGAGCTGCGTAACCCAGGGTTCCCACAACCTGATAACGAGGTATTTGTTAATATGAACTAGACCACAGAAGTAATCAAAAACTAATTAGATAATAAAAAATTCTCACGTCATTCCTTGAGGCAATATGTCATTATGTAGTTCAGAGTTCAGCAACAAGAATTCTTAATTCCACAGTTCTATACCCAATCTAAAAGGTCTGAAGTATAAATCAAGCAGAAAAGTTTTATTTCTCCAATAGCACGTAAAACTTAAAAGTGAGGCAATATGTCATTATATAATTGACCATACCGCTGTTGATACATGTGTTAGTCCTTCTGGAGGACCCAACCGAGCCAATCCAAAGTCTGATAGCTTAGCATTCCATTGCTCATCTAGGAGAATATTAGAAGATTTGAAATCTCTGAAGATGATCTATATACAAAAGATGAACGTCAGACTAAATCATGTTAGAAGGGTTGCAAATTGTACTTCAAAACTTCTTTTATGCCTCCTAAATTAATAAGGTTTTTTCAGGAAAAAAAGTGATCATGATTACTATAATGAAACTAAGTGCAAAAGAAAAAACCAACATTCAATAGGAAAAATAATGACCTCAAATAGTGATTATTCTTTTACACCTTCCTATATGAATACGCTTATCAGAAAAAAAAAAAGTGATTATATTACCATAATGAAACTAAGGTTGTGTTTGATTGCATTTATTTTCCATGAAAAATGTCAGTTTCCCACCCAAATTCCTACTTTGAAGTGTTTGATTGCTAATTTTTTCCATGGAAAATATTTTTCAATTTTTAAAAATATGCCTAATTTTCCTTGTTTTTAAGGAAAATATTTTCTTTGGGGGAAGTAGGTTTTTGTTTTCCTCAAAACAAGGAAAATATTTTCTTTTCTAGGATGCATTTTCCATGTCAATAAAACACGCTTAAGTGTCAAAAGAAATCAACCAACATTCAATAGAAAAAATAATGACCTCAAAAGGTGATTATTCTTTTACGCCTTCCTAAATGAAAAAAAAAAAAAGAGGTGATTGAGCGTCTTTTTATGGCACCAAGTGGGAAAACAAATCGATCAACATTCAATAGGTAAAATGATGACCTGAAAATCCATTTCCTCGTGCAGGTATACTAAACCACGAGCAGCATCTTGGGCTATCTTCAGCCTCATAGCCCAAGGGAGGGATGTCTCTGACCTAGCTGATAAATGATCTTCGACGCTTTTGTTAGGCATGTATTCATATATCAAAAGCCGTTGGATTCCTCTCTCGTCATCCTCAGCACAGTAGCCAATGAGTTTCACAAGATTCGGATGTTCAACCACACCGAGGACATTTACTTCTGTCACCCATTCTTTATGACCCTGTATCATGTAAATCAGATATTAGATCTCTACTAAGGAAGCAAAATCCGTTCCGATGTCTAATTGAAAGAAGTCATTATCCAATATAGTCAAATCAACTAAAAGAATTCTAATATACTCTAATTAACCACAAACTTAAAGAACTTGTGCAAAAAAGTCCATTTCTTAAATATGATTACAAATATAAAGTTTTTGCATGGTCAGATGTATCGTGAAAAAGTAATTTACGAATTTGAACATAAACCCTCAATTTTGGAACAATCGTCTATTTATTTGAGGATCTCCCTCTCTTCACCTGAAAAAAGTTCACATTTATCATCTTGCTCAGGTAATGTCACCATTTTTTTCGTCATTCACTTCTTCCTATTCAATATTCTGAATATTGAACCACTTAGGCAGCCATTTAATTTTTTCATTTACCACCATCCATCCAACAATATTAGCTTGATTTCAAAATTACAGTTTTTTATGCAGAAGTATTTTGACATTGACATTGAATGTAATTTTACTTATTTACCTATTTTTTAATTCAAAATTCCAAACATGCGATGAAATTAAGACAGGTTTCCTTTCGAATCTTTTCTTTTTGTATTGAAATAAAATGATTATAAATAAACCCATGTTGGTATCTTTTTATTAAATCGTGCCATGCCATACCACCACAGCTATATTAGTAATCTTAATCTTAATTTACAGAATACAGAGGTCAGAGTCTCTATTCAAATAGCTTAACGCTGTCAACCAACGACTTAAACGAGAAATCTTGTAATTTGGATAGATATTATTGCACTGCATAAATCAACAAGAGTTACCATCATTACCCCCAATCTTTTATAATGAAACTAAAACAAGAGAATACCAGAAACCAGAAAAAATAAAATAATAGGAACCTAGAGAACAAGAAAAACGTGAAAGGATATCTACCTGCAGTCCTCTTCGACCTAGTTGTTTTATTGCCACATCAAGTTTGTTATCTGGATCTTCAGAAATCTTAACCGCACCCTTAAAAACACACCCAAACCCACCCTCTCCAAGCTTGGTAGACCCATTGAAATTTTTTGTCGCTTGTTTCAGCTCGGAAAAAGTAAAAGCCCTGAGATTACTGGGCCTGTCAGACAAAATTGGAAATTGGCTTCTTCCTCTGGACTCAGTGCTAGTGTCTGATGCATCCTGGGAATTAAAATCGGATCCAGATTGCCTCACTTCTCGATCAGTAAATGAGGATTGGGCAAAATTTGATTTTGTGGTCTTTGGTTCTTCCTTTCTATCTCCATAATGGAATTGGAAACACCTCATGGCCCTAACACTATTCAATACCCTTCACTGCAAATCCATGTGCGGAAGTAAAACTATATAATCTTGTAAGCGAAAATATGCAACAATCACACCATGGATAGTCACGAATCATTCACTTATTGTCTTGAACTTCGGGAAGAGAAACATTAAACGCGGTAAATTAATGGCAACACAGATTGATTTTCAAATAGAATCTCTTAAATGTTTGCTCACCATATACCAGCAAAACAACCTGTTATGTACAACAAGAACCTAATCAAACCAACAAAGTTCATGTTCAAAGGGATACCGAGAGTAATATATCTCGAGAACAGAATTTTGTAGCTTCAACTAAAGATTCTAAACCAGCCTAAAACATAAATCATTCCTTTAATTTACGTAATCTCTTCTTAACATAAAACATAAAGCTTTACAATAACAGGAGACTAAAGCCTTGTTCCCCAATTATTTGAGTCGGCCACAGAAACATTTTTTGCTACTTTGTTCTGTGCATCTATTCGAATGGAAGATATCCTAAAGCATAACCAGTAAAAAAAAAAAAAATCTTAAGCAACCCAATTTCAGTATAGTTCTCATTACAATCAAATTCTAAAAAAATAAAACGTCCAGAGATACAAGCTTCAAACTATAACAAGAGAAGGGGGGAATAAATCTCTGGGAAAATGAAAAAATATCAGAAATGTTTGCACAAGCTTCCCTGAATAAAATAAACAATTATTCAGATAAATAGTCTCTCTCTCTCTCTCAGAGAGAAATATAATCAGCCTCCTACAATTCCAGCAAAGGCCACAACACACTTACCAGATTAAATTATTGCCTTGATTGTAATATTTTTTAAAGAAAAAAAATTCATATCCAAGAAAAGAGATGCTGCATGAAATCTACATCATATACCAGTCAGTGATTCATTCATTTTGTGCCTTCATAAACCTTTCAATATAACTATTATAACAAAAATTTCAGTCACAGACGCAAGATATTAGATATACACAAATAATTCTCAACCATATTCAATTCTGAATCATATCCATCAAAAAATAAAATTTGATTTTAACTTTCAGGCTTCTCCGAAATAAAATAAAAAACCCAACTTTCACTATTTTTTAGAAGACCAAGAATTTACATATTCCACATAAATTACAAAAAAATCTACTAAACCACATTAAAGTGCCAGCGAAAAATCTTCCCCAACAAGACATTACCTTCAAGTTTGTTATGGAAGGATACCAGAGGCGCAGATTGACGTTCTTTCTTGCTTTCGCAAATGGCCCAAAAAAAAAAAAAAATTTTAAATCAGTAATTTTGTGAACAGAGTCAAGAAACGCTTCCAGAAAAGGCTTCAAGAAATCAGTTAGACAACTCATGAGCAATTCTTCAACATACGGCACCAGTGCCTTTGAAAATTCTAGCAAACAATTATTAATATAGACCATGTTCCTATCTGCCCAGTGCCCATCGTAGATGAAAGGAATAAATATTTATTAGCATATGGATACAATATACAGGAGGGTGGAAAATATTCATGAGAATAAAATAGCGAGAATGACATAAACTGGAAGCAAGGTATGAATGCGGATTTTTTTTTATTAAGAAAAATTTAGTGTTGAGAGAACCATCGAGAACTTGGGTGTTGGGTCAAAGGTAGAATGTTTGAAATTGATTTAATAGTAATATTTGTATTCATATTCTGCTTATTTCTGTTTTAAAAATTGAAAAGCAACATTAAAAACCATCAATTTGGTAGAAAAAATGTGTTTTGAATAGTAATTTTAAAGAGAATATTTGGTTAAAAAGTAAAAATAATTTATATATACGTACAATATTTTTTTATATAAATATATAATTTAAAATAATTTTATAATAAATCATAAAATAAATTAATGAAGTCGCACCATCACTAAGCAGCAAAACATAAAGTTAGAAGGTAGGTTGTTACATTCTGCAAATGAATGCTTGACCGTAGGTAACTCTTTGTCAACGTTGAGGGGAACAAATTTACCTATTAGTGGGCCCCTTAATTTACGGTTGACTTAAGTTTATGTTAATGTATGGGATAATGTGAAAAATAATATCATATAGATCATTTAGAATTTATATGACATTATTTTCTTCTTTGAGATATTTGTAAGATAAAATATTATTTCTGACTCTCAAATTATTAACAGAAAATTACAGTTACGGTATCAAACTTTTCACATTTTTGGAGACTTTGCCCAAACATTTGTTTTGTACCATCCACGGTACCAAATCTTTAAAAAACTCGCACATATAGTCCAAATGGATGGTTGACCGTTAATTGACCAAGAATAGTAGATTTGACCAAATTTTAAAAAGGCAAAATAATAAATTTCTATTTTCTCATATAAAAAAAGAACTAAAATAAAATCATTAAATCAAAAATCATAAAATCCTATTATCTTCTCCAGCCACCCAACCCAACCTAACCCAACCCAACCCAAAACCAAAATTGCCGGCACAACCACCACCACGACCGTCGGCACCACCGCCTCATCCTCCCACCAACAACATAACAGAATCGTCGGCAATTTTGGTTGTCAATAAAAGAGGGGGGACGCGCTAAACCATCCGGACGAGAAAGGCAAGCAAACAGCATTATTGAGATCAACTCCAAGAGCAATAATCGATCGATTAAAATCTGAACGAGAAAATGGAGCCCAGATAGTCTTTGCATATCCTCCAGAGTGATTGGGTTTTTGATTGATGTCAAATTAGGTTTCTTCCCGAAGATTTGATTCTTCGAAATACACCACGGTGAATTACTGGTGCACTCGAGTAACTCTGGCTTGTTCGACAGCTCACTCGGTACATAATACACAGTGAAAATCAAAAGAAGAACTGCACTGAAAATGAAAAACAAGCATTCGACGAAACTTTTCCCTTCCATTTCTCACTATTTTTTAGTGTACTGCGTTCGCAAAATGTGGTGGTGGGAGGAGGCGACGACAGTCGTGGTGGTGGGAGGATGAGGCGGTGGTGCCGACAGTCGTGGTGGTGCCGACAATTTTGGTTTTGGGTTGGGTTAGGTAGGGTGGGGTGGGGTGGGGTGGGGTGGGGTGGGGTGCTTGGAGAAGATAATAGGGTTTTATGATTTTTGATTTAATGATTTTATTTTAATTCTTCTTTATATATGAAAAAAGGGAAAGTTACCCTTTTGCCCTTTTAAAATTTGGTTAAATATACTATTCTTGGTCAACTAACGGTCAACTGGATGAAAACCATCCATTTGGACTGTAAGTGCGAGTTTTTAAAGGTTTACCGTGGGTGACATAAAACAAAGGTTTGGACGAAATCTGCAAAAATGTGAAAGGCTTGGCACCGAGGCTGCAATTTTCCCAAATATTAATCTTTATATATTACAGATAATATTAGCATTCTTGTAGTTATTGGTTGAGTAACTAAGTTAAGCCCTATTTGGTGCACATTTTGAGTCCAGTAATGTTTTTTTTTTTTTTGATGTGATGGGGAATATGTGATTGAAAAAAAAAGTTATTGATGTGACGAAAAATATTATTTTATTGAAAAATATGTGGTTAAAAATGAGTAGAAAAATGAAAATAATAATGCGTCTCAAAGAAGGGCCAAGTGGAAAAGATATACTCAAATGTAATTATAAACTCATTCCATTCAACGTATTTTACACAAATTTATTATCTAAAGTTGAATATGTTGTTATGCTTCTCTAATGTGTTGTACTAAATAAATTGATTGTACTCGTAGTTATTTGTATTCGCATGCGATTGAGAATCTTATCGTTAGCTGCTTAATTTAAAGTGACAATGTACAATAGCCTTTGATTAGATATTTTTATCGTCGTGAAATTATCATTTATATCAAGAAGTCATCCATTCTTGCATAGCAATGGTAAATTCGAGACAAACGCCTTTGTGAAGATGACATGGTAGGGCAAGTCCAATGTTTAGTTCACTTATAATGCCACGAATTTTTAAACAACTTAGTTCTTAAACAATTGAACAAGTGTTGTGGGTGGAATTGAAAATGGATGAACAAATATATATTTATAAGCAAAACAACGGTTTATTTTGAAGGTATAGTAAAAATTAATTTTAAAATAAGTAAATTATTTTTTAAAATCTGAATTATAAAAATAATTATTTTAAAACTTACTAGAGCATGGCCTTGTTTGGGAGGGATTAAATTTTTCTACAGTAAATCAATTCTCATTTTCAACCACACATTTTTCAATAAAATAATATTTTCCATCACATCAATAATTTTTTCTTCTTTTTCAACCACACATTTCCTATCATATTACTATTCAAAATCAATTCTTCCCCCAAAAATCTCTTTCAAACAACCTCATAAGCTTATAAGTAAAAGTATTAGCAGCCAAACATTGATATCGGACTGTTGGATTTGGACCTCGCAAAACAGTAAATGGCTATGGGGTTGTAACAAACAAACTCTCAAATTAAGTCACACACCAGTCATTAAAACGTAAGCACAATTCCTTGTCCACAAATAGAGCCATTAATTTCTCACAGCCAATTCTTCCTCCAAAAACCATGGAGCTCCGTCCCAGTCCCAACTCCCAAATTCCACCTCCCAAATTTTGCCCAAAAAAGCTTCTCTTTTCGTTTCATCTCCTAAATTCTCCTAGTTTACACTTAAACGATCCAATTCAAAATTCTGGGCACTTATCACTTATCCAATTTTTTCATTTTATATTGGCATTTTTCAGGCATCGGGATAATATATACATGCACACTGATATTTGTTGGATGATTTTCCCTATGTATGAGCATTGGGTTTATTTGAATGATTGAAATGAGTGGAACGAGGATTAATGACTGTCGACTTCAATATTTGTTTCTGATTTTGCTTCTTGCTCTGGGCGGCTGTTCCCGGCGGGTTTGGTGTGTGGACGGGGATGAATACAGTCGGACCAAGAACCCGACAGTGGTACCACTTGTTACATCTCTCATCTATAGCCAAATTTCGAATCTTACTAAGATATTCAACAAGGATATCACCAAGAGCTTGGGATATTGCACAAAGGATGTGTGAGTTTAAGTGAATTACCTGAATTTTATATGTTTGTAACTAAACCATTTGGATATATTATACCATTTGCTAATTTTATCTTCTCTTTCCAGGGATGCGGATTTGAACGAGGCATTTAATTTTGCCGGCAATTTGGATTTTTTGAATAAATGTGTTATGCAAACCAAAGGTAATTGATCTTCACTACTGAAATTGTACTTCTTTATGCACAGGCTTGGCTGATAAGGGATCTAAATAAATTTTTTTTTGGCATCATATGATCGAAAATGCGATGAATATAAAGATTTTTTCAATAACTAGATTTTGTTAGCAAACTCGTGAGAGGTACCTCTGTATTGCACTAGGTAGGTTGAATGTGTCTAAACACTCATGGTAGATGATAATCATGTTTTTTGGGCTGACTTCATTTCTTCAAAGGGACAATACCTGAAGCACTCTTCCCAATGTTTTACAAATGAAATGAAAGTAGATTTTGATGGATAACAACAGGAAGTTATATAAAATAGAAATCCATCGTTCTGTATTGAGAAAATGTACATTAATCTAAATCTAATGCTTCTATAAGCAGCTCTGCCAGAGTTCTCGGTCACTTTAGTTTCTGATGGTCTATTGCTCAAATCAACAGATGTTACCCAGAGAATGTGTACAGCAGCGGAGATGAAGTTCTATTTTACTAGTATTATGGACACAAAGTCAGCTGATGCTCAATTTTTAAAACCCAACAGGAACTGTAATTTAACCTCATGGGTTCCCGGATGTGAGCCAGGGTGGGCTTGTAGTGTTGCTCCAGATCAGAAGGTGAACCTGAAAAACTCTAAGGACATTCCCCTTCGAACTCGTGACAGCCAACCTTGTTGTGAAGGTTTTTTCTGCCCCCGGGGTCTCACTTGCATGATCCGTAAGTATATTTGAATCCTTCTATTCTTTCATTGGCCCGCTATTGTTTTCTACGTATAGTAGCCCCTGTTTGACAACCATTCTTTTGAGTTTTTTAAAGAGAACGAGTTTTTAAATAGTAATTTCTCGAGAGAATGTGTGGTTAAAAAATAGGGAAAAGTTTTGGGTTTAGATGAAGATTATTTTATTGTGAGAATGTGTGGTTGAAAATGAGTATGAGAAAAAAAGAGTTTTGAAATGGTTGTCAAACAGGGGCTAAATATCATGTTTTTAGTGCTTCTAGTTTTAATGAGCAACTTCACGGGTTAAATAAATTTTCAAGTAGCTTCTTGAGACTTGGATATCTGTATAATAGCAATCCAGATTCTAGCACAAACTCATTTATTTTTAAGAAAATTCAGTGTAGAAAGTTAATATCCTGTTCAAAACATAGATAGAAAGCAACTTCTTTACTACGAAGTTCCATTATGTGCTTAATTATATTGCTTGAACTAATTCTGCATTAACTTCTTACATGATGTAATTTGGACCGAGTTTATAGGTCCTGCAGTCAGAGTAGTTCAACATGTGAGAGTAGCGTAGAAAAGATGGTGGGCATGAATAATATGTTGGGGTAGCAGCTGCTTACACGACTTAGAGAAAAGTGATTTATGCATCTCTTTAATATTGGGAGTCCACACTGAGAAAGATGAGTTATGCCACTTTGTGTTTTATATTTCTCAACGGAGGATGAGCAGCAGGTTGACAGCCAGTCAGTGTGTTTTGGGCAGTGATATTGTTGCATTGCAAATTGCATCTCTTGGAAAGGGATGCCATTCCCATGGGCTTAATACCATTGGCTTGAGTTCCTTGCTCAAGGCTCCTCAGTTCATCTTTCTGAACATGCATCTAATTAGCCAGTGAAGCTCATAATAAAGACTTAATTGGTCCATGGAGCTAGTGCTTTTATTCAGTTTTTTAGGAGTGTCATCTCATTCCTTTGAGGTTTTCCTTAAATCTAGAACAAAGATGAGCGAAGTTTCATCTCTAAAACTTACAGACAACAAGCTCTTGATTTCTTTACATGCGAATTAGTTTTTAAGGGTTAACATAGATGACGTTGTATCCAGAGACAAGTTTTGATCTCTCTGTAAAATTCTTATCTAAATGGTCTTTTACGTTTGTACATTGATGACCATGTGGAAAAACTTTTCTGGATCTAAAAGATATTCCTAGGGCTTGTCTGGGGCAGATTCTCAGCAAAATTTGAGGACTTTTTTTACCGTTACAAAGCCGCACTTGTTGACCAAATTTTGCAGAATTACATGTACACCCTTCTGACATTAATACACTAATTTTGAAAGGAGGACATTTATGGTAAGTTAACTACTTTTGAGTCAAAATATCAAAGCTGCCCCACTTCCCAACGGTCCACATTTTCCTTAAAATCTAGTGAGAATAGGCAACAGACACATGCTAGATGTGAACTAGATACTCTAGTTTTTGTTAATGAATCATATGAAGATAATTAACGATCAAATTCTTGCAACTAACTCGTATGTGTGTTGTTGTCTTGTCATTGCAGCTTGTCCTCTAGGTTCTTATTGCCCACATGCAAATCTCAATAAAGCCACTGGCATATGTGATCCGTAAGTTTATTTCCTTCCAGGGGTTTGCTTTTCCATATTATTGGGGCGTTTATATGATCCGTTGATACATGTGTTGGTAAAGAAAATTTTCAGATATGCATATCAACTCCCACCTGGTAAGGGAAATCACACATGTGGTGCAGCAGATACATGGGCAGGTGTAGCAAGTAGTGAGGATATATTTTGTTCAGCAGGATTTTACTGTCCAACTACCACCAAAAAGATTACATGTACCAAGGGGTATTTATCTTGAGCACAAAACTTGTTGCACTAAAGTATTTCAGCTATAAGCACTAACATATAAGAATTAGTTGTTCCCTACACTTCTACTGGTAATTTGACATCAAAATTTACTGATGTTCAACTTTTATGCAATTCCAGACATTATTGCAGGATGGGCTCTACAGGCGAAAAAGGTATCTTATGAAAACTAGTAGATCCATCATTATTTGTTTACATGAACTATGGGCACCTCAATGTCAAAATTTTGTACTTTTCAAGGATTTAGGAATGAGCTTTTCCATATGGCAGGCTGGGCATTTAGCTCAACATGTTGAATTCAAAAAGAATCTTTATACTAACAGTAACTAGTTCAACATAATAGGCCATAAAAGGGAGCTACAAGCCTTTTAGTTCTCCTAGATAAATGTTAAATCCTTCTCAATATAGACTGTTGTTTCTCTTAAATTACAGTTGCCTTGAAACATCGAAGACATACAATGATAGTATTTTGTTATTTATAAATAACCTCCACAGTGGAAAAGGCATTTTTTTTTTTGATAACCCTGGATGTCCGGACCAACTTCCGCGCACCTCGACTAATCCTACGGGGTACTGAAGTTTACGGCCTGATACTCACCTCAGTAGCCCTGAGGGGACTCGAACTGGTGATCATTGGAAAGCAAATCCAAGGTCCGATCAATTGAGCAATCCCTCAAGGTTAATGGAAAAGACATTTCTTAAAAACATTTAATGTGCATACCGTTCTTTAAGCGGATTGCTGTCCGGTTTATGGTGTTGACATTTAAACAATAATGAGATCAATGCGAGGACAGCATTTGTAATCGAATGGAGTTGTCATTATATTTGTTTAGAGGAAAGAATTGTCATTATATTTGTTTAGAGGAAAGAAATTGATTAGTTCTGTTCTAATTTGAAAATTGTATGGAATCTTCTTGACCTCTTCGTTTCATTGTGTGCCAATATTTAGAAATATTCTTCCTTTGATTTTATAATAAAGAATAATGTTTGTTTCACCCTGTCATTTTAATATTTTGCTGAATATTTGCAGCTTGCTTCAAGTTGAGTAGTTGTAATCCAAATACATACAAACAGAACATGCATGCCTATGGGTTCATACTCATTGTAAGTGAGAATTTATTTGGCTATGCAGCCCAATGCTTAATACATAATGATGTGCTTACCTTTGTCTGACAAATGGGTTCTGGAACTTTACCAATTTAAAATAGTTCTCTAAGGAAGTTCAAGATGGTAGCAGACAACATTGGAAAATCGCATTATCCAAATAAATGAAAGTCCTCAAGATAAAAGAAACCAATTTTTGAATTGTAGCTGCTTCCAGTTAAAACTGATTTTTACTCGCACAGGGTGCATTGAGCTTGATACTTATGGTGTTCTACAATTGCTCTGATCAAGTCCTCTCAACTCGACATGCAAGACTGGCTAAGTCTAGAGAAAGGGCTGCTA
This sequence comes from Fraxinus americana, assembly GCA_035079005.1. Taxonomy (NCBI): domain Eukaryota; kingdom Viridiplantae; phylum Streptophyta; class Magnoliopsida; order Lamiales; family Oleaceae; genus Fraxinus; species Fraxinus americana. The sequence goes on along the minus strand of CM068717.1, from coordinate 10,276,089 downwards.
GAAGTGCTCGAGAAACTGCACAAGCAAGAGAAAGGTGGAAAATTGCGAAAGATGTTGCAAAGAAGCGAACTGCAGGCTTGCAACAACAGTTGTCACGCACATTTTCACGTAAAAATGGTGTAGAAGCTAGCACTAATGAATCATCGCTTCCACCTAAGTTTCCAAGTAATTCAAGTAAACCTAAACCTGCTGGAAAAGAAAAGAAATCAGGCAACCTTACAAAAATGTTGCAGTCAATTGAAAATGATTCAGACAGTCACGAGGGTTTTAATCTGCAGATTGGGGACAAGAATATCAAGAAGCAAATGCCAAAGGCAAAACAGTTGCATACTAAGAGCCAAATATTTAAGTATGCATATGGTCAACTTGAGAAAGAGAAAGCTATGGAGCAAAAAAATAAAAACTTGACCTTCTCGGGAGTAATCTCAATGGCCACAGATACAGATATCAGGACTAGGCCTACAATTGAGGTTGCTTTCAAGGATCTTACCATAACTCTCAAAAAGAAACACAAACATCTCATGAGGAGTGTGACCGGGAAAATTTTGCCAGGTCGAATATCTGCAGTCATGGGTCCATCAGGGGCAGGGAAAACAACATTTCTTTCTGCTGTGGCAGGAAAGAGCACTGAATGCACCATGTCAGGTTCTATTCTTGTAAATGGAAAGCCTGATTCCATTCATTGTTACAAGAAGATCACTGGTTTTGTCCCACAAGATGATATTGTTCATGGAAACTTGACTGTAGAAGAGAACCTCCGCTTCAGTGCTCGGTGCAGGTATGTTACCTTTAGATCATATTGCACGCGTAGTTCAATTGTCACCAGAATAAAATATTTGGTTACTTAAAAATTCAAGAAGATAATAAGGTTGCATTTCATTCTGAAGACTTAATATCGTGTAGTATAACTTAACTTTTCAATAATTATATCTGGTTTTTTGCTCTTAAGTTCTATACTCTCTTAATTTTCAATAAGAATTGGGTTAGCAGATATTTTGTATTATAAATAAAGTAGGAATCTCCTCATTCGTCAAGTCTTTATGTCATTGATCATATTTTTATTTCAACGCTATAAGAAATTACATGAAATGAATTTTGTGAAAAATATTGCTCTCGGTCTTGGTATATCACAGAATAGGCTATTCATTCATGCTGTATTTGTATAAAGAAATGATTTTTTTTTCCTTTCTTAGCCTCGCCGTGTCACTCAGCTTCAAATTTTTTCCATATTTTTTTCTTTTATTAATTTAGCATCTTGTTCATTTAACTTTTTATCTCGTGATTGAACTGTCTCCTATTTGTTGGCTTCAACACTATGAAGGCTTTCTGCAGACATGCCAAAACCCGACAAAGTTCTTGTAGTCGAAAGAGTTATTGAGTCTCTGGGACTTCAGTTGGTGAGAGATTCGCTGGTTGGGACTGTAGAGAAGCGAGGTATCTCTGGAGGCCAGAGGAAAAGAGTAAATGTGGGGTTGGAATTGGTAATGGAACCTTCACTACTGATCTTGGATGAGCCCACATCTGGCTTAGACAGTTCATCCTCCAATTTACTTCTTAGAGCTCTTCGACGTGAAGCTCTTGAAGGAGTTAACATCTGCATGGTTCTGCACCAGCCAAGGTAGGTCTATTTGCTCTTATTTCTCTTGGGAACCAAAGTATGCTATAAAATCGCTTTATTAAAGGGAAAACTTTATGCAACTATCTAGTGAACCTACCACAAATTGGGAGAATTTGAAAAGTGCAGATTGCCTTCTGTAGTGAGAGAATAAATCAATAAATGCACCATGAATCCTAACAACGCAATGTGAAAAGTTCCTTGTAGGTTTACCAACATCTATTCATATTACTGACTAGAATCAAACAGCATTTGACTGTTAAGTTTGATATTAGGTTAAAAACACTGTTAGTCGCTCAAGTTACAACGAAGCTTCATGTTAGTCACAGAACTTTATTTTGTTCCAGAGTGGTCACTGATCTCTACACTCAATTAAAATTTGTTAGCTTTTCTAATGGAATGTGTTACGTGGTCGATGGAATTTGACGAGGAGTCAATATGAAGGTCTTCCACGTCAAAAAATTTTTACTTACAGAATTTATGCGAGTGACCAAGTTGAAACGAAAAAAAACTCTAGCGACCACTTTGGCCCAAAATAAAGTTTGGCAACTAACATGAAACTTCGTTGTAGTCAGGTGACTAACGAGTTTTATATGAGTGACCAAACTGAAATGAAAAACAAACTTAAGCGACCACTTTGGCACAAAATAAAGTTTGACAACTAATATGAAAATTTGTTGTATCAAGTGACTAACAGTGTTTTTTACCCTTTGCTATTCTTTGCAAAAATATGTACCAAGAAATGATGGCAGAGCTCATATACCTCAGTCCTAGAATCCTATCTACCAAGTTGTTCCTAAGCCAATAAACTGAAGAGTATTTGGGAGGACAATCCCTATTGCCAGTGGCAGATGCTAGATTCTGAGCTTGAGGGTGCACCATATTTGGGGATGTAAGAATATAGAAACCTTTTTAGAGGGTGGAATGGGGGAGGGACACTGGGAATGAAAGTACTTAAATGGTAATTCAATTTGAGAGGAAATATATAAAAGTACAATGTTCACCCCTACCATCTCTGTAATGATCTGAAGTGGCCTCATTTATTTCTTTATAAGTCATTTATCTGCGCTGTAATGCTACTGCAGATGTCATGATTTGTCTTTTTCTGCCTCAGCTATACCTTGTACAAGATGTTTGATGACTTGATACTTTTAGCCAAAGGTGGTCTTACCGTGTATCATGGACCTGTGAAAAAAGCAGAAGAATACTTTGCGAGCATAGGAATCACTGTACCAGAACGTGTCACTCCTCCAGATCACTTCATTGACATTCTCGAGGGTATAACAAAACCCGGTGCAGGTTTAACTGCTGAACAGCTACCTGTCAGATGGATGCTTCATAACGGATACCCTGTACCTCCAGATATGTTGCAATTGTGTGATCAAATTGGTTCTTCATCTAATGGTGGAAGTACTCATGGAGCTCCAGAAAAATCTTTTCCAGGAGATGCATGGCAGGATAATCGAGATCATAAACCGCTTCATTTCTTAAAACCCTATGACTTGTCTAATCGAGTTACGCCTGGTGTACTTCGGCAATATAGATATTTTCTTGGAAGGTACTTAATCTCAATTTTTTTTTCAGTGTCATCTGTAGATCTACTTGCTTTTCAGTTTCTCAAATTGACATGTTGCTGTTAAAAATTACTTACATTACACGCACATGAAACTTTTGAGTCTTCAAAATTTGCAGAGGTTTTATTTGTGTGACTATCTAAATTGGAAGCCCTACACATGGCAGGGGTGGTTAGTATCTTCACCACCCAGCCATTTCTCAACTTCGTTAATGTCTTTCACTTTCATGGTATTTGACCCCCATTATCCCAAAAAAAAAATTTCTTTCCCTTATTTTCAAACCACACAATCTTCTATAAAATAATATTACACATAAACCAAAAACTTTTCCTTCTTTTTCAACCACACATTTTCCAAAAAAATACTATTCCAAAAATTATAATTTGAAATAATGGGGGCAAAACGGGGGCTTATTTGTTTTTTGAGTAAGTATTGATAATTTCTATGTGAGCAATTGTCAAAGTTGAAGTGACAGGTACTAAACTACACATTGTTTGTTACCTGGTTATTAGTTGTTGATGATTTATTATGTCCTTTTACATGAGTTTGTCTGAGTGTGTTGGTATGTCACGAACTTCTTCAGGAGTATCAAGCAGCGACTTCGAGAAGCTCAGTTGCAAGCAGCAGATTTTTTGATCCTTTTGCTCGCTGGAGCATGTTTAGGAACTCTCTCTCAAGTGAAAGGGGACACCTTTGGGTATCATGGTTATATGTATACGATCATTGCTGTGTGTAAGTAGCCTTTTCACTGATGATGTGGCCCCAGCATGTTTGTACTGATTTCTTAACATAAACAGAGGGTTTACTTGTTGGACCTTGCACGTGCATTGTGCTGTGTCATTCACTTTTTTACTTTGTAGCAATGCCATTGAAAATTGATATAGCCCCTGTTTGGTGAAGTTTAAAATTAAATTTTTAGCAGATTTTAATAAAAGTTGATGAAGTGTGTGATTAAAATGTTGTGGATGTCATAAAATATATGATTAAAATTAATTGTTGACTTTGACTTTAATAAAAAATCTAGATTTTAATTTCTATCAAACAGGGGCATATTAAATTATTCTTCACATCTGATAAGTGTTGCTTGTACTTTCACGATTTCTAAAACTTGTGAGATGCGTTGCTAAAAAGATTCATGACCTCTCTGGAGAAACCGACATACCGTAATAGTCCTTATATTCAAATTTTTGGCATTTATGATTTATGTGATATTAATGATTCCCTCTCTGTTTATTTCTTAATTTCCCATTTGCAGCACTCCTGTGCAAGATTTCGGCTTTAAGGTCATTTTCATTGGACAAATTACACTACCGGCGAGAGAATGACAGTGGCACAAGCAGCCTAGCATATTTTATGGCTAAGGATACAGTTGATCATTTCAATACAGTTATCAAGCCTTTGGTTTTCCTTTCTATGTTCTTTTTTTTCAACAATCCAAGATCAACTTTCATGGATAATTATGTTGTTCTGCTCTGCCTTGTATACTGTGTAACTGGCATAGCCTATGTGTTTGCCATCTTCTTTCCACCTAGTCAAGCCCAACTGGTACACTGCAAGTTCATATTCATCATAAAATCATAGTTTAATATTATATAATTTTGTATAATTTTCTTATGCTACAAATTCTCTTGGATGCAGTGGTGTGTGCTTCTTCCTGTTGTTCTTACTCTCATTGCGAATCAAGGTAAAGATGATAAAATTGGGAAGTATCTAGGCAGTTACAGTTATCCAAAGTGGGCTCTGGAAGCTTTTCTCATTGCGAATGCTCAAAGGTCAGCAATAAATTGCCTTCATCTTGATATGTCAATTGGCTAATTGCTGGAAAACTGCATGATATCTATATAAGCACGTGATTACTAGATTGCACACAGGAATTAATGTGAATTGCCTACCTTTTCATTGCCGATATTGGTTATACTGACTTGAATCGTGTTCATAAGTTTATTTCATATATGTATAGGCATAAATCTTTGTCGAAATTTATCTTCGTTTTCTCCTCAGATACTCCGGAGTGTGGCTGATAACTCGCTGTGATACATTAAACGAATTGGGATACAGTGTTCAAAATTGGACTTGCTGTCTAGTTTTACTCATAGTCACTGGTATAGGTTGTAGGTTGTTAGCTTTCTTCTGTTTGGTGACCTTCGGAAAGAAGTGAATTCAAGAATCATTCTATGTCGATTATACTTGTGTAGAAAAAGCGGACAACGTAGTTTTGGCAGCCATGTATCCTAGATTATCATTTAGGATTCCATTTGTATTGGTACAGAAATTTTCTTGGCCATAGCCCATGGTTATTTGAATTGTATATATTTTTTAGCATCTTTTGTGGATTTTTTTTTCCTTCCACAGATGGGTGGAAAAAGGTGGGACTTTATTCTGTCTTGGGTGCCGGTTTTCCCTTCCTTGATCGATTTATTTCAATTCTTGAGATTTGATTTTTGCTTGTGCATCTATATTAACAGGGATTTGTTATTTTCTTTTTCTTTTTTAAATTTTTTTGATCCATAATCTATTTATCTTGGTAGAGATTTGATATTGTTTTCGTGACAAATCATTTACTTTGCTACATATGTGATGTGATGTGTCACATGCATCTTGAAGAGACTTTTTAAATTTAAAGAACATCTTATACACAATATAGAGCCTCTTCAAACTTGAAGAGTAAATTTTTTTCACACGCTCCTAAAAATCTTTATTTTTGGCATTTTTTGTTATTTTTATTTTACTTTTTCAACAACCATTTTTTGTTTTTTCTGACTTCTCATATATTCAAATAATAATTCAAGAAGTAAAATATTAAAACTTACAATTTATTAAATGTACTCGATGTAAAATACAAATACAGAGTGAGTTTCACTTCCAAATATAGAGTCAAATTCACTCTTGGACCTCATTTTATGTGTTGATTCTTTGAAATAAATGTTATTTTATAGTATTTAATTATTTTCTATTTATAAAGAGTATTTTATGTATAATCGATCTTTAAATTTATAGAGTAAAAAATTTAAGGATTAATCTACTTGTATATATGTGTGTACATAAGAGTGTACATAATGTGAGTGTGGTGGAGCTCACGACACTGTAGTGTAGGTCTCACCCTCACTCACATTATGTACACACTTATGTACACGCATATGTACAAGCAGCATTGCTCAAATTTTAATAACAATATTCTATATTTTGACCTTTTTTTTTATACAACAAACATCTATTATTTTTCCCTCATCTTTTATTTAACATATTTTTTAAAATGTTGGTGATCAATTAATTCAAATATAGTTTGAATAATTTGAGAGGTGGAATATTGAAATTTGTAATTTATTAAATTTAATTATTAGAAAGTAAGAATACAAAGTGAATTTGGCTCTCCAACTCATAAGAAAGCTTCGCACACATGGTAGAATCATTCACTCAATTAACGACTTATGATCACTTGTATAATAGTTAATATCCACTCCACTTTACTCTTTTATTTTATTTTTCAAATGATACTATCTAACAGGTGCTAGAATATTAACGTATGTAACAATTAAGTGACACTAAGGGGATGTATTCAATTGAAATTTAAAAAATTTAGAGGTATTTAATGTAAACTTTTTGAGACCCTCTAAAAATAATAATAGTGTATTCAATTGAGACTTTATAGACTTTTAAAAAATTTCCAAAAGTTATGGTGTAATTAATTAAAATCTTTTTGAAAATCTCTATAAGTCTTGGAGCATTCAAATTTTAATGACTTTTATAATAATCTCTAGAATACTAACTTTTAAGTAGAAAATAATAAAATAAAATATCAAAATTTGTCTTCATTAATCACAAGATTTTCCCTTTTTTCCTTCTATAAACATTAGAGTTATGACTAAAATTTATTTTTTCACTTGATTATATTTGTTTCTATGAAAAAAATTAAATTGGATTCTTGTAACTTTTTTCTTTTCATTCATTTTATGTGAAAAATATTTATTTTCAAGGTCTTAAATTTTTATTCTTTTTAAAATATTTTTTTATTATAGGGAAAAGAAAATTGTAGGAACCGCCACCTTGTATGTGAGAATTTCATACTCTTTTGTACTATCCATGTAAATTCTATTTCAAATGAAAGTTTTCCAAAGTATATAGAAATCTACAAAAGATATGCACTAATTTCATACAAATTTATATAAAAAAAAAAATCACGAAATTAACAGAAGTCGTCACTTAAAAAAAAGTTCATCAAAGTCAAAAGTTTCAATTGAATATAGGGATAATTGCAGCTGTGGTCCCAAACCTTTCAATTTTTTGCGCACTTTACCCTAACCTTTGATTTGTGCCAGCCACAGTCCCAAACCTTTCAAAAATATGCAGCAGAAGTCCATTTGGATGGAAACCGTCTAGTTGACCGTTAGTCAACCAAAAAAGTCAAAATTGGATCAATTTTGACCAACTTAATAAGGGCAGAACGATCATTTTATAATTAAAACATTAAATAAATAAAAAAGTAAAAAAACAAAACAAAACAAAACAAAAAACCCACCCCCCTCTCTCTCTTCCCAGCAACCCAACCCCGAAGTCTCTTCTCCGGCAAAAGGTCTCTTCTCCGACGAGACCGTACCGAGAACTGCCACACCGTCACCTTCGACCAAAGCGGTGCTCCACCTCCTACCCCAAAAAATCAAGATTAATAAACCAGTTGGCAATCTCCTTCTTCACCCCTCAATCAGTTCAACCTCCTTCTTTACCGCCTCCTCCTCTACACCACCGTCCCCCTCAAAACTGTTCAATCTCCTTCATCCCTCACACCACCCAATTCAGCCCTCACAACTCCCCTCATTTCCTTCGTAACAGTAACTCCCCATAGCTACCTCTGCCTTTTGACAATGCAAGGTGTGGCCCTCAAAATTCTTGTGCAGCTCCATCAACACAGTCTTTGCACTCTCCAGGCTCTTGTAAACAAAGAACCCTCTTGGTTTCCTAGTCTGCTTGTCTAACCCTAACGGCCCTTTCTCAATTTCACCGAACTTGGAAAAGAACTCCAACAATTTATTTGGATCCATTTCCGCTGAGACATTGCTAATGTATATCTTCCTCTATGTGTACTCCGACACAGGTGGGGGTGAGGACAGTTGCCACAGTTGGCAGAGGAGCAGTCTGGGCTGGGCCTGCAGAAGGGTGCGATTTTCCGGATGCTTGTCAAAGCTTTGAAGGGTCGGCATCAGCCAATTTGTGCACACTCTCGATGAAATCAGGGTATTTACTCAAAGTCTCTTTAATTAAAAGTGCTAACTGGTCTTTGGAAAAAGGTTCCAGAAGCTTCTCTATTAGCTCATCCTCAAATTCTTCTTCCTCTTCTTCATTTTGCCCTTCGCCTCGACTCTCACCGTTTGCTTGCTGTTCGAGGGATTTTCCACATTTTCTTATCCATTGATTCACTGGATCAACCACGGCGAGCCAGATCTGTTGATGGATTGGGTGGTTGGTTGGTGGTGGTGGCGAAGAGGAGGAGGGAGTGGCGGTGTGCACAAAGGAGGGGTGGTGGCGGTGCCGGCAAGGAGGAGGTGGTGGCGGTGCCGGCGACTTGGGGAGAGAGAGAAAAAAATGTTTTTGTTTTTTTTGTTTGTTGTTATTTTTTAATGGGACCCACCCTGGGAAGAGAGAAAGAGGGTGGGTTTTTTTGTTTTGTTTTGTTTTTTTTTTACTTTTTTATTTATTTAATGTTTTGATTGTAAAATGACCGTTCTGCCCTTATTAAGTTGGTCAAAATTGATCCAATTTTGACTTTTTTGGTTGACTAACGGTCAACTAGACGGTTTCCATCCAAATGGACTTCTACTGCATATTTTTGAAAGGTTTGGAACTGTGGCTGGCACAAATCAAAGGTTAGGGTAAAGTGCGCAAAAAATTGAAAGGTTTGGGACCGCAGCTGCAATTATCCCTTGAATATACCCCCTAAATATGGTATTATGGAATATATTTCGGGGATATTTTCACAAAATTTGAAAATGTACAAAAAATTACACTTTTACAAATATTGTTCAAAAATGTCACATTTTTTGTGTGACTTCTATATACCTTTTTGGGAATGTTTAATGTTCATTAATGCATGCATTTAATATCATTTAATGTAATAATTTGATCACTTGTCTAGTGTAATATAAACCCATGACTATATATATCATATAATGGGTAATGGAATTGTTAACCAAAAAAATAAATGAATAAATAAATCATTCATTACTTCGATTGAGTGTGAAAACAAGTTTTTATTTCCCAAAAAATCCAAAATTTGTCTTCCTCTCCCCCGTTCCCATATCAAGAAGAAAGTAGTCTTTGGTAGTTAAATATTGATGAACACAATTAATGTTATGAAGAATGTATTTTTTTTTTTACAAAAGTCTGTAAAATGCAGCAGTTGAATTGTCAACTACATTCTGTCAAATCCGAAAGATGAAATGTCTCTCCTATTCACCTGATTGATATTGTTTGTTATAATTTATTCATAAGTGCCAATTGCATGCTAATAAATCCCTATATTATAATTGTGCCGAATGCTTATCATTGTTCTTTCATATTTTCATGTACGAGTAATAATATGAGATTAATTGTGTCGCACGGAGGAGAATTGGATTGTATTTTTGTACATAAAGTTCAATGATGTATAATGATTTGGATTGTATTTTTTGAACATGACAATGGTGGTCGTCATTTTTCATGTTATATTATCCATTTAATATTACTATTGTAGTAGTTTAAATTCATGTAAAAATGAAGATTCCAAACACTTTGAAAATAACCATTCATTAATCAACATGTTACAAACTATCTAACTCGACATATACGCTTTGGAATTCTCAACAATTTGTTCCAAGTAAGTAGTCACGTAGACAAAATTAAAATTAGAGAATGACGATTTATCATGACGAAGGGTATTTTACGCTGCAAATTAAACGGATGTTTTTCATAGCAAAACAAAAGTGATATAATGTCGACAGGATGAAGCAAATATCACCCACTTCGCGGGTCTTCAACCCATGACTCGTCGCTGCCACTTCTTTCCTCTTCGTCGTCCGAACTTATTACTATGACCTTGGAGGTGAAACATTTGGAATCGAAGCGTCATTCTCGGCTTCTTCGTACGATACCATGTATTCAAAATCATGCACAGTAGGCTTCTTCGTACGGTACCATGCATAGTAGGTGTCACTTTACCCCTAACAAGTTCAAGGTTCTTAGAAAATTGGATTACAATTAGATATGAATTAGTACATGCTTACAATTAATGTATATGTATCACCCTTGTACTAATGGGTTATAATTAGATATGAAGTAATACCTATTTACAATTAATATGTATGTATCACCCAAACATTTCATAACCCTTTAATCTGAGTCACTTTCTACACTTTGTAATTCACTCGGGACAATTGAATTTATTACAAAAATTTAATCCGAGTCACTTTATACACTTTGTTGAATATAATTAAACTCGGTCATCATTACAATACACAAATAATAATAGTTACACAATTGAGCTACACACCCAATTGAAATAAGTTTGGCATTATATCATAATTGTCGATAACACAAGAACCAATTGTCAAGAATTTTAGAACATAACTATCGAGACTGACAGTTTATCTCGACGGATGGGTTTTATAAGAACTACATGTGAACTCTCTATATGATAACATCAGTAAGTTACTTGAATCCTCAAATTTAATCACGTTGCATCAAAAAATGAGATTAACTTGATACAAACTCAAAACCACATTCACAATACAATACAAAAATCTTGAAAATACGACAAATTACAAGTTAAAAAAGATTTCACATTCTTTTCCCAATCAAAAGAAAATTGTGCTCCCAAATCACATCTTCGACTCAAATATGAGATCAGCATAACTTTTGATGAGCTCGAAGGATCAAAAAACTCGAGCTAAATTTGTTAAAATGCAGTGAAATCCCACTAAAAAATATCATCCAATAATTCTATGACAATATTCGAAGGAAATATTAAAACGATATTAAAGATTATCACACAATAATGATAAATTTACTTGGAATCCACTAAATGTTGGCCAGCCATTACAGAATTGTAACTGACCCACAAAATATCACTTTCAGTATCAATTTGTACGTGAAACTCTTTTGGAGGAGTCTCAATTTAACTCTTGTATTATATAGCCTTCAAAGTATGGGATGGATTTTAAATTCTTTTGGAGGATTCTATCCTGTCTGACTCCATTTAATGCTGAAAAATGGAGGAAATGAAGAAATTTTGTGAGGAAGAAGAAAAATGTGGTGGGTTTGCAACGTCGGGTGGGCTCATGTTAGGGTATTGGGTTTAAAAAGGAGGAAATTACACAATTCCAGAGGTTTAAAGTTTCAAATTCAAAAATCAGGGACCAAATTTAATTCTTCAAAAATCAGGTGATATAAAAACTTTTAACCCTAATTTTTCACTCATTCCCCTTCCCCTTCTCCTCTTTCCCTCTCTCTCTCTCTCGCCAGTGGTCTCCCCTCCCCTCCCCTCGCCTCGCCTCCCCTCTCTCTTCCCTCCCCCTTCCCATCCCCATCCCCCCTCTGCTGCGCTTCGCGCGGCCGAGTCTTGTTTTGCGGCGGCGACATCTCTTCGCGCGAGTCTGCCCGCGATGAGCGGCGCAATAGGCCGATCTGTGACCAGAGGCGTCGCGACGCTGCCGTGGGTGGTGGTTTGCAGTGGAGTGCTGATTCGATTGGAGTATTGGGCGGCGGATTGGTGGCCGATTTGGTGATTCGATTGCTGATTCGATTGGATCTAATTTGTTGGTGGATGGTGGTTTGCGACGGAGTATTGGGTGTGGCGGATTGGCTGTTGGCGGATCTGTGGGGTGGCGGATTGGTGGTTGGCTGTTTATGTTTACGGTTGTTGGTGGCGGATCTGCTGTTGTAAGTGTTCTGTGGCTGCGGGTGTGGTGGCTGCGATCTGTGACCAAGCATTTGGTCGATCTGTGACCTGTGACCAAGCGGCGGTAGTATGTGACCAAATGTTTGTCAATCTGTGACCAAATGTTTGTTAATCTGTGACCAATTACTCAAATGTGATCTAAAAATTTAATAATCCATGACATCGAAATAATGTGTGACCAACTAATTTAAAAATCTGTGATCTCGAAATAATGTGTGACGTACAAATTTTTTGATATGTGACCTCGAAATAATTTGGGATCAAAAAATTTGACGATATGTGACCAGTAAATAAATCTGTAACTTAAAATTATGAATATGTGACCATTAATCACAAAATGTGACTTTATTATCTTTATTTAATAAATATTTTTAATTAATTAAATAAATACCCGATTTTTGAATTTTTAAACTATTTACCTTATTTTTGAATTGAGGTAAAGAATACATCTTAAATATGATTTTTTTCCTTTTAAAAAGTGGAGATGGAGTGGGGTTTGGCGTAATGCTTTTCCACTTTTTGTACTATTTTTTCATCTAATCAAATCGGATTTAATTAAGGACATTCGAGCTATTAATTTTTTGGACCATGCTAGTTGTACAATCGAGATTGACAACCTAGGTTGACAACCACTCACATGGAGGGTCCACTTTTTTTTTTTTTTTTTTTTAAATTTTTTAAACACGCGGACCCCGCACACATGTGAGAGGTTGTCAACCTCGATTGTAAAAGTAGAATTATCCTAAATTTTTTTAGAGAGGTAAAAAGGTCCAAAAGTGACATTCTTGTAAATATTATTAATATGTGACATTTTCATTAATGACAATTCAAAAAGTGACAAGGAGTGCAATTTCCTCTTCATTTAAATTGGACATATCATGTGCTATCATATAAGGTGGTATTTTAACGTTAATATGAATATCGTTTTTGTTGTTTTTTTTTCAAATCACTCACACAAATATCGACACACGTGTCAATAATATTACTTATAAAAATTCTTACTTTTTTATCCGCAAGTCGGGTTTGGTGGGGGTGAGGGCAAAGTTGGGGTAGAATGCATCTTTTAATTATTTTTATTTTTATTTTTATTTTTAAATATTTTAACTAATTAAATATGGAGAGACTATTTTATCCTCATAAAAAAAGGGTCAGACGCTGAATATTAGGTCAAAAAAGGTGAACACGGTCATTTGACGAGATAAATAGACAAAATCGAACATAAAAAAATGTTTTACGCAATGAAAATTTGATCTAAATTTCCAAACAGTAAAGATAAAATTAAAATAACGTGGGTAAATGATAGAGCATGTCTGATTTCCTGTTCCCACTGAACAGAATAACTCCACCTGCCTGTTGGGACAAGAGATCAATTTCAAATGAAGTGCTGCCTCTGCATGCACTCAGTGTTTTACGATGTTGCTTAATTCATTGGTAGACTTGCTATCTTCCCATTGGCTAGCTTTGCAAAATTAAATGATGCATGTCCTTTATAGCCTACTCTCGTAGAGCTAACAGAGTTGAATTCCCCTTCTACGTGAAAGGTCACTTTTGCTCTGTACATGTAGTATAGTTCAGAGCCACCCCTCAATTTCAAGTAAAAAAAGTACATTTTTTTAAAAAATAGCCAGTTGCTTTTTGACTATGTCAATTCTTGAGACAGCCACACCTCCACCTCCAAATTATAAGAGAGTCCTTTCAGGTAAGATTCCAAGAACCACCAGAGTAATCACTGCTGCACCATAGTTCCCTTCATCTGCTCACCCAGTATGTCGACTGGGACATAGAGCAGCAAACACCCCAAGAAGGGCACAGCTCAAACAACATATTTTTTTCTCACGGTTTCCTTTGGTGGAAGAAAATGGTACAAAAATTCTTTATTCTCAAGAGGTTACGATATCTATCGATTTCACATGGAGAATTTTGTTTGGATACAAATGATCAGGTGCTCCATTTGGACACTTATACGAAAAACAGAGAGCAAAAAATTGAGATACGTGGAAGAATCTCTACTCTCAGTATGGGCGGCATAGGAAATATGATTAGGATTACCATAGTCCAAGTGCTTATTCGAACACGGACCTCAACAAACTATCAATTTGTTGATGATCGACTTCAGATGATACATTCAATCTACTATCAGCATGATTTTATCTAAAGGTATTTATCATCTATTTTAGAGTGAGTTTGTGTCCGGTTTGTACAAAAATCTTATTTTCCTTTCAAAACTTTTGGTGGAATGCATTAACGGATTTTTTGCATTTTTTCCTATCCCAAAATATCCATGTTGTACATTTTCAAGGAGCAATTTTCTGCCAACTGAAGGATAAGATTGGATAGCATTTGATGCAAATAGTACTCCATTGTTTTCGTTCCTTTGAAATCATATCTTATTTTTCAGATTTGAGTAAGATAAATTATGACATGTTAAAGTCTATATTGTAAAACTACATTTCGAAATGTCGTTGAAAGAAGTTTTGGGGTCTGAAAAAAATGCTTTATCATTTTGCGGTGAATGCCCCGGTGTCCTTTTGTGAAGCATGTAACGATAGTCATGGTGACATTGGTCTTCACAACTTCTTGAGCTCGAGTCCAGATAACACCTTTAACGCAGCAGAACCTGAAGGATGTATCTTATGGGAGGACAATGACCGTCCTTGTGATGAATTTATTTTGAGTGTATTGAACTACAAGACAATATCGGCAATTGAGGGAAGCTCTTCACAGAAGAGTCACGAAGGAACTTTGTGACACGTAGTACGAATCGAAAAAGAATATTTGTTACTTGATTCATCTTGAACCCAAAAAAAAAAAAAAAAATCGATTTAAATATTTTGATTTGGCATTTGAACAAACAATACCATGTAACTTGGATTGTAACAATATTTTAGATCGTTATAGCAATCAAATGGTATTTACTGTTTATCATTCAAAGAGCATTTCTTTTCATTTCTTCTAGTGGATAATTTTTGCGAACGCGCATGAAAAGTTGGAGGGGCATTTTGTCAACGATAAAAAAAAAATGAACAGTTCTACTTTGGTGTACACCTAAGTTTGACAGTTCAAGAAAAAAAAAAGTTTTCCCTTCACGATTCTTTTTACAACACGTCAAATGTCAAGCAAGATGGGCCTGAGACAAGCGTGCTTTTCAGCAATTAAAGGGTCCAGAATTTTGGTGATGATAACACAGCTATGGCCGATCTCAGGAAGAGTGGGAAAAGATAAAAGGGAAAATTTATTCATAACTATGACCTATTTCAATTTGAGAAAGAAGGTTTACTATTTCAAAAATTAGATATTAATTAAATTTTATTTATTAAATAATGAATTAAAATATTTTATTAATTAAATATATTAAGAATACAATATTATATAATTTATGGTCACAGTTATATATTAGTCACAAATCATAAATTTTATATGTCATAACTTGTTTCTCAATCACAGATTAAATAAATTAATTGGTCGCATAATATTTTTTGGTCACAAATCACAAGTTTTATAACTCACAATTTATTTCATAATCACAAAATATCAAATTAATTGGTCACAAATTAATTTTAAGTTACAAATTATCAAATTATTGATCACAATTTAACAAATTTTTAGGTTACACATTATGTATTGGTCATACATTAACCAGTTTATTCATAACAATCAACAAAACAATTTGTGATCACCACCACCTCACCACTGCCTCCAACAGTACCACTGGCAATACCACAACAACGACGATAATGACAACCAACACCACTACAAAATACCATCACAATGGCTGCACCACCATCGCTTGCGCCACTTGACCACTACAACCACCAATGCATGCACCAACCACCAGCGTTACTGCTTGTACCAACCACTACCTCCACCATCTCCTCAAATCCATTATGTCATCCCATCTCTACTGCCACCTGCACCTACACCACAACAACCACCGCAGGAAAAAAAAAACCCAAACAAGCCAATGCGAGTACCACCGACACCTCAATACACTGCAAATCCATTCAAAAACTCCACCTAGCACAAAATCAAAAGAAGAGAAAAACAAAGCCGACGACTGGAAGGCCTCTAATGAGCGACGAGAGGAAAATGTCGCAGAGACGGTGACACGCATCGCCATTGCGCGTTTGTGTACCTTGGCGTGTAACATGTGTTGTGTCGTCGTGAAAAGCAGACTTGTTGCTGTGCATTCCATCGCGCCACTCCAATGAGATTGGTAAAGAGGTATAGAAAGAGGGAATGAATGGAAAGATGTAGAGATAAAAGAAGAAGAGGAAGTGATTATGGTTTGGATATATGCTGGGTATATATATTAATTTAAATTTTATAATATAATTATTAATATTGAATTATTAACTGATTTTTGTATGAACAAATCTTGCATCTGAATTTTGAAATTGTGACTTAAAAAAATTGGGTTTTGTAATTTCCACAAGATAAAAATAAGCAGAAGAAAAGGGAAAATTGACGCAAAAATACTTTATAATCAAATTTCAGGGAAAGTTACTTCCTTTCCCTTATCCTTTTTTGGATTTACATAAATACTCCATGTACGATGAAACATACCCCCTCCCAAACTCCTGTTTTCTACTTTTCTTTATCTCCTAGGAGATAAAATATTATTACAAAAGGTTAAAAATGTTAATAATTATAATAATGTTGTGCTGTAATATAATTAATATTAATATTTGTTGACCTCAAAAAATGTTGCCAACAGATGTCGGGCCCACTCGTGCACACGTAAGCTTAATCCAACACGCTAATGCCGATCGACGGTCATGAGGACTCCAGAGAATGAGCGTGGGAGTAGCGAAAAGGCACGAGACGTCTCCGTTCAGGTCACCGGCATAAAAGAAATACGATTGTATAAGAAACCAATCGATAGATAATAGGATTGTGTTGTAATAAAATGTTGTAAAAATGATATTGAAACGAGAGAAATATGGCTCCAAAAAGATTCAGTTTATTCTCCAATTTTGCATTAGTCCCTTTCTTGTTACATGGTTGGGGTATTTATAGTGTTACAATTCAAATTGTGACATTTGGATCAACTTACACGTGGCCTCATATCCTCGGCCAAGGCATCAAATCCTAGCAATCAAGTTGACTCTCATAGCTGTACTAACATTAAATGCTCTGACATTGACGAGATAAGACATAAGTAAGCTTTACACAAAAGTCACATCAATCATTTGTTAGAGATTTTCATCATGGCCGAATCCTCACAAGTGGACCTTTGATGGACCTCGGACGTTAGAAGGAAGGGCCTCGGAGTAATAGCGAGGGCCTCGGAACTGGTAGCCAGGGCCTCGGAACTCACCACTGAAGCTAGAGAATTATATCCTGATCGAATTGAGCTGGTCCCACCGTCGCGATGTGACGCCACGTGTCCATTCTGTCTTTTAACCCGTAACAATAGTCCCCCAAGTCCATGTGTGGTCATTTATGCTAGGCGTGGACTTTCAAAGTCTGAATTTTCTGTGCTTTACGCCATTTCTAAGAAAGTTGCACAGAAAGCGAGGTTCCTTTGGAGCTACATCAAGATGAGGCGAGTTCGTATTCGAACTGGCCGAGGCTGATTTCCTTTTGATGAGGCGAGTTCGTATTCGAACTGGCCGAGGCTGATTCCCTTTTGATGAGGCGAGGCGACGTTCATAAAAATTGATGCCTGTGATGTGACGGTTTCTTATGTTTCCAAGGCCAATGATAGGCGCATCAGATCGAATTTCAATAGCCGTACAGCTGTTTTTATTTAATGCACAATGATGGCTAATTATTGGGATGCGTAGTTTCGAGGACAAGTTCACGCGCGAGCCAGTGTTAGTTTGTGCATGCACAAATCTGAAGCGTTGATGCAGAGAAAACGTTTGATTTCGAGGGTCAGGATTTGTGCACCTTTGAACGTCTCATATTAACTGAGATCTGATCCAACGGCTGGGGCTGTGCCCTCTACTAGTATAAAAGCCAGATTTTTGCCATTTTCAAACTTTACTTTCTCAAAGCACATTTAAATCTACGGCGTCTTGTTGCTAAACACTTCCCACTGCGAACTTACGGCGATCTCTCTGAGTCTTTCCTTCGCTTTAGGTACTCTCTCCTTACGTAGTTGTCTTCCTATTTCCCTTGAACACCCTTTTCTTGCACTATTCATCTTCCTCAAACAACAATGTCTTCCGAGGCGTCTCTAGCCATGACAGTAGTTAGGAGTGGGGAGGAGTCAGTGTACGGGGCCTACAGTGAGTGGTATAGTATGACCGAAGAGCCCATAGATTATGAGGCGGGATGGGGGCAGCAAGAGTTCAATCAAATATCACTTCTGCCAAGCTAGACGAACTTAGGCAGACCTATAACATCCCCCATTACGTCAAACTCCTAGTCCGATGCTCATGAAAGAGCTTGCTTTCCGAGCCCAGTTGTGTGGCCTTCGGTGAACTTACTGTTTAAGGCGAGTGTCGTGCCTTTGCACCCCTTCTTTAGGGCGGTCTTGAGGACATTCATGCTATCCCCCACCCAGAATCCTTCCTAACGGGTGGAGCCAAGTCGTGGGGACCTACTTCTGTGGAAGGAAGTGTCTACGGCGAGGACCTCCCACTTCACGTCTTCGAGTCCCTCTTCCATGCTAGGGTCGTGGGAAAAGATGACTCAAGGGGTGGTATTACATCACTCGGGGCTCCCACGCCCCTTTTGTGGTTGGGCTCCTTCATCCATAAAGGGGTGGAAGGAGTCGTGGTTACGGTGACGGGTAGGGTGGCGTGAGATGGTGGAGGGAGATCTTGTCCCCGTTTGTTACCGCGCCGACCCAAGTACTACGAGGCTTGTGAGTGTCGTCTTAAGTTCTTACGGCTTCACCATGCCTCGCACGATGCGATAACCGCCCGTTTTTGCAGTTGTAGCACAAGGTACGAGCTTTACGAGGCTGAGTGGGCTGTTGTAAAGGATATCTACCAATTGTCTCCGAGGCTCCGAAGCTTTTCTCACTTAATCGAAAGGAGCAGATACTTCATCGATTTCGGACTGATGGCCCCCAAGGGTAAGATGCGCCTTTACTTTTAACTAACTGCCCCCTTTAATGATTTGAACTGACTTCTCTTCGTAATTGCAGATAAATTCACCAAGAAGAATTATGCCACCGATATGACGAGCGGCATAATGAAGGCCACCTCCATCGCCGGGCGAAAGCACTAAAACACAGGTCCTACGGGCAAAACGGTAAAGTCAAAGGCCGGACCGCCTCGTTGAAAGAGTAAAAATGAGAAAGAGGCCGAGGAGGATGTACAAGAGGAGGCCCCAAAGGTGGCAAGCCGGTATTGGCGAAGGGCAAGGGGGTGGGCGATGAGCCGCAAAAGAAGAGAAAGCGGGCCTAGGTGGGGGGGTCGTCGAGTTTTGGGACCAGCGTGTCCTTTTCGAAAAGGGGGTGCGAAGCGGCCAGAAGCTCCTCCAATCTTCGATTGATGCCGCCATGGTGGCCCAATCTAGGAAGATCGTCATGGATGACGTGGCGAGAGCGGAGGGGCCGCCAAGAAGAAGGTTGTGGAGAAGACCCCGGAAAGTACGGAAATTTCCTGGGGGCGGGGAGGACACAATAGCCCCTCTTGTAATAGAAATGCGCCTCCGGAGGTGAGGGCGGCCACCGAGGGGCTTCAACAAATTACGGACGGAGAGGTGGCGGCAGTATGTGGCCACTGTGATGCGGTGGACCTCACCACTACTTTGGTGAGCCAAATCGCCGGGGGCCTTCGGGTTGCCTTTGGAATGCCAAACTGTTTTGGCGGATATTCAATCAAGGAATAGAGCCTCGCGCGATGAAGCTGGAAAAAGTGAAGCGCGGCGGAGAAGAAGGAGGCCAACATTGAGCGAGAATTCGAGAGAGATGTTGATGATTCAAAACGCGATGCTCTCACGGGCAAGAGATTGAGGCCACGAAGAAGGAGGTTCATGAGAGCCGGTGTGAGGTGGTGCCGCCTCACTAAAAAGGTGGAGATTTCGACAACCACTAGAAGGTCACCGCCCGAAGGAATCGGAGAAGGCAAACTCAGAATGGCCGGGGCTAGGGACGCCGGCGGTTCATGGAGAAGGAGCGAGGTGGTGGAGGCCGAAGTTAAAAGATACGAAGCTGACGTGGTCGAGGCGGGCGATATTGCAGTGAGAAACTACATAGCCAACTTCCATCATACTGAAGAGTATCGACGCTTCGACCTATATTGGAGCAAAGTGGCCTATCAGGAGGTCTTTGAGAGGTTGGGAGAGGCACATCCAGAGCTCGATGTTTCTGAATTGAGAGCTGAGTTCTTGGAGGAGGAGGTTCCGCGAAACTGCCAGAAGAAGGTGAGGTGGTGGAACTTGATCCTCGAGGATGTGCCCTGCGAAGGGCCTCAACTTTGTTGGAAGCACCTCAAACAGCAGATGCTCCAGCTCCCCCACCCCTGCTCCTTGATACATTTTTGTAATTTTAACTTATTGCTTTGTAATTCCTTTAGCATATCAATATAACATAGATTTTGCTTCATCTTTGTGCTGCCACTTATCTTTACTACAATGAACTGCACTGAGCCTTACTATTCGAACTTAACTTAATGCAACAGTATCAAGGCCTTGCCATACTTAAATAATTAACTAGAATGGGATAACTGAGCAAACCATTCAGCAAAGCAACCAAGCAAACTTAACAAATCTGAGGTAACTTAACTGAAGCTCCTTTATAAAACTTTTAACAACTGCTTTCCCAGGGTATCATTCTGAAACTACCTTAACTCAATTCGTGATCCCGCGTTCCCAAGTGATGAAATTGTTTTTACCCTCTTGCTTGGTGGATGGTTCATCCAAGCGGAGGCTTCTCCCTTTGGCGTTCAGCTTCACCAAAGGGAGGCTTGTGATGTACGCTTAAGAGTTCGAACGAGGTGGCCCTCTTTTAAGGTTCCATCCTCTCCTCCGAAGCGCCCACGCTTCCCGGCTGGTGGATGGTTCATCCAAGCTGAGGCTTCTCCCTTTGGCGTTCAGCTTCACCAAAGGGAGGCTTGTGATGTACGCTTAAGAGTTCGAACGAGGTGGCCCTCTTTTAAGGTTCCATCCTCTCCTCCGAAGCGCCCACGCTTCCTAGCTTGGTGGATGGTTCATCCAAGCAGAGGCTTCTCCTTTGGCGTTGACTTCACCAAAGGGAGGCTTGTGATGTACGCTTAAGAGTTCGAATGAGGTGGCCCTCTTTTAAGGTTCCATCCTCTCCTCCGGCGCCCACGCTTATGATAGTTGACGAAGACGGAGAAAACTTATTTATTTATAAAGGTCGGAGAGCAACATCCGGCTAATGATTACATTCATTGATAATACATTCTCGGATGCTCAACATTCCACGGGTGAGGTTGAATCGCCATCCATGTCTTTTATCCGGTAAGTGCCCAGGGCCAGAATTTCCTTTTCAATTTGGTAGGGTCCTTCCCGATTGGGTCCTAGGGGTGCCCACCCCCGGCTCCTTTGAGGATAGGAAAACCCTGCGAAGGACTAAGTCGTTTATGCGGAAGGACATCCTTTTCATCCTTGAGTTGTAGTATCGACTCATCTTCCTCCGTAGGTTGCAAGCCTCACTGTGGGAATCATCCCTCTTTCTTCAAGGAAATCAAGCTCACACCTTCGAAGTTCCTCATTGGATATCTCATTGAAGCTTAATCTTACGGGTGAGGGTAATCCTACCTCCTTTGGGCTCATCAACCGAGCCGCCATAAGTCGTGGAGAAAGGGGTTTCCACTGTAGGTGTTCTCGCTCGTCGTTCGTATCGCCCATAGCACTTGGGGTAATTCATCTACCCAAGCTCCCTTAGGCTTGTATCAAGCTTCTTTTTCGGGGTGTGCTTGATGGTCTTGTTGACCTCCACTTGGCCATTGGCACAGGGTGATGAGGCGTAGAGAAGTGCTTTCTGATTCCAAGTTCTTCACAGAGGTCCCAGACCTTCCGGTTGTGAAATTGTTTGCCATTATCAGAGACAATCGAGTGAGGGATGCCGAAGCGACAAATGATGTTCTTCCATAGAAATTTGGAAGTATTGGCCTCAGTAATCTTTGCCAGAGGCTCAGCTTCTACCCATTTCGTGAAATAATCGATAGCTACTATGGCGGCGGCGCCTCCTCTGCCCTTGGGTAATGGGCCAATGAGGTCCACATCCCACTTGCTAAAGGGCCATGGGCTGGTTACTGTAGTGAGTTCCTGAGAGGGTTGCCTCTGCACATTGGAAAAACGTTGGCACTTGTCACATTTGCGAACAAATTGGAGAGCATCTTTTTTCATTGTAGGCCAGTAATATCCCTGCCTCAATGCTTTATTGGCCAAGGCTAATCCTCCGGAGTGATTGCCACAAATGCCCTCATGAATTTCCCTAAGTACATAATCAGCTTCTTCTTCTCCTATGCACCGAAGGAGAGGTGCAGAGAATCCGCGTTTATATAGAACATCGTCCACTAACAGGAAATGGGCAGACCTTCTACGTATTTTATACGCATCTTCCTTATTATCAGGTAAGGAATGATCTTTGAGGTAAGATATGAGAGGTTGCATCCAAGTTGGGGTACCTTCTACCCACATCACCACCTCTCGCGGAGGTGGACGGCTGAGGAGGTGTTCAATTGGGACCACCGCAGCAATTCGAGAATCTTTGCCGCTAGCAAGCTTAGATAAGGCATCGGCGTGCGCGTTTTCAAGGCGTGAGTATCGACTTAATTCAAATTTCTCAAAGGAAGGGAGTAGGCTCATTACCAATTTGAGATATGAGAGGCCATGGCTTTGTCCTTGCCACGAAGTTGCCGTTTACCCGTCCCGCTATAAAGGCCGGGAATCGGCTGGCGATGTGAAGCCTCTTTACTTGCATTTCCTTGGCTAGCACGGGAGGCCCGGCGAGGAGGGCCTCATATTCTGCAGCATTGTTGGTGGCCTTGAAGCCGAACCGTACTGCACTATTCAACATATGACTTTCAGGACTTATAAGAACTACGCCAGCGCCTGAGCCTGTTTCCCCTACCGAACCGTCTATGAACAAATTCCATGTTGGGGGCTCGGAAGGCTCCGCCTCTGGCCAGCCGGGAGCGTTGGTACCCCGCCACAAAATCGCTAAAAGCTTGCCCTTTGACGGCGGTTACAAGCTTTGAAGAGGATTTCAAATTCGCTCAACTCCATTGCCCACTTCAGTAGTCTACCCGAGGCGTCTGGCTTTTGTAAAACTTGTCTGAGTGGAAAGTTTGTTAGTACATGAATGGTGTGAGCCTGAAAATAAGGCCTTAATTTACGAGAAGCGATGATCAATGCCAAGGCTAATTTTTCCATGTCTGGGTATCGCGTCTCAGGGGGTATCAAAGCCTTGCTGATATAATAAACAGGCAGCTGAGTTGAATTCTCCTCTCTCACCAGTACCGCACTTATAGCCTCGAGGGAAACTGCTAAGTAAAGTTGTAGCACCTCGCCAAGTTTGGGTTTTGATAGGAGGGGGGCCTGCCCTAGGTGCCTTTTGAGCCCCTGGAAAGCCTCTTCACACTCCTCAGTCCACTGAAACTTCTGTCCTCCCTTTAATATACGAAGAATGGGAGGCACTTATCGGTGGATTTCGATATAAAGCGGCTCAAAGCGACCACACGACCCGTCAAACTTTGCACTTCTTTTGGTTTACGGGGGATTTCATCTCAATTAACGCTTGGATCTTTCTGGATTTGCTTCGATGCCACGTTGATTGACCAGGTACCCCAAGAACTTGCTGGCCTACCCCAAATGCACATTTTAGGGGATTCAATTTCATTCGGTACTTTCCTTGAGAACTTCAAAGCTATGGAGGTGGGATATGTGATCATACACTTTCAGACTCTTAACAAGCATATCATCTACATAGACCTCCATAGTTTTCCCAAGCAAATTAGCAAACATCTTGTTTACTAACCTCTGGTAAGTTGCTCCAGCATTCTTTAATCTAAAAGGCATCATTCTGTAGCAATAAAGGCCTCGGTCCGTTATGAACGAGGTGTGTTCCTCATCGCCTGAGTACATGGGAATTTGATTGTAACCGGAGTATGCATCCATGAAACTCAGGGACTCATGTCGGCCGGTGGAGTCCACCAACCGATCAGTGCAGGAAGTGGGAAGTTTGTCTTTTGGACATGCCTTATTGAGATCGGAAAAATCAATGCATACCCTCCACTTCCCACGTTGTGCTTTTTCACCGATCTGGGATTGGATATCCATTTTGGGTAGAGGGCCTCCCTTATGAAGCCATTGTTAACCAGCTTCTGCACTTCCTCTTTCAAGGCCTCATACCTCTCTGGGTTAAGGGCTCGCCTCTTCTGTCTGTGCGGGGCAACTTTGGGATCAATTTGTAGGTGGTGGCAACTGACACCAGGGTCATGCCTACCATATCCTCATGCCTCCAAGCAAAGACATCGTGATTCTTGCACAAAAATTCTTTAAGCTCCCCTTTGAATCTTGGGGCTAAACTTCTTCCAACCTGCAGCAGCTTGGTGGGTTCCTTTGAGTCGATAGGAAAGCTTTCTAACTCTTCCATGGGGGCTGCCTGGGAATCAGCCTCGGTTATTCGTGGATCGAGTTCATCAAGTGCTAGTAATCCGAGGCTACTGGTGCCCGCCACCATGTGCATATCCCTAGGCTCAGCCTTCCCTCACGCGAGTTAAGGTAGCATTCCCTTGCCCCTCTTTGGTCTCCTTTGGCTGGTTGCCACCCCCTATCGGTTTGAAACTTCATGCATAGGTGATGAATGGAGGTGATAGCTCCCAAATCCTTCAATGCGGGCCTCCCCAATACCCCATGATAGGTGACTGCTATCCACTATCAAAAATTCCATAAAACATGAGGATGTTAGGGGTGGAGCTCCCATTTCTACGGCTAGGGTAATTTTGCCCCTTGGGACGATACTGTCCCCCGTGAAACCATATAAGGGAGAGTTGGTGGGGGTTAACTCATGGTCGGGATCATTTTGTCAAAAGTAGATCCGAATAGGATGTTCACGAAGCTGCCCATTGTCTACCAACATTCGCCTCGGTCCGTTCACGGCTACCACAGCTCTTACTACCAAAGCATCACAGTGAGGGTAATGAATACCTTCGGAATCTTCATGTGTAAACATAATCGGAGGCGACTGGCTCCTTCGCGAACTGCTGCCCACAATGTAGCTAGTCAATGGAGGAGCCCTTACCTCTCGCACATAGTTCCTTTGAGAGTTTCTGGTGCTTCCACCAACATAAGGACCCCCAGAGATAGTGTCAATCTCGTGAACAGGAACGTCATCAGGTCTACCTCGATGATCCCTTCGTTGCTGTTCATTTGGGTTTCTATTCCTTTCTCTTTCTCTTCCACGAGGAGATGCTTCCCTGTGATGGGAAGGGGTCTCGCCTCGCCTAGATCGTGAATCTTGCCTCGGCGGGGGCCTGCTCTTCGGTCTCGAGGTGTTCCGATTGTTACTTCTGGAATCCGAATTTCTGGGATGCAAGGCTATGTCTCTACAGTCAGCAGTGGCGTGGCTGTAGGAATGGTGATAAGTGCAATATCCTTGGGAGTTGCCTCTGCCTTGATTCGAATTCCTTCCCCGGCCTCGTCCTCTATGGGGGGCCTGTTGTGTTCATGGGTTTTCAGGGGTACCCGTAATCGGTACGTCCTCGTAGGCCAAAGTTGGCACAGCATTCAATGTGGCTGCGGCAAGTGCACGCCACGAGCCTTGGGCGACTTCCACATTGGGTTGGCCCCAGCTGCGATCCATCGAGGTGGGAGGTTGGACCTCTACCACGTTGCCTTTGTTGGGGTTGTAGACCCACACTGCCCCTGTTTCGATGTTCTATCGAGTTCCTCGTTGATGATTTCACGTCGCATCATCTCCAACAAAGCATCATAAGGTTGGGGGATCTTGATTACGCACATCTCTCCAAAACGGGGTGTTCATGTTGAGGCCTCCCTAAGGGCGGATAGAGCCTCGCGATCGGTGACTTGAACACAACAAGTCATTTCGTCAGTAAACGGACATGAAAGCTCTTCAAAGTTTCTTAAGGCTGTCGTCTCATGTCTTGGAGGCGTTGGATTGGGGCCTCGCCTTCTTTACTTCTTGCAAATCTTTTCAAAAAGTAGTTTTGAATTACGCCAACTTCGAATGCTCCTGTGAGGTAACCTACTATACCAAATTTCGGCCTCCGCTTAGAGTCAAATGAAAGGCTACGCATTTAACGGTGGAGTGGCGCCTCTCGTGCTCATGTGTGTTTTGTAGCTATTCAAGTGCTTCTGCGGTCGCCTCTCCCATCATATTTGGGTATTTTGGGCATAGTATAATGATTTGGGACACAGGCATTCCTTAACTCCCTTGAGAATGGCAGGATTGTCATCGTCATCATCTAAATCACGGGATCTACGGGGACCATCCGAATCATAATTAGCCTCGGCTTCATACAGGGCACATTGCGTGGGAGGGTCCCGGGTTGTGAGCCTCCTCATCCCTCCTAAGGCGTTCATTTCGGTGGCATAGCATGGGGCACGTTCTTGCCTTTCCTCGTTCTTAGAACCTCGGGAGGTGGGGGCGTGGCCTATTCCTAGAAGCGCGGGCTGCATTCCTTTGTCTTCGCCTCGACCTATCGGGCTAAGCCTATCAAACACACTTTAGCGGACCTGCAGGGGCTCGGTCTTGGCTCATATTCGGGAGGGAAATTATCCTCCATGTTGAACGGGGCCTCGGAAGGTCGGCGGAAGCATAATTGGAGGAAATATCGACTCCAACTTCCTTTCTCTACCGGGCTTCCTCCCCTATATTGTACGGAGGAGTAAGCTCTTTGACTCTGAACTTCGTCAGGTTGATATGGCCCTTGTGGAACAAAGGAGGGAGGTGGGGGACCTCACTGGTCTTGAAATTGCCTCAACAGTTCTTGCATCGCCAGGTTATTATTAGTAATGCTACTCATGTGGGCACGCCATGGTTGCCATTTCCCTAATAAGTTTGGGCCGCCAACCTCCTACCACCTCGCCTGTGATGGTGGTGGGGTCGGCGTCGGACCGCAGGGGCCTCATTGTCAGCTTCTCTAGTTCGTCTGGGGGGAGCCTCTTCTTCTGAACTCATGTCTCTTGAGACTTGAATAAACTTGAACTTCGGGGGCTTCCTCTTACTCTTCTTTGAAGAATAAATCCTTTTTCAAAGGGGGATGCCCAAAATATTTCAGAAAGCTTTTTCCACGGGGTTGCTCGTGGTTATAGTGTGGTTTTCCACATACGGCGCCAATCTGTTGACCCCAAAAAATGTTGCCAACAGATGCCGGGCCCACTCGTGCACACGTAAGCTTAATCCAACACGCTAATGCCGATCGACGGTCATGAGGACTCCAGAGAATGAGCGTGGGAGTAGCGAAAAGGCACGAGACGTCTCCGTTCAGGTCACCGGCATAAAAGAAATACGATTGTATAAGAAACCAATCGATAGATAACAGGATTGTGTTGTAATAAAATGTTGTAAAAATGATGTTGAAACGAGAGAAATATGGCTCCAAAAAGATTCAGTTTATTCTCCAATTTTGCATTAGTCCCTTTCTTGTTACATGGTTGGGGTATTTATAGTGTTACAATTCAAATTGTGACATTTGGATCAACTTACACGTGGCCTCATCTCCTCGGCCAAGGCATCAAATCCTAGCAATCAAGTTGACTCTCATAGCTGTACTAACATTAAATGCTCTGACATTGACGAGACAAGACATAAGTAAGTTTTACACAAAAGTCACATCAATCATTTGTTAGAGATTTTCATCATGGCCGAATCCTCACAAGTGGACCTTTGATGGACCTCGGACGTTAGAAGGAAGGGCCTCGGAGTAATAGCGAGGGCCTCGGAACGTATTGGCAGGAACTGGAACTCACCACTAAAGCTAGAGAATTATATCCTGATCGAATTGAGCTGGTCCCACCGTCGCGATGTGACGCCACGTGTCCATTCTGTCTTTTAACCCGTAACAATATTAATATTTTAAAGAGTTGAAAATGTATGGAGCTAGGGGTGGGCACGAGTCGGGTCGGGTCGGGTCGATTTTTGCTTCAACCCAAACTCAACCCAACATGATCGATTTGATCATAATTTAATCCAACACAACCCGTGTAAAGGTTGAAATACAACCCTACCAAATCAAGTATCGATTAGGTTGATCGATTTTGGACAACTTGTTAACAAATATTAAAGTAAGCGGGTCGGGTTTATAATTGACCCGTGACTTATATAATACTATGTTTCTATAGTTGCAATGATAAAAAAATCTGAATTATTTTGACACTTCATGCCCGAAAATGATACGTGGACATATTGATATTAAATTATATGGAGTCAATAAATGTTTTTGGCAATTAAAATATTTTTTTGTTGAATGTGTATTTGCTTATACTATTTTTTTCGTAAAATGCATTATATCCAAATCTTATAATATTATTCTAAGAGTTTTCATGTCTGATACCATATTCAAGACTTCTCGTATATCGCGTTTGCGTATATAGAACTTAGTTAATTAGAAGTATATAATTTGTGTATAGTTTCCTCAAACTTTTCAACTACTGCACAAAATTTATCCAACAAGGACTGACATTTTAATCTAGGTTTTTTTTTTTAATATTGTAGCTTTTGGAGATTGTGTGAAGAAATAGAGTGACTCAATTTCGTCCAAGTAATATTATAACACTTGTAAAGTTTATAAATATAGTCAAGTTGGGTTGGAGGGGTTTATTCAATTTTCATGAGTTAACCCATAACTCGATCTGACTTAACCCGCTTACACAATTAACCCACCCAATCCCTGTAAAAATAACAAAAAAGTCGACCCAAACCGATCGAGTTGGTTTGATTTGGATGGGTTAGGTCGGATTTTGTCTACTCCAATATGGAACTACACCGGCCTAGGCAACAAATAAACTGTGACATCTGTTAAACGTCGTCGTCACATCCTTAACCACGTCTTCCCGCCGGACTCCAAACTCGGATTCCATGACAATAATATCCATTTTGATTCCGCACATTGTACGGTCCCTCCCCCTCTCTACTCAGCGATTCCCCCTTTTCTCTCACTTTGCTAAAAGTCGGCTGAGGAAATTTCAGTTTTTAGGTCAATTCTCACTCGAATTTGAATTAAATGGTGTATTTTTATACAGGAATTGGTTTTAATTGTCTTATATATTTCTGTATATTGATTTTTTTTTTTTTTCATTTTGTGTTGCTTAGTGTGTTTCTCTCTTCGTTTATAGTTAATTGTTTATCACTTGTTTATTGTCTTTTTTCCGTTTTGGGGGAGGAAAAAGCAGTTGTAAAGAGTAATATATGTGAAGATTACATGATATATGTCCTAGCGTTTTCTAGTTCTATGAAATTGGAAGTGTAATATGCGCTCCATCTAGTTTGAATTGATTTCTGCTTAAAGACACTGATATAGAAGAATAGTTGTTCTCTGTACTTCTACTTGGAATTTTTCTTCTGCATTTACTGATGATTATGGAATTCCGGATATTGTCTGTTTTTGAGAACTACGGTGTTATGTTATTGTTACTTTCAAGGATTTAGGTACAAACTTTCCATTGGGTTGAGCATTTCACTCGAACATTTTTGAATACGAAAAGTATACTACATACTACCAGTAAAGTTCAACATAATAGGATGTAAAACTCCAAGAGGTCCTTCTAAATATTGATTGTTGTTTCTCTTTATTATGGTTACCGTAGCTCATAGCTGTCAACATAACCCCTCATTTTTCTTCTGAAATATGTAGCCATTTTGCCAGTTTGTTATCACTCTACCTATACTTCTTCCACTTCAATGGCGGACGGGGAGGGTGAAACCCACATGCCACATTCACCAACGGTTGAAAAACTGGAGAAGCAGTTCGAGGAGTTGCGGAGCCAGCTGGAAGATTCTGGCAAGTTACGCGAACGCATTCGGGCCGTTGCTATGGAAATTGAGTCCACCACAAGGCTCATGCACTCTAGCCTTCTCCTCATCCACCACTCCCGCTCTATATCCGGTACATTCCTGTCATCTACTTAAATTTAAACTTTCGGTTTTCCAATATGAATGTCAAAGTTCAAGTTTTATTTTATTTCAATCTGATTGCTGTTTCACATCTTTTACTTTGATGGATGTATCTAATTTTGTTTTAATTTTAAAACTGATTATGATTGTTGGATGGTTATAGCGTCTCGAAACACATTATTTAGTTTGTTTTATTAAAATAAGATAGGTAAAAGATATAGTCCAAATGGGGCGTTGTAATTTTACTCTTGTACTTTTTATTTTCTGCTGAATTTACCGTTATTTTCTATTCTCTTCAAAAGAAACATTAGTGTATGATAATTAACTTTTTTTAAAAAAAAAAAACAGATAAAAGAAGACAACATTGGTGTTAAGCTTAAATAATATCAACATTTTTTATGATAAGGCATAGTTTTGTTGAATGGATAGTGGGTTTTCAGGTATGCCTTTGTGATAACCCCGCCATCACTGTAATCATTATTATAATAGTATATTGGTTCTTTCTCCATCTCACTGGGGCTCATTATTATAATAGTATATTGGTTCTTTCTCCATCTCACAGGGGCTTTGTAATCAATGGATGAACTCTAATTTATTGATTACTATAAAATGTGCTCAATTTAGATTGTGCTAGTGCATTGGTTAAAAATAATAGAAAAATATTATTTTATCATTATTATTATAATTGCCATTCTTGTTGATGTTGATTTCATCGTCATTGTTATAATTTTGATTAGATGTTATAGAGAAGGCGAAGCAACAAATTGGTGGTCTGAGGGAATTATATAATAAGCTTGCAGAAATTATTCGTGAATATCCTGAGCAGTATTACAGGTTTGAGGAAAAAAAAATTTGTTCAATTTTTTGTTTGTGGACTTTTTAAGTGGTATCAAATCTTTTTTATGGTTTAAGAATTTTTTTTATCATTAGGTATCACGGTGATTGGCGGGGTGAGACTCAGACTGTAGTGTCATTGCTCTCCTTCATACATTGGTTAGAAACTGGGACTCTTCTACTGCACACTGAAGCTGAGGCGAAACTTGGATGTATGTTCAAATGCCACTCAATATAGGGTTAAAATTTTTCTAGCTTGCTCAACAAAAAACAACTACTTTCATGGATTAAATAATTTTGTTAATGTTGCAAATTCAGTTGAAAGATGTAATTTGCCTGGAATATGTTCTTTCGAGTAGGAGGTGCATGTTATTGCATAGTTTTATGGTTTTTTTTCACGGTTGCGAAGCATGGAATCCAGCTGAATGGATAAAGCACTTTGAAAACATGAGAGCTCAAGCTCAAATATGAAATAAAAGCTCTACGTTGACTTGTGATGATTGCCTTTTCTCATTTGACATCGGAAATGTCGAGCTTGCTTTGTAAATAGTATCATCTCTCTTCATTTATTCACCTTATTATCCCTTAAAATAAAGAGATTTCGTGGAAAAGTTTTGGATTATGCATCTTCCGTGGAGTTTCTAATCATCAGAATATATATTGTGAAGTTACCTACTACAAGATGTCAAGATGTGGATTTTGGTGTCAAGTTGCTTTGCTTATTTCGTCTGTACTTTTTTATGGTTTTGAACTCCATTATCATATATTATTTGGATCTAGTTGCTAAATTGCCTTGCAAAACAACAGTTTCATTTTAATTGGCAACCCCCATGATTCGTCTGTACTTTAATTAGCAAAAGGACTTGCATAACTTCTAATGAGCTGCAGTGTTGGTTTTTTATCTATCTCTACTAGCTGGAGCTAAATTGTCTAGCAAGATAAAAATTTCACTTTTACCTTCCTTTTGTTTTTAGAAACCCATTTGTTTGTCTATATATGAATTGGTTGAGAAACGCACATTTTTGAACGACTATCATTGCAGTACTCCAAGTTTTGGGCCTTTCGGTAACCTGATAGTAGTTTCCTTTTTTATTTTTATCCAACTGATTTACAATAGTTTAAGTTTGCTGAGAATGTGATAATATCTTAGTATTGTTTCTTGGTCTATCATCTATGACGCAGTGAATCCCACCGAGTTTGGACTTGATGTCGAAGACTATCTTATAGGTAAGTGTCCAAGCTTTGGCTGAATTTGGTTTCAAGTTTCGACCATGAGTTCAGGGTGTCGATTGGTTTCTCTGCTCTAGATGCTTCGCTATAACTTTTCATCGCAAATTATCAGTATGTACAACTCCTGAACTGTCATTTTTTTTTTTACTGAATGACCCCTTTATTTATACTGCTTAAAACCGCCTAAAATTATGATAAAAGAATTGGTTATTTTAGAAAGCACTGGCATGTTGTGAACTTTTCTTTGGTGAAAACTGTGAACTTGCTTTATAATGTTTGCGACTGAAAGACCAATCGACTTCCTTGAATGTTTGTAAGCTGTTTGATCCTCTTCTTATTTTCTTATATTTATTGTTGTCCAAGAGTATTTTTCTTCTGCTCGGATATTTTTCACATTGTATTGATCCAGAGTTTTTTCTTGTACAGGAATTTGTTTTATGTCAAATGAATTGGTAAGTACAATATCAAAATATCCTTTTTATTTTCCAAGGTTCTGGAGGAGGGCCAAAGAGAACATGAGATTCTTTGATAATCACGTTCGCTCTCCATTACCCTTCTTACTATTTATTTTCTTCCTTTTCCTTCCCCTCCAAAATGAATGCTCTAGAAACAACTCTGATGCCTTTTAAGCACTCACAAACACAATTCGACTATAATGCTCGTCGTTTTTAGACTTTATATAACCAAAATAGTTAAGAAAAGAAAATAGTTATTGCTGAATATAACTGATTTTACTATTGTCAGTTAGTAAGATATTTGTTCTCTGTAACGGGTGGAAAATGAGTAACTGGTACATGCTTTTGCAGCCGAGGTATGTGGTGAATCAAGTGACTGCTGGGGATTATGAATGTCCAAAAAAAGTTTTGAAATTCTTGACAGATCTACATGCAGCATTTCGCATGCTTAATCTTCGGAATGATTTTTTGCGCAAGAAATTTGATGGTAAGTTAAATCAATTATCATTCCGGTGTTGCTTGTTCCATCTATGATGGTTAAGGTCCTTACGGATGTGCAGAAGGATGGCTTTATTCTTCTCGGCATTATCTTTCTATTTGTTTCATTTTCGTGATGGCTATATAGCTAGATTGATTTTGAGCCAGTGTTTCTTTCAACTGCAATTTATTCTGCGTCATTTAACTTCAAGAAGCGATAAATTTTCTCGGGACAGGAATGAAGTATGATCTTAGAAGAGTTGAAGAAGTGTTCTACGATGTGAAAATTCGTGGCTTGGCGACCAATGGAGAGTCAGCAGGCAAGGAAGGAGATCAAGGACAATCATGAATCAGGGTTGGCTTTCAACTCCTCTTAGTCTCATTTTCCTTTTGTGTTCTGTTGTTCGTCACCTTTGTATTGGAAAAAAGGATGGGTACATCAAAATTAACGATCTCATTTGGATTGGATCGATTTTGGTATGCACCAGTGACTTAAAAATTTATTGAGAATGATGCTTAGTTTGTCGTTAGACTGAAAATGCACGTTTCGAGAAGTCAACATAATTCATATGTTTGAAACTTATCTCTACGATGAGCCATCTAAACATGCTCTATATCAAACAGTACTGGTCCTTGAATTTTTCTTTCAAAATTATTAATTTCTAATACTAAAATTATATCAATAACGTCACAAGAAATGTACGATTCATTTCTTAAAGACTTTACTGCTCACACAACAGTGTTAATACTGTGTATAGATTCCTAAAGTACTAAAGCCATGCTCGTACTACCAAATAAATTTGAATTCCTCTTTCTTGGTTTATTCGAGCATTCGACTTGAATATTCATTTGAAAAGGTTAAAGAGTTAACGGTCAAATGACCGAACTGAGGTCAAGTTGGCCGTAAGAAAGAAGAAGAAGAAGATAATTATATAAAAACAAAAAATTTGACATAGATTGGCCAATTTTTAAGTAAACTGATCAATAATTGAATTAGTTCATCTTGAGGTTGAATCAATGGATATTTTGAATGTTGTACACAATTATTAAATTTCTTTCTTTTTTTTTTTTGGGGGGGGGGGGGGGTGGCTACACCTATTACTCTTGTAACATATAATTTCAAGATTGAATCGTAACATTAATTAGACACGGTAATTTTACTACATTCATGCTACGTGTACATTATTCTTTACATTGTATCACATGGCAACACTTATTGACCAATTTTTCACTAATCAAATCTTGCGATGGCAAGCATGACGTACAAGTGGCATTGTACTATCATTTAGGCAGGTGCTAAGTATCAGTCTTAAGACTGATATCATTATTCTACGTCGCAAATGCACAAAAAGTTAATGACAAATAAAATGTAGACAATAATATAAATTGGTAACATTTGGGAGGGTCAATTTTGCGTTGACCTGATTAAGACATGACATGGCTGATTAGCAGGAACTAAATCGACCTAGGCAACAACGAAAGCAAGTGGTTAAAGCATCGTAATCACAAACTAGCTACGAATCTCCACGGCGGACGCCAAACTCAGATTCCATTACAACAAATTATATCCCTTTCGATTCCGTTCAATAAATGTTAGTACGGTACCTACTTTTCCACACTGGATGAAACTTGTCTTTCTTATTCCTCACTTTTCCTGTACTCTTTGCTCGATTCCTCACTCTAACATTGCCCAAAAAATTGAAGCTTTAAGGTCAATTCTTTCTCTCATTTCTAAATATTTGTGTATTCTTAAATTTGTTAATTTTTTTTTATTCTGGGCATTTCATTTATTTTTTGCTCGTAGTGTCGCTAATTATGTTATGTTATGTTATTTATTATTGTTAATTGTTTATCGCTTGTTCATTGTGTTTTCTGTTTTTATTTTGGGGGTTTGGGGAGTTCAAGGATGTTAAGCTATTTGAATCAATGTGAGATCAGAGATCTTTACAAATTACGCATCGACTGAGTATTATTATTTTAGAAAGAGATACTGTTATTTTATGGTTGAATTTAAATACATTTAGGAAAATGAAATTCTACAGAAATGTGTGAAGAATACATGATATCAGGGTTGAAATAATTTCTGGTGATAAAAATTAATGAGACGCAGTAGTTTAAATATTAATGAATTTTCTAATTTTCATTTTGGAATTAATACTTGAATCTAGCACATTTCCATTCTTGAATCGTGAGGGTGCTTCTAATGGAGAATCTGATACTTGATGGTAAGTATGCAAACAGCTTTTTATGCGTAAGGATTCTAGTTTTGAGTGATCAAATATCATATCTCGTTAGGTTTATGATATCACTCTGTCTTTTCTTCTCGTTGAATGACATTGAAAACAAGCTCACTCATAAATTCATCTTGCAAAAGAAGAGTACGTTTTCTGACTTTTATATTCTACTTTTTTATGTTTTGTAGGCAAGATCAATTAATATCTGTACACAACCGACAACAAACCCAGAGATAATACCCTGACCTTTTAAAAGTAAGTTTGTTGGAAACTATATAAAGATCATTGCTGGAGCATAGAAAATAAGAAAATAAATAATAAATAATGGCCTGAAGGATGTCAATTTGTTTATCAGCCAAGTCTTTTTTTTTTTTTTCGATAACCGTGGATGTCCGGGACAGTTTGTGCGCACCTCGACTAATCCCACAGGGCCCTGAAGTTTACGGCCAAGTACTTACCTCAGTGGCCCTGAGTAGATTCGAACTGGTAACCACTGGGGAGCAAACCCAAGACCTGACCAATTGAGCAACCCCTCAAGGTTATCAGCCAAGTCTATTAATGCATTGATTTGAAAACATCAAATGAATATGTACGTCTGAATTAATTGTATTCTCGTAAAAACCCAATAACGTGTCTGTAAGTGGTGCAAAGGAGGATACACAAGGGAATATTATTAAAAAGCTCTTTTAATTTTTTTTTTTCTCTCTAAAGACCTTATCTAGAGTTACAAATGTCTGAAATTTACTTAGGAATCCGAGTATTGAAGCTTGCAGGAATAGAATTAAGGATTAATCACGTTGGCATTAAACACCATTATTTGAATTTAATAGCCGTTCATTAGAGAAACCCTTAAATGAGTTTGACTGTATTGACACACATTTGCAATTGGAAAAACCACTGGCCTTAGGAACCTATTTTTAAATTTAGTTTCTAAGACTAGAATCTATAAAGAACTTTCTTGCTGGTAAATGGAAGGAATCAACTTATCGATTGTTGAAATGCAAACGCAATTTTGTATCTAGAATAGATTTTCCAGTTTAGAATGCTGTACATAAACATCGGAAGTTATCTTTAAAATCACGATTCTCCAACTATTAATAGATTGTCCAATACTTATCGGTTACTCTGAATTGCATTTTATAAGTGATGACCCAAATTTCAATTTTCTTTGGCAATTAAATGAATTGTTTGCTGGCTGTCTAAATTGAGCACGTTCCACATATAGTGTTTAGGTTTGAGTTTGTAAAGATTGAGACTTGGAGAAATAGGGGGAGGGAGACAGCAATGACAGTTCATGGGTTTAAGTGTGTCTGTTGGATTGAAGGAGAGAGTTTGAATTTAGTGAAAGATGACAACTATGAGCGTAGATTAAGCCTGTGTGAGACGTTTCTGAAGTTGGCAAGAACTTGAACTACAAAGTTTTAATACTTTTCTTATTTACATCCGCTATCGCAACAGAGATTGTTTAATCTAAATTCACTTTTTTCTTTATGGAGTCAATGCTGACATAAGCTGTTGGATTTTCTGGCACTGAAGTAGCTTGAGCTTTTAGGATAAAAATATAAAATATTTTGGTTTCTTTAGGTAGAGAAATTTTTGCTAGGAATTTTTTATTATTTTCCTTCTTTCAGCTACAGAGGTGAGTGGACTTGATTGAGTACGATTTCGAGTTGCTATCTCTCTCTGAATTTATCTTCAACAGTGAAACATGTCTCTGTCTAACCCATTTGTTTTTCTTTTCAAAATGAAGCTGAATGGGCTTGATAAACTGAAAATTTCAGCTGTATCTCAGGGCATATATGCAGAAGAGAGTGAATTTTCTCCTCTATTATCCATATTTGTAATTCTTTTGCTGTTTATTTTGTTCACTTTTTGTTGGTCACATATATGATCCAGTTAATTGATCATAAATAGGGTATTCTGTTTTCTTATTAATGGAACTTATATAGGACATCTTTGGAGCTATCAATACTATTTTTCAGGTGTCATGGAAGATGGACCTCTGACATTGGATGATGGGACAACTGACGTTCGACATCTGCTTGTAGAACCCCAAGATGAGCATGTTTCAATGGATAGTGTCTTGTGTTTCAATGAAAAGATCTCAGAGAATGCCTTGAAAATGGAAGAGGTTTCCTGCAGCTCTGGTATAGCCTAAATCTGAAGCATAACTCTCCCCTCCTCTTCAAACCAAATAATCATTCTCCTTATTGGTAATTAGTGGTTGAAGGGATATAAAAAAATTATT
Organism: Fraxinus americana; assembly: GCA_035079005.1. NCBI lineage: Eukaryota > Viridiplantae > Streptophyta > Magnoliopsida > Lamiales > Oleaceae > Fraxinus > Fraxinus americana. The sequence goes on along the minus strand of CM068717.1, from coordinate 10,238,492 downwards.
AGTTAGTAATGAAAAAGGTATTCTTTATTTATTAGGCCCCCAGTTGTCGTCATCAAAACAGTCTTGCTTTCGCTAGAAACATCTATGGGAACAAAAATAGTCCTTGTACCTGAGTGCGACTGTTCGTTATGCACCACTGTGGAAGCAATCATAGCGATTCTGAATTCCGTCTTACAATTTCAATAATGAACAACTTTTTCTTGTTAGTAATGTGAAGGAATTAAGTGATATAAGTTCACTGCTTCTTCCTTTTTTGGGTTAAGATATAATTATTGATATGCATTCCAACTCAATTTTTTTATTATTTATTGTTAACAGTCTTTGGATGTTGTTCATTTACTATGGTATTTGATAACCTAAATGTTTGTATTTGCTGGCTGCCATCTGACACCTCATTGAACTTTGTAACTATGTGCAGTTGGACCAAATTACGGTGTTGCTCAGGAAGGTGGAGTTGTTCCGAAGCAAGAAGTAGGTCATAATTATTTTAATCTTTCCCAACAAATGGTTTGAGTATAGTCCCTACTGATGGATAGTCTGTCAAGTGTCTTTTGTTGATACTTGTTGTCCGTTGTCACAAATCTTGCTGAAACACCTCTCTCTCTCTCTCTCTTCACACAGAGACACATACATAAAAAAAGCTACGGACAAGATTGTACCCAAATGCTTTATTTAATGTTTATACCCAAATCAATGTTGTACGTTCCAATTATTCTTATCTTTTGGAATGCCATTTTTGGCACTTGAACTCCATTTATTTCTTTTTTTTTGCAATTAGGTGCTGTGTTTACAGAGGAATATTATTGCCGTCGAAAGACATGTTACTTTCGAGGGATTGTAGTTAGAAGACTTAATGATAGCTTTGACAAGGTTTTGTTGAATTTTGTGCACGTCTTTTGCTAAATGGCATCATCTTCTTAGTGGGATGGTTCACATGTAGGTACTTGATGTAATGCCAAGTGAAGTTGAAGCTGGATATTTTCAATTGTCAAATGATTTCTGTAGCATGGGTGAAGATTACTTTTCAGGTGGACATCCTTTTCCTTGATATTCAACTGTTATTCTGATATTTATAGTTATCAAGTGAGATAACCCACCAAAAATATTTGTTCAATTGGGTACAGGTATTGAATTTGCTCAAAGTATTACCAATTTGGATTATGGTTTGAGTGAAGGCTTGCACATGTCATTGTCAGAAAGTCCAATACCGGGGTCAAGTTCAGATGCTAACACACCTTGGAAATCAGATTTATTAGCAATAACTGATGTGACAGAATGCCAGAATGACCGGATTAACTTTCACAATTCTGAATTAAGTGATATTTGTATCCGCCAAGAGTGTGAAACATCAGTTGAGGAGAAACCTTTGAAATTTCCTATGTCATCTACTATACAAAATATTTGTGAGTCGCAAAATATACCGAGCCATTCTCGAGGTATATCATCTGATGAGGATGGTGGAAGCCTTTTCCCTTCTGATTTTACATCTGGGGAGTTGTTCTGCAGTTCAAAGATTCAGGAAAACAAGGAATTTGGGCTGATGGTTCAAAATGCTGAGAGTAACAGTTCCAATGGCCAGGATGAATTGGCAAAGATCTCGAACCTGGCCAACAGTGATGCCTGTACTACACAAAAGAGATCTCGTAAGCCTACAAGGAGGTACATTGATGAATTAGCAGAGCCTATCTCTAGACATTCTAAGAAAAGACAAGAAGTTTCTATTTCCACCCCTATTGCTAAGACTTCAATAGTTAAAAATCGCGAGAAGTGTCATATCGAATCGAAAACGAGAATTTCCCCAGAGGAGTCTTCTGTCGTTGCTATTCAAGTGCCGTTCGGTTCTTTAGTGCATAAAGAATGTCAAAAGAGTCGTTCATCAGATATGGTAAGATTGAAGCAAAACATGATCACCTTGTTACTTAACACGAATGCTTATTTTTTCTTCAAACTTTATTGTTTTGCTGCTTTCTTCTCGATTTCAATGTCTGACTTGCCCAAGGACTGGAATACCCCTATCATGTGAATTTTTTTGTGTTTTCTGAATTCTTTACGCGCTTGATTATTTTCTATTATTGCTTGATCTATCGAAAGATCCAATCAAATCGAACCTTTTTTTTTAGCCGCGCCAAACCATTTTAGTTTCGTGATCTACCTCTCTGTTTCGAATGGGAATAGCTTTACGTCTACACAAGAAATTGCCCGACCAACTAATTCATATTTCCTTAATTTATCTCCATTTGGTGTCACCTGTTGGCTTGCGTGCATTCTCATTTATTTTCTGCGTTTTAGTATGACAACATTTCTAAACATCTTCATTTCTATTTCATTTATCTTATGGACATGTCTGACTTATCGGCTCTCTGAACGTTGCAGAATGAATGGTAAATCTTCCTTGCCATACCCAGCTTTCAATGGATGTGAGGCACTATGAAGTATGACGTCAAGTTTAAGTTCCTTAATGGCTGCCTAACCATAATGTCCAATATCATAAACCATAGCCAGTCTAATAACCATTTTGTAGAATTTATTTTTTAACTTCATAGAATCTTTTTCTTTTCATTTTCTTTTGTAGCACTTTTACATTTTGTCCAATCCCCTCTTATACTATGGCATTACATTCCAAGTCCTCCTTTGTTAGTAATTAATTCAAATATCTAAAAAAATCACTCATTTTTGGACACCGTAATTTTCTAGTGATCCAATTATGATCCACATGTTTTAGGAACATGGATAAATACAACAAAATTTAAGATGACTCTGTGTCACTGATTTTACCAAATGTTCACTGCCTAAGAACAAGAAAGGAATTAATTACATTATTCATCCTTCATTTGCTCCAAATAGAAAACGAGGAAAAAGGAACAAAATCACATACAGGAGGGAAGGAAAATGAGGATTTATATGTTTTCTTTGTTCAAAATATTCTTGAGCCTTTATCTGTTGCAAAAGTCATTTTCTACTAGTCTTCAATTAAATGAAATATTCCTGTAATTATGTGAACAGGTACTTAGTTCTGATAATGAGAATTCAGTGGATGAGTCGGAAGATATCTGCGTAGCTGTAGTGAGTCAAAAGAAAAGGTGTGGCTATGTAAATGCAGCTTGTGAAAAGAAACGTGATGGCTCTGTCACAGCAGTGAATCAAAAGAAAGGAGATGACTGCGTCACTGCAGTGAGTCAGAAGAAAAGGGATGATCGTGTTACAGCAGTGAGTCAAAAGAAACGGGATGACTGTGTCACAGCAGTGAGTCAGAGGAAGAGGGAAGATCATGTCACACCAGTGTGTCAAAAGAAACGGGATGACTGTGTCACAATAGTGAGTCAGAGGAAAAGAGACGGCCGTGTTTCATCAGCGAGTCAAAAGAAAAGGGGTGACTGTATCACAGCAGTGAGTGAAAAGAAGAGGGATGACTGTGACTCAGCAACGAGTCAAAAGAAAAGGGGCGATCGTGTTACAGCAGTGAGACGACCTGAACTTAGCACTCGGAGGAAGCATCATATATTGTGGACTATTTCGGAGGTTAGGAAATTGATTGATGGGGTTTCCCAATATGGGGTTGGAAGATGGAGTCGTATAAAGAAGCTTTTGTTCTCAACTTCCTCCCATCGTACTTCTGTTGATCTTAAGGTAAGCATTTCTCTCTCCATTAAACACCAATGAATCTTGAGGTACCTTGATGCTCGGTTTATCTAGTTGGACCACTTCATTTAAGAGCTTAAGATGTTAGAGAAGGGTTACATTTATTTATTAAAATTTAGTCTTCAACATGCACCTTTGATGTGGGCACAATTTTCGTGAATGGGTGGCGATGAAACTTGTACCGAGGACGTTTGTGTGCTTTGATAACATGTTAAATTACTTTATTTAAAAACTTAAGTTATTACTTGACAGAGAAGGGATTCGTTTATTTATTTAATTATAGTGTTGATCAGATCTTAATGTGTTTGGTGATCCTGTTATAGCTTATTACTGATGGCTGATAGAAAATTTATGCAGGACAAATGGCGAAATCTTTTGAAAGCAAGTGGCATTCAGGAACAAGGAACTAGACAGGTTAGTCATCTATAATCATTTCCATTTCTATATGGAATAGTGTTTATTAGAGCAAATATTAGAGTCACCCCCTTAGGTTTCTGACAAATCAGAGACACTCCTCACATTAAGAAAAATTACAATCTCCCCATTATTTTGAGAACCATATTCATCCCTTGTCCATTTTTTGAGTCATGTGTCATCTAAAATGACATTCAGGTACCTAAAATTCCTTTATGACAAAAGATGAAATTTCTACAATTAATTGCAATTGAATTTATTTAGTTTAATAAGTGTGTTTGGGTTTCATTATAATCTGTGGGTGTCTTGGGTACGCCGGGTACCCGAGATGTGTGGATAATAAGTGGTGGTATTTGTGAATGTGTGATTGAAATTAAATTGACTATGATTAAAAATTATAGGTAACTAATAATATTTTCCAAACATAGACAATAATAAGCTAATACTTAAAAGACTTTGTACTTGCACAATTATTTGGATGATTGCACAACTTGCTACGTAAAATTTCAACTTAAAATTTGTTGAATGATTTGGTAATAAATGATTTGAAGTTCTTTAATTGATAAAATATTATTTATACAAATTTAAATATTAACAAACACAAGTATCAATAAAATTTTATATTTATAAATTCATAAATTAACAGAAGATGTTAAATATGAACACTTGTTTTTCACAGTTCATTTTAAATTTAGCTAAGATATTGTATGCTTGAGTTTATTAAAATATTATACACCCTTAAAAATTGTTACTATATGATTGATCATGTTATACAATAGAATGTTAAAGTTATCAATATACTAACAGTATATATGATGGGGGTGTTTGATACACATTATTGAGAAAAAAATGCACGAGTATTGAAAGAATGAATTTTGGAAAGAATGTTGATCAAACAGGGGCGATAATTGTATTTATAAATAACTCGTGTTAAAAGAAAATACTATGTATATAATTTAATCGAAAATGTATTTTAAAAAAAAATGATACCACTTACAAACAAAATAAGTAAAATTGTATGATATAATTTTTAAACTGTCAAACAAGCTTTGTGTAAAAAAAAAATTTCATCTTTTAATCATGAGGGTATTTTAGATATCACGGCCTTTTTTTAGGTTACATGTGACTAAAGAGTGATGAGGGTGAATATGATACTCAGAACTAGAAACAGGAGATGTTATTGTAATTTTTCAAACATGAGAGGGTGTTTCTGTATTTGTGAGAAACCTCAAGGGTCTAATTTTTTGTATTTATATCATAGTCATAATCTTATCTTGTACTCTTTAATATTGGAAAAGTGCTTGCATGCCAAAGTTGTGACCTTTGACATGTCCACATTCAGGGGGAGAAGAAACGGAATCTGGCTTGGCGCCCTTTGCCAAAGCCTATACTACGCCGTGTTTGTGAACTGGCCACCATTTATCCCTATCCAAATGGTCGTAAACCCAAGATTATTCACCATGTACCCCCTGACAGAAGTACAGATATAACATTGAGCGACTATAAAAGAATTCTCCGAAGCATAAATGGCAACTGATACTTTTGTTAGAACGACGTGCAATCTTAGCACATATTTGTGGTGTTCTATATTTTCCCCTGGTATTTTGCATCTATCCTTTGTAAAAACAGTGCACAGGAGTTTGGGTCATTAAAATTTTTTGCACTGATTGTCACTGGACATATGAATATGCATTTAATCTTTCGATATTCTTCTGTTCGTTGAACACGCTTTGATACCTTTCACTTTGTCCCAATGCTTGGCAAATCTTGATCATCAGTCTAATTTTTGCAAAACCAAGTTTATTTTTATTCTTATTTTTAATTGCAAATTTCATCTCAAATCAGCCAAAAATTGGATTTTATGTTTATTTGCATTTGATGTGATTATGAGTAAATTGAATTGGGCCATGTTGGGGGGGGGGGGGGGGGGTGTCCACAAGAGTAGCAGAAGTATAGGCTGTATAGCCCCCACCCTGGTGTAAAGATAGCTCTGTGACCTCTGTCTATGGTTCATGCTCAGTTTGGCTCATACTTGTTGAGCTTTATCTATTTATTTATTTTGAATTTCATCCAAATGAAATCGAACTCAGTTCTTTTACCTGAAAAGACTTTTTTTTTACAACATGAATACTATAAGTCGATAAATTATCAAAACTTGTGTGAACAGTCTTCCAAAATGAGACAGTCTTATTTATTATTTTCAAAATGCTTTTTTTTCTTTTTTATTTTTAATAATACATTCTTTAATAAAATAATAATACGCGTAAATTTGAACTTTTTCTTATTTTTTAATTACGCGTTCTCAAATAAAATGCTATTTGAAAATGCATTTTGAACAAAAAAAATGGGGCTCAAATACGCGCTTAATAAGAAAGTAGGTATATATTGAGATTCCTATGGTGATTCTAATTTAATTTTAAAATGTATGTCAAAGTCGATAATCACATGGGAGGTTAATTTCTCTAGTCCAATCAAGTCATTGTCATGACATTAGCCCCCTGTTGGGCATCGTTAAAATTTTTGGGAAAAAATGAATTTTGGAATAGTGATTTTTTGGAGAATGAGTGATTTAAAAATAAAAAAAAATGTCGTGACTTTACATGTAACATTATTTCACTGTATACTTTTTTTTTTCCGTAGTTTGGGAGTATGTTAGATGAACAATGCTAGTGGTACATCACACCTTACATAAGGGTGTCCATAATGGACATTCGGCGCCTCTCCATTGGATGAAGTGCCACATGCTTGTCACGAGTAAAAGAATTGTCTTCAAAGACTCAACATCGCGCAAAAGTTCACATGAGACAAAAGTTTAATTGATAATTTGGAATTGAGCTGGATGGTATGAACTACCTTAAACAACAGAAAATTTGATAGATTTTTTGCCTAAAAGAAATTAAAAAGAGTGCAATCGAGTTATGGAAATAAATTGTGTCATATCATATCCTTGCAACTTTAAGCCCTTGTTTGGCCCCCATTAAATTAAATTACATTACGGGGGTGTTTGACACCCATTTTTGTGAAAAAATGTATTTTTGAATAGTGATTAATAGAAGAATATGTGATTAAAAAGTAAGGAGAATTTTTAGGTTTATGTGTAATATTATTTTATTGATAGAATGTATGGTTAAAATGAAAAAAGAGAAAAAGAATGAGAATGAGAAAAAAAAATGGGTGCCAAAAGGGGGCTACATTAAATTTCTCTCTTCATTACAACCACACATTCATCAAATAAAATAATATTACAAACAAATCTAAAACTTTTCATTAATTTTCCACCACACATTCTCCCATCAATCACTATTTCAAAAATTTTCAACCCTTAAAAAATGTTAAATAATGGGAGCCAAACGGGGGCTAAATTTGTAGATTGTGTTGGCATTTGGCAATGAAACAAGAAAATTATTCATTTCAAAGAGGACTCCCTATCCTTGATGGCGTTGAAGTGTCACCAACTGGCAACTTGCCTGGCCCTACTCTCACGTGCTATACATTCCGTAGTACTGTACAAATCCTCTTACTCTATCCCTCTGATTGTGGATTAAGCCCTTATTTGACAATCATATTTTTTTTTCAAAAAAGTAGAATTTTGAGTAATGATTTTTAGGAGAATGTGTGGTTAAAAAATAGGGAAAAATTTTAAACTTACGTGTTGAATATTTTATTGTCTGAACGTGTGATTGAAAATATATACGTAGAAAAAAGAGTGAAAAATATGATTATCAAACAATGGCTTAGGTAAGGTACTTAGTTTTTAAACAAATAGGGCCAACCAGCCAGACAGGATTCCTTAACAAATACCCATGTCTACCTGCCTGTAGGTGCCCAACCATTCAAATTTACCAACAAACCCACCAAAATTGCAGTCATCCGTCAACCCCTTTCCATTATGTTCTTCAATCTACTTGAGCATAACCAAGTACAAAGAAGAAATGAGCTCATCAAAGTTAAACGTATAATCGTCTACTCTCGAGAGCAATAATAGCATGTAATAGAAAATCGATAATAGAAATAAGAGAATTATGATGCGTTCATGGCTTCAAGAATTTAACGCTCCATCTAGATAGAGATATCGAGATAGAAAGAGAATCATATATATGTATACTTTATAATATCTACAAGTTATGTGTTAAGATTTATGAGTGGGGTGTGCACTTTGCCCAAGAAGCTTATCTCTCCCATCCCTCTTTCGTATCTTATCTGCTTAAATCCCCATTCGTGGGGTCGGTCGAATTTTGACTTCAGAAGATCACAATATTCTCTCTCTGTGTGTTCGTACATTTTGGTATACTAAAATGTTCTCAACATGAAGTAATTTGAGTGCACTTTTTAATGTCAAACTCTCACTTAACTTCACTCTAATTGTGTCACCTATATCGAAAATAAAATTTGAATAAATTTTATTTATTTTCTCTAACTCATTTTCTCCTTGCGAAAAATCTGCAGCTGTAAGTGAACGTAATTTTCAAATTGAGATTACTTTGCGGGCTTCTTGTTTCTTTAATGTTGCTCTCGTAGTTAAGGATTCAAGTCATTAATCTATAGCAATCTGCACGTGAGGGAGTCTAGCTGGTACAAACCGTATATCCAAAATATATTGGCTCTTTCTCCTCTTATATAAACCATTCTTGACATGCAAAACCACCCCCAACTCCCAAAACCCTTTCCTTACTTCCATATACATACACACATGTAAGCACAAAAGATGAAGATTTTGGAAGGGAAATGTTTCAAAATATCCATCAAAAAGTGGCGAAAAATGGGTTTCATTTTCCTGGATTCTGCAGCCGGTAACAAGTGTTTCCAGTGGTGTTTATGGCCTTCATTTCATGAAGAGAAAATAATTCCAAATGATGTCCCAAAGGGTCATTTAGTAGTATATGTAGGAGAAGGTCACAAGAGGTATGTAATCAAAATGACCTTACTCGATCATCCACTCTTCAAGGCATTGCTAGATCAAGCCCAAGAATTGTATGATTTCATCACTGATTCAAAACTCAGGATTCCGTGTGACGAGAATATCTTCCTCAGCATCGTCCAATGTTCCACACACCCACCACATTGACCCATACCACAGTGCCTATGACCCTTCATCCACTATTCGACATATTTGATATGCAGTTTTGAACACGACTGGATAGCATGCACAAGATTTTAACATTTACTGTCGAGTGTACGGTTTTGTACGACTCACCTTACCTATAACTTAGAAAATAAGTAACTATATAGTTAACTTGTTGTGCACACTGTCATGTTGTACTATGACTTCATTATTCAGCTGCAATGGAAAGCTGTTTGTGTCATTCTGCACATTCATCAAACATTACAAACTTAATCGAAGTTTGGACGGTTTGCCTGAGAGAAGTAATCGAGAGGTGTATGTGTTTGAACGTACATCGGGTTTGCTTGCTTAGGACAACAATAACGTCCTCCAGGTATCTTAACTTATTGAACTTAGCCACAAATTGCAGTATTTCTTCAAGGCCTGAACAAGGAACCTATCTAAAGCCATCTCAATGGCCAGAAATAACCTTGATGTGCTCTTATCACCATTTTCATGTGGTGGTCTCAAACTCACATTTTGTTTTGACTTTTTGAAATGGAAATAGGTCTCATTTTAGTTTTTAAGTGTACTTAATTTGTCATGGAGTAATGTTATTTAGCAACACATATATTTAACACCAGTTTAAGTGGCAACATTAATGATATTAATTTACAGATTCGATTAAATGAATCACATGATTTCAAATTTAATTGAATATATCACAAAATACCGCATACACCGATGTTCTGTCACATGTATTGTTACTAAAGCTAATTAAAATTTGACTCATATATCTAACATGTGTCAATTCATCATGTTATAAATATCAGAGCCCGATGTTGCAAAAGTTCGCGAGTCTTATGTGTGACAAAAATTGGATAAAAGTTATGAATCCAATGAAATATATGACTATAAATGAACTTTGACAAACTTTTTAACAAACAAAAGCTTTACCCCAAAAAAGAAAAAAAAAGGGCTTCACCAAAACAAGCACATAGCTTCTTCCTAGGAGACTATTGTAACTAAAGATAACTTGTCTTTAGTATGCGTTCCGCAATATTAGAAGGGAATATTACATATTTAAGAGAATAAGTTTAGCCTATTTCAAAAATAAGAAAACAAGTTTGAAATTTCCAAAATCAGATTTTTATTAAAAATTTTTAAATTCTTATTTATGAAATAAATTAATTTATTATTAAATATTTAATTCTAATATAATACAATTAACACATCTCACATTCACCACCCCTACCGCTCCGGCGACCATTCTGATCACCGCTCTACTCCGGCGAACTTTCAAGACGATCGTTCCGACTACTACTTCGATTCCGGCGACTGCTCCGATCCGGCATTTGTTCCAACTCCGGTGAATATTCCGACGACAACTCCGCTATATTTTTTTGTACGGTTGACATTTTTTTTTTACGGTCACAACCCATGTCACAAGTCACAAGTCACAGGGGTGGGCGCGGTTCAGTTTGGGTTGGTTTCGACCCCAACCCGAAACCAAAACCAAATTAGTCGGTTTGGAAAAATTTCGACCCAAACCAACCAACTCTAGCTCTTAAACCGAAACAACCCTAACCAAATCGGTTCGGTTTGGTTTGGTTCGGTTAGTCGATTTAGACTTTTAAATAATATTGTATCATAAAAAATGAAAAGTCATGCAAAAAATAATGTATGTCATTCAATTTAACTACTCACACTGACGCAACCAAGAACCAACACATAATCATAACAAAATCGAATCTTCATCAAGCTTGTTTTCCATCCCAATAGTTCATCTTCATCAACCTGGATATGTGGTGGATATCCATAAGAATAAAAGAGATGCCAAATTACGTTTACTGCACTTAATTAAATATGAACTGCTAAACATATCACAATTATTTCTTTCTTCCATCTCAATAGAAGGAAGGATATGATCAGAATTGAAAATAACCAGAACTAAGCATAATCCAAAACTAAAACTAAGAAAATAACCAGAACTAAGCATAATCCAAATTCAAGAGTAAGAAAATAAAATTTATGTTACAAGAAAAAAAAACTCAAGCACAATGTCTAGATTTTAGGAAAATCCAAATTCCAAAAGTTTTTATTTTGACTTTTCTTTTTTCAAAAAAAAAGAAATATGTATAAGTGGGTTGAGTCGGTTTAAGGCTTTAAACCATGACCAAACCGAACCACCGTGGTTTTGTTTAAAATAAAACCAAACCAAACCAATAACTATATCAAACCGACCCGAGTCGGTTTGGTTCGGTCGGTTTGGTCGATTTTTCGATTTTTTTGCCCACCCCTAGTCACAGCTCAGGTCACAAGTCAAGAGTCACAGTCTAAGTCACAAGTCACAAATTAAGTCACAGACCAGGTCACAAGTCACACAACGCATGATTGTTTGTTTAATCACATATTTTCAAATTTATTAGTCACATGTTAATTTTTAATCACAAATTGTCCAATTTTTAAGGTCACGGTTAATCTAAATAGTTGGTCATATACATCACAACCATCGTCACGACACAACACTCTATGTCTACTGCCACCAGTCACCGCCTCTAAAACACAACCATTTACAAACTGAAAAACTAGAAAATCATAAAAAACCACGGCAAAAAAACCAATGAACACCTTTGCATCCTACACAGCTACACCCACAATCGCCTATTTCAACAACCACCGACCACCTCCACCTTCGTCTACAAATGCAATCACCCACTACATTACCACCACCATCCACAGCCGCCACCCCCCCCCCCCCCCCCAAAATAAAAATTCCCCAAATTTGCAACAATCACCAGACAGCGATCTGAGAGAAAAATGAAAATCGAGAAGAGAGGAGCTCCGATTGCTACAACGACGAGCCTATCGCGACGTTGGTTTCACTGATCGCGGCGTTGGATTCACCGATGCTGCTGCGAAATAAGGCAGCAGCATCGCGACGCTGCTGCGACGCCAACAACAACGCCTTCGCCGGCATCAGAAGGGGAGGAGAGGAAGGAGGGAAGGGGTAGAGAGAGAAAGCAAATGAATTTTTTTTTGGAAATGAATTAAGGTAGTAAAAATATTTGTTTTATAAAAATATTAATTAAAATAAAAAATTTGATTTTGGAAATATTAAACTTCCAATCTGATTTTAGAAAGTTTAATACTTAAAGTATGGTTTTGTATAATTACCACATATTAGAAAGTGAATACTGTTGAGCCTGACTCAAATTTGTGAACTAAAAGAATTCTTGTTTGGCAAAAATATGACCAATCGACTCGAGAACCTAGCGCCTCCTAGACAAGCTGCAGTTATCGTACAATTACACTATACAACACAAGAACTAGCCGTGGGAGACAAACCAGTCTTAAAACGCTAAACATTACAATTTACGTGCTTGTCTGGGTTGTGCTCACAGGTCTCACAGAATGCATAGATAAAATGTAGACAATAGACATTGGGTAAAGAAAAATCAATTTTGTGAAAGAGCACATTTGAACTCGACTAGGGGAGGGGGTTACAGTCCAACATCAGTAATATACCTAAGGCCAAGGGCTGAAAATAGAAATACTAATGATCTTTATAATGTCAATAATAACGTACTTCCAATAAATATGTGAATCTTCGATGACATTAAATAAAATTCCTTGAAAGCAAGAATGCAGGAACTAGTGCAAAATACAAATACAAACCATTACCGATGATTTTCTCAACCATAAAAAATATACTTTTGATTAGTTTCTCGATGATCAAAATTCAACCAGGCATTAAGAATAATAGACATTCATACTTCATTTAAAATCAGGCTTCTCTGGATACGTGCATCCTGACCTCTGGATAATGACATTTGCGGCATAACAACCTGCTTTTACACAATCTTCAATAGGTTTCTCTAGAACCAATTGAGACAGAAATCCTCCAACAAAAGCATCCCCTGCAACAAATGAAATGCAAAGTTTTCAAATCATATGTATGCCTTAATCTGGTAGTGGTATAAGATTGTGAGAACAGTGTGATGCTAGTAGATAAGTTGAAAGAAGTCAGATTTGAGTCATTCGCTTTAAGAGTAATAATTGAGGAGGATGACAATAATGATACACGGCCAAGATTTGAGTCATTATTTGGGGTCAATTTGCTGAGAATAGTTAGGGAGGAGTTAAATTATGCTATACAGCCTTCCAACAAACTACAAGTTTCCATTAACTTCAAATTTGTTTGTGCGCCCTAAGTTGGTACTCGAGCTTTTTGACATTATGAAATGTAAAGTAACGCACCTGCGCCATTGGTATCAACGAGCTTTTCTTTTGGCAACAGAATTACGGGGAACAACTTCACCTTTCCATCCTCTGCGACAACAACTGGATCTCCACCCTGAGTGATGACAGTAATTCTTTTGCGCGCTTCATTGGCCTTTGGCAATTGGGAAATTTTCAAAGCTATTTCTTCAACATTTTCAGTCTGTTCATAAGAAAACTACAGTTAATTATATTGCTAAAAAAGTTGTCAGCAAATCTCGTATAAAGAAGCCATTACCTCCCAGCCATGAACTCTGGAGAAAGTTCTTGCCTCTGTTTCATTTCCAAAGACGATGTCAGTATACCTGAACCAAGTAGTAGGAATCATTCAATCAATTTCTTGATGGCCCATTCAAATAGTTAATCAATAGAATAAGACGTTGGCCTTACGGAAATACTTTGTCTTGGACATCCTTGAAGAACTCACAGATAAATGGAGCAGAGAGGTTAGTAGTGAAAATCTGCACATGCATGAAATATTTTAGAGGTAGAAACAGTTTCATCAGAAAAAAGCTGTTCGGGAACAAATTGCACAATAAAATTTTGGTTCAAGAAACATACCTTATTTTTAGCAGCTGCATGCTCAGCAACAAGCATTATAGATTCTGGGGAAACTGTTAGAAAAAATCCGGCGATGTAGATGTACTTGGCCTTTTCAACTGTCAAAATGTGGGGGGAATCAGCTTCATAGAATGCATATACAAAACAAACAGTAACCAAAATCAAGCTAACTACCTAAAGCCCAATTTTCTGGTCTCTTCAAATGATCAGATTTGTAGCAATTTGCAGCTGACAAATTGGCAATAAGTGATCTGCAACATATTAACCCACAATATCGTTACTCCAGTAAAAAAATGGACACAAAAAAGACCATTATACGTTATTTGCTTGGGTTCATAACAGAGTACAAGGGAGCCAAACAAAAAAACTTTCTAAAAGATTTTTCTCCAAAAAGATCTAGTAGCTTCACTGACAGCAGCAAAACAAAAAAACTAAACTTCACATGGCTTAAATAAGAAGTTACATAATGTAAACATGTGCCATATACAAATGCTGAAACTCAATTGCCCGTGAGTCATTTTTACTAGAAAACAGCTGATGCACAAAATATGAATTATGAAAGTTAATTATGCAGGTAATCAGGCACTCATTTTATGTCTGATATTTCTAATAGGTTTTTTTAGCGCAACTTCTAGAATGAAATTCCATATTAGAGATGTACTTTGCATCATGGTCTACCCAACATAATTTCAAATAATGCTATACTTTTGGTGTGCAAATATTACCAGAGTTCTATTTTTCTTATTTATTTTTTGGCAGGCAATATTACCAGAGTTCTATACCTGCTCCCTCTACATAAGAAGTGAAAGTCAGATGCCACCATTAATGGGGCTTTCGAAAGATGGACTTTTGTCAAAGTTCTTCCGTATTAGCTCACCACACACCTGTTTCTTCAGCAAATGCACTTCCAGCAAGAAGTTCATTTTCTTTGGGTTGCCAAATGCACATTAAGTCCATGTTTGGTTTTGTGAAAAATAGATTTCTAGTAGATTTTGTTTAAATTGATGAAATGAGTGGTTGAAAGTTGAAAAAAAGCATGGGTCCCATGAGATTCGTGGTTAAAATTACTTGTCGATTTATTGTAGCAGTTTAATTGCGGAATGCGGCACTCTACATTAGGACTGGGCTTGAAAACCACAACCGGCAAAACCGACCCGAAACGGGTTGGGTTGGGTCCCTTTAGGGATAAACTCAGGTTGGGTCGGGTAAAATAAATTTAAAATAATTGTGAGTCGGGTCGATTCATTGTTTAAAGCCGCACAAACCGACCCAATCCAGTGAAACCCTATTATTCAGTTGATATCAAGCGCCGTGCCTGAGAACTCTTTTGTTGGAGACTTGGAGGCCACGATCTGATTCATCTGAAAGACACCCATAGATACAGGCTCATTCATCTCCTTTCGTCTCCTTTCATCTGTATGTGTTTCATCTTTTGTTTTATAATTTATTAGAATGCATCTCGATTTTTTTTTTGGCTTCTTCTGTTCGGAATCTGTGAAGATCTTTGCAATTCGAAGTTGGAGGGCATTATTTTGTGTTTGATGATTCAAGAAGCGTTTTAAGGATATCATAATTTTGTGAGAATATAGCAGTAAACTGTTCTTTAGAACCTGCAAAGGCCAGACATTCAAAAATTCTATCGTCTCCCACAAGTCCATTTGCTTTTCTGTAGCAAGTTTAATGTGCGTAAACTGTTTAATGCTATATACTCACTTTTTTTCAGTTCCTGGGATTCCGAAAGCAAAGAAAACATTTTTTAATAGCTTGTTGGAAAGTGAAAGTTACTGTTCTGCGGTGGAGGTGGTGGTTGTGTTTATGGATTTATGGGATTTATTGGTGTTGCCGCCTTGCAGAAGCCAGAAGTATCCGCAGAAGCATTAATGATACGAAATTGGTTGAATTGAAGGTCAAAGAGAAAAAGGGTTTTGGGGTATTGGTATTGGTATTGGTACTGGTACTGTTTCATTTTGTTTTTTCTGCTATTTTAGGCCTAATCCAAAAATGGGATTTGGTTTTCTTGGTTTTACTTATTTATTCTAACACAGTTCTTTAAAACCTTAT
This sequence comes from Fraxinus americana, assembly GCA_035079005.1. Classification (NCBI taxonomy): domain Eukaryota; kingdom Viridiplantae; phylum Streptophyta; class Magnoliopsida; order Lamiales; family Oleaceae; genus Fraxinus; species Fraxinus americana. The sequence goes on along the minus strand of CM068717.1, from coordinate 10,222,495 downwards.
GATGTTTGGATTGGCATTGATGCATGATGACAAATTTAGAACCGTCAAATTGGTGTCAATATTATTTCTGATATATTTGCCTTTTCATCTGGAGGCATGCTTCGTTTATCCACTTAGATTTCTAAAACATGCACAGTAGTCATAGTGTGCACTGGTTTCTGCGTAGTAACTAATTCTAGTAGTTTCTTGCAGGTGGCTGAACTGTGAAGACCTTTTAATCAATGGACAACAATTGAGGACAAGAATCTTTTGCATAATATCCAGCAGAAGGGGCTAAGTAACTGGATAGATATTGCTGTTTCGCTGGGAATGAATAGGACCCCTTTTCAATGCTTAGCATGCTATCAAAAGAGTCTTAAAGGGAGTGGACCCAGAAGGAGGATAATCAACTCCGTGCTGCTGTAGAAAAATTTGGTGAGAGCAATTGGCAACAAGTCGCTTCTCTAATAGAAGGACGAGCAGGTACCCAGTGCTCTAATAGGTCAGTCAACATGCTCAATCATGAGTTCAATTTTTAAGATTTTCTAACTGAATGAAGAAGCCTATTAGGATATGAAGCATGGATGCCAATGTCGCATTAAAATATCAATTGAGAAGTTGTTCCATGAAATTTATTTTCAAGACTAGTCTGCATTCTACATTTTTCCTTTTTTAGGCATTAAAAACTCACTAATGATGTTTTCACCTCCTTATGGTCCCTTGATATATATCATAACTTGTACATCCATTTTTATGCTTCAGAAAGTGCTTTTAGTGTTCTAGAGGAAGAATCATTGATCCATTTCGTAGTTCTTTAACCCCTAGGATGGTGGAGGTTTTGGTGTGCACTCAAAACTAGCTTAAAGAGTTTTCAATCATAGAGAGATTTTATATGGAAGATGTTGAGGTATATGAAAAATTGGACGAAGGTAATATAATTATGGTTATTCCATGAATTATGTTAAATAAACGTGTTTTATTTAATTTATTGTTAATTTGATTTTTTTTATTTTTTTTTTGTAGAGCTTTTGGAATCAGAGAAATCAAATGAAGGCTAAATAAAAGTGATTTGTGCATTAATGATTTTTTCAGGTATATGTATAATGTATTCAATTTGCACAACTGACTTTGTCATTATATTATTAATATTTTTCCCGAAACGTTTATATTATTTTGTAGGAATGCTACTCATCTTATTTTGTAGGAATGCTACTAAAAGCTATGCAAGAATCGAAAATTATGATATTCTACTTTATTATTTATTTTTTAAAAGTTTGAATTTTGGATGAGTAGTATTTTTCTTTTTATTTATTTATTAAGTTTGGATAATCGTATATTTTTATTTGTTGGTTGACTATAATATTTTAACATTTACTTTTCGGCTTAATAATAATTTTGTGTCAAAAGTATTATTTATATTTAAGCAAATTCATGGATTGGGAAGTCTCAAATAAATTTAGTGAAAAAAAAAACCAGCGGGACCGACCCGACCCCGATTTAGGTTGGGTCAGTTTAGGATAGGAGCTAGGTTGGGTCGATTTGTGAAAGAGTCCAAAACCGAGTATATTGGGTCGGGTCGATTTTGGGCCAAAACCCGACCCGACCCATTGCCCACCCCTACTCAACATAGATGTAGCTGCACATGTAATTTTCTAACAGCTTGTTACCCTTCAAGAAATAGTTTGTAAAGTCAAATCACTTTTAGCCCCTATTTGACATATATTCTCTCAAAATAAATTATTTCAAAACTCATTTTCAACCACACATTCTTCAATAAAATAATATTTTTCATCACATCAATAATTTTTCCTTACTTTTTTACCATATATTTCCCATTAGATCACTATTTAAAATACATTCTTTCCTAAATAATATCCATCAAACACCCTCACCCTCTTATATGCTGATATTTTATCCTATTTTCAGAAATTGAGTTATAAAAGCAGGTAATGTTCCCAATGAACCAAGCAGAAATGAAAACAACAGGTAAGAACAATTCTTCAATCTAAAATGTAAAAGGACTAGTGACAATAGTATTATGATCACTGCTACACCATCAAAAAGATCTCTTTTTCTTTCTTTTTCATTTTAGAGAGTACCACTCACATCTGTTCAATAAGAGTTGAATGAAATCAAGAATATTTATGGTATAATTTTTTATCACAGTTGTAAATATTAGAAAATCCAATTTAATAAATTAGAAGACAAGATGGTACAAAGAAAGTGGACGGTCCAATACAAACACATGGCAGGCTGGGGAAATAAAATCTTAAATAAATGAAGGAAACTGACCTTTCACCACCAACCACACATACAGCACAAGTACCAGTAGGAGAATCATCTTCATAGTAATGAACCTAATGCAACCACATGGAAGGGAGAAAATATATATTTGCATTATGGGACTTTACCTATTGAGAAACTGGAATAAACTAAAAACCAAGGCAAGAAAATGAAATTGACAGTAATACAGTAATGGTGAACGACGCCAACAATACGATGTTAAGCAAGTAAAAGAGTAAATTATAAAAAGTGATCGTCTCATGATAACGTTTTCACTTCACAAGTGAAATCATGGCCTTAGGTCAAATTATCAGTAATGACAATAATGGATGAGAAAGCTGTAAGTGAACAAAGAACTTACATTAACTCCAGCTTCTTTTGCATTTTTCTTCATTTCCTCCCCATATTTGTCCTTTCCGATTGAACCCATGTAACTGGTTGCACCAGGAATTTGAAGCATCCACTGTAAAGGACAACTTGATAACTTACTTTTCTATACAATCTAGTAGCACGACGTTGCTAAGAGTTTTAGATCCATAAAATGGATCTCAGATTACCTGAGCAACTCTGATTGAATTTTGAGTAGCTCCTGTGGTAACAAATTATACAAAAACACCAGTAATGCTCAGTGGTACATTAGTGAAAAATGAGATCAGACTAGTTTTAAGGTTCCAATTCTTCAGTTACGAAAAAATTACCTCCAGCAATGTACTCCACGTTGTACTTTGATGCCATTTCATCATACCTGATAATACATTCATCAAAATTATTTTCCATACACAATTATGAAAATAATCTTTCCATAGGGGTAAAAAAAAGAACTCTAATTCTCATGTTTCCAACACACTTTTCTTCATTATATGGTCACTTTCTTGTAACTTATTAGATGAGCCTTAAGATCATCTTCTGAGCAACCGAACTAGCAATACATTTGCCCAATGTTATTGAGTAAAATATTACTAATTCAGTTAATTGTGTAAAGAGTAAAATAATATCCAAATTGAGAACACGTAACTGAAGATCTAGAAGGGGAAAAAAAGGCACTCTCCCTACTGGCGCAAAGAACCCTTATGGAGACAAAAAAAGTAAAAAATGGTTGCACTATAGGGGAGGAAGGGAAAAAAATAAAAATTTCAGGTTAAGATTTACAGTGTAAACATCTTATAGAAACAAGGTCTTCCTACAGGCCATACCAAGATGAATTTTGAAGTATGGTTTCCTCGACATAAAGTGGCTTATTATATGTTCTAAGATCAAAAACTGTTAAGTTACTGTATTAGCGGGGAACTTTATAAATGCCAAGCTCATTTCATCATTAGATTACCAAAATGTGGATTGCTGCATTTCACAGAACAAGAAGTGCACTTCATTGTCTATTTGAACAATCAAAGAACTAGAAAACAAATTCGAAAGACTAAAATTTAGCAATTTATCAGCTGACACTTTATGAATGCTAAGCTCATATCATCATTTGATTACCAAAATGTAGACTGCTGCATTTCACAGAACAAGAAACACAATTTATTGTCAATATGTGTAACGACCCGAGTCTCTATTCCCAAGCCGTTAGCCAAGATTCAACTTCAATCTCTCATTAGGCAAAGGTCTTGAGTTCAAATCTTGGGAGATACGATAGAAAGCCTTGAGAGGTGCCCACTCAAAGCGGACAGTACGTAAGCTAATGGTTTGGGTATAGAGACTCCGATTGTTACACTACCAAAGTACTAGAGAACAAATTTGGAAGACTAAATTTGAGAAATTTAATTTGATTTTGAAGTAACAATACCCATTCAGACATTCCCAAGTAACCATGTTCCTACTCTAATTAAGGCTATGTTTGAGCTCCATTTTTTGTGAAAATGAGTTATGTAATAATGATTTTTTCGAAGAATGTGTGGTAAAAAAGTAAGGAAAAGTTTTTGGTTTATTGTAAAATTATTTTATTGAGATAATGTGTGGTTTAAATGAGTTTGAAGAAACATGAGTTTTTAGAAAATTGGCTCAAACAGGGGCTAAATGTAAAAGTGTCGTGTATCAAATTAAAATTTTCACAACCATAACAAATCCATTCCCAAGGAGAGATGTTATGTGCTCCAAAGTCTAAATGATTCATTGTTTTATCAACATTTTGTAGAATTTAAAATTTGAGTTTTGTTTCTCATGAAAACTTCATGTAACCAAAATGTATACAATGACTGTGAATCGGTTGTCAAGTTACATAAATCTCTGTGGAAGTCTTCCAGTTACTCTGTGAATTTAATATACAACCAACAAGCAAGCATAGAACGATATGAATTTGTGTTTCTGGAAATATGTTTTGCGTGTCAGCAACCAGGGCAATCAACAATAACCTTTTGTGGTGGTCGAGGCGCCAACACAAAAAAATGTAAGCCTTATTCCCAAAATATTTGGGAGTTACTTATAGGAGAATTAGATCCTTTAATTGATCGTTGATCATCTGTATTCAACGCTCTGTACTGTGACTGCCACCCAAGAGATTCCAAGGTCTATAGAATTTAAATCCAATGGGGATCAAAATGGGTTTATTTACTCTGTACTCGGCTCCATGAATCTTTTTTTGCATCTGTGTTTAGTTTTTCTGTCTAACAAAACGTTTAGAAGTAGTCCTCAGTGGTCGACAACACACAAAAAAAATAAAAATAAAATTGCCATACAATGTATAATTGGACACCACTGCAGAGTATAAATGTGAAAAAAGAAGGTAATGTAGTGTTCACTGCAGTTTTTATATTTATTAGGATTCTACAATAATATGCAAAACAATAAAACAACTAAAATACAGAAAAATTGCACCAGAAATTTAATTACTACTCTATAGGTAAGATAAATCATCCGACAAAGTAAACAGGGAATATTTACTTACATAGACAAGTGCTTCTCCTCAGCCAGAATTGCATTGTTCAATTTAATATCAAACCTGTCAAAACAATAAAAAAAAAAATTAGCTTCACTATATGAGCTTAATTATTGCATCATCAAAAATCAGTAGTCCTAACGCACTGATCTGTAGAATTATAACTAGTAAATCCGAGATCTTTGAAACTTCTAAGTCATACAAGTAGAGAGATCTATTCATTGATAAGAAAAAGAACACATAACACTAACTATTCACAAAAACAATATTACACGTGCTAATTAAATACATAAACCTTCCACATGTATAGATCTGTGAAATTAAATGCTACGATGTGAAAGCATCAGATAAGCAACTGCTAGATCTCAGCTTTAGCACGCGTATACATAAAAAAGTTTGTTTTAACATGTAAAGAGTAGAATGAATTACTTGTCCAAGAATTCTTGATCCACGACAGCAGAAATATCCAAAAGTGGATTTCCCATTCCCAGTAGAATTCCTTCGTACTCCATTTCTGATTTTCGCAACTCAGGAATGGCTGAAAATATCAGTAGCTAAAGAGTGCACTGTGTGAGGCTGCGCAGTGGGAAAGGTCAATTTATACAGGGAAGATTGTGTGTTGGTCCCCAACTTATTTTCCCAATAGTAAACTTGATCATCAATTTCTGAGTTAAATGCACCATGGGTCACTTAACTTTGAGCAGAAGTATATCTAGGTTAATCACATCATCCAACCTCGATTTGCTTCCTGATCTAATCAATCATCTTCAATTTGGTGAAATCAAGTCACTGAACTTCGATTTGTTTGCAAATATGATGATTATATGAATTTTCCTATCAATTTAACTTCTAGTTGGACAATAAAAATAATGTATGATTACCACATATGTAAAACGTACCAGCAATGCATATTATCCATTTTAAACTCCTATTTGGTAGGAATTAAAATCAAATATTTAGTATGTATTGACAAAATATGCAGTTGAAAAATTTGTAGATTCCATGAAATATGAAGTTAAAATAAATTGTTGATTTTGGCTTAAATCAAAATTTGAATTTTAATCCAGATCAAATAGGGACTAAATTATATTCTAAAAAAAACTATAAACTTTTTACTTGTTATTCATTATTTTAAATGTTGAGATCAACATATTTCGTTTGATGAAATGACATAATGGACAAAGTGATCAGATTTACAAGTAAATCAAAGTTAGGTAGTTGATTGTACTAAATTAAATATGGGTAAGTAGATATGGACGCAAATTGAAGTAGGGTGATGTGATAGCATCGAAATGAAGATAAGTGATCAAGATGCAGATCGGCTTAAAATTGAATGACTCACGGTGCTTTACCCATATATCTCGTTACAAATTAACTATTAATTCTCAAGAACGAAAAATTAGGGCTAGACACAAACCAATTCAAATCGCTCAAACCGACTGATTTGAGTTGTTTTTTAAATTCAATAGGGTTGGGTTGTGTTGAAAAATCAAATTTAAGATTGGGTTAGATAGGATATCGGATTATGAATTAAAATTCAACCCAACCTGATAAATTTAAAAAATTAATATCTAAAATGAAAAATCTAAATAAACACAATAATGGAGACAAGAAAATGATTTAGAATGTACAAATGTCACTTTTTTACTTAGACTGATTGGTATGAATATTATGTACAAATGCAAAATAATTTGACGATAAACTAAAAATTAAGGACACGATAATAAAATGAATAAATTCTAAAAAAATTATACAAAGAAAATGCTCAATAGTTTTACACTTATTTATAAATTAATTTTCAGAAAGAATTTATTATCTAAGTTAAAAATAATGGAGACTTTGTTATTATTTTATAGGCTTGATGGGGGTAAGAATTTATAATAGATTGGGGATAAGAGCGCAATTTTGTTATTTTATAGGCGTGAATCGTGATGGTGGTAAGCGAAAGAGTTGGTAAGGTAGGTAAGCTTATGCGGAGATTTTAAGTTTTTTCCTCAAAAGTGATTTGTACCTTTATCTTTTAGTCCTCAATTCCATTATTATTAAAATATATTTTTTCTTTTATTTTTTGTCACACAATCTTTAATAAAATAATATTACACATAAATTCAAACCGTTTCTTATTTTATAACCACACATTCTCTATCAAAATATTATTTCAAAATAAATTTTGGATTAAAAAAAAGGGCTCAAACAGACTTTTAGTTTCACGTTATCGAATTAAACTATTGTTCATATTAAAAACCTGCAAGTCCAAACTAATATAGCCCTTGTTCGATTTAGATAAACTTTAGATTTTTAACAAATTTTGATAAAAATTGATGAAATATGTAAAATTTATTCTATTTTTTTAATTGAACCAAACAATGACATAATGCTAGCGTTCGTAGTCACTTAGATTAGTAATGTGACGATTATCACAACTAATACATAAACAAAAGAGAAAGTACAATAAATGTAGAGTAATGTTATTTATCATAACTAGTGTTAAACATTAGATTAAGAGATAATTACATGTCACTAAATGATAGATTAATTTTAATACAAAGTCACGTAACTCATTGAACCTATAAAATATGAATAATGATATTCATAATGAAGATTACCAATAGTCGTCCTACGTGATATAATAAAAAATTATCACATCATTGTATCAAATAATAAATTGTCATGTGTATATGATGTAGGACGACTACTGAATAACATTACTCATAACATAACTATTTAAATTGATGTTAAATAACATTATTCATAAATACGTAGGCGTGTCATTAATCGAACCAGATTGTATAGTTGGGTAGGTGGGAGTGGGATTCATCAATGCGCCCACCACAACCTTGAGATTTACAATATTTTGAGAGGGAGAATATATATCATATTTTTACGTTTTATTATTTGTCGGTCACCATCAGTTTATTTGAAGTTTTAATATATTGAACAATGAATCAGGGACTTGATAGTACCTAAATAAATAATAAATAGCGTTATTCTGCAACTTATATTAAAAGTATAATTTTTATTGTGAGTTTGTGTTCTATGCAGGATATGAATTGCTGGCAAACAATCCAACTTCAAAATTCTCGAGTCTTCGCACAAATTTGTGAGAATTTGTTTCTGATATTTGTTGACCAGAGGTTATAGCAAACTGCCAATGCATCCACGGCAAGATGATGGCAAATATTGGCATTGTTGTGAAACAAACAAGATACAAGAATCACTCTAATTGCACTTGTTAACATAATATGCCCAAAATATATGATATCAATTGTTGGGAATTCAAAGATCACGTATCGCTCGATACCACTTGATATGAAACTAACCACCGGATTGAAATTTTAAAGTTATATGACACAATAACGAAGTATTTGATCACAAGTAGAAGAATAAAAGAAGACAATAAAATATGATAAAGAAATTTGAAGATTTTATTGCACCAATAATAATGGAGAAATATACAATTGATCCTAAAGTTCTAATAATCTTTTTTCTCAGATTATGAAATTGTATAGAAGAGTTTAATATTTATAGGGAACATGTAGTTATTGATGAAGTATGATGCCAAAAAATCGAGTCCAAAACGAAAAAAATGAGAGAAAAACGCGAAAAATCGGAACAGGTGCAGCGGCGCCACCTTCGGGGGCACTGACGTCAGGCGTTCTGCCCAATTTTTTTCCAAGTTGTTTTCTCCATCCCGAACTCTTCTTCAAGTCTGATACCAATTTACAACTCCCAATAAACTTTCAAAATAAAATTTCAACTTGACATATGACTCCAATAGCATTCCAAACTGAATTCTTCTTGACGTGCACTTCAATTACAATTCTTCAATTACTTTAATAAGGAATTCTAGTCACGCCCAAATTCTAACAGACATAGTAGAGAGAATTCTTGGGTAAATGATATTGAAGTCCAATTATGTTTGTATTATTAAAGAAATGAACAAAATTTCGATGACTTCTCAATTGATGAATTGAAGGAATATTTGTTCATTTTAAAGAAGAAAGAAGTCACAACTCAAAATATATAATAAATTTGGATAAGTACTTACAACAATATTGATCTTGAGGACAGAAAAATCCTCACAGCCTATGCAGACAAGTGCATTAAGCAATTTTTACATGCTATTTGCTAACAAACAAATCATATTAAAAACAAAACAAGAAGGTAAAGAAAACAGAAAGGTGTGTTCACAAAGAATGTTTCATGTGAAATGAATTTTTAACAGATGGAAAGAGGGGTGCCATTCCAACCCTTTAGGCATTCTAGCAAAGGATCAATGATCAGTCTCTTGCTCATTGCAGTGAACACCTTGTCAAATTCCTCGCCCAGTGACCTAACCTTATCTCCAGTAAGCAACTCGGTTTCAAGCTCCTCGCGAACAAATTTGTATAGTGGTAAGGATTGACACTTCTTAATCTGGTTAGGAATTTCTGGATTCCACTCTCAAGGAAGATTCTTGCGCTCTCGACTTCTTTAGGCAAGATGACCTTTAGTTCATCCTTGAAAGCTCCAATCTTCTAGAAGACGGAAGTGCTTGCATTTTCCTCGTTAGCATCATTTTCCAATGCGTGATCAACAAGAACTTGCCTTAGTTTTTGCATCATGGGTAGGTTGCACTGCAAGGTTCGTCAATGTAGGCAAAGACATATTCATTATCCACCACACGAAGCAAATTCTTCTCACAGAATCTTGAAAGGCGAAGTTCCCCATTGGCTCTCATTATTAGAGATCGTTTGGCTACTTGGCTAACAATATTCTTGACAGTGTTCCTCAAATTATCCTCCATAGTGCCTCAAATCTATTGCTTGGCATAACGCTATGAGATAAGTGGATGACATGAGTGTCAAGATATCTACAGCTTTAGCTGTTTTACGAGAGGAAATAAAAAACAATGAGTTTACATCTTGGTTGTGTTGCTCGGCACTCTGGACATGGTTTGTGACCGGATTTGCCAAAAACTGGAGCTCTGAATAGTAAGAAGCCATAGCAATTTCCGCCCCCTTGAAACCATAATCCAAACTTGGATTCCTTCAACCTGAAAGGTTAGATGGCAATCCATTATTGCATAAATCATTAACCAGCTCAGAAAATTGTGCAAACATCAACTTCCCAATTGATGCAATGGTTAATCTAGCATTCTCCATGGAAACTCCAATTGGTGTTCCCTGGAAGTTGCCACCATGAAATGCCTTGTTCCTTCTTTAGGTTGCAACTTGAAAAATCCTCCAATGACACTAATAAACTCGAAGGCTTCCTCAGCATTTAGCGTCTCTCCGACAGGTCCCCCAGCCTTCGAATTGGGCCGATCAGTTCTCAATGTAGGATAATGGAACAAGATCACTGGATGCAGTGATCGTACCACGTAATGGTAAGCATGGAGTGATATTGTCATTAAGAAATTTTGTGATGGCTTCCAAGATTTCGAACAGGATTCCAGAGTAGCCTTGGAGAAGAGTATTGATCCTAACAAACATGGCCGCTCTTGTTGCTGAGTGTGGTAGTGTATGGCAAGATTCTGTTCCATTTCCGAAAACTCCAGCATTCAAGAATCTGTAACAGTTGAATCTATCATTAAAAGTACCTAAACAATCTTAATTTACTTGAATCATCTTGTTTTCAACAAGATTTAAATTTAAACAAGACCCATGATTTGTTTTTAATTCTTTTCATCTAGTTACATTAATATGTATTTCCACCCCCAAGAACCTAAGTTTTTCAAGTACTCAAAAATAGCCTAAATGAAACATACTAAGGCAGGAATGGGGACACAAAATAAATTCTTAAATTCAATCAATAAACCACAATACTTTCCTAGCTTGTCTGAACAACAACACATAAAACTTCATGTTACAGAAGGAAACAAGAACAAAGCGCCAAGTTTTTGTCGTCCTAAGAGGACGGCAACATGAACTCTCGACCATTTATGTCATCTTGTCAGTCGAGTTCCATATCATATTAGCCTAAAGTATTGAGTTCAAAACTCATCTGGCTTAAATATGAGATCATAATCAATGTATAAGAGTTTAGTCCAAAAATGTACAAACATGTAACTGAATCCATCTAAAGCTTATATAGCATGGAATCTAGATTGCTCCATAAATTTTGTCAAGAACAATATGTAAGAGTAAGAATTTGAGGCTGAAATCACACAAGAAAAAGCTACTGCTTCAGTTCATTAATGGTGGAATATATACAAATTACAGCTAATGTTTGTTGCAACAAATTGAGAAGGAATATACTGCATTATCCTATTAACAAACGACAGGTGTCTAGCAACTTAGATTCTAAATTCCATTAATCCAGGACATTTCATTTTGTACTGATAGTATTGTTATAATTGTGGTCCAATTCTAACACCCCCTCTCAAGGTGGAGTATCTCTCAAAGACTCCAAGATTCTCTGAGGAATGCAAATCTGGAATGTCCAAGTGGCTTTGTCAATAGATCTGCTATCTGATCGGAGGATGGAATGTATTGAACTTCCAATTCTTTCTTCAACACTTTATCTCTTACAAAGTGAACATCAAGCTCGATGTGTTTTGTTCTTGCATGATATACCGGATTGGATGCTAGTGCTCCTGCACTCAAGTTGTCACACCATATTTTAGGAATTAATTCCTGTGATATACCAACTTCTTTGAGCAAGGAGGTAATCCAAGCAATCTCAGATGCACAGTGAGCCAATGCCCAGTATTCAGCTTTGGTACTTGATTGCAACGTGTTGCTTCTTTGAGCACCATGAAACCAGGCTGTCACCAAGGTATACACAATAGCCAGTAGTGGATAGCCTGTCATCTGGGCATGACACCCAATCAGCATCGGCAAAGGCGATTATGTTCAGATTTTCACTTTTCTGAATAAACAAACCATAGTTGTGTGAGCTTTGTAAGTATCTAAAAACTCATTTCAGTACATTCCAGTGTGCATCCGTGGGAGCTTGAAGAAACTGACTTAGCTTATTTAAGGAATAGGTGATGTCACGCCATGTATGAGTTAAATATTGAAGTGCACCAACTGCACTTCTATAGAGTGTTGGATCACTTATGTCTTTGCCTTCAACTTTTGAAATTTGCTTTCCCCCTTCTATAGGAGTCATGCTTGGCTTCAGATTTTCGTAGTTGAACTTCTTGAGTAAATCAGTTAGGTACTCATTCTAAATGAGAAATAAGCCAGTCTTGTCTCTGTGAACTTCAATTCCCAAAAATTGGCTAAGTCCTCCCATATCCTTTAAGGCAAAACATTCATTTAGTTTGTCAATGAAGATCTGTAGCTGCTGTCTATTACACCCGGTGATTATGATGTCATCTACATAGACTAATGCAAACATGATCTAATTTTTATCCACCAAGAAGTATAGGAAATTGTCTGCCTTTGATTGTTTGAACTTCCACTACAAGAGAGTGTCCTTCAACTTATCATACCACACCCTTGGTGCTTGCCTAAGCCCATACAATGCCTTTTCTAGTTTACAGACAATATGTGGAGTGTTTTGCTGCACAAAACCTTGTGGTTGTTCAATGTAGACCGTCTCCTCCAACCTTCCGTTTAGGAATGCATTGTTTACATCCACTTATCTTATGTCCCAGTCTTTAGAAACAGTAATTGCAAGTAGGGATGGCAAAAAAAAACCGCCCCGCCCCGCCCCGCCCCGCCCCGAATGGGGCGAAAAAAACCGCCCCGAACGGGTTGGCGGGACGGGACGGGGCAAGGAGGGCCGCCCCGTCTCGGGTCGTGGGGCGGGGCGGGACGGAGATGCCCCGCCCCGTGAACCGTTTAAAAAAAAGTATTCATGTATTCTCTGGTAGAATACATGATGAACAAATATTTTTTGGAAGTAGAGTTATGGATTTATGTTCTTAAATTTGATGAACAATTTTTTTTGGAAGCAGAGTTATATTTTTCCTTAACCGTATAACTGGAAATTTTTTATAGCAAAAAAAAAATTATAAAAAAAATAAACGGGGCAAGGAAATGGTCCTACAACGCGCCCCGCCCCGTCTTAGACGGGGCGGGGCACGGGGCGGGGCGAAGTGGGGGAGTGGCGGGACGGGGCGGGATAGGGGTGCCCCGCCCCGAACCCGCCCCGTTGCCATCCCTAATTGCAAGTATGATTTTCAGAGTAGAAGGTTTAATAACAGGACTAAATGTTTCTTTGAAATCTATCCCAGGTGTCTGCAAGAACCCCTTGGCAACCAGCCTCGCCTTTTACCTTTGCACCTTTCCTCTGCATCACACTTTAGCTTGAACACCCACTTACTCCCATTCACCTTTCTTCCAGACTCTGGAGGTTCAAGCTTCCAAGTTTTGTTTTTAATCAATGTGTCATACTCCTCTTGCATTGCCTTTCTCCAGTTAGTGCTTGATAGAGCCTCATTTACATTTTGTGGTTCACAGTCAATCAGTTCCTCTGAATTCTGACTAATGTAGACCTTTGGTTTGAAGATTCCTACCTTGCACCTTATAACCATATGATGACCAGTGTGTAAATTATTCTAACTTCTAACAATCTCCTCCCCATTAGTTGCTGATGTACCAGCATCATCAGGTTCACTGAGTGCATTTTCTTCTGATATAGTTTGATTAACCTCAGGAATGCCTTCACTCATATCACCCTCACGATCTAAGTTTCTGCTGAAGTAACCTACAACAGGGACTAAACTTGGCTGGACTATATCAGCTGCAGTTTGAGGAGGAGGTATATATCTTGATTCTTTTTCAAATGGAAGGAAATATAGACTATTCGAGATGACATGAGGTTGTTGGTGTTTATTGAGAAAACCAGATTTAAAAGGGAATTCTGTTTCATTAAATATCACGTGTCTTCAGATATAAGTTCTACCAGTTTGGCTGAGGTACCTAGATCTTTTGTGTGAGGGACTATAGCCAAGGAAAACACATCTTTGTGAGCGAAAATCAAACTTATGGTTCAGATATGGCCTAAGGTAAGGATAACAGGCACAGCCAAAAGTTCTTAGTGTTTTGTAGTCAAAGTTCTTTTTGTAGAGGGTCTGATATGGTGACTTTTGCTGAAGAATAGGAGTAGGTAGTCTATTAATTAGATAGGTGGCTGTTGTGAAAGATTCCCACCAATAATGAAGTGGCAAATAAGCTTGAGCCAACAAAATCAGCCCAACAGTAACATGTCTATGTTTTCTCTCTGCTCTCCCGTTTTGTGATGAGGTATAAGGGCAGGAATATCTTAGTTTAATGCCTGATTTTGAGGCAACTTGGGTAAAATTTCTATACTCACCTCCCCAGTCCGACTGTAAGACTTTTATATTCCTTTCAAGTTAGTTTTCTATCATTTGTTTGAACTGAATGAATGCACCTAAGGCTTCTGATTTTTGTCTCATAGGGTAGATCCAGTTGTATCTGCTATAATCATCCACAAACAAGATATAGTACCTAAAGCCACAAGTAGAACTTTTTGGTGCAGGTCCCCACACATCACTGTGAATCAAGTCTAGAGGGTTTAGAGCATGTGAAGTGGAGTTGTTAAAGGGTAAAGCATGAAGTTTTCCCAGTTGACAAGTTTCACAAATCTTTGGAATTTCATTAGTTTTGATAATTTTATTACACGACTTCAAAACTTGACTCAATATATGATGGATGGCCTAATTTCTTATGCTAAATGATAAGTGTGTAAAAACACACTTATTCGGCACTTTTCTGGAATTAATTAGAATTGATATTGAGTATATTTCTATTCATAATTGTGTAATTTTCACTTTTGTAGGCTAAAACCCCGATTAGAAGAAGAACGAGGCGAAAAAGGAAGAAAAGGGACTAAAAATGGACAAAAAGTTGAAGTTGGGGACTGAAATGCACAAACCCAAAAGTTGGAGGACTTGAAGTGTAATGTATAAAGGGCCTAACTGAAATGAAGGTCAAAAGTCAAGGGCCAAATTGTACTAAATTAAAATTGAGGGACTATTTTGCCACTTTCCAAAAGTTTAGGGACTTGGTTGCAATTTTTTTCCTAGGATATTTTGGATTACTTAATTACTAAGTAAAACAAAATATCTCATCTATATACTACAAGACTTGGCACGTTTTTTTTTTGCTAGAGAAAAGAGTGTAGTATATATTAGTTTAGTTTTTATTTTTTAGTATTAGTTTTAGTTTTGTTAAGTTTTTAGTTTTAGTTTTCTCTCCACTTTTCTTTATCTTCTTCCTTTTCTTTCCTTTTTCTTTTATTTTCTTTGTGTTCTTGGCTCATTTTGGATGGGAAATTGAAGGGCACAAGGAGATTCCATCAAGCTTTTGGCAATCATTTGGAGAAATCAATTCAAGCTTCATCTAGGGTTTATTCTAATCTTTGGTTTTTCCTATTTTATTTGCCAAAAATTGTAATGAATTTGTTTAAATATCTCCTTTATTTCCATATGTATAAAATGAGCTAAATATGTTATGTTGGAATTTATGAATTGAACTTAACCTAGTTGTTTCATTGATTATCGATATATCTACATGTTTAGTGATAAATGCAGTTGTTATCAAAATCATAGTGTATCGATCATCATGTTTAAGATGATTTTATTTTTGTGACGACAAGATAAAATTATTAGGTTTTACATCATTTTTGGTGACGCTTAAATGATTGTAATTAATTTTAATGTGATTGTTGCAAGATAGTTGTATTTAATAGACCAAAGTGTTCTATTCATCTAATTGACAACTAGATGAAATTATTAGGTAATTATTTGTGACTGTTGAACAATGATTGCGTTAATTAGACCGAAATGATTGATACCTCGGATTTGCATTAGTGTATCTTTTGCGCGTTTAGGTGATATAGAGATATACACCTACTCTGAGTGACCCGCTGAGTATTTTCACAAAAATTCATGCTATTGGTCAACTTTGTATCGACATAGAAATATGTGGTATGAATTGACTAATTAGGGTTAATATTCGCTCGAAAGAGGGTATTAGCTAAAATAGGAGAATCGGGTCTAACTATCGCATTTTGATAATATGTATCGGCACATAATTGGTTCGAGATCAATGAAACAATAGGTTAAGCGACATCGTAAATTCCAACCACACTTTTCCCTCCGAAATTTGCCAAAACACCTTTATTTTCTTATTTTGTAGGTTGTTAGTTTTTATCTTATATTTTTAAATCTGTTTGTTTCCTTTTGTCGTTAGAATTAAAATCGATTAAAGTTGTGTAATCCAAAGTATACATTCCTCGTGGGATCGACAATCCGGACTCTTAGGGTCCACTTTATTACTTGAACGCGACCCGTGCGCTTGCGGTACGATTTTCAGCGAACACTAAACGTCTAACTGTAACTCATTAATATTTTTGGCTGACGCCCTAGAACTTGCATCTACTGAGAAGGCTACAAGACTGAGATTATTTTGGTGGCTGGACTTCTTGGCTGCAAGTTTGAGTTTTGAATTAGGCAACTCCAGCTGATATAGTCCATCTCTAAGTGTCCCTTGCAGCAGTATTTTCTTCAATTGCAGATCCTTAACAAGACAATGGTGAGGATAAAACTCCATAAACACATTATTATCAAGTGTTAACTGTGATACACTGACTAAGTTCTTTCTTATGGCAGGCACATGCAACAATTTATTTAATGTGAGGGATTTAGCATTCAAAGTGGGAATATCAGTTGCACCAATGTGAGCAATGTTCATACAATCTCCCTTACCAACAAATAACTTCTGCTTACCTCCATATTCCTGAGCAGTCAGCATATTACTCTTGTCAATGGTCATATGATTGCTGGCTCCGGAATCTGCAAACCAAGTAGGATCTCCAATGGTGCTAGGCGAGGCTATGTAGGCTGTTGGAGGTGAGCTCTTAGTCTGGTTGTTTGGTCTGCTTCCCATGAACCTGTCATCGTATCTGTTATAACACCAGCTGGCGGAGTGATTGCTGAGTCCACAAATTTGACATGGACCTTGATTTTCAGCTATTCTTCCTGCTCTACCTCTTATAGTTCTACCTTTGATATTCAAAAACCTTCCAGATCTGTTAAATCTTCCACCTCTTAGTCCACCTCTTTAGGCTAGATTCACACTAAATTGAGTGATATTTATTGAGGCCATTTCATTCCTCACTTGATGGAGGTACTCAAGCCTGCTCTCAAAAGTCATAAGTACCGACAAGAGTTCATGACAGGAAATCTCATCTCTGCTATTGATTTGTACTACAATTGAAGTATACTCTACATCAAGCCCAGCAAGAACTTGTGTTACCAGGTCACTGTGATCTATTGTCTTCCCAACAATCTGTAAATTATCTACCAACTGTTTGATGCTTGCAAGATACTGATCCATAGACATAGATCCCTTTCTGGTCCTTTGCAACTCACCAGTGAGAAACGTTACTCTTAATCTATTTAGTATGCCATAGCTTTCTTTGATGACATTCCAGAGTTTGCTGGAGCTGGTGCTTCCCATGACTCTCATGGCAATCTCAGGTGTCATGGAGGAGTACAACCATCACATAAGCAACTGGTCAATTGAGATCCACTTGTTGTACTCAGGATTTTGGGTCATCTCAACAGATCCACCTTCCCCTGTTGCGGTTTGAGTTACTATGAACTCTGGAGGGTATGGCTTTGTTCCCAGCAAATACTCTTCAAGATGGTGACCTCGAACTATTGGCATTATCATGTTTTGCCATAGCAAGAAGTTATCCTTGTCCAGTTTCACAGAAGGAGTTTGTGTGAGATTCAATCCAAATGGAGAAACCTGACTCACTCCAATTTGTGTGGAAGCTGTGGTATTCATCTCAGTAGAAATGGTTGGATTTCCTGATCCGGCGTTGGGCCATTTTTTTGGCTCTGATACCAAGTACGAATTTGAGGTTGAAATAACACAAGAAAAAGCTACCGCTTCAGTTCATTAATGGTGGAATATATACAGATTACAGCTGATGTTTGTTGCAACAAATTGAGAAAGAATATACTGCATTATCCTATTAACAAACGACAGGTGTCACAACTTAGATTCCAAATTCCATAAATCCAGGACATTTCATTTTGCACTGATAATATTGTTATAATTGTGGTCCAATTCTAACAGTAAGGAGCTCTCGATTACTTCGTGCAATTTGGAAAAGCTTAATTTTTTTCTTAAATCAGTTAAATATACATTCTATCCACACATAATCCAAAACTTGTTGTTCTTGGCAATATGCAAGGAGCTCTCGATTACACCGTCCATATGTGAAAGAATGGAAAGAAGATGACATTAATAATATAATGAGGTTAGTAAAGGTTTGTGGCTTCAAATAGAGAGTTTGGTTGGTGGTTGGAGGAGTGAGTAATAGGGGCTGACGGCCCGCCTTATACGGATTAGTTGAAGATAAATCTTGACCGTTGTTTTGTATTTTGTTTTATTTGCCTGAATGGGGATATAGTTGATTTTTTTTATTTTTTATTTTAGAGGAAAAGTGGTGGTTGGTGGGACTGAAAATTGTTCATAATTATTGAATTGTAATTATAAACAAAATTAAGAAATATGTAATTTGTGACATTTTTATATAACGAACAACGTGGAAAATATGGCACTGTTCCATATCTAGTTTAATAAAACCAGTTACAGTGTGAAAGGTAGGGCACGGATTGAATAGTGGAAATCGGATCCTCTCTTTTATAGGAGGTAGATAAAGTCAAACAAAGAGAATTGATGTCTTAGTAGATAAATAAAAAAAATTGCTCATAATTATTGAATTGTAATTATAAACAAAATTAAGAAACATGTAATTTGTGACATTTTTATATAACGAACAACGTGGAAAATATGGCACTGTTCCATATCCAGTTTCATAAAACTAGTTACAGTGTGAAAGGTAGGGCACGGATTGAATAGTGGAAATCGGATCCTCTCTTTTATAGGAGTTAGATATAACGAACAATGTGGAAAATATGGCACTGTTCCATATCCAGCTTAATAAAACCAGTTACAATGTGAAAGATAGGGCACAGATTGAATAGTGGAAATCGGATCCTCTCTTTTATAGGAGGTAGATAAAGTCAAACAAGGAGAATTGATGTCTTAGTAGATAAACAAAAAAAATCAACTAGCCACATTGTTTGTTTCTTCATTTTTGTGGTCTCAAATGATATTTTACCATAAAACATTTAGCAATACAATTTATAATAAATTCCACCAAAGGCCAGGACAAGACAGGTTGGGGCAGTCAAAGATGCGGCTCATCCTTTTATAATAAATTCAGTCGAGCATTAATTTAAATCACACAATTATAACTGCTACTTATTATTATCCATACATTAATTTGAGATGGGATATTGTGACAAAACGGATGTTATTTAACGTTGTTGGTGACCTGCCTTAAATTACTCCTACCTCCAATGGGAAGAAACTTATCCTTTTCATAAGAGAAACCATTGGGCCCTAGTCCTAATATCACTCTTCTTTTTTGCAATTAATTATTTGATTCTTCAATCAATTTTTCCTCACTACCATTGCTAACTTTTATTTTGTCAATTTTGAAATTTCAATAATGACACATGACAAAATCATATAACAATCTTTACATTTTTACCAATGACTCGTGACTCAGTAAGCCTATACGTTCAGAGTCACCAATGAACTCGTGACTCGGTGAATTCATAGATTCAAATTAACCAATGAACTCGTGGCTCAAATGAGTTCAATGCAGAGTGAACATATGACTCAGTGAGTTCACATGCGGATAGAACTAGACAGAATGTCCTCGAAATTATAATTTATTCCTTGTATCTTAATGTTTTTACTAGAGGGGGAGAATTTTAAGGAATTCAACAAGCAATGGAAGATGGACAAATTACATAAAATGGAAAACAGATATGGCATGCCCAGCCAGCAAGGACTCGATTTCTGCAGCAACAAAAACTCAGATAACTTATTAATATTATGAGTTTAAATTCTAAGCTTCATTGCTTCACAATTTGACCTGTAAAATTGAAAGGGTGAAAGAAGCAGCTCCCATGGCAATAAATATATTTCCACATTTTCTTTCCTCTCATTTTGGTCTACATTCAGTACATTATATCTATGTATACATGATAAAAGTACATGAAAACTAAATAAACAACAAAGATTTAATACAAGAGAGGGCAAGTTCATAGCAGCCGGGTGCATCTTGACGCCAAGTATGAGTCGTTACACAAAATCAAGCAACCCAAACAGCATTTAACACCCGGCTTCTACAAAC
Source organism: Fraxinus americana (assembly GCA_035079005.1). NCBI lineage: Eukaryota > Viridiplantae > Streptophyta > Magnoliopsida > Lamiales > Oleaceae > Fraxinus > Fraxinus americana. Next base: position 10,202,175 of record CM068717.1, on the reverse strand, counting down.
AGAGAACAAAGGTTACAAGCCCTGGGAAGGTGATGGCGGGACCTTGTGCAACCCAGGTCCGACTTCCGGATATCCAACTGGTTTGTTTGACAAACGACGTTTGTAGCGTTTCAGTACAGATGCCAAATTTTCTTTTCCCTTGGGGAAAGCAACGTCACCAGCTGCAGTGCCTGTTCGTCCCTTTCTGCAAGATATAGCAATTTCAACATCTTTGACGACGTCTAAAAGCGAAGCTGCAGTTGTAAATTTTCCCCGACCCGGCTTTGGAGGTGGGGGCAAGCTCCCATTTGAAATCGGGGGACTTGACCTTTGCTGGTAGTCTACTGAAAGCTGAAGGCAGAAGCAGGGAGCCATTGGAGAACGAGGTTTGGAATAGGCTAGATCAATAATCCCCTGCAGAAAGATGCATACATGTAATCAAAGGTCATTGAGGAACTGCAGACAACAGAATAAAAATGTTAATTGACGAAAAAAAGGGAAGGGGGGTTTTGGGTGTTGGGGGGTGGCGTGAAACCCCTTTTACCATCTCTAGACTAAAAGCACTTCCATTTTCTCCATAAAACAGCACTTTCTTAAACCACCTATGTTTGAGAAATAATTCTCTCAAGAAAGATGTTTAAAGATTGAGATTTAGGGCCTGTTTGTTTTTTATTCTCAAATTCTAGAGTAAATCAATTTTCATTTTCAACCACACATTTTTCAATAAAATAATATTTTCCATCACATCAATAATTTTTTCTTCTTTTTCAACCACACATTTCCCATCATATTACTATTCAAAAATCAATTCTCCCCCAAAAATCCCTACCAAACAAGCACTTAATGTTGCAAAATGTCAAGTCGTTTAAAGTACACAGACACAATGAGTACAGGGGCATTACTTTACCGAACAAATATCAAATAGCAACATTAACTGCCTTACTCCAAACAAACACCCCATTCCAAACTCAAAAACCCCCAAAGAAATTCTAAGAATTTTTATATAAAAATTTTGGATAATCACGAGCTTAATACAATACAAATACATGTTCCTTACGGAGAGACGCTGATCTAAAGGAAAATTCATTAGCAGAAATTACTGATTTTCTATTTGGTAAAGAAGTGGTAAGAGGGACGAAATAGTAACAAAAGAAATTAAGAGTGAAAGGCGAACTAAAGAAGGTACAAAAAAAGAAAAAAAGAAATAGCATTTACCTGAAGACGATTAAGTACATATGTATATTTTCCCCAGAGTTCAGGCCGGCTTTCCATGAGCGAAAGATCAAGAATCCTGTGAATGCACCATACCCCGAAGCTTACAACAAGATCTACTCTCCAAACACATCCATCACCACAATGAGGAATCGACAGCAACTTCATATAGTCTGTCTCGTCTATCTTTATTCCAGAACCAAGCTTCCTGTCTAAACCCCCAGTTTCAACTTCATACAGGACTCTCTCCCTTACAGCCACTCGATCTATAAGGTCTTCATCAGCTCCATCATTTTGTCTGAACAACCAATCGGATCCTTCCAACTTCAGAAGCTTTAAAATGCAACTCCTGAAAGACTGCAGAACCTTTGCTTCCAAATCGATCGTCATTGCAGATTCTTGAGTTTTTGCAGGAGATTTATCAGCCACGCCAAATTGTTCGTAAGGCTGCTTAGACCACAAGGAACCAGCCCTTGAACTTGAAGCATATTGTAAGGAAAAAGCATCTCTACAGACTTCTGAGGGAGAGAGTTCACCAAATCCCAAAGCAGTACCAGCCCATGAAGAAGTGCTGGAACAGGTTTGCACAGGTGCTAGGCGGCTAATGGATTGCCCATATCCCACCTGATTCTTCCATTGAGAGCTGTTACCAGACAGAGAATAGTCTTGCTGAGGGGTACGAAGTCCTGATATGTCAGGTAAACTGTAATATTTCTTCACATTAACTGAGTTCTTAGAGGAATCCACAGGCTCAGGAGAGGAAAGGTCATGAAATGCTCGTTCAGATTTCAATGAACTGTTTCGAGAAACAGGAACGTTATAAAAACCAGGTGGCCTGAGAGCGCTCAACCCGCTCTGTGGCTTCTGTCTCGTGGGACGAGCAAATGAATCTACGTAGTTTGATTTGATCAACGGTGAGGACTTCTGGTTTAACGATTCCAATTGAGGATTTAAATAATCAGAATCTTTTTCTTTAGACGTTCGACTGAGATAGGAAGCCAATTGATAACCATGAATAGTGACCGGCTGTTGGTCATAGCCAGCAGAAGATGCTGGAACGTGCACACTGTAATAACGCCTCTCACCAGAGTCAAGTGCATTGTGGTTGGAACTTCGCACATATGAGTCAAATAACTGCATCTTGGTCGACCACATTGGTGACCCCTGCTGAATCCCAAGAGAGGACTCCATACCACCACGTCCAGTCTGTTGAAGGGGAGAACTGTGAAGACTAGATGTTCTTAAGTCAGATCCTCTTCCACCCATAGTCGGAGAATATCCGGTAGACTCTGTAGTAATGCCTTCGACTTTAACTGATGCAAAGGATGACTTCAGATCTAGCTTTGAATCAATCCCCAGTAAAACATCCAGTTTCTTAGTCTTGGCTTCTTGAGTAGCTTGCCCATGGAAATCAAACAGCTGTCCCCAAAATTCATCAAGAATTACAGTCAATTGGCGCCTTGCAGCACGGCCTAGTCCAGCTAATCTTGATAGACTTACAGGGCCACTTCCTAAATCGTCGCCTTTTCCACTAAGACTTCTAAATGATCCTGGACCTTCAGATGTTGAAGACTGGATGCTTTCAGAAACATCTTTAGTTGATTCGTCAGGCTCCAAAGGTTCTCCATCATCATCCCTCTCATCCTGGTTGCTTGCCTCTATATTCAAAGTCTTTTCCACTCTGTCTTTTGACTCAGTGTTGAAGGTGATGACATCAATAGATTCATCTTCAGGAACCTTGCAAACAGGTTTAGCCATAGCTGTCTCTTCAATGGTTGCAGACGACTCAGGAGAGCACAGAGAAGGACCTAATAATGTGATTTCAGATTTATTCTTCTCAATTGTCGTCAAATCAAGATTACTCTCAGAATCCAACAGCATTTCAGTCTTTAGCCCAGGACTTGGAACTGATATGTTTTGATGGCTTCCAAAAGATTTATCCAACAACACTGCAGGCACTTGCTTACCTGCAGCCTTGTCTATTTGATATTGGGCTTCACTAATTTCTATCTGATCTCTCTGTGCACATGCCTCCGGCACAGAAAATTTGACCTCCCAGTTCAGCACCTGACTTGCAGATTTCAATGGAGTAGTTGCCAGCCAAAGCATCAAACAGAGAAAAACACAAGCTGTGGCCAGAAGAATAAGATAAGAAATAGACAAGGTACCCCCAATGCTCCACTTCAAATTATTAACCCAATCACTATTGCCGAATATCATCTCTATGACAAAAATAATCTTTAGTCCCAGCATCCCAATAAATGAGACTAAAGCGAAAAACTCAACAAGCTGAGAAACCTTATAAGCACCCATAACTGATCTGGATGAAGCAATGCGGAATAGGGGAATAACAGAAGATGGTAGAAGAAGAGCAACCATAACCTGTGTAAAGATCAGGAGTTGATATATACCTTCAGCTCCTGAATTCCACACGCAATAAAGGGCTGGAATGATAGCAATTATTCTGATGGTTGCGCGATGAAGCCAACCAGGAATGTCCATTCCAAAGAAATCATGGATAATTACTTGCCTACCCCGACTCCATGTTAATGCTATTATTTCCGTAGAGAAAAACACTATCAGAACCAAGACCAATGAAGCTATCGAACTCTTAAATACCTGCGTTATTGTTAAGAGATTTCCATTAGAATGTAGACACAAGGAAACGACAACTGAATATGGCTGATATACAAGATAATATTTTGCATATCCAACCTCAACCTGATCCAGCAATGACAATGCATCCTGAAAAGTGAGCAAAACGAGGCCTGTACTGTAGAACACATTGGCTGCCAAGTTCATTAGCATACAGTTCACCAGAAAAATGCCACTTAAGACGCATAGAGTGGCGATAAAATGGTCATGGCACAAGGCCCCTATAGACACAGTAGTTGGCACTCGATCTTGCTGCAAAATAAAGGAATGATGAAAAAAAGGAAAGTTCTTTAATCTGTAAATAAAAAATAACCAACATAAAAGATGAATAAACAAGAAAAGATGCGCATGTACCCTAGGCACCACTAACCCAAAGTATTATTGACTGCAAAAGCTTGACGTCGATCAGAAAAATCATTAAAATAAGTTATTGTTGGAGCACTCTACCTACCACTAACTCAAAGTGTGCACAGGTGTAAATAATCATATGACGATATGAAGTTGATTATGTCAAATGCACAAAATTTGTCAAGTTGACGACTCAATAAAAATCCAAATCACAATGTAACAAAGTATCAATAATGAAAATAAAACGAATGAAAAGTGCATTAAAAATTCCAGGGAATGAGCGACACAAATACAATTCACAATGATCATATTTCTACTTCCATGGGATAAAAATTGAAGAAATAGTCTTGAAGGCATACAAGAATCATGGCAGAATAATTTTCTAAAGAACCTTGTAATTGAAGGCACAGCCACAGCATGGAAGTACTGTCAAAGTGCAGCAAACATGAATCCAAAAAAAAAAAAAAAATAGACTATATGCAAGCATGCACAAATGCAAGAGAAAAAGAGCGCACATACGTGTAAGAGAGAGAGAGAGAGAGAGAGAGAGAGAGAGAGACCTGTACAATCGAAGAATGGAGGTAAAAATTGTGAGGCATTATACTTGCTCCAAGGAGACTCATCAAGGCATATGCACTTTCCCCATTCAACTTTGTAAGTATCCCACCCATGGAAAATGAGCTTTCCGGTTGACTTATCAGAACTCCAAAAACATAAGATAGTAGAATTAAGATTGTCAAGCATACGGATAAGAACTTTGCCTTTCCATTCTCCTGGAACCGTATTGATGAAGTCACAATAATATTTAAATTTGCATCGGTGACGCTTTAAAAATTGTGACAAAATGCAATTAGGAAAACTTACAAGGTGGGTAGCAAGAAATGGAAATAGAATGGCATCAATGCCCGTTAAAAAAACACAGTTAAATAGATCAATTCCAAAGATAGCATGAAGTCCGTAAGCAGTGCCCAGAACCTACCAGAATCAGTTAAATATATGATTAATAAGACAAAAGATAGTGGAATAGGCAACAACTTCAAATGGTTTTAAGAAAAAGTAAAATCACCATCATGAGGTCCAATGCAATTATCGAGATCTCAGCTTGAACTCCTAAGAATACGCATATTATATTGTCATATTCCTCACTGCAAATCTTTGACAACAGCGGGGACATTCAGTTAGCATAACATTTATGTAAAATAAGAAACTCTCAAAACAGAATAATGCATAAAATTTAGGTATAAAAATAAATGAACAGTCGATTGGAAGAGTGCAGACGGAGAGGAGGGAGGCCAGTTGAACTCTAAATACCATTAGATTATTAGGAGAAAGATATAAATTGGACAATCTAGTACTTTTCGTACCCCCTAGAAAATATATCATAGCTTTCAAGATTACAAGCTCATAAAGATCAGGAACACATTTAAACCTTTCACCAGAAGAAGGAATATAAACTGTTCTTTCTTAAATGTAAGCTTAGTTTGATCATTATGGGGTTCAAAATTGACGAAAACAAACACTTCTGCGAGATGACTATTTTTCTTAGTAATTAATGCAAATACTTAAAAAATGAGTTAATAGATAAAAACTGAGTATGATAAATCATGTAAAGCTCATTCTAGTCGACTCCTCACTTCCCAACATCTGCAAATTCTTATTCTAAAGTCACTAAAGATGTCCAGGCTCAAAAATAATTTATGCACCTCTTGCACAATAAAATGCTAAAGGCAAATGACTACCTGGGTAAGATCTTTGCCAGTGACCACAGCAATACGAGCTGAAAGATACTGACATAGAATAGCGACACAATTAAATATAAGCATGAGTGACACGACATCGAAACCAAAGCGAGCTCCCCCCTCAACAGTTGCAGCCCACTTTCCAGGGTCCACATAGCTGATAGCAATCCAAACCACAGGTACAGCAGAAGCAAGCACCCGTTGAAGAACGCTTGACCGATGGCCTGTAATCAAAGTCTCAGATTCCATTTTTAATTATTCAAATATAAAAGCTTAGCATCATCCTCTAGGTGTTCAGACTTCCAGCGTAGCTGGAAAAATGACCAAACATTACCAAGCTCAGTAATTACAGACTCCCAATTGCAAACAGACCATGCATTCCAACCTTTCAAAAGGCCTGTTATGAAATCAATTAGCAAACTCCTGAATTCAAAGGATAACCAAAACCTAAAACCTGCACATATTCCAAGAGTGTCAGACCACGATCTTGCACATGTTCATCCATACAAATTCCAGTATCATTTCACTATTCACATGAGAGCTGCAGATACAGCAGACTTTTTGACACCAGTAATGTTAACAATTAAAACCACCTTCATCCCAAGTTAGAACTGATGTCACTCCAGCCCAAAAAGATCCGTCTAATCAAAATCAAATTCTTCTTCTTTGCTTGATAATGAACAAAGCTATAGGTTGAATGGTGCTTCTGACTGGCAGTTATCTCATTATATTATAGAAAGAGATCGTGATCTCTGCTCAAAAACTTCAAAAGGATAGGCACTGCTAAAATGCTCCTACATCAAACTGCACTTACCATCCTGATTCAATAAAACAATTCAAATATGAATGTAATATCAAGAATGTAAGTACTATATCAAGATCTGAGCATCATGACAAGTTCAAATGCAGTACAAAAGCAAGAAAGTGGGAATATCAACAACCTATATCATCCTAAAAATTCAATAATATTTAAGAAAATACAAAGCCCATTATTAACTACGAGAAAGCCAAGAATCCAGATTGTACAACTTAGATTTACTGAGACTAAATTTGTGGGCATTTGAAACCTCAAAATTCAAATTTGAAATAATTCCTTTCTTGTTAAAAAATTATGTTTTAAGAATCTTAATTTGTGAACCCAACCCTGTGACACCAATTATTGCATAATAGAGTCAACTAACATAAAATGTTGGAAATCACCATCTACATGAACATATCAGAAATCGACGGGCATATAAGAAATTGAATTGGACAAATTTACTGTAAACTAAAACCAAAAGAATCAAAGCTTTCAATGAGAGATTACGTATAAGAGTTACCTATCAATACCATAGATTCCTGTGTGTGGCGAGTTAAACTCAAATCACTACAACTAAAAGCAAATTCACGTACCTATGCTTATTTACTTGTGAATTCAAAGTCATACGGCAAATAAAACAAACCCCCCAAAGAGGGAATCGACAACTCAGTTAAAGAAACTAACCAAAATAAAATTGAAACTTAAATTGCAAATTGAAAAACGTTACCCCGCTGCAAATCCGGCGTATCTTAAGAACATGAATAATTACACAACCAAAATCACTAAAACGACATCGAAAACCAAAAATGACTCGGATTTTTGCACAAAAACTCCCAGGAACCCAAAGGCCTAATACCCGGAGCTGAAATTATAGAACAAAACCAAAAAAAGAAGTCCTTGCACACTAAATTTAACACTCACTGCGATGGATCTGAAATCGGTCCAAAAAAATAAGGAACGTTTCACTGAGTAAATAACTGAAATTCACACTTCAACATGTAAAACACGAAAGTAAACTAATTTGTACGTAACGACGTAACGTACACATATGGAGATTGGATAAGTTGATATAGACTTTTTAGGGTTTTTCCCCTTTTTTCTTGATTTTACCTTTTCTTTGTTCCTCTTTGTTTGTGCTCAGAGTTAGATCTGAGGCTTCCAAGAAGCCACGCGTTAACTGATATTTACTGTGTGAGAGAGAGAATGAACTGTAGATATACGAAGAGATAAACTATGAGCTGGGAGAGTGTTCACAGAGTATAAAATAATATATATACCCAAAAGAGAGAGAGAGAGATGTATCCATCTGTATATAGACGTCACAAAATGGGGGAGATAATAAATAATTTTTGTCTTAAGATAATAAATTACATTTATGATCTGATAAACAAGAACATGAATTTTCCTTTTAATTTTAAGGTTATAGAGAATGTATGGTTTTAAAGGCTTGAAAGTTACTTAAAAAGTAATTTTCAAGTTCAATTAAACAAGTCAATATGTAATTGTTCGAGGGTATAAAATTAAGAAACTAAATTATCTGATAGTACGGTGAGCATAGAGAAGAATACGAAAAATATCATGATCTTTAAATTCCAATTTTCTTCCATCCCTCGTGACACATTTTGTTGTCATTGCTCATAAAGTTGGATTTTGTCATTTGTACACTAAATTCATACACTTTGGTTGACATTTGGATTGCTGCCAACAATGCATTGGATGAAAAAACTGTTTTAAATTAAGGGCTTGTATGGGAGGGATTAAAATCAGATTAAAATTGAAAATATAGCCGTTATTGTTGACTTTTATTAGACGAGTGGGGTCCAATAACGGCCATATTTTCAATTTTAATCGCTTTTAATCATACGAAAGCCTAAAATTGCTCAACTGGATAATGACACGTAGCAAAGTGTAAACCAAAACATATACAAAGTGTAAATATAGCAAGACTCCATAAAGTTTTAGTCATAAAATTGAAAATGAGTAAAGTAACGTATTTTATCTATATGCGAAAGTCAATATCTTGATTATATATCATTTAAACAACACATGTTCAGAGAGAGCATACGAAAAAAATAAATAAATAAATAAAAATTCGAAGAACAAAGTTAGGGAGAAAAATGAAAACTTGTAGCGGACGAAAATGAGGAATGGGAAAGATCAGGATCAGAGGCGAAGTCATGGGAGACGGTTGGCAGTTGCTTAGTCCATGTTTGTCTTTCAGGCTTTCAAAACTCTTTTTTCAGCAGACTCATTTTCAACAATATGTTCACATAACAAAATATTTTACAGGTAAATCCAAAAAACTTTTACACGTATTCAAAATATTTTTAAATCTATGTAGAACTGAATTTCATCCATGTACGTTTTGCCCCGTCGCATTTTTTTTCTTTTTCGACTCTCTACACTAACAAGGACAGAAGGGATGGGCTGAATCAGGACGAAGATAAAGATGAATTAAGGAGTATTGTTAACGAGAGTGAGAGCTTGTTTGGGATGACTTAAAATTCAATTAAAATTGAAAATATAACGGTTATTGGATCTCACTCATCTAATAAAAGTCAACAATAACGGCTAATTTTTTAATTTTAATCCTATTTTAATCTCTACTAAATAAGCTCTAAATTTAAAACATAAAAATGAATTAATTTTCACTTTGACAGTCAAAATAATGTCGTTTCTCCAAAAAATAAAATAAAAATAAGTTTGCCCCGATAAATGGGCTAGTCAGCTTGTATCAGCTTTTTTAAATCCAAAGCTGTCTTTGCTTTAACATCTCAGGAAAAATTCTGCACGTTCTCAAATCAGAATCTCATAAAGTGAGATTTATTTAGTGATGTTATTTTGCATAAAGCAATGGTTTTAATTTATTATGTAGCCAATTAAAAAAAAACAAATAATTTAATGAGTAGTTAAAAAGAGGAACGAAAAAAAAAAGTGATTTACACAATCTTCTTTTCTATTGAACCAGATGAGGAAATTTGATTTTTCAACACAAACTAAACCACGATATAACTTCTTCTTGTATCTAAAAGATTCTATAATTTGAAATTATTGATTTTTCCGCTCTAAATTGAACGAAACGACTTTGTTGACTCGAGAGGTCAAGTCTAATCAAATAATTGTAACATTTAGAACAATCAAAATCAAGTTATGTAATATTGCTAACATCCCTAGTTGACCTGGCTTTTCAAGTTTTATCAAAAAGAGAATGCTACCATTATTCTCACAACTTTCATTGGATTTAAAAAAAAGTTAATAATTGACATCGAAAATATTGTGTGTACTTTATATCTTTATTTTTTCGTAGTTTCTAGGGTATACGCATGTCAAGTTAAAAAAAAAATAATAATTGACATTGAAAATGTTGTGTTTACTTATATCTTTTTTTCTAGAGTATATACATGTCAAGTTAAAAAATGTATATTCTTCTTTTGTTCCCAATATTTGAACATGATAAACGTAACACGTGTATAATTTTTCAAAAAATCTATTCGCTAATTAAAAGTTCATATAGTGTTTTGTTATTTTTCGTAAATTTCAATTATGTATTGGTTTCACATGGAGGGTGTTAGAATTAAAATTGGAAGTTGGAATGCACATATGGTATGGGAAGTGAATGAGATTTAAATTTCTTTCAGAATAATGCTATCTAACACAGATGGTGTTGCACACAAGTCTAGTATCTATCATTAACAGTTCAATCTATCAACACATATCGTAATAGAATAGTCTTCAAAAATTAATGGGCTCAACCAATACAAGCACGTAAGGTTCTCAACGCTAAATAGTACCCATGTGCACTAGCACACTAAGCAAAGTTTGTCCATACAAGCTCGTGATTGAACATTGTTTGTAACATCGTTGTAATATATCAAGTGAACGCGTGTACATGTATAAAGAAGATGAGTATGTTTAAAATTTAATTGCATTTAAATAGCTAAATAGGCTCTGACTAGGTGTTAATAGCTGGTCAAATCAGTTCGATCTACAACATGAGTTAGCTCGGCTTGGCTTTGGCTCGTCCCACAACATTATTTTTGTTTTTTCTAAAATCTCATTGAAATTTCGTTTTTTCGCCTCTCTGGGAAGTTGGAAGCCAACCCGTGCTTGCAACTCGCTCAAAAAATGCCAGTTCGACTTGCTTGAAGGCGAGCTAACAAGTATCTCACTCCATTTGATATCCCCAACTCCAAGCACGTATGTCTCGATGTGAAAAAAAGGTAATCAATAATTGCTAAAAAATCATAATTTTCAGTTGATTTTAATAAAATTTGATGAAATGTATTGTTGAAAAGTTGTGATTTCCACGAAATATATGATTGAAATGAATTAGAAAAAAAAAAAAAAAAGGAGTTTTAAAAATGGGGGCCAAACAGATAAGAATTTTCACTTTCCTTTCTTTTCTAATTTATTAGTAAGTATTATTCAGACTATGTTAATATTTACTCTCTTAGTCACATAAAGATATTCTTGTTTTCTTTTTTCTGTTTGTTCCAAATTGATCACTTTTCTCACTGAGGGTATAGTTTATTTTTTAATTTTCCAATATGTCCCTATAATATGTCTCTTGTTGTCAACAAATGGGAAAATACATTAATTTAAAATAATATTATTCAATATAGGGGATATGCTAGAAAAAAATAAGTAAAATCTAGGATGGTTATATTCGCACCACAATTTTTTTATAAATATACACGACATTTTAGTTACAATAAAGGTTATCAACATTTATTCATTACCATACTTGTATTTTTAGCTCTTGTTGGATTTCCATTTATTTTTCAAAATACATTTTTCTTTCTTTTTTTTTTAACGAAATATTTTTCAATAAAATAATATTACACGCAATCTAAAAAAAATTTCTTCATTTTTAACCACACATTCTCCATCAATCTACTATTTCAAAATGTATTCTACAACAAAAAATGAGGCTCAAACAGACCCTTAACCTTTTCTTGAACACATTCTTATTTTTTATATTAAATTTATCAGAAAATCTTGTCCCTAATTATGATTTTCGACCAAAAATATTGTTAACGTACTTTATTATTTGTTTTGCTTATTTATAAATACAATTGGCAAATTAATCTTTTTACTCTATCTTAAATAAATTTTTGGAAAGAAATCATAATCAAGAACAATTTATATTAATTTGAAATAAAAAAATGTGTAATATTATGAACCTTTCACGCAATTAAAATGTAGTACAGTTATTAAATTGTGTGGATATATTTAACCTAAACTCTATTGTTTAAAGTTTCAACTACGGTTGAACCCCAACCTTGAGGGCCCCCACCGACCCTGCCATGGGCCATTGTGGAGGAGGTAAATCGCAGGATGTGCCTCCCAAGAGCCATGGTGGAGAGTTTATGGATAGGCATGGGCTATTAACCCTATGGTAACTCCCGCTTGCAACAAAGTCAATTCCACCTTGCGGGGAATCGAACTCTGCACACTACCGCGCTGAGCCCTAACCGCCCTCCCCTTTGCCACTGGGAGATATGCGAATTAAATTTTCTCAATTCGTGTGGAAATAGAAGTAAATCTATCTTTATGAAACAAATATAATGTGTCATTAAATAGTAAGTGTTCATCAATGAGAATAACAACTTTCATCGTAATTATAATTACATGAAACATTCAACCAACAAGAGAGTTAGGTTGCGTGCTTTGACCAAAGTTCATCGGATATTTAAAACTTTGAGGATAAACTCGAATGTAGCAACATCAATGGGACCATTTGAAAATTATTTGAATTTAATTTAATATAATTTATCTTTGTAAAATTGGATTTAAACATTTTTATTCTTGAAAATAAAATATTCAAATATTATAAATTAGGGTTAGGATGATAGGGACCTATTTAACAAGTATTTGAATTTTATTTTGGATTTATTTAATGCTCAATTATTGTAAATTGCGAACAAATGCTTTTCATTTTTTTACTATTTAAGTATACAGACATTCGAACAATTGAAATTAGGTTTAGGACGTAGATTGCTACTTGTTAATTTACTAAGGGCCGGAGGTGGGCGAAAGTTAGTAGAATTATTGGATAGAATAAGAATCGGACTAATCGATTTGGAACCTGTCTGGCCAAGCTTTTTGGCTGAATTTTCATCAGAAATCCTACCGTTGGGCCGCACTTTTTGACTTCCACTCTCTCACGCAACGTTCTGTTTTCTCATTTTAATCCCAGGAAAAGCTTGGCCAGACAAGTTCTTGGTCCGATTTCATTCAAATCTAATCGATTTTGGTATTAAATGAGAGAACAGGCACGTTCTGGTTCGATTCTCGGACCTCCCTAGAACAAAAAATTCTATTTAGCCCGAAATTTTTTACTTTTTATTTTTAACGATGGTTGATGCAACGCACTAACCATCATATCTTTTTCATATGAATTTCACCGTAGCATAGCAAACTCGTATTGGTGTTATTTATAAATTCAGACAAAATGATTCATTAAAATCATACGATTTTATATTAATAACTCTTGGGTTCCTTTCGGCATTTTGAAATTAGGGTGTGTTTGATGGATATTATTTTGCAAGAATGTATTTTGGAATAGTAGATTGATGGAGAATGTGTGAATGAAAAAGAAGAAAAAGTTATTGATGTGATGAAAAATATAATTTTATTGAAAAATATGTGGTTCAAAATTAGTAGAAGAATGAGAATGAAAATTTTAATGGGTACCAAACACACCCTTAATACTTTCAGCCCCTCAAAGTATAAAGAAAATAGAAATTGTATTTGAACGTGTGTTAAAAAAAAACCATTTAGATTTAAATTGTCGTGTTTAGTTAAACTTATAAAATGTCAATCCTAGCAACCATATTAATCGTTTTAAAGAATATATATTTCAGAGAATTTAGATATTAAATAATTATAATTTAAGAACTCGTATATTAGACACTCCATTTGCATTTGTTAGCGAATTTGAAAACTCAACACATTAAACTAATTGGACTAAAACCCAAGATTTGGTTTTAGATGGAATCGATGGTTTCATTTTAAAATTACTCAGTGATACTTGGTTCGATTCTCTTTAAAATCGGAACGCACCCACTCTTATTAAGAACACTTGAATTATTATCATTGTGATCTAACTCTCGACGTTGTATGTATACAATTATTTTTACTTATAAGTCGTATAAACTTGTACAACTACAATAATTCAAAACCAATGTTGACAAACCTTTTCATTCATTTTTTTTGTATATTTGACTTATTGACCTTTAATCAGTACAAGTCCTATTCAATTTCACGCACGCACGTGCTACACACGAGACCATAAAATCTATGGATAGGAGAATTCTTTGTAATAAAGTGGAAGATTTGGAGAGCTAACACAAACAGATAGAGACTGAATGGATACTTTTGATTAAATCCTTTATACGAACAAATCGCTGTGCAAGAATAGCATGAAAGGGACAAGGCTGGAAATTTGCTTTGAAAAGAGAAGAAGACTGTTTGGAACTTTTAATTGAAAATACTAAATTATTTTTGGAATAATTAGTTAGTCAATTCAATCACGTAATCTATCCCACATCCAAACCATAGCCTTCTAATCCTGTCCCATCCAATTCCTAACTCTCCTAAATTCCTATTTTATTTTATTTTTAGATTTATGTTTTTGACGTAATATTCAAAATTATCGATATTTCAAAAGAATTGACATGGTTTTTTTCTAAACTTATTTTGACACATAAATACATATTTATCACATGTTTGATGGCCATTATTTTAAGAAAATAAAGTTTTGAATAGTGATTTTTTTGAAAAATATGTGGTTAAAAAGTAGAAAAAATTTAGATTTACGTACAAAATATTTTTTTGTTTAAATGTGTGGTTAAAAACGAGTACGAGAATTAAAGAGAGTTGAAATAATGATTATTAAACAGGGACTTAGTGTAGTCGAGAGATCGTAAGTTTACAGGATAATTGATAAATTTAATTGTATATATTTTGTTGAATACCATATTTAGCCCAGTTTGGTCCCAATTTTTTAAAATTCATTTTTTCTCAAACTGTTTTATGTGATCCACAACTTTTATGAACTTTTCAACAACACCAGGTGCAAGCAACGTGCAATGCACGTTTGCCTAGTTTATATTTAATAGTTTTGTTTAACAATTAATTTGTTATTAATAAAGATGTAATTTTTTTGGTTAATTAAATAATTAATGATGTAATGTTTATGGAATTGATAAATAATTAGATGTGTGATTTTGATGTTGTGATGTAAATTGGTGAGATCGAAGAAAATAAGCAAAAGTTGACAAATTTGGAGAAATTGCTAAATTGTAAGGGATCCAAAGTTTGGGGACTAAAATGTAAATACTTAAAAGTTGTGCCGAACCTCACGATGAAGATTTGAGAGTGCTCGGAGTCAATTGGATAAAGGAAGACGTCAATGGAATCAAATTTAGTCAAAAGATGATCACAAATCAATTTCCAACCGAAAAGTTATGCTCCGATGTTTTAGTCTCATATTGAGACCTATTTTTGGCATAGAAAGTGATCGAATTGGAGAATGATGTCTGAATCAAAGTTGTAGCTAGATGAGTTAGCTTTCCAACTCAGTTTGAATCGCCTCAATCGGATATCGGAATACAAAGTTATGATAAAAACACTGAAAAAAAGTGCAACTGCCTGTTTAAAACAAGAAATTCCGTTACATAGTCCGTTAAAACAACAAATTCCGTTAGTTTTTTCGTTAAAAACAAGAAATTTCGTTACATAGCCACTTTTAATATATGGAAGATATATCATCAATTTTTATCAAATTCTCCTAAAAACTGATTTTTAACCGAACCAAACAGAGGCTTAATAAATGAACGTGTCTTATTAATAATCCATCTAAAATGTCAAGTTATCGATGAGTGGACCAATTTATTGATTTCACTCCATCTTTTTAACACTCTCATCATGTGAAAGTTTCACAAGTAACAAGTAGGTAGCGATACTAAGTACTTATTTGGTAGTATTTTTAAATGCTTATAAATCATTAATCATATGTAATATGTTGAAACACGCTCTTAAACTGCGCTCATTTAATCTCTCTAAGCACCCATTTTTTTCTCATTCTCATTTTCATTTTTTTTCTATTTCTTCATTTCAACCACACATTCTATCAATAAAATAATATTATACATAAACCTAAAAATTCTCCTTACTTTTCAACCACACATTCTTCCATCAATCACTATTCAAAAACACATTCTTTCACAAAAATGGGTGTCAAACAGCTCCTATACCATATTAACCATTCAAGCAATCGAAATGTTACACGTTAACTCGTTTAAATTTAATTTACACTTCTCGATCTTAATCACACCTAGTCCCTGTTTGTCCATTAATCCAAAAAATTATTTGCTACAGTAAGATTCTCCACCACACATTCACCTAATAAAATATTTTACACACAAACCAATAAAGTTACTTTAATTTTCAACCACACATTCTCCAAAAAATACTATTCATTACACTAATTTTCTCCCAATAATGAGAGACAAACAAGCTCCTAGTCTTATTTAAATTATACATGTCAAACAAATTTGGTGTTATAGTCTTATAGATTCAAAACCTACTAAAGAAATGCTTGAAATGAAGAGAAAAGTGAAGTAAGAAAGCAACAAAGATGTAACATTTCTCATGTTTGACTTTGTGCAATCCTTCCAAAGTATTGCTTGTGAAACGTGTTTGGTCCTAAAACATAAATCTTACCCAAAGACTAATATCTTAATATTTCTACGCGAGAAGTTGGGTGGGGTTACTTTTTATGTTCGAACTGTCCTTTTTTAAATAAGTCAAGTAACATGTTGGTGAGAAAACGACGGCAAATTTTATTTTTATTTTTTTGAAATAAGTAATTTAAAGTAAATATAAATTATCAGACATGATCGTATAATTAAAATTTATCTTATTTTAATTATCGATACATGAAAATCTCATTTATTGACATCTCTACGAGAGTGGGAAAGATAACAAGCGTCGGAAAGGGGGGCGGGGAGGGGGAGGGGGGGGGGCGCCTTCTTCCATTATTGTTTTTGGATCACCCATACATTCGTCCCTCTTCTCCCAGCCAGATGAGAGCAGATTTCTCAAACGAATTAGTGAATAAACTCCATGCGTAACAACGGAGACAAACCATTATCGACTTTTCGAAATTCTTAGAAGACAAACCTTGACAAATGTAGCCATGAAGGACACGTGGGATCATTTAATCACTATTTTTGAATCAAGGGTGGTCATCAATTGACCATACACCGAAAAGAATAAGGATCGATTGACGTCTTCAATAAAAAATTGTTAAACTACGTGTCCTACATTGGCTGGCACATGTCATCTACCACGCTTAGTATTCTCTCTTTTATTAATTAGGATTAAGATAGAGAATTTGTGCTATTAGTCCTCGATTCTTAGACTAGTTTGTTTGGTGAGACGTTTTAAGCGTTACAGAAGAAAAAGAAATTAGCACTATACTATTTTGTGCAATCTAGTGCTACGTTCCAAGAATGCCCCAATGTTTAAATGCAGTATTGATACATGGTCGGGTTAATGATTCTATTGGTCAATGAACTTTCCTTCGAGTTATTAGAATGTTTAAATGCAATATTTTAAAGTTTAATGATTATCCAGTAAGGCGAAAGAAATTTCAGATTATATGGGAACATGATTTGTACTGGTTGGACATACTTATAGTAGCGTTCGATACACAATCGACCTTACTTACACGACATATATAAGTTTTAAAATACTATTTAAATGTAAATTTCATATGCAGTCATTGAACTTCAAGCGCAATTTCAATATGATTATTGGACATTAATTTGTCTCAATTGGGTAAATGAACTTACATTTAGTTTCAAACTTCAACATTTGATTATATTTCGTCATTTATCGACCCCAAACTGACATAAATTGCTTAGTCATGAGTCATATCATCATTTATATTCCATGTAATTGTTACACATGAGTTGCGTCTTAGAAAATATTACTATTTTTAAAACTGCAATTATTTTTTATTCCACATAAGTTGCACGTGCTGCAATCAACAGTTGGCAGTTCATTGAATCTAAACAGCAATTACTTTCACAATTATTAATTATTTTTGAGAAATTTATATTTTTTTGTCCTCAACTCTTGTGAAATGTAACAAATCTACCTCAATTTTTTTTCATCATAGTTCTTCCCCAACATTTCAATTATATAGTAAAACTCGCCATTCCATCCGTTTGGCCAATATATGACGGATTTGTCCTTCTCTTTAAATAAACAAAAAATAAAATAAAATAGAAAAACAACAAAAAAAAAAAAAAAAGAAAGAAAAATTGCAAATGAAATTTCTTAACTTTTCAAAAAGTAGAAATTCCACTTAACAATTAAATACATAATAATACATAACTTGGATGAAGTGTTTGGCCGCGAGTGGGGTGAATTGGTGGGTGTTGACAAGGCCGGGGTGAGCATGCTCAGCCTTCAAGATTAAATTTATCATCTAAATACTTTTTATTTTTGTTAATACATATATTTGTCGATATGTAATCTAAGGAAAAGAGCAAACGCTTCATTTAATGGACAAAATAATGAGTAATTTGCTACATAAATAAAAGATTGGATATTGATTATGCTAAAAAAAAAGTTGAGAGTAGATTTGTTACATTCATAAAAATTGGGGATAAAAAAAAAATTTCCATATTTTATCTAACTAAAATTTTATTAAGCTGCATCTCAACAACACAAATATTTTGCATCCGACTAAGCCTGCTGAACACATTCATTGAACTGTAGCATAATATGTGCAAAAACTGTCCACCATCCTCCAAAAACTCTTTTTTTTTTCTTTTTTCTAAAATTTATTTTTAACCGCGCATTCTTACAATAAAACATTTTGCACGTGAATATAAAGATTTTTCCTATTTTTTAACTACACATTTTTCAAAAAAAACACTATTTCAAAACTTATTTTTCTCAGAAAATCAAACACGGGGTAAATAAGTGTTACAATAAAAAATTATTATATTGATTCTTCCTCGCTGTAGCCATAGCGGTGATAAAAGCGTGTAGAGTATTTTGTTTTTTTGTTCTCTTTCGATGTCCAAGTCAGTACATAGTCATATGATTTTTAAAATGTAACGATACAGAAGAATTTAAAGTATATTTTATATATATGCATGAATATGTTTGATGCACATTAAAATGGAAAGAATACATTCGATGGATTTTATCCCCTCCAATTATTGATAAGATTTTCATTTTGTATCCTATTTATCTCTGACAAAATACTATACCCTTAAATCGGACTATTAGGGTTTAATGAATCAGTTTGAGTAGTTAAAGAAACCGTTAAAAGGGACAAATCCCCATACGGACAACATGAATTACTCCTAAGAATCTAGTTTTTTGCCATTCTTAGTTTACTAGATTGCAATATTTTGGGTTTAGTGAACATGGAATATGTCATTGTTAATCTTGGAATAGTTTTAAGATATAAGTTGGTTCATTGTATCTGATCTTCTAATGCACGTGTTTTTTACAAATTTATGCAATTAATTCTCATTATGAGAAACATTTTTTTGTAATGAACCAAAGTTGAGAAAGGAAATTATATCAAGGATAATTTAAATTCTTTTTAAAAAAAGAATTTCGTTCATCGATTGATTTCATGTTGTCTTTGTGGCTTAACAGTAGAAAAGTTTTCATTCTTAATTTGCATTATTTTCTTATTATCAGACGACTATAGAGATAATTTTGGAAGAAAGTTGATTTCGTGCATGAATCTTATCCGTATAACAAAAAAGTATAGAAGAGAGAACAAGAACAAAACACTACACATATCACGTGCATGTGCTATAAGTATCAAGTTGGTCAAGTAGGGGTCTTTTTTTTTTCAATGAAAATATATAGCCTCGGTTTGTCCCCCATTAAATTTTAATTTATTTTTCTTTCTCATTTTATCAACTATACATTCTATAAATAAAATAATATTACACATAAATAAAAAAATTCTCCTTATTTTTTTAATCACACATTCTCCAAAACACACTATTCCAAAATCAGTTTTTTTTTTTAAAAAATAATGGAGTTCAAACAGGGGCATAATTTTTATTATTATTATTTTCAATAGTTGAAAAGAGGCATTTAAAAAAAATAAAATCGCTAGTATTACTTTGTGATAAATTAGTGGATCGAGCTTGTTTTCTTCTACTTTTTCTAAGTAGAATTAGGCACTATACTTGGGTTGTAACTGTGATTCTAAATTAGGCCCAACACTAATTTTGTTATCAAAAAATATCTTGACTATACAACAATGCTTTTTGCCACAAATCCCTATTTAAACATCTCGAATGGTATACCCACTGTTGCATTTTTTTTTTTTTATATTGCAAGTGTACGATATCGTAACAAGCTATATAGTGGACATTTGAGTTTGTATATCGTTCACACGAAGATTATATTTCAGGACTTAATCTAATTTTTCTTAATTCCTATTTGACAAAAACAAATAAATATTTATGATGGTTATGATTATTTTTTTCTAACTACTTTTAATTAATTGAAAATATAATAAGATTGCAAACAATGGATAATTAAAAATTCAAATATGTGATGAATATTAGGGCATAACAATTTCATCTATTGGTCACTTTTATTCTCAATTCAAGATTCATAACCTAATATAGTGTTCGATCGAATTCTTCTATTGTATTCAATTTACCTCTCTCAAGTTCTCATTGAGCATATTTAATTAATTAAATTCCATATCTTTATGCGAATCAATTTTAGTTAAACGAAACACTAATTCTAAAAATTTATATTATGACCGCAATAGTTAATATATGTATCTATACACGTTATACTAATTTACCGAAATTTAATATATGATCTAAATTTCAAACTCACCTCTCGATTCGTAAGAGACTCACATAATCATCAAATTATTGATCAACTAATTTAATGCATTAAACTCATAATAAAACCACACATAAATAAATAAATCGCAGAAAGCTTGAATAAAAAAAATAAAGGATCACAAGTCGACTAAATTATTTTCTCTAATATAAAAATTGGTTATTCATATTGTAAAAAAAAAAATACGCAAAAGTGGAAATATATTATCAAAAATTGATGAAACGTGAAAATTTATGATGTTTGCAGTTTCCTTTCTTTTTCTTTCTCTCTTTGAAGATGCACCGTTTTCTTCTCTGCCTTTTTTACTTTTCCTTTTTTTTCTTTTCTCTTTCTCTCTCTCTTTTTTTATTCTTTCTGACTTTTCTACTGTGTTCTTTGTCTTCTCTGTTTTATTCTGTGCAGCGCCGCAGTTCCCTCTTCCACCTTTCTCTCCGTCTTTTTTCCCTCTCGTGAATATGTGTGTGTGTGTTTAAATGTATATAGGTTTAATTTGGGTCTCCAATTAAATTTTTTAATATAAATCTATTGAGACCCATTTAACTCGAACTCATTTAATATAATATTTCTCTCTAGGTTTCATCTTTGAATTTTGCTATTTTCGTCACTTTTGCATTCTTTTCTCTAATTTTTCATTAAACATAAAGTTTTACCTACAAAATACAATATAACATAGATTATATAGAATTTAATCCAAAAAACAATAAAATAGCATGATTTAAGGCTACGAATAAGTGTATAAACTACACTTATCACCCACTAACTCGATATGGACTCAGGGACGGACTTAGCACCTGGAGAGGGGGCACGGCCACTAGTGCTTGATCCGTCGGAGTCTTCAATGTCGTCGGGCGCCGTGTTACTGTTGCTGTTGGATAGAGAAGACAGGAAAAAGAAGACCATTATTTTATGTTTGGGCCTTTTTATTTGGCTATTTTGTTGTTGGGTTGAGAGAGTTGGGTCTTTTTTAAAAAATTAGGCCCAATATAAATGAAATAATATCAATTACATTTACCTTTAATTTGATATATTGATTTAGACCTTTTTCTTTTAAAAAAACAAGTTTTATGCAGTTTTTTACACGGTTCAATGGAGAATTTCGGGATAGAGAATTATTCATTTGGGTGCAAAAGAACAAGGTCAGATTTCTTTGTAGTTTTTATTGTTCATTTGGTGTAACAAAATTGGGTTTGATTCACTTTTCAAATATTGATTGTGGAATTTTAGGAATTTGGGACAAAATGTCAAATTGTCTTTTTCATTTTTTGAATCCAGTGGTTTGAAGAGTTGATTCAGTTGCAGTGAGACAGTTTCATCCGTCATACGATTGATTTAAGATCATCGTTCTTGATTTGTCTTTTTTTTTTTGGATGATTGAATTCGAAGAGATGCATGCTTATGCTTGCTTGGGCAGATTGGAGCTTGTAGAATGACTATGGTTGGAGTGCACTCCAGGAGGCAATTCATAATAAGAAAGGATTGCAAAGATTATAATACCAATCCGTTGAATTCTCCTTGTAAGTTTCGATTTTTCATGACTTGAATTTCTTCAACGGAGTCTTTTGAGGATAGAGAATTGTTTAGCATAGCGAGTTTATTCAAAACACATCCAAGTGTTGCTTAATAATAGTATCAAGTTCAATATTGCAACGTTTTAAAAATATGAGATACTGGAAATGCATTTGTCTAAGTTCACAGAGTATGTTGTATCGCGTAATTTTTTAGTATTTTGAGTTGTATTGAATTATATTTTCACACACACATATATAATTTGTACGTTTTAGTGCATTTACATATATATTGAATTATTTTTAATATTATTTAATTAAATATTAACAAATGATCTTGCTATTATGATCGCTAATTATCGACGGTCAATGGTCAACGATCAACATTTGGTCCACCCGTGCTGAACTTTTGTACTTGGTGCGCTACTGTCCAGACTTGCAGATACTTACTTAACATTTCCGACTGTCTCCAACTACCTTCTTGGCCACCGAATATCTAGCAAAGACATTCCAGTTGTTGACGTCTGCCAACATCGATGTGCCGCAACAAGCACGACGTGTAAAGCAGAGACCAAAATCTTGATATTATTGAAACCATTTCGATTCTGCAAAACTTTGAGGAAGATGATGACAATGTTAAGCAAATACTCGACATTTGGGGAAAATGAAGATTCAAAAGATTGCCAAACCCTAACACAACAAAAGATTTAGAATGAATGATTTTGGGAGAAAAATTGAAGATTCGAGGTGGGTGCTAAACCATTAATCATTGAATCTCATCAAATTTCAATCTCTTTAATTAAATGCGCTCTTCTTGGAGTGTCATGCTTCCATGATCTTGTTCATTTTTTCGTAGTAATTGTCCTCATCCTAGTCGTCGATGAGACAATATATCACATTTTCAAAGCATCGAAAGTTATTAATCATCAAGACGGTGGCATGTTACTTTGCCGCCTTAGAGCCATTTGTCAACGAGGCGATGGCATGTTACTTCGTCGCCTTGAAAAGTATGAATGTGACGTTTTACTTGCTAATTGATACGTACCAGAATACACACATATCTTTACGAAAATGATAAACCTCAACTTGATTCTATTCAAGCAATTTCGAGTTGGTCGAGTAGGGGTCTAGTGTCTTCTTTTCGATGATATATGTGTGTAATATGTACTTTGTTTTTTATAATAGTTGAAAAGGTACATTTTGTTACTAGGGAAATTATAAAAAATCAGGTGTTTAAAGAGTGGTTTTTAAAAATCAGGTTTGTACGTTTTTTATTCACTTTTCAGGTATTTTATTTTAAATATCAAACCATAAATATATCCAAAACCTAATTCATTTTCAACCCTAATTTCTCTCTCTCACGGCTGCCCCCCCTCTCTCTCCCTCCCACCACCCTCTTCCTCACCG